>JBAMBL010003111.1:0-600000 GCA_037043405.1 Drosophila subquinaria | reverse complement strand
TGCTGTTTTTCTACCCTGCATTTATAAAGCCTGCTAAGGTAGGCAGAGGTAGAAACTAATTCTTCAAATGTCTGTTAATCGAATTACGTTAACTTTTCGATCCTAGAAACTTTGCCGAATTTATGTACAGATCGACAAATCAATTGAAGGCAATATTGAAATTAATCTTAATCTTAATTTAATAGTTAATCTTTTTAGTGACTTTAAGATTACTTCATGTCAACAGGTTCTAATGTCGCATTGTCTGTTCCTAATTAATCTTAAGTTTTATGTTTTTTCAGTATTGACATTTGAAATCCATTTGCAGGGTATCTCCTCCTCGTTAATTCTCAACTGTCGCACTCTTGCTTGTTTTAACTGTTTGTTAGTTGTATCGTTCTTGCTTGCCTGTTTTTGCAGGCTTTTAAGCATTTGGAAAGCATGAAACTTACTTCATTTGCCTTTATGTGATTTTCTGCTCTAATAACTTAAACGTTAAGGGCCTTCAAAGGCCGAAATGGGCTTTAGGAATCCGTAAAACAAAATATACGTAATATTAATGGTAAAATAAGGATTGTAAACTATGACGCAGTTTATATATCACATTAGTGTGGACTTTATTATTTCTTTGAGGTACATTGATACGACTTGTTGGCGTCGTTGGGCTTGACAGGCTTTGACCACTAAGCTCTGACCATGAGCATTCACGGCCAATTCCATTCATTCGGGGGCTATTTAGCGAATGTTGACTGGATAATTACATGGTGCGTGCGAGATTTATGCGCAGCCAGCGACCAGTGTTGGTCAAACTGGGCCAGGATTAAGGTGAAAAGACAGGACACGAGTTTTCGGCTGATGGCGTTGCCATCGCCATCGCCATCGCCATCGCCATCGTCGCCAACGTTGCCGTTGACTGTGCTGCATGTGTTGCAAATAAATTGACTGCCTGTGGAGACGAGCGATGAGCAAACAAAGTGGCGCAGGAGCAGACACTAAATAAGCTGACTTGTGTAGGTGCAAATGTGACTGTGTGTGTATGTGTGTGTGTGTGTGTGTGTGTGTGTGTGTGTGATACAATATTCAATATTGCAGACACAAGAGCCTCGGCCCTTGTTCGTACTGTGCGCGCGTGCCTTGAAATTAAATGTCGTTATAAGTAGGCATTTATATACAACGCAAGACAGAGCACTAACACACGCACACATACTCACACACACACACATGTGTATAATACATAGTATGCTATGAGTATCTGCCACATATTCATTTAGCAGTCGACTTTCGACAGTCAGCAAGTCAGTCTCAGTCTCAGTTGCGTTTTGTTTGTGCTGGAGTTTGTCTTTTGCCACACAAAACAAATATTGAAAAAGAAATAAACGCAAGCAAAACAATACAACAGAAATAAAGAGCTTGAGCCTGACATTCACACACATACACACACATATACATTCACAGATACACGCTGATGAAAAAGCTGACGCTGTCATTATAAATATTTCATAGAACTTCCTTAAACACTGCTTGATTCCACTTTTAAATTGTTTTCTTGAAATAATTCGAATATTATTTTTGGAATAAGTATTACATAAGATTAAGTAAAATGATTAAGAACCTGAAAATTGAAATTGAACTATCCGATTGTTGTATTGTATACAAAACAGGAACATATGAATGTGTTAAGTACTGTCGAAAACAATACGAAATTCATTAAAATTCTGAATTCTAATTAAGCAACTTACAGCCTTTTATTGAGACTTCATAACGGTTCAAAAATTAATTCTAATATTCGATAAATTAGAATATAAGTAAAATAATTTATGTGCAATATTCTATTGTGATCTACATGCGTGCTTAATTTATACTGTTCTACCAAAACATATTGCATTGTTTTATCTAGTAGACTTGCAACTCTGAGAGTTTTGATTTATTTCTGACAAATTTGGTTTATTAACAATAAAGGAATTCTATTTTGATTATTTCTTGCTATTAATGTCATAGTATTGTATATTATTTGAATGTAATGATTTTTAATGCTTCAACTTAATTTTAAGCTTAAACTTCATAAGAATTTGCAGCTGTTGGCATATAGATTAAGACAATTTATTTGCCACTGGGAAGACCAAAGTTCTTCATTAAGTACAGCCCAATTACATTCTGCAAACGCATACAAATAACACTAAGCACTCACACACGCACATATAGATACACACGTACTCAGTACTCTCATCTAATTATTCTCTCAATTATAAATCCTCGTAACTGTACTCCATCGCCCCCTGAATCCATCATTCTGTGGCTAAACGCCCCAGAGCTTCAAGTGTTGTTTTTGTGCTTTGTGTTGGTGTGTGTGTGTGTGTGCGGGTGTGTGTAAATGTGTGTAGCTACAACGCATTGAAATTGCAAACAGGCAACTGGCAGCAGGCAGCATCATTACAAACTGAACTGTAAGCGTTTACAATCGAAGGCAAAGCAAATCATTGTCATTACGTGGGCGTAACCTCATGCACACCCTACATATATACATGTATGTACATTGTACATACATATATATATTCTCATACAACACATAGTGAGAGTTTCAGAAATATATGGTCAAAGGGAGGGGAGTTTGAGAAGGAGGATGGAGCAAAGCAATTTCCGCACAAGTTTGTGGCTTCTGCCTGCCAATAAGTTTGTATTTAGTACTAAGTATTGAGGCGCGTGCATTGTAAGAGTAATGAGCTTTAATCATAATTGATTTACAATGTCTGCCTGCATCGAGGTCTGTCGTCAATGCCATTCATCCAAAGGCTCCAATTCCAATCAGAATATCCATCAGTTAACCAGCACAACCGATTTATGCGCTGCAATAAACTTCCTCAGACAAATTATGCCTCCGCGGAGCCTTGACGGCTGGGTTCATTTTTCAAACTTCCCCCTCTGAAAGCACCCAGCGAATACAAAAACTTTTGCCCTTTTGCAGCTCAACACTCGTCGTTTATTGACTTATAGCCATGGCTGGCAGTCAGCATAGAACAAATGGCCTTCGCACAAAGCCAAAAAGTTTTTGGGCCAAGAGAATAATGCCAGAATATGCAAATATTTTCAACAGCCAACAACTTTTAACAATTGCAACTTAGCCGAGCCTGTTGCCACTTGTCGTCGTCTGCATTTAACAACAGTTTAAAATCAATTGCATTATTGATATGTCTTAGATGGACTCTCGGCAAGTTGGCAATGGCAAAAGCGAATTCATTTGATAAATAAAGTTTATGAAGGTTGCAAAAAAGACTAAAAATGCTACGATTTTCACTTTTAGGAGACTTGAAAACAACAATAGTAACAAAGAAATTATAGTAATAAAGAGAAATAAACCAAAAAGTTATAAAAGTCGATTAGCAAAGCACATTTGGAAAGAAATTCTGAAAAAAAGTTAAATAAAAATGTTTAGTTATTATGTTAGTAAAACATTCGAATCGTCTTTTAGCTATTGCAATTATAGGGGTGTACCTTTAGTTTACTAAATAATCACATATCTTTATTTATTTATAATTTATTTTTTATTTGCATTTGTTTATTTATTTAATTTAAGTGGTTCTTTGTAAATAGTGATTACCTTTTCTGCAAAAACTTGCGACCGCTACGTGCCATTTAATGGATAGTGTTGGATTATTTTGATAAACATGAATATCAAAAGTTGAGACTGGGAAATTACTGGAAATTGCGTGGGAGTCAAGTATTTGAATCAGGAGTGAGTGGGACGGATACAAGCAATTCATTTGTAAGCTGCAGATTCACTGATTGGCCATTTAGTTATGCGACGTCATAAAGATAAGAGAGTTGGTCTGCTTTGGCCTGGACGGCTC
The DNA here is from genome assembly GCA_037043405.1 of Drosophila subquinaria. Lineage (NCBI taxonomy): Eukaryota > Metazoa > Arthropoda > Insecta > Diptera > Drosophilidae > Drosophila > Drosophila subquinaria. The sequence goes on along the minus strand of JBAMBL010003111.1, from coordinate 596,176 downwards.
TGGTCTGGATTGGTCTGGTCTGTCATTCATTAGCAGTGGGCAAGCTTTTAGCTGATAGTTGTGCTTAGTTAGTGTGCAGTATGCAAATTGTTGCAGATGTAGCTGTAGTTGTAGATGTAGATGTGGCTGCACTTCACTAGCTTCAAGGCTCAGTCGCAATCTTTGCTGCTGCTATTTAAGTCTTGGCTTTGGCGTTAGCTTTGTTTGTTTAATAAATTTGCCATGGCAAAGACAATTTCAAATTCTTCCAGCAATTGGCAAACAGCAACGATTGCCACAGTGCCGCACTGCTACTGCCACAGTTTTAGCTCGGGGCCCCTAGCCAGCAATTGCCAGCTGGAAACTGCAGTAACAGTAATAGTAACAGTAACATCACCAGCTTCAGAATCCGGTCCGGTCCGGTACCAGTACCGGTACCTTTCTGAGGACAAAGGAAACCAATTAACAGTCGCCATTGTTTCACTTGGTAATTCAACTAAATTGCATGGTTTTCCATCCCGTAGCCATTGCCGTTTGAGCTGAAGTTGGAGTTGAAGTTGAAGTTGCATAAGCAAATCTCCAGCGTCTCCCTGAAGTTCAGCAGTTGAGCTGCTTTATTGCCACAAAATATGCACCTTGAACATAGAGCAAATAGAGAAGAGTTTTGTAGGTAGTTCGTGCTTCCGGCTAAGGCAAAATTAAAACTAATGACTAGCGCTAGAACTAATCTTCAATAATTTTGTACTTTTTATGCAGCAGAAAATCAGCAAATAATTCGTAAAAGTATAAAGTAAAATACATTTTTTAAAATATTTGCCATAAATAAAGTGAAGTAAAATGAAGTCAGAGAAAAAAGCCTATATAATAGGAATTATGAATTTCAGCTAAGTACGTATTTGAAATTAATTAGTTTCCATTTAAATTAATGTACGAAACATGTCTGTCTCAAATTTCCTTTTTCTCTTAGTCTTATAAAAGTCCATCTCCTTCCGGCTGTTTGATTCCTTTCTCTCTTACTCTCCCAATCTATGCCATTTTTATTTTCGTCCCTCTTTTAGACACCTCTTTTTTAATAAAATATCTATTATAATAATTATATAATAAAAAGTTTGTCAAAACTGAGAGATTGTCGATTTATGTATAAATTCAGTTCGTCGTTCTGATCAAGAATATATATACTTTATGGGATGGTTTGTGTCTCCTTCTACACATTTGTTGAAAATTACCATACATATCCTCTAAGCGGACTTAAAAATAAATATAAATAACTTATCTTTCAGTGACAGTAGACTACACACCTGATACTTTCCACTATTCTATATTTTGTCTATTTGCGGCCTATGGAATCCAAGTTTTGTATACAGATGGATAGATGATCATTTTCGAATTGACTTGACTGTTGATAATTGCTGATTCTTGTATGCATGCTCACATACAAAAGCTCGTTGCCAGAGGCAGGCGAGAGTCAGAAGTTGGTCAAGTTGCTAATCAGCAGCTGGTGTCCGGTATGGAATCATTTGGGCATGGCTTTTGCTCAAATTAGCTATGGACCAACGGTGCGGGTCAACAAATGGTGCTCTGCATGTGGCAACAGAGACACAAATTCAAATGACAAACTTTTTTTTGGTATTTTTTGCTCACCATGAACTGTGGACGAGTCCCAGCTTGGCAACAGGCAAACTGGAAACTGGCTACTGGCAACTGGAAACTGGCAACTGTGGAAACGGGCAAGTTTTCATTAGCATTTGCTATAACAAATACCACAGAAAAGCACCCATGTGGCCAACCAGTTGGACCCACACCCAATACCAAATACATTGTAGCAAGTACCAAGTTGCAAGTGCAAACCTGGCCAACGTCCGTGGGAGATGGCCAACAATTTTCATTGGTTTTCTTGGTTGAACGTCGCTTGGTCGGTGGAGTCGGATTTGAAGCGCGTCGAAAATGCATTTGCAACGCGGTTGATGGCGACGTCAGCGATCGAAAGCCTGTTTCATTATCTCTCTTTCGCTCTCTCGCTCTGCTTGTGTCTCTCTCACACTCACTTTGCTGTGTGCGTGCCTGTTTTCTAGGATAACCGATGTAATCCAGTTGAAATGGAACTTTTCACATTTAACTGCACACATGCAACGGCTACGAAAACAGACAATTGTCGGGCTGATGGGAGAGTGTGAGACGATTCAGAAAGGCTGTGGATGTGGGACTGTGGAGAGGAGAAGTGTGCAGACTGCGCTACGATAATGAAAACTTAAATCATTGTAGGCAAACTGCATGCCTCAGCAGCAACACCAACAAAGCGAGGCTGGCATTAGGTATTCCCAACTGAATTGTACGCTTTACTAGAAATTATTTATATTATTAAAAATAGAATTATAATAGAATCTCTTATATCAGATATACCCCAGTCTCTAGGAATTTTTGTGAAACTAGGGATTTTTATTATAATTTGACTCTATTTATATTCTGTTTATTTAATATCTGCTTAGATAGTAGAAAGAGATAAAGAACTATCAGATAGATTAATTTGCTCGTTACACCTGCTGTCATAAAATGCATATTATCCTCCTGTGGATAGTGCATAGAGATGCAACTGAGCAGCTGCTGACTGGTTGCATCTCTCTCTCTCTTTCTCACTGTCTCTTTCGTGCCACAGAGTCTGTGTGTGAGCTGTAAAGTGATTTCGTTTCTTTTCATTTTCGTGGTCCGTTGCGTGCCAAATCCATGAGCGTGCGATGGCCGCAAAAAGTTGTCCGGACGAGCTGCGTCAACCTTTAGTAGCCTTTTGATGACTTTTAGCCAAGAACGACGACGACGACGACGTCGACAACGATAGCATTGCTCTTTCTCGTTGCTGTTGATGTTGGTGCTGTAAGCCGCAATTTGGTTGTTGTTGGTGTTGTTGTTGTTGTTGTTATTGTAGTAACACGCCCCATTGTTCTTGTTGGCATCGTTGATGGCGTTCAAATGAAAACTTTTCCAATTATTGCGGTGCGCCGAGTGAGTAAGAGACATAGAGAGAGACAGAGAGAGAGAGAGAGAGAGAGGGGCGGAGACGACAGAGAAAGCAAAATGACCAAATGGAAGCTTAAGAGAATCAGTGGCAGACAAACAACTAAATGAGCATCAAATCGAACTCGTGCACCGCATAATGAGTGCTCGGCTCGGACTCCAGCTGCCCAATAACGCCCAGGTCATTAATCTAATTTGTAGCCCCAGACTCGAACCAATCGAATTTAAAATGGATGTGCACATGACTGCAAGGTGTAAGTACATCGATCAAATCATTTTGTAGGCATCGCCAATGCCAATGCCAATGCCCCAAACACCGCTTGCAAACTGTTAATGATGATGATGTCTAACTGCCTAACTGCCAAACACAACAACAACAGCAACGGCAGCAACAACCACAAACAGCAACAATAAACAAAATGAGAACAATGACAATGACACGTTAAGCTGTTGTATACAGCATGAGATTGCAACGTTGGCAACGCGTTGGCAGAAACGTTACCAAAACAATGGCGTACGCCATGCCGCTAATGCGTGCCGGAAGTGACGCCATATTGTTTTTAGTGCTTTTGTCATTTACTGACGATGCCGATGCCGAGCGGCCACCCGTTGCCCCATTCGATTTGACGATGACAATGCGATTGGCTCAACGTCTAAGCGCTGCTGTGAAATCCCACAAATAAATTAACAAATGCCACATCATTTCATTTGGTAGTACACACACACACATTCACAAATAATCGGTTTATCCTTTTGCTCGAAAATCTTTCGCGTTTTATTTAATTCAATAACAAATTGATTAATAATTGTTGTCATCGTCATTGGCATCGTTTCTTATTTTTTTTTTGTTTGTTTACGTGAAAGTTTAATTAAACTTTAAGCGTTTGTTACAATTCATTGTAGCAATCTGCACACTCTCTCACACTCACTCTTACTCTTGCTCTCTGCGTCGATAAATTACACGTCTCGGCTCTTTTGGAAAGTTTAATTAGTTTCGCTTTTAATTGACAGTTGAAAAACTTCAGCAGCCTGGCATTTGACATGTGGTGTGTATTTGTGTGTTCCAGGGACGAGAAAGAGTATGAATAAACGTGAGAAGCTCGCTTACAAAATCGGCGAGCGGGAGTCCGTGTACATATTTCAGATAAAAATAGCAAAAAGATGTTTAATTCCCCTAGATATAAGGTAATTAAATACCCTCTTAAAATAGTATCACTGAACTCAGTGAAAATTCAATTAATTTTATTTAGAATGTTTATTCAATGAATATTCGATCTCTAGATCGTTTCAATAAGTCATGCTCAGATTCATCTCAGCCTTTACTTAGCTTGATAATGACTTGTAAAAGGTATAATTTAAGAAACAGTCATAATTAGGTATTCTACGATATTCCCCTTTTTTTATAACATTTGAGCTCGAAACATGGTAATGAATTTGGTTTTTTCCCTAGACTTCAAAAACGTATTTCTCTGTTAAGTGTTGTGCTCAAAAGTCAATGGAATACGCATTATTTGCACTTTGTCTTAAACGCGCTGAGCAGAAAAGAAGTTCCGAATCCACAAAAGGAACTCTGTCTTTGCCTGCGTCGTTAGAAGCACGAGTTAGTGGTTAGAGTAGATATTTGGCCAGAAGTCGGTGGTAGTAACTGTTTCTTGTTGCGTAAGTCAAGTAACAGTAAATATGTATATATGCATATACAAATGTGTGTGTGTGTGCTTGAATGTTCTGTCATTTGTTGACCAAATAAGTACATGGCAAGCAATTTGTATTTGTTTTACTTTTACGAAGCAAACGACAGTCGACAGACGTCGAGGGTGGAGTTGCATAGAGTAGAGTTGCGTCGGCACGCACCGATGCCAGAAACCAAAGGACTCAACTAATTTCATATTAAAACATCGTTTTGCATGCAGGAACAACATTGGCATCAGCAGTGGTCAGTTAGTCAGCAGGAGCTGTTGAGGAGCTGTCCAAAACATATTCAGCACGTTGGCACTTTCAAGCGGCTCTAATGAATTTGATGCTCCCAAAAATTCTTTGGCCTTGCCTTCGGGCCAGTTATTGTCATATGCGTTTGTATGTTGTGTGTGAGACTACGTAAATGCAAGTGTATGTGTATGTCACATAATTGTCAAACTCATTCTGCACAGCTGTCAGCCCGAGGGCGGTAAGGCTAAGCTGAAGTGTGGTCGGTGTGGTGCGGTGGCTTGTACTCTGGTGTGGTGCTGGCATGCAATTAACATTTATGGCCATTTGTTTTTCTCCTTTCTTTTGGCCAGCCTTTCGACTACAGCTTAAAGCAAATCAAAGGCAGAGCGGTAATCCAATGAGCTGGCATTTCATTTTCCCAGCGATTCATAATAAATTGTGGACATATATACATATAATGAGAGTAGGACAGTTAAAGTGAATTACAGATGAGTGGGACTGTTCAGCGAAGCGCGGCCACAAAATGGGAGCCTCAGCAAAAAATGCTGAAAAACCGAATTATCGACAAAAATTTGTGCTCATTATTGAGGCCAAAGGGCGACGCACATAAATTTGATGTGCTGTCCTTTTTACCACAACCAGGAAATTGTCGGGCACATAATTTGGTCGTCGCTCAAGCGCGCCTAATCAGAAGATAGATTCTTTAAGACATTTATTTTCTTAATACTTACTCTGTGTATTTATGGGTAGTTGCACTCTATGTTCCAAATAAATAATATTAAACTCTGGCTGATTGAAGGCTGCTCGGAATAAAAAATATATAATATCGAAGCCATAAATTATAAAAAAAAATACCGATTAAATTAAACTTTTAAACATTTAAATTTATTGTTAAAAATATTACGAGAGTCTCAGAAAATCAAACAAGATCAAATACATTTCAAAATACCCTCTTTTAAGTCCACAACTGTGATCTTCCAAAAATAACACAAAATATATTGAGCTCGTTTTATAGTGAAGCCACCATAAAGTTTTGCTATAATCCATGGCTGGTATTTATTGGTTACATGTACATTAGGGTGTCCCTTATTTTGGTCAAAGTCAATATTTTAAAACGCATACGGGCTAGTTCTGTTCATTAGGTCCTAAAGCACTCAGAAATAAATTTTTACCTCAATCGGAGTATGATAACCCGTGCCGACTTGGATCGGAAAATTTAAAGATTATATGGAACAAAAAAAAAATTCTTTTAATTTTTTTAATTTTTTATTTTTTTATTTTGTTTATTAGGTCCTATAGAACTCAAAACCAAGCTTTCACCTTAATCGGAGTACGATAACCCATTTAAATTTGCATCGAAACATGAAAAAACAGTATTTTAACACTGATTATACATTTTTCGATGATTTTTCATGTTTCGATGCAAATTTGAATGGGTTATCGTACTCCGATTAAGGTGAAAGCTTGGTTTTGAGTTCTATAGGACCTAATAAACAAAATAAAAAAATAAAAAATTAAAAAAATTAAAAAAAATTTTTTTTTGTTCCATATAATCTTTAAATTTTCCGATCCAAGTCGGCACGGGTTATCATACTCCGATTGAGGTAAAAATTTATTTCTGAGTGCTTTAGGACCTAATGAACAGAACTAGCCCGTATGCGTTTTAAAATATTGACTTTGACCAAATAAGGGACACCCTAATGTACATATATGCATTTCCAATCGGATTTCCTTTTGCCTCGTTGTATTTTGCGATTTGATTTGGCCTTACGACTCTATTTTGAGACTTTTTTTATATTTTATTTGACCGCCTGTGCTGCGGTCGACTGCGCCGGCTGGCATTTGGTCTTTTGCCTCACCCGCCAAAAACTGGGCACGCATCATTATTATGCCATGCACAGTTATGTGCCTGACCCAAAAATATGTAAAAAGGCCGCGTAAAAATCCTTTTTGGTCTGGCAAATCGGGCAATCTACTCCGATGTCCCTCCCTCTGCTGTCACTGTCATATAAAATTCAACTTTTCTGCTGAATTTTTGAGTCTATCTCTTTATGTGGATGTGTGTGTGGGTGAGTGTGAATTTTATGCTGCCTAATGTCAACGTAAGGCACGCCCAGGCAGCAGCTCAATTTCGCTTTATGTTAATTTAAACATGTGCCGCTATGCGCATAAAATATGAACAGCTTCCCCTTTTTCCCATCCCTCTTCGTCTACCCTAAAAGTCCTTTTACATATATCCTAGAAGTTTGAAGCTGACCGCTGTAACTGTTGTTGTTGTTATCGTTGTTGGTGAAGTTGCTGCTTTGCTATTTGTTCTTGTAGTTTTGGGTCAAGTTAGTTTGTAGTGTGCAACCAAGATTTTCGTTTTTACTTTTATTTGCACTTTTCCTTTCCTGTCCTGTTTTTTTGTCTGCTGCCACATGTGTAGCAACTGATTTTGTTTTTCTCTTTCCTTATATGTTTTGGGTTATACTTTCATGTTTCATATTTTTGCGGATTTCTTGTTGTTGACTTTTATGTTGGCATACTCTTTTGCAATCACACACATACATGCATGTACAAATATGTATTAAGTACAGCATACAGATTTAATAGCTTCAACAGCTATGCTTATGCCTTACTGTAGTATGCTCGGGAACCGATCTGTCAGATCTCCTAATTAAAAAGTTATAGCTATAGCTGAAACTATATTGTTTACTGTATCCATTTTGTTTCTCCCTTCAATCAATAACATATTTGTAGCGCATTTGCAATTCACCTCGAGCCAAGAATAGTTGAAAAGGCCGAATACCAACTCAATTTCTTTTCCATTTTTCAGTTAAATTCGAGATTAGTGCTCATACGCATGGCACAAACAGCAGCCACTTGTTCAGCTCCCTTTCGTTTAACTTGTAGACAAAAATTATGTTTGGCTACTTGATTTTCCGTTGCTGTTGCTTTTGGCTTTCCTTTTTTCCTCGTTTGGGTATTTCACATGCGCTACAATTTCTCATTTTTTTTTTTATTTTGTGCTGCCATTTTCTTTTGCTGGGGCCACATTTGTTGTTCAAATGTTTTTGCAATTTGAGTAAATTAAAATGTGTGCGTATGTGTGTTTTGGCCAGCTTTGCTTTTATCATATAAGTATTTTAATTAGATGCTTGATTAAAGATTTTTTTGTTTGCAATCTCCCAAAATGCTTCATTTTAATTAAAATTGTATCTAAAATAAAATTGGAGAACTAAGGGTTGTCCAGATATCTGACAAACTCGTTTGTATAAGCCCAGATGTCCTTGATTGAGTTTAAGGCCATGTCATGTATGTGCCCATGCTTTTCGCATTCAGATTTTCAGATTCAGTATGGCAATTTGTCGGTGCCCTGGGCATAGAGGACGGTTTGGCTCTTTGACTGACTGTATAGCAAGCAAAGCAATTGCGATTGCCATAAATTTGCAAGTGCCCCAACAGATTAACATTGAAATCGGCCACAAATTTGTGCAATGCCATCGTCATCATCATGTGGTGCTCGGGCAGGCAGTCAGGTCAATGCGATGCAGTCACACTTTGTGGCATAGAAAATGGAAATGGGAAATTAGGCGCATTTACGGGCGGGCACTTTGTAGGTCATTTGAAGCGCTTTCATTGACCATTTTCTAATCGAAATGCGATCAACGTGCTGCGTGCTGGCGTCATTTAAAACTCTCGTATATACACATACACAGAGATACACTTATATATGCATGCATTACACACACATTTGCGACCATTTAATGCGCTTAATTGTATTGGTAATGAGCACAAAAGGGTTTAATTATGGCCAAACTGCGTTATATGCATGTGTGCGTATCTGACTTGTCTCTGGTGTGATTAGCTCATACAAATTGTCATAGTGTCATTTGTAACACAATTCAACAGCCACAACAAAAGCAACAACAAAGCCCTATAACAATGTCAACTGCACTTAATTTATTTGCATGCCAACAACAACAACAACAGCAAATGCAATTTCGCTTTTCCTATTTTGGCTTATTGCCCAAAAAATTGTCAATGCATTCAAATATTTATTGGCCTCGAATCGCCAAATATAAGCAAACGGAAAAAAAGTTTTGCATACGCCAAGGCGCGAAGTGTAAATATGCAAAAGAGCTTTGTCTTAAAGAGACTCAGATGAGAAAAGTCACAATAAGTTATATTGTAAATAGATTATTAACAGTATACAAAAGGCTAACATCTGCTTAATACATTTGCAATCTAAATTTCTTTAAAATCAGAGATTTGAACTGCACCGACGTGATATATTTTCCCACGGTTATATATAATTTGCAACTTACTTGGAACTTGGAAAACGAATACATGGATTTATACAGAAGAAGAGTTTTTTCTATAGAAAATAACATTTAAAATTCACAGTCTATCGATTGGGAATAATTTGAAAATGCTTAGTTGTTGAATTGCTGGAAAGCTAATCAAGAAACTTGAGCTTCTGCCATTTATAAGAACTTTCTTGTTCTCAAATTAATCGATTTAATTGAAGATAGTAGCGAAGCACAAGGCGAAAGTTTCGACTCAGTCAAAGTTATCTTTAGTTTATTTACTATTGAAATTCGCAGATGCTGTTGCAAGAAGCCAGGTGCAAGAACTAAGCAAAAGGATGCTCCCGAAACAATCAGCTGGCTGTCTATCTATTTGTGTGTATGTGTGCTTGTGTGTGATTGATGTCGGTGAGGAGCTGCTGTTATTGTAAGGAAAGCATACTGCCAATACTCGTACTCCAAAGTGCACAAAATGGCGCACATTGTAGATAATTGAGTGGATTGAATTGTTGCCCGAGGACTGAGGAGGGGTGACTCAAAAATGAGTACGAGTACCTGCAATATGTAAATAAAGAAAGAAAGCCTCAGGCTGCCAAGAAGATTGGTTGCCTCGCCTGTCTGTCTGTCTGTCTGTCTGTCTGTCGTGTTGTCAATAGTTGTTGCCTGCGAGTGCAAAGTAAGCACATTTAGCTCGAGTGCAAATCGAGTTTGCATTTGCTTAAAGGTGTAGCAGCAACCATAGAGCCCGAAATTGTGCAACATTCACATCGATGTGCTGCAGGAGAAATTGCCTTAATACATAACTAAATAATGAGCTGATTGCTAGTTGATTATTTTGCGCAACTATCTATGTTTCATTCAAGCCATGTCATAGAGTTGGCAAAGTTTTAGATGCTTGACGTGCCTCAAACTGTACAAATAATACAAATAGTCTAGTTATGTACATGTACATATGTATATCAATGTATTATGCTCCTGCTTGTCTGTCCCTGCTTCCTTATGGTTTGCGGGGACAAATTCAATTAAATATTCAGCAAAATTGCATTTCAACTGCTTTTCTCTGTTGACAAGTTGCTGCGACAAAGCGCCAACTTGCGACTAAAGTCAGCAAACAGAACTAATTTCATATGCCTTGTAGCCAATTTAAGTTGCACAATTCCAATAGCAACATCAACTGTAGCAACAGTAGAAGCAGCAGCAACAGCAGCTTTTCAACTTTTGACAGGGAAAATAATGTGGGCGAAACAATGAATTATGCACTTGGAAATAAGTTTGGCGATGCGAAATTGGGGCGCCGTGGTTGCGAGAGAGCTCAAAACGTAGCCATAAACCGAAACCAGCTAGCAAATCACTCATAAATGGCCAACGGAGCATATGGCCAGTGGGGTTGAAATGGGCCATCATTTTCGGGCCATACTGTGGCGGGGGGGAAGTGAGCTTCGAGGGCGCTTCGAAACTTTTGCGCTGGCAATTTGCAAATAGACGCACAGACAACAACAAATTTAGTGCCATTTAATGTTGCAAAATGCGTGCGTGGCTCATAATAATTCATAAGCAACATTTTGCAATGGCATCCACATGCATGTGAACGAGTGTGTGTGTGTGTGTGTGTTAGTGAATAGCGCTTTATATATATTTCACAATCAACGCGTTAAGTTGAAAGTAATGCATCAAAATTGTGCAGCCAGCCAGCGGCAGAGACAATAACAATAACAACAGCATCATGCCACATGCAACATGGAGCATGGAACTCCCTGAAGTCTGCCGCACGTTGCACAAGTGGCCCGAAATATTCTGACACAGATGGAGTGAAGTCAAGAAATGCACTCATGCTCGTTATATGATGATCTTTTGGCCTGCAAGTCAAGAAAGAGCCAACGAAATAAGTACTATGACGCATTACGTATACGCAGCGTGTTTAAAGTAAATATGACGTTGCCGAAAAAAAAGAAACCAAAAAGCATAAAATGTGTAACACGAGATCATAAAGCGAAAGTGAAATTATAATTAATAAATCCATCATCATATTGTCTGCTCGCCCGCTTTATGAACCCAATCGCCCGCAGTCTCCGACATCGACAGACGCCATCACCGTCACCATCCGCCACCAACGTCCCTGTGGCGTCAATATAATGCGTAAAATTTGCATTGCTTGCAGGCGGTTTATGCATCAGATGTGTTATGAATTTCATTACAATTTCAGCTGCAGAAACAAAGCAAAACAATGCAAAATAAAAGCGCAACGCTGACGACGCTGAATTGAGTGCGTTCGGTTTTTTTCTTTTGGGCATGAGGGAAAAAGTTGCAAAGGCAGCAGCAACTCGATATATTATATGTGCACGTATATTAGTGTGAGTGTGTGTGTGTGTGTATGTGTATGGGAGTGTGAGTGGAACGATATGGAGTCTTGACGCTGTCGCTGACATTTTACATTATATAAGCGTATTTATGCAAATGTGTTGTGAACTTGTTATTGTTGTAGCCCAAAACTCGTGTTGGTATTGTTTGTTGGTTCTTGTTGCTATTGTTGTTGGTGTTATGCTCGTTGCCCACTGACTGACTGGTTGGCTGAGTGAATCGCCTCCTGTTCTGCTGAACAACCCGAGTTTCGGATTGCTTTTTTTGCTGTTTATGCGCCATATTTGCATGCATTTTAAATGACTCGGATATCAATTTTGACATATCACTTGACAGCATAAAAAGGTTTATGTATTTATACAAACGAACAAGCGAAACATGTGTGTAGAGCGAGATGATATCTCAACCCCAAACCGAACAGAATAAGCAAGAGCGAGAGGGCAGAACACTGGGCGCATTAACTATACCCTGTAAACACAAGATCGAGAAGAGGGATATCTAATCACGACAATAATTATTTTAAATATTATAAATAATGAATACCAACTACTGCATTTATCAACCGAGATAACATTCTGAAATAAAATTGTTTACATACACTTTACATTTAAAGGATATCCGGTAGCCGGTAATGCAAATTTAATGCATTTTACTTACTTTTTATTTATTTCTTGTGTACTTGGAAATAAAAAAAGTACGTATTTTAAATTTATTGCTTCATTAAAGCTTAATAACCAAAGGCATGTATACACATGTGTGTATGCACATCTCTACTCTCTCTCTCTCTCTCTCTCTTTCTATCTTCCTCTCTCGATCTGTGTGTGAGTGGCAGGTAAAATATTAACGAGCAGGGCTCTCATTTTTCCATTGTTTGGCAGTTCCCGCAATTGTTTTTTTGTTGTTTTTATATTTATGCGGCTTTAAGCACTGAACAATTCATTTAAAGCGCATTTCGAATTAGCTGGAAACAAGTGAATTTCTATCGTTAAATTTTAAATGTAAATATGAATATAGATGTGAATACATTTGAGTGGGTGTTGCAGCTGCTATTCTTTTAAGTACTCCTATTTGGGTTGTCGAGTGCTTAGCTCCACTTCTACAAATTGTAATACGAATGTTATTTAAATGATTGCGAGCTCGAAAATTTAAATGAAATCGCAATGGAATTACGCAAAGTGCAATTGGAATGCTAATTTTATTATAAAGTTAATTGCATTATGCAGGAGAGCGAATATTTAAATGATTTACATTATTTGCCAAAAACGAGATAAATCTAATAAATATTTGTTAGATTTTTATGGCTTCACATACTTAACAATCATTTTTGGCGCCAATAAATTTGAAATTCAAATTAATTTGAATATTAATCATTTGATTGTTTAAATATATGTAAGCGCTTACTTTGCGGATTTTCCTAAATGATTTAACAAAATCTGGCACGATGGTAAGCTAAGCAAAGACGCTCAGCAGTCATTGCCAAAATCCAGACCAAAGATGAAGTCCATCTGAGGGCCAAAACCCAAAGTAAATAATTAAATTTGCTGCGTAAATAAAAGTTCAACTGGCCGCTGTTTGCCATGGCTCAAATGTCCGCTGCTCATCTGCTCAACTGACAGCAAAAATAACAACAGGAACAGCACTCGAGTCGCTTGTCTTCAATGTCAAAGGCAGAGACGTTGCTTGTCCCAATCCCAGCACCATTTTCAGTTTGAGTTAAAGTCTCTCTCCCCTCTGAGTCACAGAGTCAATCTCACTTCCAGTTTCAGTTAGTGTTGCTTTTCTTGTCAGTTGCTCATTGGAGGTCGGAAGCTGCTTTCATTCGGCATTCAGGGAAATTGCTTTTATTAGCGTATAAATCAACAGTGCAAAAATCTTAGTATACTTTGCAGCGTCGTCTCTCTGGCAGACTGTTTAAATTAAATTTATGCATCATTTCGAGTTGTTTACAAGTTGCCAGCACTTGAATCAGTCGCTATGCCAACTTAATGCAATTGCTGCGAGGCGTAAAACGGCCAAGGACTGAAGACGAAAGACTGAACCAAACACAGACAAAGCCAGCACCAACACTAACCCAAAAAAAATATGCCTTAAGATTCACACTTGAGTAATGTGGAGAAGGTCAAAGGCTGGCTAAGCCGCAGGGCTGGCTAAGACAGCCGGACAGTCAATTTTCATACGGGGCCAAGCGACGGGATGCCTAGCATTATGTGCTGAACATAATAATAAAACTATAAATTAAATTAACTCATAAAAATTCCGTGTGCATAAAAACGGAAGAAACCCATCAGCAAACCAGTCCGAATAATAACTTTGTTGTTGTTGTTGTTGCTGCTGCAACAGACAAGACAAGGACTATCTATCTATTCTATACTGGCCTCCGTCCGACTGAAACTGCCCGCCAGAGACCATTCCATTTCATTTTCGGTTCTCGGTTCTCGGTCCTTAGCTCTCAGTTTTCGGCTCCAGCTGCGACTCCTTTTGACCAACGCATTTCTACTCACATTTTATGGGCTTACATATAGGCGCTTTGGTTTGTAAGTAGCATGTAAGTCGGCCAGAAGAGCACATGATTTAAATTCTTGTGAGCACGCCAACCAAATGGACAGACAGAGTCACTGACGCCAGACATTTGGATGATGCGATATATATAAAGCGTCAGCGTGCATATTTGATTTGATTTCATTGCCTGCCACGCCCCCTTTTCTTCTCCTTGATGTGAAAAGCAAGCCAGCAATGGGGCAGCAATGAGAACGCGATGTGCCTTTAAATATTTATTAATGCCGTGAAAGTTTTTTCGGGTTTAAGTAGATGCGATTTGTTGCCGGGGCTGCTTTGATTTTTATGGCATCGAGAGTGAAGGAGATCAATAAAAAAAAGAGAGTAAGTGTGAGAAAGAGAGAAGTTTAATAGGAGAAGAATATTATTTTTATGCAGAACAGATTTACTTAAAAGTCTTAGCTTTCGTTCTCAATTCACTTTTCCGAATACTTACAGAATAATCTTATACTTTTCAATCTGATGCAAAGACATGTATAAAATTATCCTATGAGTAAATACAGATTGAACTATATTCATCTTCTTTTCCATTTCATACGCTGTCTTCTTGGTATTTGCTTTCTTCTAGCAGCCAAGATTTTCTGAAGATATGCGATCACTGTTTTCTTCATTAGAATACGTAACTTTTGTTGCATAATGTCCTGTTGCTTGTCTTTATACTTTTGCTTGCATTTCAGAAAACGTCTTTTTATCTTCTTGATTTTATGATCTTTTTTTCTACAGAAGACGCCATATTCAATCCAGGGATCGTACATCATCGTTTTAACAAATATTGCAGAATTTTGTAAGCTAGAATCGAAATTGAATTTTGATTGGAAAATCAGAGCCAAAGGCGCTGACAATATTCTAAATTCAATAAACTAGCGCAACAAAAAACAAGCATGGCATGTCGCGAAGAGCAGCAACAGCAAGAACAACAGCAATAACAATATTACAAGTCAGAGTAGTGATGATGACGTTTAAAGCAATTACAAGAGACCAAACGAAAGCTACAACACATCCCGCCTCCCACCTTGAGTGCCAGCCAGCTTCGTGCCTTGTAACAACAATGTGCATACAAATGCAAATTGCGACCCGGCATACGCTGCGTATACGTAACGCCAAATGCCCGCGTCAAGAGCGCCAACAGCGCTAACAGCAACAACAACAACAACAATAGCAACAAAAACAACAGCAACAATAGCGAAACATTTTCACATTGCGTGAACAAAATAGTTTTTTGTTGTGGTTGTTTTTAGTGGCTCAGCAGCAGCAGCAGCATCAAGAGCAGCAGCGAGTTTGTGGGTGGACGGCTAACAGCGCCAACTGAACGACAACTGGAGCAATAACAACAACAACACCACCAACAACAATAACAATGTTGGCAATTACAGCGAAGTAGTCGCACTCCAAGGCAACTCAGCCCCACCATGGCACTATGGGGTATTTTACCGAAAATATGTCATTTATTAATAACTCGTAAACTAAGCAAGATATTTTGATTCGGCTTTTTTTCTAGTATTATAAAAACCCTCCGAAATTTTATGGAAAAAGGGGCGTGGCACCATCTCCGCCCCAGATTTTTCTTTTTAATTTTTTTTTTTTTGGTAGCCAGTAAGTTTATGATTTATATTGTAACTAGCAAGCTTTGACCTTATATATAGTTAGCAATATAAAAAAAAAGTATTTGTTGGACATAGAAAGTTGTAAGCCCTCTTAGACAGCTGTGAGCATAAAATTAAAAAAAAAAATTAGGGGGCGGATATGGGGCCACGCCCACTTTTCCAAAAAATTTCGAAGGGTTTTTATAACACTAGAAAAAAAACCGCATCAAAATATCTTGCTTATTTTACGAGTTTTTAATAAATGACACAAAAACAGATCAAATTCTCCATACGAAAAGCGAGAAAATTAGCACTGAAAAATTGTGAGGTTACGTGCTAAAAAATTGGATTGGGAAAAAGGCGCACCGAGGCGCACCTTGAGGTAAACTATTCTGAATAAAGAAATATTGACTCTACAACATGGACAAGGACTCACTTTCAACAACTTTCAACATTTTTGTTAAACTCTTCCCAAAGTTTAACTTTACTTTCCAAAATTAGACATTGACACCACTTGCTAAATACACAAATTATTAAAAAGACACGTACAAAAACAACAATCTATAAGCAGAAACACGTAGTACAAACCTGAGCAGTTAACATCCATTTCAAATTGGTATTTATAAAATGATTCTCTTTTATGTGTTTCAATTTGAAAATTCACTTCAATTTTGCAGTTAACAAAAGCACGCGGGCATCGGCTGAAACAGCTGACTTTAACAGCTGGTATCTTAACATTGGACTGTTATGTTAACATATCTGGTATTTAACATAACAGTTTGAAGTGTTTATTATATGTTAGCATTAAAAAACCATACATTTGCATAACTTTGAAAAATGAATAAATGACACTTTTTCGGTAAAATACCCCATAGTGCATGGTCACACGAACCATTACCAACACAACCACCAGCACCACCAGCATTATTGCCAGCGAACCACAAGCCACGTCAGCCAAGTACTCAACTGAGTGAACGCTGCGAAAACTGGGAGAAATGCGAGAGTTCCGAGTTGCAAGTTGCAGTTTCTTTGGCTAGCTTAACAAATGCATAGCAAAATAGCGCATAGCAGACGACTGGACACACTCCATATGAACATCAAGTTAGTAGCCTACAGTAAATACAATACTATTTCAAACAGATTAAATTTTAGAATAACAAAAGTATGCAATATACCATGAAAATCTTCAATGTAAAATAAATTCTTGCTACATTTTTAAATAATCTTACTACTTAAATTTTTTTTAAACATTTCTTTTTGTTCAAGCAAACCGTCTAAGAAACTGTTCTTATTCCTGAACAATTTAATATTTCTAAGAAAGTTCCAACTGAAGTGCGCTGTTTCGTGTTTAGTTGCCTGATTGCTGGTACATACTATGTAAAATTCTTGGATTTGCGTTTTGCATGCCGAGAGCCTTTAGTGACACATTTTAGTTGTTGCCTGCAGCAAAATGCAGGTGCTAATCGAAAGATGTTGTCGGACTAAGAGCAGCAGCAGCAACAACAGCGTCAGCAACAAAAACAACAGCAATTGAGAAATACAATTTTCTCTATCTGAGTCCATTAGCTTGCATAGCCACGCATCAAATCATAATCATTTCAAGGCAAACCAAACCGAAATTGACTTCAACAAAATAAGAGGAAAAGAATAACTTGAATCAGAAGGTTGTGAATCGACTTTTAAATTCCTCTCAAATAAGATTGAATAAATATAATTTAAAATACATATTTATTTTTCATAGTTCTATACATTTTATTAAACAATAAATCGTGGAAAAGTGAAAATTTTTTTAATGATCAATAAACAATACTCGTAAATTTATAATGCCCTTTATGATCCTTGCGAGGGTATATTTACCAGCAGCTTGGTTAGCTATCGTATATAAATAAGCTGGCGTAATAATAAGAGGCGGCATGGCTGGAGGAAGACAAAGGGGGAACAAGAAGGACATGGATTCGCTCAAACTCGAATTCCATTTGTGTGCATTTCAGTTTCTGTTTAAATCAACAGCTAGATATATTCATTCCCCCTATAGTCTGCTGTATGTTATTGTTGTTATTGCTGCCTAGTGCGAGATCTCGACAATCATTCAGGCTGACAGGATGTGCGCTTCAGTGCGCTGATTGTGAGTCGAAAAGGCTAACAAAATACAAATACCAATACCATGTGACCATATTCGAATACATAATGGAAATGGCCAAGAACAGAGACTCACTGGACTCTTGACTGCCGACTGTCGAGGGTCAGCAGAGGCATCTCCGATTGCCTTTCCTGTCCTTGTAGACATGTACAGCAACTTTGAGGACACTTTGCTAATTGAATTTATGCCACGGCGCCAAGTTGACAACTTCCTGCGATAGCCAACAGACAAGCAGCAACAGTTGGCAACGTGTTAATTCAACACAAGGAAAAGAATTATTAGGAAAAAAATGTTGAGTGAGTTCGACTGCGGTAGACCCTCAATTTATTTTATAAGAATACAAAAAAAGTGTCATTTTTTAAAACAATTTTAAAAAATAAAGATATATATTAGCATGAAAAACTTATAAAGAAAGAAAACACTTTATGAGGTAATAATATAGTGACAAAAACATTTCCATGACCCTAAACTTTTTATTTTAAATTTTGTGACGAACGAGACTAAATTAAAGCAAAAACTTTATACGGTAAAAAGAATCAATGTGCCGAATAAGCTAAATTTTTTTTTTTATCAAATTTATGTAAACACAATATCAGGCAGATAGCGAATCGCCTGATGCTGATCCAGAATATATTTGCTTCCACAAACTTAATCTACACTCTGAACTTTTCAGATGCAGGGTCTAAGAAAACAGGAACACAATTGTTGTGGCTCTGCTAACGGGGCCGAGTGATATACAAACTCGTCTCCCACCCATGCCTCATCCGGCCTGCTCATTAAGCATATGGCAAGGACACAGTAACAAGGTGTAAATACGCTCCCCGCCATCACGTTGTGATACTTTTTATGCCCGGCAAAGCGCTAACAAAAAGCACAGTCGGCAACAGTCACAGACGGAATCGCAGTCGCAACAGTTGTGACTCCTTCGCGAGTCCTTTTGGTCCCTGTCTGCAATGTCTAGCGACAAGCCTTTGCTGGCTGCTGCCTGTTTGACTGTTGTCCTTGTGCTTATATCCTTGTAGTCTCAGCCTCTGTTTCTCCCTGCCTTCCATGACAATTTAAAGGCCTTGTTGTCTGTGCTGCGACCGGCCGAGGGTGGGGGCGTGGCTGGCTGACACTGGTAAGTAATAGCTGCCATTTGCTGCCGGTCTGTGGTTTCAGACTCCAACTCTCAGCATCCCGCCACACAGCGCCCTTTTAATAAACAATCTTTTGCCGCACACATTGCGTATGTGCGATGTACAAGTACGAGTATGTGTTTATAATTTAAATGAATCGCATGTAATTACAAGTGTGTCCTGGTTTGTTCTTGCTGCCACAATAGGGGGCTGCCACAGGTAAATTGCCTGACAGCATCACAAATTGTTTACAAGAAATCGGGTATCAAAAATCTTCACTTTATCTTTAAAAAATGTATACCTTACTTTCAAGGTCCTCTAAATTTCGAGAGAAACTGATGTATTTCTGCATCAACTGTCAGTTTGTTAACTTTAATACAATTTCAGAGAACAACAATTTCAACAAAAAATTTTTTAAATTTTAAAAACCATCCTAAGTATTTCTGCTTCGAGGAATAAAATGTAAACTTGAAATCTAGCCACTTTTAAGGAAACAGTTTTTGCTTTATATTTATAAATCAAATCATTGCATGTACACTTTTTAATGTGCCAAATATAGGTACTACAGCTTTTATGCAAACTCTAAAACTATTGCATGGACAGATAACTTGAAATGTTGCTATGTTTAGGGTTTTGATAATAGCTATACTTAAACATTAATAGCCAATTAATAGCACATTGTGCCCAAAAATTGATGAAGTGCAGTTTCTTTTTCTCTCCCAGCGTCAGCTGCACATGTTGAAGCCTGAAAATGCTGCAGCATTTTTCCAATTAGGTCGCGGCAGTAAAATGCAACGGGCCAATCGACAAAGGCCAATAATTCACTTTAGCGCCGGGCCAAAATAGTGTGATTAGTGGACCGGGATGGGGGGTGGTGGGAAGGGAGGGGAATGGAAGGTGTAGGAGGTCTGGTGAGGTCGCTTGTAACACAAGCGGAGCTAATAATAAATTAATTGTGCAATTGCATTTCGGGGTTATTGGGCAATTGATTACTTTTGACCCCGCGTTGCTGGTTTCGCTTATTATTTATGGATAACTTGGACCTCTCTGCCATTCGCACTTGCTCTTTCTCTCACTCTTACTCTCTCTCTCTATCTCTCTCATATTCAATCAGAGAGCACTACTTTAACTTTTATAATCTAGATTCTAGAGCCCACGCCTCCATTTTCTATTATATCTTGTTATGGGTCGGAAATTTTGAGAGGCGGAGGAGGTGAATAGGTAACCCACTAATTAAAACTAAGTGGCGGGCGGTGAAAAACGCGCTGCAGCCTCGATTAACCCAGCGACGCCCAATTACACTTTCGCTTAATTTTTTAGCTCCTCATGCGCGTCGGTGTCAGCAGCAGCCCCTGGCACCCAAGCAAGTTTTGACATTTTGACAGCGCGGCAAGTTTACTCTATGTGTATAAGCACCGACAACACACGCTCATATTACGCATACGCCGCATTGGCATGCTCGGGTTATGGTTAGGCGATGGAGGTGGGACTGGTTTCTAATTTGTTTACGGGCATAAGGCCAACATTTTAACTGCGTCCCATAACACTAAAATTGAGGTGAGACGTGTGTGTGTGTGTCTCTTCTACTTTGGCATAGATAGATAGATAGAAAACTGTACTAGAGTTGTTATATAAATTCCAAACACTTGCTTTGTTATTAGGGTCTGTTTACTTTAGTGTTTTATTAACTTAACTATTTTGAATACTTACGTAATTTCTATTGAAAAATTAATTTTCTTTTGGTAACACAATATAAACACACAGAATAAAGGATGATCTTAGGCATCAGTCTTGAATTTTAATTTCTAAATATTTGAAATATAAATTTATAATGAAACTTAAATGTGGTGCATATGCTATCAATATGATATCAGTTTAAAAAACTGATTAAAGGTAAAATCAAAAAGGACTTAAACCTGAATTCAGAAGTCATTGGCGACTTCTGCAGTTTATTTGTGACAAAGGAGTAAAATCGGGTGAATACCTGCTAGTTTTGTATTGTTGATATATATAAATATCACTTAGCTAGGGATTTACCTTGTTTTTATAGCATGAAAGACCTTCACATACACACACACACATGCACACTCACAGATGTACAACTTTGGGGGCTGTCACCTTGTGCGTTTGTATTCTGACAAATGGCGCACGTTTTACATATGTATAGTAGTTGTCCGCTGTTGCCCCTCCCTACACCTGACACCTTCTCTTGCCTCTCACCTCACTCTCACCTCACTCACACCATTCTCCATCTTTGCTAGGGCATAACATACACGTTGTGTAAATGTAACACAAAATGCCGCAAACGTGTGCGTGGCAAATTTGTAAAGTGCAAAATTTATGCGTAATGTGAGGGCGTTACCCAAAACCGCCCACCCACAGGCCGACCACGCCCCTACTGAAAGTTGCTGTTGCCTCTGCTTCTTCCTCTGTATCTTCCTCTTCTTCTGCTGCGGCTTACAAGTTTGAAGAGGCCTGGCAACGTCGCGACGTCGCCGTCGGCAGTGAAGTGCTAAAAAGTTGCAGTCAACGGCAACCCAAAAAATATAACTGTCTAGCATGTGTGCGTAAGTGTGAGTGTATGTGTGTGTTTGTGTGAGTGTGAATGTGTATATGTGTGTGTGAGTGCGCGTTTAATTTTCTCACCAAACTAAAATGTTTTCGGTAGCAGCGTCTTTTTTCCTCGCGCTCATGCAAATATTTGGCAACTCTATAGCAACAAAATGACGGCGAAAGGTTAGCAAAATAACTTCATACGCGCCGCGTGAGCGCAACAAAAGCAACACACACACGCACACATATTATTTGAATATATATATGTATGTGTGTATGTATGTATGTATAGCCAGTGATGCTGTGTGCGTGAGCTTGGATTCGGTAAAATTCATTAAAGTTTATGTTTGCGTATGTTTCAACAGTTTTACAGCAACCCACACACACCCACATGAGTAGTGTGTGTGTGTGCGTGCGAGCGAGACAGCGCAGATAACGACAACATCAACATCAAAAACAACAACAGCAACAACAACCACACTAACAATAACGGAAACAAGAACAATGTCGATTTCTGACTTTTAGGGCCTGCCTTTTTACGCTTAATGTGTTAAAACTAATTTAAATTTATTTCATTCGTGTAAATTTGCCAAGATGCTGTGGCAGGCAGACAAACATTTTTGGGCCTCTGTCATGTTTGCTCTTTCTGGTTGTAACTCCCCCACCTCCCCACCTCTCCCACCCCTTTCTACAATATTTCTCTTTTTGCCCCCGTGACTTCAAACTCTGACTTTGACTTAGCGTTCAAGGGGTTAATAAATAAATTACGTATACGTGCACATAAATTTTTGAGCAAGCAGTGGCAAAGTTCACACAGAAAAGCAACAAAAACGCCTCTGGGTCAAATTTATGCGTATGTACGTGTATGTCAGAAAGAGAAAGAAATAGAACGAAGAGGAAGACTGGGCAAATGAAGTAAATTAAGAGAGAAAGGGTTGCCGGGGGTGGGGTTGTCACCGGGAAGTCATGATTGGCAGCTATTTGTGTGCTGAATGTGCCGTTAAATTAGCCAAATTACGATGAGATGGAAATTCTTGGCTTATTTGCTTAGTTTGCTGCGGCGCCAAAAAATATGCAATGAATTGTTCAATGTTTGACTACGTTACGCCCATTAATTTAATTATGTTTTTTATTCAGTATTATTTTTTCTACTAGAACATTTTTAATTTACGACCATTAGACAAAGCAACCAGTAACAAATAAGCAAAATATGCATAAATATTTTATAGCAACAGCAGCTACAGCAGCTACAGCAACAAAGATCGTGTTCAACCCAGAATGCCAAGTAAATCCAAATGACATAGGAAATGTTAGAGACTGACTAATTTGGCAATACTGCATCACGGATGCGCTACAGTTTCAGAAAAGTCAAGTTTTAAAATAATCTTGATTATTTAGATAATGAAATAAATACTGTTCCTACTCAAAGGCATGAATAAAAATGTTTTTTGTGTAAAAATGTCTAGTTAAAATCTTATATACATTTTAAAGAAATATATTAACTCTAATCTCGCTTCTATTTAATTTTCAGATGCACCTGCGAAAGTTTCTGTTCAGTTTATTTAAATGTTAAATCTATGGCAAAGATCTGATAATTGTTTCGTGCTTTTATTTAGTTTTCAGTTGATCGAATAAGTTTGTGGTAGATGAAAAATTGAAATTGCTAGTTGGATTCTTGGATTGTTGAACAAATACTTGAACAAGTCGAAAGTATTCAGCGAATCTGTGAATGTTGCTTTCGGGTAGCGTGCATAGCACAAACTGCGCACTCAAATGAAATACTTAACTATGCAAATAAAGCATTGAAATTTCAGTTGCGTTAGCAATTTAATTAAATATGAGGTAAATACATTTTCTTGCTACCATAAAGAGGACATGCACAAAAATTGCATGCGACAGGACAGAGGATATAGACGAGGCGGGACGAGGTGAAGCAGGACAAAGGGGCAGGAAGCAACAAACAAGCGGAGCAAACAGACAAACTAGTTAAAGTGTATGTACGGTTTGCCTACGTAATCTGGGGTTGCCAAAGGAAGGGGCAGAGAGGTTGGATTTGGGGTTGGGGTAACTGGGCTGTTTGGCCGAAAAAGCCACAGGCAAAGGCAGCGGCAACGGCAGCGGCAGCGGCGAGTCAAGTGGTAAATGCGAAATGGAGAAAATGGGGGCGTGACCCCAAATGACACAGACAGTTAAGTGAAAGCGTTGAGCGTTGACACGCAACACGGCAACAACAACGGCAAAAACAATAACAAAATACATTTAAGCCTGTCATGTTTTTGGCCAGACTGAGTTCAGTTTCACATTTAATTTCATTTAGCAACTTTGTCGTGCGTTTTCCTCAGTGTCTCTCTTCTTTTTTGTCTTTATTTCACTGTGTGTTGTTTTAAATCGAATTGTACAAATTGCAAATTGTAAACATGCAATAAATTAAACAACTTGCAAATTAAATGAAATTTTATATTCACACACACAAACACACCGCACACACATTCATTCATCCAACAATAAATGGAATGCTGTAGCCGATGCAGATTGCCAGCTGTGCTAATGAAATTTATGTAAATTATTACTGCCCACAAGCTGGGCGGTCGTGGGCGTGGCATGTAAGTAGGCTTAAAAGCCAGTCCGGGCCAGGCGAGGTGAGGTAGGCACTGTGTGCATCTGGTGCGCAGTTTGTTGCCCCCAGCGAGAAGACGCATTAAAACTAATGCTGATGCGACGTCTGAGAGAGAGTGCAAACTGTACGGGAACTATATGAGAGAAGGGTGTGGATAGAGAGTAAAAGAGAGAAATAGAGAAAGAGAGAGAGACACAGAGAGAGAACAGTTTGGCAGAGTGAGTGACAAACAGTCTTAGACTGGAGCTTACGGACAAGTCCATAAGGCCGCCCGTTAACACCTTGTAGCAGCCACGTCCACATTGCCTAATGCCAAAGCTCAGAGCCATTGCCACAAACTGTGTCAGCAAAGCAATTTCTATGCCCCGCAAGTAGCATTGGGTGTCAAAGGGTATGCACGACGCACAGAAACTACTTGAATGAAGTTTCTAAAGCTCATCGATAGCGAGAAATGTTTCCAAATTCATTATATTTGAAAACCAAAAAAATACTTCATATGAAGTATCCAATAAAGATTTGATTAAAAGTATTAAATTAGAATTCGGAAATGATCGAGTTTTATCTTTTAAATAATCTTTATTTTATTTATGAATGCTATGTTAAGAAGAAGTGAAAGGTAATCTTTACAATGCACTATGGTCCAGATGTCGTTTTTTTTGGCATAAAGTCTAATTGTAAAGCTAGAGACTTGAAACTTTACATGAACCTCAGTTAGACTAATTTAGAATTTAGAATTTTTTTTTTTTTTTGATTTGGATCACGCCTTCTTCTTCCCCCCCCCCCCCCCATCCGACTATGAAAAATATATGTAAAATATTTTTATAAAATCCTAATGTAAAGATGGGGACTTGAAATTTGGAATAAATCTTAGTTAGGCTGAAGTCGAATTTATAATTTTTTTTGTTTTTTAGTTGTACCTTGTCTTCACCCCCCTTCTTTTTTCCTACTCATTGAAAAGTAAAAAAAATTTTTATAAACTTATATACCCAGGAAAATATTTCATTCTTCGCATGTTTGTTAATCAGGCAAAAGTAGAATTTATAATTTTTTTAATTTTTTAATTTGACCATGTTTTAGCCCCCCTCCCTATCTAACTACGAAAAAAAATCCGATTTTCTAGCAAAAAAATGAGAGAAAAGGGGGACGAACGGGGATGAGTTTTTGGTTTGTGGCTAAAGACAACACTCACAAGTACAATCTGGACCAATTAGTTGCTTTCAGCATGGAACAGCTTATTAGTTATATTCCACGAAACACGGAGAACGCATGTTAGTTTTCTAAAAAAATACACATAAATTGGACATTACACAACACTAAATCCCTAGGACTACACATAAAATAACAATACACATTAAATAGTGCATACCTTGAAGATTATTTTCCATAATTTAGTTGAATTTTTTGGACCAATTTAACGAGTGTGGCACAACGCAAAGTAACTAAATATTTTGGCGCAAATTTCTTTTCGGAAATCAGCTGATCGCTAGCTCACTTTTAAAAGCTCTCAAAAAGCTTTGGTGGCGCTTTTAAAGCTTTTAATTAAAATTTTTATAATGTATGATGAATTTACTTTAAGATTACAATAAGAAAACAACGATATATTAACATCGAAAAATCTACTTTATGCCAAAATAAACGAAATCTGGACCATAGTGCAATGAAGGGTTGTTTGAGAAATAAAAAAAATCTCAAGACTTTTTAGCAGAAGTGATTTTGATAAAACTAAAATGAGCTAACAGATGAATTTACTAACAATTAAAATGTCGGGTCTTGGCAATCCAACTGCTATATTTAAAGAAATGGTACATATTTCTTAGATCTTTAAATAGTAAGGTAAAATTTATTATTTGGTAAAAATTCTTCAGCAAAGATGGTTAGTATTTTTTAGTCTACAAGGTAACATACCAAACCTCGAAATTCCTTTTGATTGCGTTTTGTGTCAGTATGTCAAATATCTAACCATTTTTTTTAGATGTTTTGTTTATGTTAACCAGTAAGATAAATTCATTAGCTGTTGGGCTTTTTTTAAAGAGGATCCCAGAGTTGTCTATTAATTATCATTATTTATCAGTTGACTCTTAGTTATTTGCCTATATACCGGCAAATTGCTTTGTTAGTAGATATCACAAATTATTAGGTATTTCTAGGATATCAACTAGTCGACGACATTTCCACGCTCAGCATTTTTACTTGGTGTTGTGCTTGCAAACTTCAAGATGCTACAACCTTCTACAAGTACCCCAAACCCCAGGCACAAGCTGCCATTGCCAGTGGTTGGGCGGGAGCTGGAGCGTCGGGTTGGGTTGGGGATGGGGCGACTGTCCCAGGGGGCGCGCATGACTGTCTGGCATGTGAGGCAGTGTGGGTGTGTATGTTAGTGTGTTACTGTATGTATGTGTGTGTGTATTTGTGCTATGTAAACGTGTTTTTTGACAGTAATAGTTTGTAATATAAATTCACACCAGCACGCCAATGCCAAACGCAAACGCAGAAAGGCCCCCCCCCCCCCCCCCCCCAACCCCCTTCCACCGACAAACTCACATACACACAAGCTCACACTCAGTCACACACTGACACACATACAGAGACAACAAAGTATTTTGCTACGTGTAACAAAAAAGCCATTTAAGCATTTTGAGGTTGGCGACGCCGTCAGCGACGTCAGCTGCGCAGCGCTGCCTTTCTTAACTTACCTATGGGGACGTGCTGGGGGGGGGGGGGGAGTTTTACGAGTATAACCTCACAATTTTATAGCGCACACTCCATGTATGTGGATATATTCGGTGTGTGTGTGTGTGTGTGTGTGTGTGTGTGTGTGTGTGTGTGTGTGTGTATTGTATCCCTTATCCCTTTTAATATATACCCAGTGTGTGTTACCTTTTGAGCCAAACTTTTTTATGACTTTAATGCTGCACAAAACAATTTTCTATAAATTAAACTAATAGAGCACACTGCCCCAACCCTGAACACCCTACAAAAATGTTGTAATACTCTCAGGGCAGGCCAAGGTATCCTTTATGACAAAGGGCAACTACTGGGAGGGATCCACAGACAGAAAGACAGACAGACGGGCAATTTATTCCATTCGCTGCATAATTGAAAATTCTTACCAAGTGTCTGGCCGCGAGCTTATCGTATAATTTTTTGCAAGTGATTGCTCTGAACTGAGTTGGTCTCTGATATTGTCCAATATCTGGTAGTGGTGTGCGTGTGTGTGTGTGTGTGTGTGTGTGTGTGTGTGTGTGTGTGTAGCATAGTTCTCTTCCATTGTTGATGATGCACATTTCATGTTAATGCAATTAAGTTTTAATTGTTGAATTGTTGATCTTAACGCATGATTTCATATTTATGCGCATTAATGCGAATCGCTTGGCCAACGACTGTCGTCTCTCATTTCATTGTTGTTGTTGTTTTTCTTGTAGTTCTTATTGTTGTTGCTTTTGGGCACATCGTTGTCAGTGTAATTGCGCCTCGATAAGCATGGCAGTTAAATGTCGCATTTATTGTAATTACACAATTTTGTTGTAATCATTTTTAATATGTAACTCATCTGCATGTTCCTTTGTTCGCTTTAATCAACTTGATTAAAGTCGATGAAACACTTTTGTATCATGACAACAATTATTATTATACCACTTAATAACCAGAATATTTGCAGTGACTTAATTTTAGCTTACAAAACATATCGATTACCAAAATATAGGTTCAACCATGCTTGGTACCAATTAATAAAGATAATAAATGTATATGTAAATAGATTTCGATTTAGGTAAAACTACGTTTCTCGACAAAATAATAATTTTTATTTTATTTTAAAGATATTGTTGTCATTTTATTCAATCATTTTTTATTGCACTGAAATAAGTTCATACTTTCGTATGGGATTAAAATATTACGATATATTCTACCTCGCCAATATTTTGACGGAGTAACTTTTGCGAATTAATTTTTTTCCCTTATGAGTACACATAGTTGTTCATTTTTTTCCAGGAATTTGTCATAAAACAGAAGCATTTTTATTAAAAACTAACCAAAGCACAAACTTTGACACACACACACACACACACACACACGTGACCTTTACGCACTCACTAACACAAATGCGACAACCACAAAACTCGAGACTTTGACAAGTTTTCTCACACAACCGCAGCCGAGAGATGCTGTGTAGTTGTTTGTTTGTTGGAAACAACCTGGCAACCAGTTCGAGTATACCTGGAAAGCGGCAACCTGCCTCACATTCTTTTTTGGCCTTCCTTAGTTGCTGCCACATGCAGCAAAGTCAAAGTTTTCAATCACATGTCAAGCGCCGAGTTGACTTGGGTGCGAGGCACGACGCGTCGCCTGTTGGCAGTTTCGACAGTTGTCGCACATAGCCCATACATGTAGCACCAGTCGTCGACCTACTTACATACATAAATATCTCCATCTTCATTCTCTGCATCGCCCTTTTTCACCCCTTTCTCCCACTCCCATAGGCTAACCACAGTCTGGCAACCTTTGCCTGCCACAATTTATATTTCAAGGGGACGAGATCGGGGTGAACTCGTAATGTAAAAGTGCTCAGCAATCAGCTGGTCCCTCCTCTTGTGTTTGATCTCACAGTTCCATTGTTGAGAAACCCAATGATTTGCTCAGCATGTGATTAATTGTGTAGGAATAAAAACCAGCTGCATGAATAATTAGAAATTTTTGACAAAAATCACAAAACACGCTTTGTTTGCTTTTTGGACTGGAAAATCAACGTGGCCTCCATCACAATAAGGGTTCAACAACCCACCATTAAAATTTTACCCAAATTAGTGTTGAAATAAAACAATTTGAGGCCTATTTCAATAAGTTTTGCAGTGTGAACTGTGAATTGTGAATCGGATTTCGGGTTAGCAGAATAGCAATAAATGCCCTATTTAAATGGCACACAAAACAATTGGTTCATTGTAAAAGGTAAAAATTAATATGTTTGGGTTGCAAAACATTTAATACCCTTTGGATATCAAAATTAATGTGGCATGTTATTGCAATCCGAAAACTAAAATGAAACCGATACAGAAATCAATGTACAAATTTCCATTAAGAATTTGATAACCGTTGAACAGATTTGCTTTAATTTGATGATTTCAATTTGATATCTATTTGAATACCGAGCATTGAGCATCGACCTGGAGCCAATTGTAATGAGAAGCCATTAGTTACATAATTAACCAGGCAATCGAAAAATATTTATGCCTAGATGTTGGCCAAGTACTGGTAAACTAGGTAAGTTAATACAAACCAAATAATCAACTAGCTGCAGGCAATGTTCGTCTGCAGAGGATAGAGAAGATACATACGGAGTACACAATGTGCTGTTTTGTTTGCCTTGACCAGTTAGTGTTGTTGTCCTGTCGTCAGTTGGGCAAATATTAGTTAGCCATTCGGTAGGATATACTCACATGTATGTATGTAGTTGTGTGGGCTTTAGTTGGCACTGAGAAACGTTCAGAGCAGACAGTATGAGAGCCCATCAATGCATAAACAATTGTAGACCAAACATAGTTGAACCCACTTAACGCTGTTGCCCAGACACATGCGAGCATATCCTTCACATCCTGCCTATCCTGGGCACAGCTTGTGCTTATCTAAGTAAGTTAATATGTCATTTGAATGTTGTGATTTGTGTTGTGTGCCTCAATCTCCGCCTTCTTCTCCCGCAGACAATGAATTTTAATTAATTGAAGTTTGTTTGTGTCGTCTCTCACAAAATGCCAGCACTTGCCACAAATCATACCAAGTGTGTAATGTTGCAGTAGGATACTTTCCTGAAACCATATTCTCCTCAATGAATGTTGTTGTTAAGATTGCTGTTGCTGTTGACATTATTGTTGCAGTTGACCAAGGGCAAAGTCAAATGTTTATTAGTCAGCGGTTAGGCAAATTTTGATGTTGTTCTTGTCTGCCCACATTGCAATATTACTTGAAATATCCGAAGCAAAACGCATTCCAAATATCTTCAATACAGTTCTGTTTGCATATATGTGGTTATATGAGTGTGGCTTGCACATACTGCAACAGATAGCAATAACTTATATGGTTTTATATAAATACAAATCGTTTTAATAAAATTTATTTTGCATTAATGCGGTTCATCATAATTAATTTCAAAAATATACTTACTACTGACTTACTACTGACTGTTATTACTGTTGCTCAAAGACGTAGTCAGATTTGTGAAAAGGGGTCTGAAATAAAAGTGAATTGTTGCAAAATCGTTCGAGGACAGTTCTTTCAATCTAACTGGCAGAAACACAGACTAAATCGACGGGGCTCTTGGTAATTTATACCCAATTCAGTGTAATAAATGTAGAACAAAAAAAAACAAACAAATAATAAAATTGTTTATTAAAGAATTTGAACTTCACTTTAACTTCCATGTGTTTATGTCAAACATTTGTCTACTTTTAAGGAACCCTCGCTGGTGGGTTGTGTGTTCTTTTTCATATTTGTTGCCTACGTTTCGCCCGCTTTACAGTCAAAGTTCAAGTAAACAGTTGCCAAACTACGATGTTTTTCGAATAGCTTTACACATTATTGACCTTATATCATTTGGCAGCAAGAAATAGATAAACTGTGCTGAAAGGTAGCCGGAATTTCAGCATCTGTCCCGAGAATTTTAAAGTTTAGTGGTTTGCCAACATTGTTGCTGCCACACACAATCTAACACTGGTCTCATTGTGTCTAGCTGCCGACACAGTGCAGAGGGCCGTAACATCTGACAGGCCAAGTCGGTTGGACGGCGGGACATGGGGGTAAAGCATCATCATAAACGTTTATTACGTCCATAAATAGGTGAGAAATTACCGTTTGTTTGGCCAGAAAGGTTTTTGCAGCAATATTGTTGCCCACGTCTTGGCTTTTCTTTATTATTTCTTGTGGTTTTTCATTGTTCTCCGCTCACCTCAGAGGTGAACCCGAACACGAACCCTTAAAACTGCCAAGCTCCGAGTGTTGAGTGCTGTTCACGAAATAGTTTTGCCTCAGCCACAGAATTGGCAACTTTGTTGCTGTTGTTGTTGCGTTGCTCTTAAGCAGTTTTTCGAAAATATTTGCAATTAAAATTTGCTTATACTCGTAGGCAACAAAGTTAAGGAAACCCAACAGAAAATTAATTGAATTTTCTGCAACAAAAACGACCCTAGCAGCTGGTCAAAAGGTTTATCCGACCAAGCATACAACGATTATGAAAGTAATGAGGCGAAAGCGATTCCAACGAAGCATCCTAAGAGCAGGCGGGGTCTAATAATGTAAGATAATATTCTGCGAATTTGGTAGCTTAAATATTTAAATCAAATTTGTTTTGTTTTACTATGAATAGTTAACGTAATAAGCATACAAGTTTGACAAATTAATAATGAAATGTATAAAACTCCCAAAACAAAATTGTTTAAATCCAATAATTAGTTGTTCTTTAATATTCGAAATATCGATACCATTATGAAATATTCTACTTTATGCCAACAAATTTGAGCATTCGGACCAGTGTGCAATCTATTTAGACAAAACAAGACAGTGAGAGAGTGCACAGTAGGCAACTCATTTAATTAGGCGAATTCTTTATTTTTATTTCACTAATGAACTAATTCAGTGTTGGATAATATAAATAAGCACATTAGTCGACTGTCAACACTTTTCGACTGAGCCGTTTCATAAAAATTTATCAAAGTGCGTGGGTTTCGCTCCCCTTTCCTATTTCCATTTCTCCTTACCATTTCATGACACATTTCGCGGAACATTTGCAGCGAGCATAGATATTTCACACTAGTGGATTAGGAGCATACAGAGGACAGCGTCAAGGTGGAGGTGGTGGTGGTGCGGTGGTGCGTTGGGGGCGTGACGACTTGACAAATGCTTGGTAATTTGTTGCGACGTAAATTTGAATGGAAGCGCCTTGATTGCCACTTGAGACATTTGTGAGGCAACAGCTGCCAGCGAAAGGGAATTTCTTTTTTCTCACATTTTCTTCCGCTTCCACTTCTTGGGGATCCTTTTTCTTGCTTCTCTTCTAGTCTCTCTGGTTCTGTCACTGTCACTGCTTCTGGCTTCTGAAGCTACTTACTCAATTTTCCAACCACGCCGGAAATGCAAATTATAATGATATATTGGCTGTGAAAAAAAAGCACGACAGCCGCTGCTCAAAAATGAGAACAGCACTCTGCACCTAATACAGGGTGCCTACTCGATCTGAGGAGATGGATAGGTGAGACAACTAAGTGTGGGTTCCATGACACACTGAAGTGAAGTCAAGAGAATTATTCCTATAGAATATGGATTTATTCTCCATAAAATTGCTTAGCAGGGTATCTGTTAGTCTAAACAAGCAAGCCAGCTAATATCTCGCTTATTGCTTTTGTTTCAGACGCCGACATCGTGGCTTAGGATTACCGCTAACGGTAATAAATAGACCTGCCACGCGTGTGTAATTTAGAGAGGGAGCTCAGACCATCGGCTCCGTCTTGTCGCTCTGACGCCAAGGACGAGGACGAGAATAAGGACGGCCGTTGACAGTAATGAAATTATGACATTGCTAATAACAGAGTATTCCGACGGGTCTCAGCTTAAAGATGTCTTCTTCATTTTAGTCTCCTTTTCTTCATATCTCTGGGGTTGGGGCAAAGTCCTAAAATATGATTAGCTGGCATTTACCCTGCCCTCGGCCTCCTCCCCTGCCTCTGTCGAAGCCAGTCTTTCACCCTGGTCGTGCAAAAACCCTTTACAGTAGCCGTCGAGAAGCGAATTTTTTCGCCTGGTGTTGTAATTTATTTTAATTAAACTTTGCGCTGATGAAATGCTGTTGATTAGACTTGAAAGACGTGCGCACACAAAGAACTGGATGGAGACAACACAAACCCAAATTGATTGTCCGAATGGACCAACTGAAAAATAAACTAAAAATGGAAAATCTCGCTCTTCGGTATTTCCTATTGAAATCAAATGCAATAAGCAGCTGCACTGGCTTTGATTTGATGCTCGGTTCCTCAAAGGTATAAGAGTAAAATAGCTTTGTGAAAGTGAATGTGAACCACTTCTGCAAGAGTATACATACATATGAATTTGTTGGAATGTAAATATGTACAAAGGCATGTACATACATATTTAACAAGAGATGGAAACACTTTAATCGAACGTCTAAAAAAACAAGAAGCGAGTATTTCACGGTCGAGCTCTCTCGATTGTTACTTGTTCTCGTTTTCTTCCCTTTCTTTTATGTATTTATTATTGCCATGACAGCCAATCAATAAAATGGCAACTAAATTTGCCCTAGCTTTGCCATTGTCCAGATCAAAACTTATTAAATAAACTATAATAGAAAGCTTTTCTTATTTAAACAGAGCTACATGCTCTTGGACAAAGCTTAGTACGAATCGACTTATTGGAAGTCTTGTAAATATCTTTGGAAATTTGTATGACAAAAAATTTCATATCGCTTTCATAGGTATACATTTCTAGTATTATTGCATACAGTTTTTGGCTGAGATGCAGATTGCCGAAGACGTTGGCGATGGATACAGTAAATGTGCAAAAAAATTAACAATAATAAATAAATACATATGTATGTGTGTATATTTGTATATGGAAACAACTTTCAAACTGACCTGATGTCCAAGCAGAATGACATTTTGATCATGGTTTCGCCACTTAATTCATTCTGCATTCAAGTTTAATTGACTTCGTTCAATAATTTTTCGCCAATGAATGAAAATTGATTTAGCTTTATCGATTTTATTTTTACATCAATACTTATGAGCTGTAGGATTTTATTTTAAATTGAATTCCTGTCAACAATAAAATGTTTTTAGAGTAAGCTTAGTCATTGCATTTTAAGTATAAATATGTATGAAAATTTTTTCTGTTGCATAAATAATAAGGAAGATAAGGGAATGTAATTGTAATTGTGTATATTAGTAAAGAAACAAATGAACATATCTTATATATAAGGAGCCATCTACACAAAATGATCGATTTATTTCATGACTGAATCAGTAAATTCGTTCATTTTAATAAGCTGCTCACTTGAACTTATTCTGTTCGAAGCGACACAGCTCATTCCGAAATTGTGAAATTCACCGACAAGAGTCTTCTTAATGTTGTACGTAATTTTAATTAAATGAATCTTATAAAAGAGTAGAAAACTGTGGATTGGGAAATTGGTAAGTACGACATTCAGCATTCAGCACGATATTTAGTCTACCACATTCATAAAAGCCCACAAGTCAGATATCTGCTTGGCCAATTTCATGTGGATCGTTCGCAGGTGTTGATTATGCTGATGTGATAATGATGATGACGATGTGCGCTGCCTGCAGATGATGATGACGTTGCAAGCGGGCTGGATGCGCTTTAAATGGCTGCTTACTCGCCAGCTTGCTGAGTGCTACAATAAATCACTGTGGGGCATTTTATTCAGCCACAGCAGCTGCATCCACCTTCAGCTCGTCCTGGTTTTGGTCCTGATCCTGGTCGAGGCGACGCGACACGACGCGACGTTCGTGTCGTTGTTGCCGTTGCATCATATCTTTCGCTATTATTTCGCTTGACATTGCGCTTGTCTTTCATGTTTTCATGCAGGGGCGTTCGCAGTGCATTTGTGTCTTGTGTCAGTGCGCGCATAAAGCAGCTGCCTCAGCGAGTGCCTGCAGCTCTAAACCGACATTGAGTTACATGCAACAAACGTATTTTGACAAGTGAACATGCCTTGGCCAGACCAAATTCTCAGCTCAAGTTGAAGCTGCTGCAACTGCAACTGAAACTGAAATTCAAACTGGTGCAGCAGCTGCACAGTTATACCACTCGTACAATATGCGGGCTGGCAAACTGAGCAGGTTCTTTCATGTTCAACATGACAACACCGAGAGTTATGGACCCACTTGCCATATGTCAAGTGTGAGATTCAACGTCTCGCTTCTCCTTTTCCCACCCTCTATCTGTTTTATGCAGATATAAGTAACAAAAACCAACTCTTCTGGTTTAACACGCCCACAGTATTTTCTGGGTGGTCAAAAAGCAAGTGCTATTTATTTGGGAACTCATTTAATTTTTAAAGTGCTCGGCCTTTAAATAAAACCCATTAAAGTTTAAAGTTTCTGCACACAATTCACCCAATTTATAATAGTTCTCAGAAGCGTTAAAAAGAGACAGATTTTTAAATACTTCTTTTATCCTTAGATTAAAGGGTAGTTATTATACAATCTGTAAAGGTATTTGAGAAATACTAGAACTTTGACTAATTAGACTTATTATATTTCGATACAAAGATTTATTATTTAGTCGAAAGCAATTTTCACTGAAGCTGCATTTGAATTTCATTATAAAGCAAATATATTTTACTTTCCCAGCCGTGTGGATTGGAGTTCAAGGTCTCTTTGGGTGTCTCCTCAGCGAGGTGTCTTCATTTTCTTGTGCTTAGCCGTTGACAAACTACAAATTATGTTCGCCTCGACTGGGTACTAGTATATTGTACACGTATTTTGCATATTGTGGGATTATTAATGCTGCTCACTTTGCCGCAACAGTTCAGATCATTAATCTTTCTTAGCCGCCGACCAAGGCCAAGGACCAAGAGCCTGAAACGTGCTAGCGAATTCCTTGAATTCCAAAATGTTGTCACCTGAATAACAACAATAAAAAGAACAAAAAAATCAAATAAGTTAAAAAAACAATGGCAATGATTAGCAATGTGCCTAACTGTTGACCAGATAACGACTCAGTTTGCTTTTGTAAAAAGCGAGAACACTTTGTTTGCCATTTGGCATGATAAATGGCCAACCGAATGCACTCTGCCATCAGATACTGTAGGTACTAGGTCAGTTATTGGATATATATGTATGTATGTATGTATATTGTATCTGACATATAAGTTTGTCGGGTTTGATTGATGGCCTGTTGACTTTGGCAAAACTGTTTGATTTTTATTGCGACTTTAAAGCTGTTTCATCTTTCACTTCAATATGTGTGACACAAGCTGTGTATCGGAAAACCCACACAGAGCCCTCCAAATTTCCCAGACACCGCATACAGGTTATGCCAAAGGCCATACACGCAGCTCCTTTCATGCCTGGACCCGGGTTTGAGCATACCACATAAGTAAATATGAAAAGATCATAAATTTTCATTCAATTTAATGCCTCAGCAAACAATTTTTATAGTCATGGCGAAAACTGTCAGTAAGGAAGGGAAACTCTGCTCCGTGTTGCTCTGGGCCTGAATAT
This sequence comes from Drosophila subquinaria, assembly GCA_037043405.1. Lineage (NCBI taxonomy): Eukaryota > Metazoa > Arthropoda > Insecta > Diptera > Drosophilidae > Drosophila > Drosophila subquinaria. The sequence continues at coordinate 559,803 of JBAMBL010003111.1, read as the reverse complement.
CCAACTTACAGTGAAGCCCAGCTCCTGGCAGCTGTTTTAACAGCTTGTTTTGTATCCACGTTTACCAGGATTATACATAGAACCGAACTTCAACTTGTAATAAGTATGCATGTACTGTGTGGTTATCTATGCCAATACTCCGTATGCATGTGGGTGCCCATTTTATATGTGTGTGTGTGTACATGATGGCGAAAACACTTAGCTGAATGAGAAATTGTCTTTCAATTTCGAACGGCGCAATTTTAGAAGCTTTTGTACTGGAAAATGTTGACTTTGATGACTAAAAGATGAAACTAAGAAGAGAACTTAATATTGAAATGAAAATAGTTGTTGAAAATTAAAGTGGGTTCATAATACTGCGTTCATTATCTCTCAGGAAAACTTAACTACTTTTATATTCTATGTTCTTTATCGCATTCAATATGTTGAAACCATTTTACTGTTGTATGAATTGCCATACGTCTCTGTATGTCCTTTCTGAGAAATTTCAAGGCAGATTTTATTTATCGTACCTGTTTTGCTCCTTTAAATATTTTTATCAAAATATTAGACATTAATTAAGTCGACTAAAATGCTCGATTTAAATGCCGGCAGACTTAGGGCTCAAAGATTTATGACAACATTAATTAATATGCCTGCCAGATTAATGTAAAACTGTCAGCTGAAGAATATGAAGCATTTTTCTAGTTACGGTTGCCAGGCAATTTCCCACTAGTGTGAGTTGGAGTCCAGTCTTGAGTATGGAGTCTGGACTGGATTTACACTGGTCATTCATTCCTTGAACTGCCAACGGCGTTTTCGTCGTCGTCGTCGTCGTCGTCACGTTTCATAAATCACAAAATTAATCCTTCTTGAGTTTATTAGCGAAAATTGACGTCGCTCGTTATCTATGCGCCCAAGCAGGTTCCGCCAGAGCTACCAACAGTAACAATACACAATTGAAGCCATAAATTATGCGTACATTGGCGCTGTCTCAGAGCCATTTTGTCTGTGATTACCAAACTGTTTGGCCAATTTGTTAGTGGCCAACTATTTGCAGCTAACGAGGGCTTCAATTGGGGCTCTTTGATAAACGCGATTTGTCATTTGATTTTGAACTTGAGCGCTGTGGTTCATTGCACAGCTCTAACCTGGCTGTCAAAATGCAAATCGAACAGTCTCACAAAAAAGTCTAACGCCTGTCTAGACGCGTTTCGTGCTTGATGCGTCGTCTACTTCCAACGGCATTTTCGTAGCAGGTGGCATCCACTTGCCAGACTTGTTCAGAAGAAATATGGCCAATATAGTCAACAAAAAATAGCCGTACACTTAATATCAATAGACATGTGTATGTAAGATACTCTTTGAGCAGCTTATAACCTCTGCAATTTATAGTCAATTTCAAAAAGTATTTGTGGTTTAAACCAAAAATTACATGAACAGATCATAAATTGAGGCAATCCTTAAGTATGAAGTCCCTGAGGTCAATAGACTTTAAAATAGCTGTAGAGAATCTCTTGGAATTGATACAGCAATGGGTTATTAACCGCTTCGTGAAATAGAGGTGTAAATATGTACATATGTACAAAGATTTTTGGCTTGTTTCTTCTAATGATACCATAACTTGCTAAATGGTAAGTAAATAAACAATCAATTACAATGATATTCCGAAAATCTCTGAGTTAAACTGATTTTCAACACTCTTACTTCCAATCTCTTAAGCCTCAACTTAAGCTATTAGAGTAAAGTGAATTAAAAGAGGTTTGTATTGCTTTTCAAAAGGCAAAATCAAATTGCCTCACTCAATATCAAAAAAGTCAGTCAGTGTCACTCAGGGCGATTGATTATTTGGTAACCAACAACAATGACTCGAATTTTCATAATTTCGTGCACTTTTGAAGCAGATTCAAATGCCTGGTTGTGTGTACTATATGTGGGCGCCCTTCAAGGTGAGCAGAATTGCTGCATTGATAAAGATAATGAGGTCTAATGATATAATTTACTTACGGCTAAATAAAAATGTCTTTTGCAAAGGCATCGCAAACAAAGCCATTGGAGCGTTAATGGCTCCGACATTTTTTTGCACAGCTCCATGTACAAATAACAAATTGAATTTCAGCGACGAATTATTTTGAAACTGATTTCAATGTGATCAACGGTCCGTGGCAGTCAGTTTAAAGTACAAAGTCGACTATCTCCACGAGGAAGAGGGCAAGTACGAGTAATTTGCTCGCATTTGCTTCATGGACAGCGAACAAGTAACCGAGTCGCAGTCGCAGTCTCAACTCTCGACTGAACTCGAGGCAACTTTTTTCTTCTTTTGCCAAATGCTTTGGCTGCTCTCGTTGTTATTGGTGTTGCTGTTACGCATCCCAGTCACGTGTTGCCACAACAACCGCCAAAATTGTCAACAGCGAAAAATTGGGCGGGCGTGAGTGTGGGCACTCTGGCGAAATGGAAGCGAGGAAGGTGACGAGTGCTGGAGAGGGAACAGGACCGGGAACGGGGCGTGGTTGGCTACAAATGAGCATGAAAAGCAGTACAAAGAAATTTCCGGTAGTTAAAGCGCTGCCTCCGATGCGGCTCCCACTTTTTGTTATAGCATATTTTTCTGTGCGCCTTGTTGTCCTTTTACAAAAAAAAAAGAAAAAAGAAGAATGAAAAAAAAACATTCTAGAGAATAGCTAATGAAATAAGCACTGCAAGGCGGCTGCCTGAATTGGACACACACACACACACACAGAGAGACACACACAACAGGCACCCACACAACATCAGCAAGTTGAAGTGAGTGTTCCGAGGCCGCAAAAGGAAGTCATAAAAATATATACATACAAATGTAAATAAATAATAAACAATATGCAAATGTAATAAACAAAGCGATGATGAAGTCAAACAGTAACAACAAAAACAACATAAGAAAATAGTTGAATGAATTTCCATGCACACTTGACCACATTACAGTCCCAAAAAAAATCTAAAGCTTTTAATGCATTGAAAAGTGCTTAAATATTTCCCTTCATGCGAAATGACATTCGAGCAGAGATTTTACGGTTTTTTTTTACCACCTATATTTCGGGGATATATAGTAATTTATGCATATTTTTTTCGTCTATTTTTTTATTTCCTATTATCTATCTTTTTTTTTTTGCCTATTTCTCGTTGCGTTTCGTTAGGGGCGAGCACTTGGAGCTGACAGTCAAAATCACAGAAACTCAACGAACCAAAAATGTGAAATTTATATTCCTATCCCAATAACTAAATGTGCTATGCAAAGCCGTCTGTGAATGTGTGTAGATATTTGTGTGGGTGATGCCAAGTTATTCAAAATGGCCCAGAAAACTACGAGTACAACGCATGCCATGCAAATGCTGGCAAAACAGATTTTTAACCGACTTTTTTCGATTCTATTCTTTTAATGGGGAAGCGAACGAAAACGTTTAGCTACACTTTTCTTGGCAGGCACACAGACCAAACTGTCTGACTTACTGGCTAGTTAGTCCTCTACCGAATTGGCTGCCAGCCAGCCGGCTTATGTAGATTTCTGCAAGCCAAACACGTGCCTGAATTTTCGTCGAGTTTCAGTTTCCCGTTTGTTCCCTGTGTATAGATAGGTGTGGTGTGTGTGCGGGTGTGTGTGGTGAGGTGCTGGGACAGCGGCTAGAGTGGCAATGATGAAGCCTACAACTTGGCCAGGCCATATTTTTTCAGATTTACATAATTATATGTGTGATTTATGGATTTGAAAGTGTGTTTAATTTGATCCTTTGTTAGTTTAATCTGAAGTTTTGCCATCATTAAATGAATTAAATGTAAGAGATTTTTGGAAAGTTCAAGACATGCTGGCAGAAGACTGAAGTTTGTGATCATAATGACCTAAATGAAAATATCAGAAGCTTAGATGAGACGACACTCGGAAATTTTATAATAACTAGCAAGATTGATATTAGTTAAAACTCAATTATCTTGTCTATCTTGTACATACTACATAACAGATCTAATGAAAAGATTAAGGTATCGCAATTAATTGCTTAAAATATATTAGACTATTGGCAAAACTGATAAATGGGAGAGAAACGTGTATATAAAGAAATATAAATCACAGTTCATGCCATTGCAATAATTTCAATTTACGCGCCAATGTGACAGCATCAAAAGCAACAAAAGCAAACAAAAACACAGAAACAGAAGCAGAAGCAGATGAAAGGCATAAAATATCCACGCAAACCCACATGCACAGAGGGAGAGAGAGAGATAGGGAGAGGGAAGAAGAGAAATGGAGAGATGAAAAGAAAAGAGTGAGAGCAACTGCATTGCATATGCAACACGTTCAACTGCAGCCAGGCACTCTCCCCCTCTCTCCAATTCCTTCGCCCTTCTCCCACCCCTCTCCTATACCACCTTGTCACATTGCACTTGCAATTTTGCCGCCGTTCTCTGCGTTCCCCCTCCTCCTTAACGCTTGTCGCTGCTATTGAGATAAGAAAATTTATTGGCTGCGCATGTTCTTTGTGACAGATTTCGATTTATGTGCCTTTTATATGTTTGGCATGAGCATTTTTTATTTAAATTTCTTTTGTCTCCCGGCTCCGACGGCATTTCTGTCCATTCTTCTCATTCCGCTTAAAGTGGAAATCCTTTAAATGTTGCCTGTAATGAGAACATCGAGCCAGAAGTCGACTTTAGCCATAATTAATGAACGGCAATTGAAAAGTGGCCATTTCCTTGCCAAAGTGAAAAAATAAATTGAGTAGCATGACTAGCAAATATCCTGTAGATAGACTACAATCCGGACATATAAATGTTAACAAAAGTTTTTAATTCATAATTTCGTATCGAAATATCTGAAGCAAGATAAATCAGAGCAGAAAAAAAATTATCGAGGCCAAAAAACATTTAAAAGTAAATTAAGATTTATTTTGTATAGATTTTTTAATTTTGTTTACAAAACTGTTTGCCCCTGAATAATTTTTTAGGCTAATTGTATCGTGAAAACAACATTTACTTAACAAAGTTAAGCTTTGCTGCCTACTTAAATTGAAATACTCACTTTAAAAGAAATTAGACCCAGTTATTCTCTAAGTGCACACAATAAGTACAGAGAGTCGTTGGCACGGCATGCAGAATAAAGCAAAGGGGCGAAAAAGAGTAGGAAATGAAGAAAATTGAAAGAACTGTGCATGTGGTTAATGTCCATTTGGCATCTGTCTTTGCCAGAGCAATATGCTCTTCGATTTGCACTTTGTCGGGCTGTCTCAGCACTGCCAGGGTAATAGAGAGGGAATAAGGAATAAGAGAGAGAGAGAGACAAAGAGTGAGAAGAGAGTGGCAATATTGCAGGACAGTCTGCCTGGCCTTTTGCAACTGGTCGGACTTGCCGGATCATTTCAATCCCATTTAATGCTGCAATCAGCTTTGCTTTCTGAGTCTTTTGCTACTTTACACAGTTTTCGTTTTGTTCTGTTCCTGGCGTAATGTAAATCATACGCCCTGTGGCAACTGCCTTAGCTTGTTGCTTGTTTCATCTTATTTCATCTTAGATATGCAGATTCACACACAGCAAAGTTAACTTTCTCAAATCAGATCCTCTTCAATTTGATATGCCAAGCTTTGGCAATTAAAAAACATTTTCCAAAGAATTTTGAACTGCGTCGCAACATTTGAGTTCGTTTTATAAGCCAAGTATCAGTTCCTGCCAAGTTTGTTTTGTTCCCTTATGTCTTATTCATATGCTGTTTAATTGCTGTAAAAATGAAAAATGAGTAATGATATGCAAACCGAGTTGATTTTAAAATAGAACAGACGCAAAAATATGCAAATTAAATGCTTGGTGAGGGACATGGCACAGAATTGTTACCTGCACACGGCTGCAGGTTATTAATTAGCGTTGCAATTAAAACAAATTGTTGAACATCTGACATTACCAAATGGTAATTTTCACTTACATTTACATTTTCTTTTCGATTCGCTTCGCTCATTTCTATAGAAGTTCTACTATTGGCCATTAGCATCGGCAGTTTGAATGAGTGACATTTACGTGGTGTTTATTTATGCCGTTTGACTTTCACTTTGCCAACGAAATTTTCACTTACACTTTGCACTTTTCTTAGGCCACACGTCACTTGTCGAAATTCTGAAAAGTTTGTTTGTTTGTCATAAATGAAACGCAGTTCGGCTGAGGCTAAAACAAAAACAAAAACCAACAAACTGCAAACTGACGAGCGCCAAAAGTAATGAAAAGCCAGCATAGCAGGCAGAGCCCCGAAATGAAAATCAAAATAAAAAAGAGGCGAACAGCTTTTCTTGAAAAGTGAAAAGCAACCAAATTACAAACGCAAGTCAAGTCTTTCACGAGCTTACCAAATAGACTAGAGCGAGAGAGCAAGTGATTGAGAGAGTGAAAGGTACAGAGTGTACGTTAAAAGGGATCAAAGTTGCTTTTGGCTGCCGTTGCTCGTAATTTAATTAAAGACCTTTGCCTTTGGTTCACTCACATACTTTTGACCAGCTGGACGATGTACTGACTGACCGACCGACTGACTGACTGACTCACTGACTCGCTTACCATCCAGCAAACTGTCAGTCAGGTTTGCTTGATTTTTCTTTCTTCGTTTCGTCTTACAGTTTCAATTTCAATTTTCAGTCATCAAGTTGACTCTTCACTTTTGTTGTCTTTCACTTATTTGTTTGTCTGCCTGTGCTGGATGTTTTTTTTTGGTTTTTTCCATATCATATTGAGTGGAGGTTGACTGACTTTTGGGACATTTTAATTTACATTGAATTAGTCATAATGCCAATTCACTGGCATTTTGACTTAAGACATTGGTTAAGTGACACTTGGGCTGAGCTCAAGAACAATCCATTTCGAGTAGCTTTCCTTTTCTTTTAAAAGTAAATCCAATACTCTTTATAATGTTAAAAAGGTCTAGAAAATGTCGACTGTAGCATATTTAATTTTCAAGAAATATTTGAATCGTATTTATTATTAAGACTTGTCATTTAAGTAACTCATTATGATCTCTCCAGCTGAACGTAATTACCTTGGCAACCTTTTTCCGCAGAAACTAATGAATTTTGACTGACTGATATTTAGCATGATTAGTACCTTGATGGCTATTTAAGAATGTATCTCTGTACGAGAGTCTTTAATTAATCAAATGGACCCATATTGTTAGGTCTTCCATTGTTGGTTTGACCTTTGTGCCACTCTCATATGAGTTTGCGTTCAAAGAGAGTATGTTAGAATAGGGTAGGATGTTGTGACAAAAATAAGACCCACAAATAGCACACTGACAGCTTTTAGAATTAGGCAACACTCGGTACAATTGCCCAAGTTCTCATTGTGCTTTCCACTCGACTCGACTATTTCTGTTGTTGTTGGTGTTGTTGGTATTTTCATTGACCGTTTTAAGGAACAAATGCATTTTTTGTTTATTTTGTTGGTCTTTTTATATATTTCAGTCCTGCCAGCTTCGTTCACTTCCCTCCCGCTCTACGACTTGTTGTCTTTACGTGCGCTTTACATTTTCAGTTTGGCATTGCTCGTTTTTCTTTGCCTTTGCCTTTGCAGCCCTCGCCCGGCATTCGTTTCAATTAAGCAAATCCCCTTAAGTGCCAAGGCGTGTACGTGCGGGGCTGGGGGCAAGACCAAGACCGCCGGCCACTTTGTCAACATAGACTGGATACGAATGACAATAGCTATGACTCGGATGCTGAGCTGGCGACTGCGTTTAACAATTAAAGGGATGCACTTGAAATGCCATCACGTATACGCCGCGTAAACAACACACTAGGCGGCGTGAGCTGCAAATCAAAACGGCAGCTCATGGCTCTTGGGAAAAACACTGGGCACTGGAAACACTGGACCCTCGACCAAACCAAACCAGACCAGGCTGGCTGAACGTTGGTTGAGTATCTGATGTGACCAGCAGAGCATCGATTGCGTGCTGTTTACTGGCACTCGAGTTTATGAGTATATGAGCATTGGCAGCGCTTGAAAGTATGCAACAGCAGCTGCAACGCGGTTTAAAGCGGCACACACACACTCACCAACACACACATACATACGTCCATATTCAAAGTAGAACTAAGCGTCGCGGATTTGATGATGTGACGTTGAGTAAAGATGATGGATTCATCAGCGTATGCAAAATGCTGTCATACGCTTTGTCGTCGTTTCGTCCTGTTCTCGTCCTTGTCCCCGAGCTTCTTTCCTTTTCGCTGCCTCTGTCGCTGCCTCAGTCGTCAGTCTGCTTGCTCATCAACATCAACATCATAGTCGAGCGTGATGCCAACTCCGACGCGATGATAAACGAACGTGATTTTGTTGTTGGCTTTCTCTCCTTTGCTGGCCAAATCCATGAGCCATCGCTCGTCCCTTTTCGTCCTGTGTCGCTACATACAGAGCTTTTACTACTGGCTCGTCATTGCTCGTTCCCCACCTCCTGTCTGCCCCGCATTGCATAAGTTTTAGTGTGCGGCGCATAATGAAAATTTTATGTAAATGAGCATAAAATATCTTTTTCATTTCACTCAGAGTCAGTCAGCCAGGCAGGCAGCGACCGAGACAAATGTCAGCTTATGAATTAAAATGCCTTATGATGCTGATTTTTTATCTGCAATCTGTTCTTGCTGAAGTTCGTTCCTCCTCCAGTTATCCTCCAGCCTGTCATGTGTCGTTTGCCATAAAGCTGACTGATAATTGTGCATGATCTGTGCTTTGCCAACAACTTATTAATGTTTCTGAATCATAGCGAGCTTTTGAATTTGCATTTGAATAATATGTAATTTCATCTGATTGATTAAATATGTTTGCAAATATTTTAAAATGTATTACTTGTAGTTGGTTTTTAGAGCCATTCCTCCACTCCACTGTCGTCGCCTTAAGTGTCCTTTGTAAATTGATTCCGAGAACACTTGTGACTGGTGTAAACTAAGCGAATTTCTTGCCACTCCATTTTGCTTTCTCGAGGCGGTTAGGAGAAATTGGTGTCATCTCTCCGGGACTCTTTTCTTGTCGAATCATTTGAGCAGCCTTGTAAATGCAAACCACTTGATAATGAGCATGTCGCTATAACAGTAAGGACGAACGTCACGCCCCCCCGTTTGTGTTGACCTCTGGGCGGCTATTTAATCACTAATTACATGCACCGTTGCCATGGCGAACAATCAGCCAGTAGTCACCTGGGGTCATAATTAGTGTAAGCAAATGTAGAAAGAAGAAATCTTAGACCTGACCAAAGACAAGTAAGCATAGCAAAGCAAAAAATAGAATAAAGAAGGAAAATAGAAAACGTGACAACAAAAAAAAAAAGGAAAGCCCCAAGACTCAGACTCAGCTCAAACTGTGCACAAAGTTGTGGCCAGGACAAGTAGATTTCTCGGTGTTTGTTGCTGTTCAGCATCTTCACAGCGCATTTGCTGGCTAAAAGGTGTGAAAATACAAACAGTTAGCTGTTTTGGCTTTAGCTTTAGCTTTAGCTGCATCTTTGGTGTTTATCGCTTTGCGTCTTTGCCTTTCTTTTTTTTCATCTCATCTCCCATGCGAAACTGTAATTAAAATTAATTGGAGGCTTCTCTTGCGGTCAAGCTGTGAGCTGTTGTGCGGGGCTTAATTAACGCGTCCAGCATCAAATTTACTAATGAATTTTTTGCTTAAAAATTCATAGAGCGAAGCTTAAAGACAATTCGTTGTCGACTCGTTTACTTGCCGGCGTTCCGTTTGCTCGAAACTTAAGCGAAAGTATCCCAAAAGCGCACTGAGCAAAAGAGTCAATGGCAAATTGATCCCTAGCGTGCATTAGATGAGGAAAAATGAGTTGACTTTGAGTGAAAATAACAACAACAACAACAGCAGCAGCGTTGAGAAATGATGGTGCCACAGCACTAGTCCTGGCACTAAAATAACAAAAACAACTGCTTAGGCAACGAAGCTCTGGACATTTGGGCATTCATAAATATCGAAAGCTGCCTGCTCTGAAAATAGATATAAACATCAGCTCGGAGTGTGCAAAAGGCTAAGAAGCAAACACTAAACAGCTTCTATTGTTTCTCTGCTAAGCTTAGTTTAAAATATATATTATCTATAATATAGTATATTTCTTATTTGAATTCAAAGGACAACAATGCGTATGCGTAATTCGAACTGATTGTTAACTTCCGAAAACTTTGCTGCATACATGCATGAATTGTGCTCTTAGCCACAATTCCTGTAGTTTTGCGCAATGTTTAATTAATTATCAATTAATGTGTTACAAACCGCAGAGGCATTAATTTTATACGCCGCGTTGCACAGCCGCAGACGAGGCAGAATTTGCTGTGGCAACTGCAGCAGCAGCAGCAGTATTCACCGCAGAAATTGGATGTACGTAAATCCATAAGGTCTTTGATTATTATCGATTTCCTATTAAGGCTTTACTGCTGCATGTGTCTTGTTTGTTTGCGTGTGTGTGTGTGTGTTTCTGACTGCATTTGGGCCAACAGCAAATAGACATTTTAGTGGGCATACGCATAATTATGGGGATCAAGCTGTGAAAATGTTTGAACTGGGCTCGATAATGCCAAGCAATAAGCTGTGAAGAGCTTTATTCTTATCGGTAATTGCAGTCGCAGACCAAAAGGGCTCTGCTCTCTGCTCCTGAGTTTGCCGAGTGTGTACTTAAACTCATAAGTAAGTTTGTCACTTTATTCAATATTTCACTTAGACGTTTCATGTTTCATGTGAAATTGCCAATCGCAGCACTCGACAAACGAAGTTTGTGACATTTGTACTTGAAGTGTCCATTGGCAACTCAATTGCAATTGGCATTGCCGTAGCTGACCTTTGCCTCCACATATCCATTTGTTGTTTGGGCGCTGTCATCAGATTGCTAACTTTTGGCAGAGTATCCTGAATTCCGTGCATTAGCGTCATCGCCATCCACCAACTATTACGAGTTCTGGCCATAGTATTGGCTCTGCACATGTCATGTGCATGGCGTGCACTCAGAAACCGAGCTCAGCTCAGCTGGCCAAAGTAATGACAGAGTGCAAACAATTTTCCATTTGGCCAAATGGCCTTGAAATGACCGAGCATAGTTTCACCTGACACCGCTCCAGCTTATTCTATTGCTTTGCTATGCCATGCCATGGAGTGTATTTGTGTCATTGCATATTTAGTGAACTGGCATTCCCTCTCTTTTGAGCATGCAGCTGCTCAAGATGCCTCCCCGGGCTGGGCTGCCACGCCCTGCCTCGCCTCGCATATTTGCAACGGGCATTTGCTAGCAATGCGGCACATATTTTTGCCTTCGTTCGCATCGCATCGCATCGCAAAAGTTGAAATATATTTCATATTTTACGTTTGCTTTGGGATCCACTCACAATGCACGTCTCGCCTACCCTATGATTCTCTGTGTTGTCTCTGTTGTGTCTCTGTTTCCGTCGCTGTTACTGTCGCTGTCTCTGTCTGTGGCGTATACGTAATATGCACTTTCTGTAGAGTGCAATAAAATGTTTTGCGCACAAACTTTTCTGCTGCTTCTGCAGCATCAAAAGTTCTTCAAATACTTTTGCCCATTGTTATTGTCGAGTTTTTAGTTAGATTTACACTTTTGTTTCGCCTTAGTTGTGTGGCATGATACCCGTAATTCTCGCATTGTCCAAAACTGTCGCCCGATGCGCATTAGACACTTTGGCATTGCTGGCGATAAATGATAGCCAGATGGCGGATCAACTTTTGAATGGATTTGTGCAAAAAGAATGAGAGAAGTAAACTTAGTAATCGAAATAGATCAAGTTCAACTTGAGACTTGATAGAGAAATATTGTATGATTTAATTTTTGGCTGACGCGGAAAATGCTGCTTAAAGCTTAAGTTATATTCGAGCTAAAAAAGTATTTAAATTAATCCTTTAGCCTGCATTAACTCCAATAATTGACTAAGTTTTAGTCATTTGGGTCAGCAAATTGATTTAATCAAAGTTGCCTTAGATTATCCAAATTGTTTCCCATGATTAGTTTGTTGTTGCTGGTGGGGCCGCAGTTCGCCTGGAAGACAAATGTTTCCTGTCTGTCAAACTCTGACTGCCATAAAACTCAAACGTGGTCGCCCTTGCAAACTAATAAGACACGCAGCGGATATGGGAAACAAACAGAACTAAGGCAGAAGCAGAAGCAGAACAAAACAAAACATAACAGAACAGGAACTCCAATGTTGGCTAATAGATCATTAGTTAGCAGTTGCTGTGAGCTTTTTGGGTTCTGGTCATGTTATTTGAATATTTATTGCATGCATAACTGTAATTTATAGCCAGACATTTGTCACCAAAGCCAAAGCCAAAGCAAAGCTCTGCTCTTTTATAAAGCCAAGCCCCCAGTCTACTTTCAGTTTTCAATTGCTCGCTCTGACATATGCGTAATATTAATTATGGTCTAAGTAAAATTTGTCTTTGAGTGCAACCTTAAACACATTTTTGTAATTGAAATACGCAGTGATATATATGTATGTGAGTACATATGTATATAGAGGAACGAGTATGAGTTCGAGTATGTTTATAAAAATGATGTTAAACTTTATGGCTGATGATTATGTTGATGACATTGTTGTCAGCGTTGTCTGGGTCGTTCTCATCATTGTCAGCATGCAGGAAAAATGCAAAAATAATTCATGGCTGATAGGGGAAGCATCGGATGCATCGGCAGCATGCAAATGGCAACAGAGGCCAAACAAAGGCAGACGGCAAGTCAAAGTGCTATGCAGCATAAAAAATGCAGCAAAAGGAGCAACGCGTCGTCGAGTACATTGACAGTTGACAGCAAAAGGGATACGGAAGAGGACGAGGCTGAGAACGAGGCTGAGAACGGGACGGGACTGAGGACGAGGCTGAGGCGCAGCGATGTCGCAAGTTTTATATGCATACGTGCTATGCAGCTAGGGTTGCTAGGGTTGCCGGGGGTAACTAAAGGTTGCTGGGGGTTGCGTCTATGACTCTGACTCTGTCTTGCAAAATTGCTTGTTTACTTCAAAGCGTGCAGTTCTTGTAGCATCAGCTGTGTCATGGCGCAAAACAATGCTGTCACTTGGGCGATGCTGACATCCAACAGCAAAAGCAGCAACAGCAACAATAACAATAAAGGCAACAACTTAAGCAACAACAATGGATATGGCTGAGTGCATTTGTGGCGCTGCACATCAGCCGCTGCTTGAGATTTTCTTGCGCCTTATGTGACTGGCGGATATTGCAACGGAAATTGATTGAAAGTTGCTGTTGCTGCATCTAAAATTTAATGATAATGAGATTGTATGCCAGTAAACTGATATGACACAAGCGAACACGGCCAGCCATCGACGTCATTTACCTGTAAGAGAAGCTGCCACATCAAAGCATTTTGAATATTGCGCATACGCCGTGTAAATTCACTTTGAGAAACGTATCCGTAACTGCCCCAAAGGTACGTTGCATGCGATCAACCAAATACGGGCAAGACTTACCAAACCCTGAGTTACAAATCAATCAATATGAAAATGGTTTAGGTAATGGTATTGTTATTTTGCAGTGCTGACATTGATGGACATTAATGATGCAACGCGGATCGATTTCCTGTGAATGCCTCTGTGTTTTGTGCAAACGCGAAGGCTTTTTGAAAGGAATATGTATTCTATTCTTACTCATAATGTTGAACAAGTTAAATCGCTGAGTTGAGGTTTTCTTTCCTAAAAATTTCACCTGAAACTTAATTATGCAAGTAAATTGAAATGTTTTTCATTCAACCATCTAAGAAATATGATTTATTAAATTTTTATATGCCTCACTTGGTAATATATGTAACAGGAAGAAGGAAGCGTCTTCGACTTTATAAAAATGTACACTCCCCGAAATTTAATTAAAGGCACCTTATTTTTGCATTAAAAAATATTGATTGACAATAACGGTACCTTAAATTCGTCATCAAGTGTGGTCATTGTTATTAGTTGTCTATTATAAGTTTCGGAAAAATCATTTACCGTTAGATTTCAGGTTGCTTTATCTGAACTTTCGTTGTGGCGCAACTTTTCATGCGAAATTCAATTAAAGGCAGTGCCTTTGTAATTGTTCCCAAGAAATGTCCTGATGACAAATAAATTTCGTCAGTATTAGTTTCCCTTCACTTTGAGCGGTCGCTGCTCGACAAAATTTGGTGTACTCGAAGTGTTGTTATTGGCAACTGCAAATCAGTTTTAAAATTGGATACCGTAGAGTTTTTTTTTTAACTGGAGCGAAAAATTCCCGATTTGGCCGTTAGGGAAATTTTTTGATTTTTGTTTTTAGACCGATTTTCGTATAGTTTTCCTTTAATTTGATAATATTGTACTTTGCTGAGACTGAACGAGTAAATATCAGTGAAATATTCCGGTTGGAGCTCTTAGTATCCTTGTAAGCAAGGACCTTAGCAACTTCTTAGGATGATAGTGCCGTACCCTTTCCTGTATTCAATTCGGAATTGATATCTGCGTTTTTCAGTTATTTTCTACTTATCAATAGACTCAGCACTTGAAATAAATACTGACGAAATTTATTTGTCATCAGGACATTTCTTGGCAACAATTACAAAGGCACTGCCTTTAATTGAATTTCGCATGAAAAGTTGCACCTAAACGAAAGTTCAGATAAAGCAACCTGAAATCTAACGGTAAATGATTTTTTCGAAACTTATAATAGACAACTAATAACAATGACCACACTTGATGATGAATTAAAGGTACCGTTATTGTCAATCAATATTTTTTAATGCAAAAATAAGGTGCCTTTAATTAAATTTCGGGGAGTGTATATGAATTTCTGATCAGCTTCAACAGCAGATTTGATCAGCCCGTCTTTAAATAGAAGCTCTAAAATTTCCGTAAATTTAAATACTAAATCACGACAAGATCGAATAAATATAATGGTATATAAGGCAGTTAAAGGATTTTAACCATCTCAATATATGTAACGGGTTCTCATAGTTTCTCCCGTTTGCTTGGCTTTGGAAACAAACGAAGCTGATTGCGGTACATTAAACAGAAATTAAAAATGATCAGAGCAAATACTACTCGTAAATGCTCTTAATTGACTGGTCATTTCAAGTTTTAATTTGGATTCAGTCGCATGTAAGAGGCCCGAAATACATCAAAGGAGTCACATACATAAATAAGCCCAGTGCAGCGTGAAGACGAATGTGGGGCCAATGTTCGTTGCTCGTATACGAGTAATGTCTATAAAGTGACATATGAGCAAGTGTAACTGCGTCCACGTCTACAACTTCGAGTCCTTGCCAGAAGCTCGTTATATGTATTTTTTGCAATGATTTCTCTGGCAGTTTCATTTCCCTCCCTTTTGCTGTCTGCCGCTCTCTTCAGTCACCCAGTGTGTCAGTTTTAGATACTTTTTTAATTTCGCTGTAGGAAACAAAGTAACGCATCCGAAAGAAAGTCGAAGGGAGATAGAAAGAGAGTGCGAGATGCAGTGAATGCGAGTGAGAGGAGGAGAAATAACGACACTTTCAGCATGAAAGTTGTCAAACATGACCATTTGGCATTGTCGTTGCCATTGCTGGTTTTCAAGCCACAAATCTATGTGATGTCTATGCCTTCTCTCTGCCTTTTCATTTCTTTAGATCCACGCCTGAGTGCACATGCAAACGTTACGCCCCCCTCCCCCTCTTTCAACCAAAAAAGGGGGAAAAAGTTGTCCAAATGGTAGACGGAAAATGTAAGAAATGTTGTAACTTGTCGCTCTACACACATATAACTCATACGCCATGTTTGCACAGACTCAGAGGCAGTCACAGACACAAAGAGACGTTGTTCTCGTCCTCGCCCTCGTCCTCGCCCTCGTCCTCGCCCTCGTCATCGCCATCGCTTGGTGTCCTCGCTGTGTCCATTTGAGTGCACAATTTGAAAAGGCTACTTGGCTCTGGCTTGCCCTTGAGGCAAATGCAGCATCTACGACTACAACCACTACCAAGACGAAGACGCTGACGACACTGGCAACATGACCTGACGGCAATGTTGCATTGTCAATTTGTGTGTGCATTAAATTTGTTGCAAAATGGCGGCCCGTAAATGGCAAATTGTTGCAGCAAAATATTACTGCAGCCTTGTCTCGGAAATGGTGCACAGAGACCTGGACCTGGACCTGGAACTGGCCTTTCTAGTTTTGGGTTGAGCTCAGATTGTATTACTCAAGCTATAATGAACAAATTTTAAAGATATCAATTGAATCATTTTAAGGTCCTAAAGTCATATTTCAAATCAGCTTCGTTGATTAAAAGAAAAAAATTTGTTAATTTCTTTGAAATTTTTCGAATTTATTTTTGAATTTATTTAGGGGTTTCAGTTTGTTTATTGTATTCCTTGTATATTTGGTTTGGTTTGGGGGATTTTTCTCATTGGTATCTTTGTGTTTCTTTCGAGTGCTTAAAATAACATACATTTATATCTTATTTATTTGTATTTGTTTGTTTATCATAAATATTAATTTCTTTATGCACTGTTTATTTACATTTAAATTAATTTAATTTAATTTATTATCAATTAGCTAAACTTACTTGATTCGCGTGGAACGCTTACATACATATTTTTATCTAAGAGACATCACTTTTAAGATACATTGAGATATACATATATATCTTTTATATATACCATTTGTATATGTATTGTTATTCATAATAATCTGGCGCTTTCGCTTTATCGATAAACATTTCTTTAGCATTTGCTTATTTTTACAATTTATCCTAAAGAGTTTAAACTTTGTTTTCTTTTTTAACATAAATATAAAGTTGCAACAATAATTTACAGAGTGCAAATACATTTATTTATATTTAATATATTTGTATACATCTATGAAAAAATTTGACTTTAAAATGCAATTTACACACATTTATCAATTGATAAAGAATTGTTGAAAACTTTTAGTCTTTTGGATTTTAGCTTTGAAAATGCAACTAATTTACATTGATTTATGATGCATCAGATAAAACTCATTAATTTGATTTAACCTTCTGCTATTTACATAATATGAGCTACTAATCATTTATGCTATTTTAATTGTAGATAATTTATTTATATATGTGTATGTAGTTTTATTTAAACTGTAACTATAATTTTCATATATTTTAAAAATTAGTAATTGCCAAGAAGTTTAATTTCTTTTTCTTATTTATTTTGTTGGTTTCGTGTTGACTTTTTTGTGTGAGCTAGTTAATTATTTTAATGCATATTGAGCTTAGTTACTATAACTTGCTGTTCTTGTTTTTGTTTTTTCCATTAATTATAACATTTACATGCATTTACAGATTCAAATTGAAAAGTAGTTGTTATTTCATTTTATAACAAAACGAAGTATAATGGCTGGCTTTAGTTTATGTGTTCCGCCATTTTTAGTGAAAACTTACTGTAAGGAAGGAACCTTTTTGATGCACTTTCATTTGAAATTCTTTGTTGCTTTGTCAGAGTTTTGAATATCATAGTAAAGAAAATTACTTCCCATTACGATTAAATATCATAATTATTTCGTTTTTGTTATTTTCTGTTTGTTTTAGTGACAGTTCTAGCATTAAATTTTGCCAGTAATGCACTAATCAAGCTTTTAATTCACTTGATTATACTCCGAGAGACTTTTTTTTAAAGTTCATGTACTTGCTTCATTTTGTTGATTGATGTAGTATGATATTGGAAATAAGGTTACGAATCTGTGCAACGATAAATATGTATTTTCTATCCTTCTGCTCTTAAGATCTATTTTCATTAATCATAAATTTCATTTGCAATATTTTCTTGTTATTATTATTAAATTTATGGCGCTGCTTGTTTGCTCTCAGATCAGATATAAACGTTATTTACTGACATTTATAATTAAATTGTTCTAAACGCTAACTTTACTCGTATGTAGTAATAAATTGGGAAGTCGTCAAAGAGCTATTAGCATAAAATAGAATTTCCATTGAATTAGAATTTCTTTTTTGTTTTTTATTGTTAATTGGCTTTTAGCAACGCTTAGCCTAGACACAAACCTCAAAGAGCTGGAAACTTACAGGACTAGACTTAGACGCAGCTCTCCTGCTGCGAGTACATGAGCGGCGTACGGACAGTGACAATCTCACGAGAGTAGGACTTGCCCACTCCGGAAAGTCCTGACAGGGAGCTGCTGGGACTGGTGATGGCTGCCGTCGATGCCAGCCCGCTGCTGTTGCTCGAGACGAGCATTTGGCCATGTGCCATCTGCTGTTGCTGTGCCTGTTGATGCTGCTGGTAGGAGGGTGGCATGGGCATGTTGCCAGCTGGATGATGCTGCAACTGTTGGTGCATCATTTGCATCATGGATGCCGAGTTGTGCGGCATCTGCGATTGACCATGCTGCTGCTGCTGCTGTAGTTGCTGCTGCTGCTGTTGCTGTTGCTGCTGATGATTGTGCGGCAGGGTGTGATAGCCGCCCGGATGCGAGGGCAACGTATACATTTGCACCGTGCCCGGCGACACGGTCGAAGGCGTACCCTGCGATCCTGGCGATGAAATGCACGCTCCAAAGGCCGCTCCACCTGCAGTGTCCACCTGCATGGCGGCAGCGGCAGCTCCCGCTCTTGTCTTATATGCATCGATTTGGGCGTATATCGTGGGCTCCTCGAAATAATCATACATGGGCGGCGGTGCATGTTGATGCGGATGCTGCAGACCGCCCGCATTTGGCTTATGCCGTTGCAGCGTCGCCGTTGCCGGAATGTTGGGCAACAGCTTTCGCATACTCGACCCATGTGGCAAAGTGCCACCCAATACTGGCTGTTGCTGCTGCTGTTGTTGCTGCTGTTGTTGTTGCTGCTGTTGTTGCTGCTGCTGCTGCTGCTGCTGTTGTGGTTGCTGCTGGGATGTTCCCTGACCCGACTGACTCTTCTTAGAGCTGCTGCAAGTGGCACTGTTTAACGAAAGTTCAGCATAGTGCAGCTCATCATCCTGCATGACAGACAGACGTTTAAAGAGAGAAAGAGAGATATGGAGGGGAAAAGCAAAGGTTGATTTTTAGCAACAATTGGAAATATTTATAGTCATTAAGTTGAATCTCATTTGATTTTCTTGCAAAGTTCACCATTGAGTAGTTTGACTGTAAGTAAAAGTTTCTCAAACTTTTTGTTGACAGTTTGGCCCTTCTAACGGTAACTTACCTTGCTGCTCTGGTAAGCGCCGCTCTCAGCTGAGCTGCCGGCACCAACGCCGACGCCGACGCCAGCAGTGGATCCAGGTTTGCAACTGATTTCCGCCTCGCTGGTTGTTGAAAGATGTCCCGATGGCGTTTGTGTTGCTGATTTTTGTTTATATTCTCCATCAACTAAATTGAAGCAAGAGCGAGCCAGATGTATTATATGCAGAGAGAAAGAGTAAAACAGAAAGGGCGAGAGAGAGAGATAAAAAGAGAAAGTTGGCTTAGTCAAAAGATTTAGCTTGTTGTTGTTGTTCTTGTTAAGTAGCATGGCAAAAGTTTTTCGGCTAGCCACTGGCCCCTACCACCTACCACCTACCAACTCCTACTTTCTTAAATCTTTTGCTGATTTTCGGGGCGCAACGTTCAATTTTCTGTTCTCCTTTCGTTGCCTTTGCCATGAAATTACTTTACGTTAAGAAAATTGATTAAATTGTTGAGCTGCCGTTGCCGTTGCTGCTGCTGCTGATTTCTTGCTGATTGCCATTAATCAAGCAAAACGTGCAGTGGGTAAAACCTGATTTAGCTTTAAGTTAAAACCTTCCATCGTCGCACACTTTAAGGCTGCGACAGGTCCTGGCACTCGACTGCAGACATATGAGCAAATAAAGATTCCAAAGTAGCAGCAGTAACAGCAGCAACCTGCCTGCCAGCAATTAGCTGTCATTTAAATATTTCAACGCTGGCACAAAAATGCAGCACACCCTCCACACACACACACACACACACACATACACACTTGAGATATGTGTTTGTATTTGTGATGTTTGCCCAACTGGCTGCCTGCCTGTTTGTCCCTTAGTCTTTAGCCAACGCCCATAAATTACAGTCAGAGTC
Source organism: Drosophila subquinaria (assembly GCA_037043405.1). Taxonomy (NCBI): domain Eukaryota; kingdom Metazoa; phylum Arthropoda; class Insecta; order Diptera; family Drosophilidae; genus Drosophila; species Drosophila subquinaria. The sequence continues at coordinate 539,801 of JBAMBL010003111.1, read as the reverse complement.
GGAGTCAAAGCATTCGTCTTTAGGTTTAGCACTGAGGAGTGTTTGTACTGCAACTTTACTTACCCTCGTTGTAGGGCACCACATCGGGATTCTTCTCGTCGTACATCTCCTCGGAGTGACTCAATGGCAATGAGATTTTATCCTTAATTTGCAAATTGCCTGGACGTGAGAACTTGGCATTCGAATGTGCAAATTTCTGTTGCTGTTGATGCTTATGCGATCGCAGCTTCAGCGCCGCAATTGTCCCTATGCCAATGCAGACGAGAGCAACCAGAATGCCCACAAAGATGCCAATGGATAGAATCGGCGTTAGCTCAAAACTGTTGGCTCCCTGGGCGCTGCCTTTGTAGGAGGTTAATGCAACTGAAAGACAAACAAGAAAAAAAAGACGTCAGTCAAATGAAAATCATTTTTAATTTAAGTTATTTTAATGCTCAATTAGACAAAAGCTCAAACAGTTGGCCATTAATAAACGGCTGATTGCTAATTTAGTATACTCTTCTCTGAGAAGGAAATTACGCTTACTACAGTTTCTTTGTCTAACTTAAGAAACATTCTGATACCAAGTGATTTTCTTGCATACGTCTGAATGGAAAGGGTATTCAGTTTTCGCTCTTTGAAATACAGCTTTTCTTTCTTGTATTGCTCATCATATTTTCTCATTTTCTTTGCACTTTTGTTGTGACTTTTTGAAAAATTAAAACGATGGGACGGCTCAAGTTGTTTACCCAAAAATATGTCTGTCTGTCTACCAGAAACAACCGTCGACCCTCACAGAAAAAAAAACTCTTCTAAACTTTGCTTTACGGCATTTTGCTTCAGCTAATTAGTATTACAATTTGCTTTTGTCCCACATTTTCTTTTTGGCAGCGGAAAAACTCCTGAAGACAATTCATTAATGTTAATCATTTTATATAATTTTTTACGCTACTTTGCGCCTGCATAAATTTTTATTTACATTATTTTTTCATCTTTAGGAGGAGAAAACTGCAAGGCAAAGTTTCATAAGAAATTTACAATTCATTGGGCAGTTTAGCGTAATTAAATTGCGAGACAGCATGATAATAAGAACGAAAAAATCTCTTGCTCGACACTAATATTAATACTGATACTGTGTATATACTCGTACATATTAAATGCCATGCAAAATTATGCAATTCTCTCTCGCTCACTTTGTGTCGATAAGTATCAGAGAGAGAGCCGAAAACATTAACATAAAAAATTCATAAATGACAAACGCACGAGCCACATAAAAATGCATTATAAATTCATAAGTCGTTGGAAACTTCCCCGCGTAATATTCTTATTTCGCAGCAAGGCCTTTAACTTAAGGAAAAGTTAAATTCAAATGAATCCTATGCCATTTTCATTTCCGAAAAGTCTATTTTACATTTCTTTTTATATTTTAATAAGCTAAATGCGTATTGAAATTGAACATATCAAAAGAACAATTAATTTCCATCTTTCTTCCATTTATTGTGCTCTTATTTCTTACCAGTTTGCTTCTCGGCGGCCTTTAGTGTGTAGCCATCGACGGCCACCGATTCACTTCGCCCTCGTCCATTAACCGCATAGATGTAGATCCTGAAGAGTCGGCCTGCGTCCAATCCAGTGACACTGAACATGGCAAATTTGGCGCTGATATTGGCTTGCAGGCTGCCACTGTTCTGATCATAGATTTCCATAAGGAACCATTGACGCATTCCTCCATCAAAACCTGCAATGGCAATTTGAGAAATTTGAAATAAACACTAACAATTGCAGCTTACATTTAGAGACAATTATTTGCAGTAAGGTATTTGAGTTGTATCTGTTATTAACTTTTGTTTGTAATAATAATATTATATTACTTTCATCTAATTCACTGAATGCAAACAGTGAATACAAGAACACATTACAAGTGCTATGTTAATAACATAACATTCAAATAAAACAATTGAATTATCAGCTTAAATCAGTAGTAAAATGATTAAAACTTAAATATACTATCCTTTTTTCCACTCTCTGAACCGAATTCTACCCTAGGCGAGTAATCCAGGGCCATCCAGAGAACTTAACAAAAATATTTCGAGTAATCTAAAGCTACATTTTAAATGCCATTTAATAAAACCACAAAAGAACTCGCCGCCCACTTGAGAATAATTCCCCCGCCCTCTGTTGTGGCCCTTTCACACACGCACCCTTTGGCTGAAAAATAAGTCGGCTAAGTTCTTGTTGGTCCTGCTGCTCAAATGGTACTTCATTCTAGACACAAAAGTCGGCTTAAAACACTTGCGAAAAATGTTAAAATATTTTTGTAATAGAGGCGGCGGCGACTGAAAAGGTTGCCACGACCTCTCTCTCTCTCTCTCTCTGCACATAACCCTCCCAACTCCCAACTCTCGACCAGCTCCTTGAACCACGGGCCACAACCCACACTCTCTGTCTCACTCTCTCCCAGAGGAGAAATTGTTGTGTAAAATGTTTTATATGTTGCGATGAATTTAGCTCGCATTGTTATACTTATTTGGCCACTCGGTGATGCTTCCTCCACTTTTTGTTCTTCTTGTAGCGCTGGTGCTGGCAGTGGTGGACAGTACACAAAGGCTGCACGGAAATAGAGTCAAAAGAATGTGCTTCGCCTTTGCTTCAAAGGCCTTTGTGCGGCATCATTGTTTGTGGCCAGGGGTCGTCGACGTCGTCGTCGTCGTCGTCGTTGTCGTTGTTGCTTGGCTATGGCCAAAGCATTTTGTGAGCACTTTAAAACGTTTAGCTAATGAAATTTGCCTTAGCATCGAGCCGACAACATGGCAGCAACAACAGCAACAAAAGCAACAACAACAATACCAACAACTTCATTGTAATGGGTTAATTTTATTTACTTGGATCAGGCCAGGGATACACAATAGAAATTGCGCAAGTGGAGTAAAAAGAAAAATAATAAAGCAACGGCAAGGGTGGCGTTAACAGCAGCAACAGCAACAACAACAACAACAACAACAACAACAACAATAACACCAACAGCATCATCGGCGAGCGAAATGTTATAAACTGAAATTTTATTATATTAAACCGACGCTTGATGAGTTTGGTTAGTTGCTCATGGCTTTGTTTTGCTCAAAAAAAAAGAGAGATAGAGAGAAGATAATACAAGTGGCCAATAGGCGAAAGAAGGTAGAGGGAGACAAGGCAAGTTGCCCTCAAGTTGTCTGTGCGTTGCCAGCAACAGCAACAGCAGCCGCGGTATTGAATTGAATTTGAGGCAAGTTTGGTTGCGGCAAGTTGTCCAACTTGCGTGCTGGCTTATTAAAGTCGAAACGTGCAGCGACCACAGCTTAAATTGAGTTATTATTATACAAAAAAAAAAAGAAGCAAAATACACGATAACAGTGTTCGAGGTTGCTGCTTACCATAGGGTTGCTCTCTCATTCTTTATTTTTTTCAGTCATTTGCTTTAATGTAAAGTGCAATATAAAAAGTATCGCGCTTTATTGTTGTTGCTGCCGTTGCCGTTGCCGCTTCTTACCAACTTGCGTTAAAGTTTTAATGATGCTGATGACTATGATAATAATGTGCAGCCACTAAATTAGCAGCAATGTGGGGCGTGGCAATGGCGGTTGCCGGAGTGTACATAAAATGGTTAAAGAGGGCTTAAAGCGTCAGCTACAACAGGGCGAATGCCCGCACTTAACTAAGAAAGTTTTACATGCGGCAGAGTGTATAAAAAACAGTGGCAGTAAAAAGAAAAAAGACTATATTAAATAATACAAAATGCAACAGAGATGCTGTAATTTATATAAAATAATAACACGGCATCAAGTATACGCAGCGTGTTAAGACTGTTACGCCTGAGACTAGAGACATTTAGCGTAAGGTAAAGGATGCTGGAAGCGAGTACGAGTACTACTCGTAACAGAGGTAAATAGTAACGGGTAATGCGCCATTAAGTATGCAGTTATTATGCGCTTTTTGCTGCACTTTCCGCAGTCGCCTCGTTATGTTTCTGTTTCTGTTTCTGTTTCCAGCTTTGGTATTTGCACTCGTGAGCGTTTCGAGGGCTGCATAAATGCATCATAAAGTCGACTGTTGAGAGCACAATCCTAATTTGTTAGCAGGAGGACATTTCCTTTTTGCAGTCTACAGTCTAAAGCTGACGACTGTCTGCTAATATGCAACTCTGTGCAACTGAACTTTGAACTCGTCGGAGTACTGCTAACAATTTGCCGCTTGCATTGCGCACTTTTCTTTCTCGTCTCGTCTTCCTGCATTTCCGTAGCGCATAAAATATGCGAATTGAATTTGTATTTAAAGTTTTGCTGAACATTTGCCTTTTACTTTTGCTTTTACTTTTATTGAAGGCAACTTGCATAACAAGCCAAAACATTTTGTATGTACAAAAATTTTGTTGGGTGGATGGCTGACTGACTGTCTCTGCCACCAGTTTTGCAACTTTATCATTTTATGCTTTTTTTTTGGAGTTTCAAATATTTCTTAGAAATTGCGCTAAGAGTTTTGGCGTTGAAAATTTAGCAACAAATTGCAACGTTTTCTTTTGGCTACAGATACAAGTACATTTTGCAATATCTCTAAAGCATTTTGTATATGTATACGTATGTCTGTCTGTCTGTCTGGCCCACTCTCTGCGTGTTGCCTTTCTAGTTTTATGCTTTCATTGCATTTTTATTATTCGACTGTATCTCGAAGGAAGTTCGCATAGCTGGCTGCCAAAGTGCACTTAAGTTGCTCATGTATTTTAAATGAGTCTGAAAAGCGCTGCAGGAAACACAACATACTCGTACACATGTACCATGATTTCCACTCTCTTTCCACACTTTCCACACCTCACAAGTCACCCTGTTCCTCCCCTCCTGCCGGAAACTCTTTCCTGGCCATTTAACTAGCCATGCAGCACATTGCTTGAGTTGTGGCCAACGAATTTTTAGACAGGCAGGCATTCACATACATATATATAGATTGACTTGCCTTTTTGGCCAATGATTGGCTCATCAGCAATTATAAAAAACTGGCAAATTGGCTGGCAATTTTGGTAGCTTTTAAGGCATTCGGCACTACTCACCTTCAAGGCAATAAACCTCTAATGAGTCAGACGTTTGATTGACCACGGTACAATTGGTTGGCGCTTCCGGCTTGCCCGCAGCTATCAAGTGAAATACACACGGCTCCTTCTGTTGCCCCACGTTGTTGTCGGCCCAGCACATAATGGTGCCAAAGTCCATTTCCTGCAAATAGATGACAGGAATGTATATATGGATTATTAACAATAGAACAATATGTATTTTTGTTTTCATCGATCATAATTTGTTAATTTAAGTAATTAACTACTTATTTTAACTTTAATTGGCATATATGACACGTAAAACACACACAGTTAACAACACTTTAACAAATTAACTAGAATGTAACTGAAAAATGAACTTAATTCATTAAATACATAAATAAAATACACAACAAAGCCGTTAAAGCTGCGGTCTGTGGTGCTCGATGGCGTATGCGTAATATGCTTGTCAGAGCAGCTGATTGATCGCAGCTGTCAATAAGTCTTTCATTAATATAATTTCATGTCACACACATACACCCCCAGACACACACATACATATAAAGTTAAATCCAGTTTGTGACAGAGGGCGAGAAGAAAATCTATAAGGTCGAAAGTTTTTCCCAAACGGGTAGTAAAAACAAATGAAGCATTTTGTGGCTGCTATGAGTATTTCGTGTCGTATTGCTGAGAGTCTGCGATTGGAAAGGCCAAATAGAAACTATGTTAACATGGCTATAATGTATGCCATGTGTCCAGCTTGTATAACCTGATAAGTGGCCACGCCTGCGGGTCCATTGTTGATTCTTTATGTGCCTCCCTCTCTGTCTATTCGAATGTGTATTTGTATTTGTGCTGTGTCAAATGTTGTGCTAATGAAATCCTTCAACTATATTACGGTCAAATGCTCAACAATAACAACAACAGCACTCAAAACGATTGATTTGTTTGCACACACACTCACACACATACACATATACATATATTCACGCACACAGCTGAGCTGCTTGAGTTGTGTTTTGTCTGTTTACCTTGGGCATTGTTGCCAGAAAAAATAAGCTCACTTAATCAGCGCTAGGCGTCTCAAACTCATTACAAATTAAAATCACTTTCCCCAGCTCGCTGGCTCAGTGCGCCTTAAAATGTCAACGTAAATTGCAGCTTATTTATCAGTCAGAGCGCGCACTTATTTTACCACCCCCAACCCCCAACCCTGCATCAACTTTTCGCCCAGCCGTCAGCCTTCTCAAGTCTACTCAAAATCGGGCGTTCTAGTCATTTTAATTAGGGAAGCATTGGAGAAAAACACAGAAAAGTAGAAACGAGAAAGTTTTTTTTTGTAATTTAAGCGCAGTAAATGGAGGAAAAATGTATGGCAAAGATAAGATGTCACAGGAAAAACTTAAGGAAACTAGAAACAGGTTCGTAGATGGCGGTCAACTTTCAAAAGAAAAGCGAAATCTTTAAATCAAAATTCTTTGTTGAAAATAAATATCATTTAATTGTAGTATATTCTTAAATCTTTCTCTTTGGCCTTGTTTTACTTTCGGCTAGGACAAGGGTATTAGTCTAACAGGAATTGGAAGACATACATTAATAAACTAAACGTTATCAGTTTCTTACTATTCGATGGTAGAAAATTAAATTGAATATTTTTGATATTTCTTACATGACTCGAGTTGTTTAATAGTTGTGCACGTTTATGTCATGTGCAGGTAAAGTACATATTTATGCAAATTTATGAAAATGAAAATACCCACACACACAGTTGCATTTTTGGTATTTAATATAATATTTAGCAAAGTGTTGTCACAAAGGCGGCAACTTGGCAGCTGCCAACACTCCGCATCAACACCTACGCAAATATGTCTCTGTCGGTGTGAATGTAACCGCAAGCAAGTAGCACACACTCACACACATGTGCACATATGTATAATGCATTTTAAATAATATTATACATTTGAAATACCCAGAATATTTCTGAAACTGTCTGCTAAAAAGCATAGCATCCTTTTCAGGCCAAAGGCTTGACTGTTGCAACTGTCAGGAAAGATGCTTAATAAATTTGCAGATGCAAAGCTGCAACATTTTTCCTTTACTTCCCTTTTCCCTGTAACTGTGTGTGTGCCTGTGTGTGTGTGTGTGTGTTGAATATTTATGCCGAAATATTTATTATCATTATTTCCATTTGTTTATATTATTTTAATGTTCCCGCAACTATGCGTAAATATTATTGCAGTTGTCGAGCTGCCACAGACAAGAAAAACAAATGCTTAAATTGTTGAAGGCAATTCTGCAATAACAAAGACTGATTTTTATATACATATGAATGTATTTAAACTCGTTTTTAATTTCGTGAGAGATCGAGCCTATCCTAAATGCTCTCGGCAGGTTCTGTCTCTGTCTTGCGTTTGCATTTGCAGTGCATTCTTGTCTAGTGCTGACAACCTAAACATAAATGATATTATTTATGTATTTTAATTAAAATTTCAACATTTCACTGACAGTTTAATGAGTTTTTCGGCCCACATGCGTTGCGTAATATACGGCAATTTGTGTGTGCTATTTTTGTACAGTTGCGGAAAATGTGTGGATAAAGAACAGAGACTGTCACATAGACAGCGAGAGAGAGAGAGCAAGAGAGAGAGAGCGAGAGAGAGAGCAAGAGATTGAGATTGAGATCTAAAGAGTTGCATGCTGAAATGTCAAAGCATGTAGGAAATATTAATGAGCTGTTGGTTGCCTTTGAGAAAGTCATAAAAAAAGAAGAAAAATAAAAATGGGAAAGATAATCAGCCCAAAAAAAACGACAATGTCAACTTTGATGCTTGAGCTGTGTCTGCGGAAACCGGAAACAGCATATATGACAACAGAACGGAAGGGATTTTTCATATTCAATTGAGTTAAATGATTTATATGTGTGTCTGTGAAAAATGCCTGTGAGTGTGACTGACTATATGTGTGCTTGTGTGTGTGTGTGTGTGCAATCAGTGCCGGGAGACTGTTTGTGAACGGAACTCATTTGAATGCCGTTTGACTAACGAAAATTTTCTTTTGACAACTGAAATGTTGGCACAGAGACAGACAGACAGACAGACAGACAGTTAGAGATACCACAAAGCAGTAAATCCACAGCTAACTATGTGCAAACCACACAAATAATGTACATGTTTTCGATGGCTGGGCATCAAATTAAACGGGGTCAGCAATCCAACTGGCCAAATCAAACAGACAACTGCATTGCAACATAACAACAGTGTTGAGTTAAAGTGGCTTATTGCATTTTCTGACAGTTGTTACTTTTGTAATGACAGCCAAAATATATGAAAGAGAACTAAAGCTTAGTTTAAATTAACTAAAGTCGACAACTATAGACATAATGGGTGTAATTATTATGGATAACAATTGCAACGAAGCTGATTCAAATTCAATTGTAGACTAGATTTACTAAAGATCTATAAACTGGGCTAAACTTCAAATGTTGACACCCAGAAGCAAAGCAATTGTCTAGACAACACTGAAGCTAAAATTCAGTTTTGTTTTGGGAAGACCATAAAAGTTTAAAGACCAGCAGCTGCAGTGGATGGCCCGAAACTATACGCAACTCTCCTTTGAATATGGTTTGAAATTTTGGCATAGATAGGACAGTGGTTAGAGGTAGCTCAATGATGGCCCATTTAGCTGGTCAATTGGCAGGGAGGAAGCCAAGTCGAAAACGTCAAAATGCAATCGCAATTGAAATGGGCAATATCGATGACGATAACGTTGGCAATTTGAACGGGAATGTTAGCCAATTGTCAGACATAGAAGGGGCCAATTCCAGTTTGGCAACTGAGAATTCAAGAAATCCAGCATATGAGCAGGATAATGATGATTAGGATTGCCATTAAAGTCAATTGAAGTTGCTTTAATATTATTAACTGACAGCCACCTGGCACTTTTGTTGGGTTTGTTGTTGTTGTTGTTGTGTCCACTTTGGTATTGGTTTTTAATTAGAAAGCAGCACTAATAGAATTTTTAATTAAAAATTGCTTGTTTGCACTGAACAAATCGTGTTTTGTTTCCGCCCAGTGACTCTATGTCTGCCTGTTTTGATTTTACATTTTATTTGACAATTTGACATACACACAATAATGAAAACTGTTGCCTATTAATTAATATTTTCCTTTTTAATTGAGAGTTGCCAGGTGCTTCGTCTGCAATTTGATCAAATGTCAAATGTGTCAATAGCAGTTTCAATTTCAAAATATAACGCTTAAATGTAATATCATGCGATAAAGCCCCAAAACTTAACCCGAAACACTGACAAACACTTTTATCATTAAAACATTACATTTAAATAGAGCACAACAGTGATGGGCGTCAGTGGTGGGTCAACTGGGTCATGTAAATATCAATATGCGACATTTGGCAATCTCTACTCACCTTGACGGGGGTGTAGGTGAGGGTGGAGCCCTGAGCCGAGTGCGGGCGGAAGCCGCTCTGTGGCATATCGAAGGTCTCCGCGGTGTTGTTGAAGGACCACTTGAAGTTCTCGGGCGGAGGAAAGGCGTCCACTTCACAAACGATTTCAGCCGCCTCGCTGCGAGCCACGCCATAGATTTTCTTTTGATCGGGCCGGCAAATTGGTTTATCTGCAAGAAAGGAGAACGAGTTAGGAGAGGAGTTACAAACTTTGATATTTCGAGTGCATTTTTCTGTTCGTCTACGAACAAATCAATAATCGCATTGCTCGGCCAAACTTAATGCAATAAAGCCGCAGTTTGAGTCCCAACAGAGTTCGAGTGCACATTCTGCAGCTGAAGAGGTGAACTGCCGGGCAGGTTTCTGTTTTTGCATGCCACGCCCATCGCCCTCGTCAAACCACACTGAAATCCCAAGTAGAAAAGTTTACCAAGCAAAAGGCTGCGATGATAGAAATTCCTTGGCCACATGCAAGTTTCCCTGTTGCCCATTCAAGCAACTAACTAAACAGACTCTGGAAAAGAAACAGCAACAAAGCAAACTTCGGAGAAGAAACAAAAGAAAAACATTGACGAAACGTTAAGTGAAAGAAAATCTTTGGCCAAAACGAAATTTTTTTTCCAGCAACGTAGAAGATAGAAAAATTCAATTTCTTACAAATCTGGAAGCTACAAATTCAAGACATTCGCAATATTGTACTCGCATTTGACAACTTGGCCAAAGCGAAAAGCGAGCTGTAAACAAATTTGCTATGGGCAGTTTTGTGCATTGAAACAGGGAGACCCAACCGAAAGTAATGCTGGCATTTGGGTTACATAAATGTGATTTCAACTGCGGCTATTGCAGCCACATTGCGAGTGACGAAAAACGTTGCAACACCATCGAAACAGTTGCTAAAATGTAGGCTGGGCAGGCGGACAGGAAGTTTAACTTTAAACAAAAGCATTGGCAGAAAACCGACGGAGCTGTGAAAGAGCTGGTTACCGAAATACACAGTTAAAGCCGGAAAAAGGAAATGACATAGGAAATAAAAGCATAAGGCAATGCCCAAAACCAGCAACAGCAACAAAAACAACAACGAAATTAAGCTGGGAATAAGGATCTGTGTGGTAAATTGCTTGAAAAAGGCAAAAATAATTAAGAGAAGCTGTTGCAAAATTGCAAGCTCAACACTTTGCCCAGTATTGCCCGCAAATTGAGTAAAAGATTGCAATTGAAACCAACAGTAAAATGTGAAAATAATATCAATTTTGTGTGCTTTTTGAGTCTTCTTGAAGGCCATTTACAAAAGCTCTAATCTGACAATCAATGAAACTAATTACAAAGGCGACTATTAACTCTTTTTATAAGTCGGTGAGAACAAAGGTTATCATAATAAATTAAAATGGATGTTCTGGGATTTTCCTGGTTGTTGGCTGATTGATAAAAGGCAAAAGGAAATGCGCTCATTCAATAAGAAAATAAGTAAATGTTAACAAAAGCCAGGAAGCCAAGCAAAGGACCTTTTGTTGGCTTCACCACATGCCTGACCAAGTTCCAGGCTAACGGACTGATGGCCTGATGGACTTCCCACTGTTGGATGCAGAAATCAAAGCTATAGCAACCACATTGGTCCGTGTGCTACTAAGAAGGCAAGGCAACGAGAGTTTTCAGTTATAGCTTTCAGTTCTGAGCACAATACAGAATGCCTACACAAAAGGCATTCGAGCACGACACACAATAACGGAGGCGTATACGCAATAAAAGTGCAAGAGGCCCGCACAATGTGCCACTAAAGGCCCCTCCTTCGCCCAATTCGCGTTGCATCCACTCGACCCCTCAATAATGCCGCATTTTCTGTGTCAAAGGTTCTCACAAAATCCCAAACAGTGCAGTGCACAGTGTACAGTGCACACCCCAGATGAATAACAGCTTCACTGCCAGCCTGCCAATATCGTGGAAGTAGCCGCGAACAAAATTTGATTTAAAAGGCAGTTGCCATTTAAGAGCTACGACTGTTTGTTAACGGCTTAAACCAAATGTTGTCCATGTGCTAACAGAATGATGGCATACCCGACCATTTAGAGCCATTGCTCGCTCGTTCATTTGGTTTTTGTTTTTTTTTATGATCCAAAGCACATTAACAATGGCCAGAGTCATGCAAATCAACACATGTGAAATGTGGGACATGCTTCAAATGTTGCGCATACGCAGCGTTGCACAAAGCTATAACTTTTCTGAGCTGTTCTCCCTTTTTTATGTTCTTAAACTCAACACGTGCCCTATAAAAACTTGACATTCGTGTACTGGCAATCGTTTGAAAACAACGTTTTATATACTGGCAATAAATTGAATGAAAGCCCAAAATAAATGGTGAACACACTTTCAATAGTTGTACATCATTTAAAGTCATCGAGGCATCCGAAAAATCCCACTTTTATCTCATGTAGTCGAGTACTTACACATCACTTTAAGCTCCACAATGTTCGAGTCGCCATCACCTTCCACATTCGAGGCGGTGCACGTGTAATTTCCGGCCTGATGACGAGTGACACCCTGCAGAGCCAGATCTCCACTGCTCACAATGACGCCAGCTCGTTGATTATGCTGTATGATTTGATGCTGCAAGTGGCAAGAAAATGAATATGACAATAAATACGAAAATCTCATGCAATTAGTTTTTGTTTTGGTTTTATTTCTTTTTTCTTGAGAGTCTAATGAGCGCTGCTATTGTCATTGACTGTCATTTACAGAACGACAGGCAACTGCAGATATAGAGTTTATATTGCTATCTGCAGGATAACAAAAGGTGCGCCAATTAGTGGAATTAAGTACACTCTGCACATAAAGTGGACATTCTATACGTTAAGAAGCTTATTAATTTGTTTGCTAGGATTTCATATACGATTATTTGCAAAACAATTATTTAAGCCTATTTTATTCATTCATATAATAATAAATATTTGAAAGGATTTCTATTTTATATAAAGCTGTAAGATATTTTTTGATCCGTGTTTTTATGGCAATTTCCCTGATTACACATCCGCCGTTAAAGCTTAAACAAAGTTGTTATGCAATCCTACATGTTATGGCTTTGCCTTTGGGCGCAAGGTCAGCAGCAGCTTCATATATTTTCTCCGCGGTCTTAGTCGACCCTCTAAAATTTAGTCCGCTCATAAACGCGCATACGTTGGAGAGTCGCTTCATTAGAGCAGAGCGTTGGGCGCCAGTTTGAAACGTGTTCGGCATTTGAAATGTAACTCAAAATCAAGCAGCAATATTTACTTTATTTTCACACACACACACACATATTGAGTTGACCTCTATGAGCAGCACGTTCACATAAACCGAGGGCAGACTTCGCCTTTTGGGTTGTGCTGGTCTGATGCTTCCAATACGCCGGCACTCGACAAGATTTTGACGCATTTCCCAAGAGCCTTGTGCCATTTAGCAGCAAAACAAATTCGCACTTTGGCTTTTAGACCAACAACAACAACAACAACAGCAACAACAATAACAACAGAAGAAGAAACAGAAACAGTAAAAGCAACAGAATTGAAATAAATAAAAATGTATATAAATTGTCGACAAAAGTCAAAATGGGAAAACAACAACAAAAACGAGAAGAGCAACGACAACAACAAGGGGGTGGCGAACAATGCCTTTGTGACCTTAGCACATATAATATAAGTATAAGTACAAACAGGCAACAACAAAAACACATACCATACAACAAAAATACATTTGAGAATATGTGCAAATATACAATGAGAGGAAACAATGCACTATGGGGTATTTTACCGAAAAAGTGTCATTTATTCATTTTTCAAAAGTATGCAAATGTATGATTTTTTAATGCTAACATATAATCAACACTTTAAACTGTTATGTAATATACCAGAAATGTTAACATAACAGTCCAATGTTAAGAAAGCAGCTGTTAAAGTCAGCTGTTGCAACCGATGACCGCGTGCTTTTAATAACTGCAAAATTAAAGTGCATTTTCAAATTGAAGCACAAGATAAAGAAACATTTTAAAAATTCAAATTTGAAATGAATGTCAACTGTTCAAGTTACGTGTGTTACGTGTTAATGCTTGTATATTGTTGTTTTTGTACGTGTTTGTTTAATAATGTGTATATTTAGCAAGTGGTGTCCAAGTCGAATTTTGAAAAGTAAAGTTGAACTTTGCAGAGAGTTTAACAAAATTGTTATCAATTGTTAAGTGTGTGTCCTTGTCCATGGTGTAGAGTCATTATTTCTCTATTTAAAATAGTTTATCTCGAGGTCCACATTTGACCACTTTTTTCGCAATTCAATTTTTTAGCACGTAACCTCACAATTTTTGAGTGCTAATTTTCTCGCTTTTCGTATGGAGAATTTGATCTGTTTTTGTGTCATTTATTAATAACTCGTAAGCTAAGCAAGATATTTTGATGCGGTTTTTTTTCTAGTGTTATAAGAACCCTTGGAAATTTTTTGGAAAAGTGGGCGTGGCCCCATATCCGCCCCCTAATTTTTTTTTTTAATTTTATGCTCACAGCTGTCTAAGAGGGCTTACAACTTTCTATGTCCAACAAATACTTTTTTTTTATATTGCTAATTATATATAAGGTCAAAGCTTGCTAGTTACAATATAAATCATAAACTTACTGGCTACCAAAAAAAAAAAATTAAAAAGAAAAATCTGGGGATGAGATGGTGCCACGCCCCTTTTTCCATAAAATTTCGAAGGGTTTTTATAATACTAGAAAAAAAGCCGCATCAAAATATCTTGCTTAGTTTACGAGTTATTAATAAATGACATATTTTCGGTAAAATACCCCATAGTGCAATGCAGCGCGTGGCAACACTTTGATAATAGTGTTGCCTACTTTTGTGCGAACTGGGCCACAGCTGTGTGACTGGTGTGACTCTAGTGCCAACACAGGACTCGTCGACGCCTCGTTCCGTCCCGCGCCTGCTCGTCTTTTGTCTGGCATCAAGCGTGCTTAGCTCTCTGGCTCTTGGCGAACACTGGCAATGACACACACAGTGCTGACAATTCAGAGGGGGAGGCACTGACAAAAGGCAGGCTGATAACTCAGTTCAACAGACGTCAAAATATTTACCGTTCGAACTGTGAATATTAATGCATATTATATTCCTTTGTGTGTGCGTTTCTGTTCGTTTGACTGTTTGCTCTTTAGATAATTGATACTTTTTATTAAGGCCAAGTGGGCGTATACTTAATATAATGAGGCCATTTTAAAGTCTAACTAAAGTCGCACGCTATGCTTGGCTTTGGCAGATACACACACACACACACATGCTCACGCTCACACATACTCATACTAGTGTTGGCCTTGTAGCCTTGCCACCCCTCCTTCTTCCCCCTTTGCCTCTCTTAATACACTAAACAGCCTCAATTCCCGCAGGGTTTACCTAAATAGCCCCAAAATGTTGCCAACCATTTGCTGAGCTCAGCGACCTGCGCGTTGTTGTTGTTGTTGCTGTCGTTGTTATTGTCATAAAACAAATAAAAATGTCACCAGGCAAACAAAAAGTAAATAAAGTTCAAGGTTGTCACAAAAAATAAATAAAGTAAAAGTAAAAGTAAATAAGTAAGAGACAAAACCAATGAAAAAAAAAGGAGGAAAAATGGTTTTTGCCTCAGCTGGGTTGCCTCTAAGTTGTGGATTATTTCAATAGTTAAAGGCACATCCGTTGCAGCTTTTCCGCAGTGGCTTTTCCGCAGCAGCACCTTTTCATGGCTTTCAGGCTGTGAACCCTTTGGCAGCTTTGCCAGCCGCCCTCTCAATGCTAATGGCGCATTTTATGTGCTGTCATTTTGTTTGTCTGTCTGATGCGCCTTGACATGTTTGTTTGCCCTCTACTTCAATGCTGTTGTGGCCCCAGCAACTATAATAAATACCCAATTAGTGTTGACCATTTATTTAATAGCTGCTCTGATTGTTCTGCTTTTTTTCGGGCATCTATTTCTAGCTTAACTCGATTTATGCACAAGTATTCAAAGTCACAAATAGTGGTTGAAGTTTTCAAATAGAATGTTGTCGGTGTGAATTGAAGTGTTGCCGCTGCTTTTCTAATCAAATTTTCCGTTTTCCGCTTTTTCATTTGTACACATATATTTGCTATTTCAGCGCTTCCATTAGCACACTGACAAGTGTACGTATGTACATATGTGTGTGTTTGTTAAATAACTTTTGCTGCCAGCAGCATTCAGAGTCGGTTTACTTTTTACCCTCTTGCTGCGGTTGCTGGTCGTCGCTCTGGCAACGTTTTTCATCAAAGTTGCTGCCAGTTTCTTAATGAGCATGCAAAAGTTTACCACACACGCATACACACACACACACATACACTCACAGAGGGGTAGAGAAAGAGAGACTTGGAAAACTTTCGCAATTGTATGTGTGTGTCTGCAAGTTTAATAAAACTAATTGTTAATTTAATTTGCCTGCTCGTTGTTAATTGTTGGCATGCATAATTGAATAATAACTGACAAAGGCAAATGACATCAGCAATGTTTGTTTGTCAATTGCCATCTTTGCCATTGTTAGCACTCACACACACACACACACACAGATACAGATACATACACATATGGCATAGTTTAAATCGTAAGCCACAGCAATTTCACAGATTTGACTATATAAAATTAGTTGTGGTTAAACGTTTTGATCTATGAATTAAGCGAATTGCATCGAGTTTGTAATTACTTAATCATCTTGTTCAGTTAGCTAATAAAATACGCTAAGAAACAAAAGATGATTTTAATTCAATTTGACATTTAATTGCATTTTATCTTGGATACAAATTGTTGTTGCTGTTGCGGTTGTTGTTGATATTATTGCTGCTATTGTTGTTGTTGCCAATTAACAATTGACTTGTAATGAACGCCCACACACAACAGTTGACATGGCTTTTGGCATTGGCTTTGTCTATCGTCTGTCGTCTTTGTGGGTGCCTTGAGAAATGCTTTTTTGCCTTCGTAAAACAAACGTAATTTGCCATTTAGCCTTGAACTCATTACGCATACGCCATGTGAGCCATGTATACGACATATCGCTCACTCTTTTCCTTAGTCTCTGTCCCTCTTTCAGTTTCATATGTTTGTTTGTCTCGTTTCCATTTCATTTCCTTTTTTTCTTGTTGTTGTTGTTGCTTCTCACTCAACTTTTATTGTTATGCCGTTGAGGAAGGCAAATGAGCACCGACAATTGCTGCAAACTAACTAACTGTGTTGTTTTCTTGTTAGCCGCCCGTCAACATGGACATGAACTGAATTTTCATATTTGACTGTGTGTGTGTGTGTGTGTGTGTGTGTGTTAGCACTTATTGAGTTTCGTTTCGTTTTGAATGTTGTCTATTTTCAATTCATTTGCATTTAACATTGAATTTCAGCTTGACATCTTGAATTTCAATAGCCATTGATTAACTTTTTGCACACACTTATTGTTAGCTCTTTCTGTGGTCTCTAAACCCGATTTTATTGATTTGTACTTAGCTTGTTTCCCTTTACTTATTCAAGTCACTCTGTCTGTCCTCTTCCCTCATACACACGCAATACTTGTCTTGTCTCTTTTCAGCAGAAACTTCAAGTTCTTTGTACTTTTTGTGTTGCCTACTTTTGTGCGCAGCTTATTGCCTAAAAACTTTTTGAATGTCTTCAAGTTGTTGTTGTTTATTTATTATAATCATTTGCCAAAGTTATGTTATGTCGTTGTTGTTGTTACTGACGTTGTTTAGCTTGTTGTTTGCGCATGTACTTAGCTCTATTGACGTTGTTTCTGTTTCTTCGTCTTCTAATGAATTCAATTAGCATTCATATTATTCATACACTTGATTCACATCTTGCCCCTTGTGCATTAAATAACGTTTATTTGCTTGCTCTTGTCCTGATTGTTGCTGTTGTTGTTGTTGTTTTTGTTGTTATCTTTTGGTTTTGTTTATGCAAGTCTCCTAAAGTTTTTCTGCTACTTGTAAAACTAATAAACAAATGATTTTCCACGCAAACTTTTACTCTTTGGCCCTGGGAATGCTTCAAGTCTTCACTTCACTTGGCCACTTGACTCAATTGCCTTAAAATAATTGGTCAATAATTCACTAAAAATGACCACTTAATTTCGGTTTCATCATAATTTAGTAGCATTTCGGCCCATAACATACCATGCACACCAATGTCTGCCCAAGGCACGCCAATGTCTGGGGAATTTGCTGTGCTACAAGAGTCGTTTCCGTATATATTTAGAACTGTCTTGAGCCTAATTTGGAGTGCATTTGAAGGTCAAGAAGGTCAAGGTCAATTTACATGCATTATCTTTATTTTGGGCTCAGCTTCTAACACGATATGTTCTTTATATCCTTGTAAATAATCTTATATTTTGACAGGAAAGGAGGCATTGTAAGCCCCACACAGTATATATGTTCGTGATCACGAAAGAAATGATAAGATTGATTTTAACAAACTAAATACACTGGAACTAAAACTATCTCAGCGTAACTTCCGAAGATAAGCTTCCGTCTCGTTTATATTCAATTTTACAAGCTTTGAAATAAGACAAATTAAAAAGGAGTTTCCATAAGCTATGCTTAGAAAAAATATTTTTTTCCCTATTCTTTTCAGTCAGTCACTTAATAAATCCTGGTAAATCTTGCATTTGAAAAGTGTTTTTGTTACTTACATTGTGCTTCCAGACAACTTTATAAGCAGCAGGATTTGCATGCACTTTACACTCGAAATAAACATCATCGCCCTCCTCGATATCCTCGGGATTTAGATTTGAGCCCAAGTCCAGTTGTAAGGTGGGTATAACTGCAACGGAGATAACAATACAAGTCAGTGAATAACTGTAACGATTACTATATTTGCATTTTGAGTGTGTGTTGGAGTGTGTGTGTCTTGGACTTGGTTCAGCCTATTAAGTGCAATTTGTTGTTAGTTTTACTTCGGAGCAAAGTTTCGCTCCAACAACCAAAAAAAATTAAAGAAAGAGAACTGAAACAGAGAATCAACAAAAAAGGAAATGGAGTTAATCTGCGCTTATCTGTGATTAGTGTCGCTCCGTACTCTTGTTCTTGTTCTTGCTCTTACTCTTGCCTATCGGCGACTGTCGAGTTTCTATTCTTTGGCAACACCTTTCTTAGGAATGATGTTGTTATTATTTTGCGCCTTGTTTTTGTTGTTGTTGGCAAGTTGCCATTCCTGTTGTTTTTGCTGGTTCGGTAGTTTGGTCTTGGGATGTGCTTACTGTTTTCTTTTGCCACGTTTTATAAACAAGTTTTCTTTAAGCCGATTTTGCCTCTTCGCAAAGACTTGTTAATGAAAATGAAAATCGCTTGCCTAAGCCCAGCGAACGACAGAAAGTTGTTGAATTGAGCCAGAAACAGAACGAAACGCAAAACCAAGACGAGCCCAAGTTATTTGCATAATTTAAAGACGCTTTTCCTTTTGTTTTTTATTTTCATTCCTCAAGCTGCTCAACAAGTTCATTAACGTTGACTTTAAGCCGAGTTGCTAGCAGTTCGTAATAGAACCCACAACAACAATGACAATGAATGACAACGTACAACACATTCTCTTGGTCTTGGTCAAACTGAACTGCAAGTGGAAAATGGCTGGCAGGCCACACTGTTGCGGTTAGATGGGCTTAAGTGGTAATAACTGTCACTGGCCAAGCTGGTCAGCGTGGCCCAAACTGGCCAACTTTGCTTGGCTAATGCATTTTATGGTGCACAGTCAGTCCCACTGCAGACTCTCAGAAAGTAACTAGAGCCAGATCCAAAACCCGAAACTCGTAGCGTAGCTTAACATAACGACTTTTGAATGCTGCTGCCACATTTTGTTGCAGCTTCAGAATTGTTGCACTGTACTTTTCTTTCTCTGTGCTTCGGTTCATTCTGTTCCTCCAGCATGCTGGGTTCCGTATGTGAAGGCCTGTCATTGTCTGTTGGAAAAAGTTTAACAACTGCTCGTTAGCAGTCCTTAAATTGATTCCACAAGCTTCTGCTTCTGCTTCTGCTTGTGTTGCCTCCGAGTTGGCCATATAAATTGCATTAACTGGAAAGTATTTCTGTCCAGGCCAAGCCAACAGAAACTGAGAAAAATTGGCTTAGAGTTAAATTAATTGCAAATGACAGACGTGCACTGCGCACTGTGCACTGCAAATAGTTTTTGAGAATAATGTAGTTAAACTGGATCTAAATTCTGTGGTAAGCATAATGTGTGACAAGATTGAAATAGCTGCTTCTCGAGTCTCTAAAGTCTCTTTTTATACCGTTATTTCCCATCTAGTTTGATGACTTTTCACATTTCCCGAACTGTCATTAAACGCTTGAAAACAGCTTAATCAGAAGTTGAGCATAATTTCCTATTGCTTTTGACCTTTGTCCAAATTTCTTCTCCTTATTCAAAACTGCTGCGTCATTATTTCTATTGCGGATATGAATTTAAATTTTAGCGGTTTCCTTTTCATTTCATTTTTAAGGTTAATTTATGTTGATTGTGCGGAAAACGAAATCTTTTTTTCTTTCTGCTTTACGAGTTTCTGGGTCAAGGTAGTTAGAGAGTGAGAATGTTGTGGGATTTGAGATAATTTCATTTTATGACAATCTTTTTATAATGGAAAATAATGGAACAATTATTGGCTGCTCATTTGCAGTGAGCTGCAGTGAACTTTTCAATTTACCCCTCAAATACAAACAATGAAAGTCCTTAAAGAAGACACAAAATTTTGCATGCTTCAGTTGAAATCACAGAGGCGAAACAAGGGGAAGCCAAAATATTTTAAGCACGCTATAAACATGTAAATGAGCATGGAAATTGAAATTGTTATCTAATTTTTTATATCAGCATGCGACGCGCGTTAAATTGAGAGTCTGCTTCAAGACGTCCTCGTCCTCGTCCTTGACAGCTCCTATTTTTCCTGCTGCTTTGCTCCTGCGTTGAAAGGAGTAAAGTGTCTCAGTCAACGGAAACGGGGGAACGTTGCGCCAAAAACTCGGAGATAATAGACGTGGCAACTGTTTGCCCAACGACACTGACAACGACAACGATGGGAAATTTCCTGAGACTATTGAAACATAAAGAAACTGCACATGTGTGTGAGTTTGTGTGTGTTTGCCTGGGGTCAAAGTTGCAGAGCTGCACTCAAAAGGCACAATTTGCTTTTTAATATTTTACCAACAGAATTTTATTAAGAAACTTTCAGACTCGGCCCATAAAACAAACGTTTGACATTCGAGATAAAAGTCGCGACTACCCGTAAATATGTTTATTTAAGTAAATATTATACATACGACGAGCAATACTCTGCATGTCTACGAAATTTAAATGCAAATTAGTATCGATTTCAGGGACACGGGTGATAAGCGCTTGGCACAGTTTATGCCATTTCCCTGGATTGTTTTCCCCCCGAAGTTAGTTTATGTGCCACTGACAACCATAAAACAAAGCGCGTGTTCAACATGCGTGTAATTATTTGACAGGGGGAATGCATAAGCTTTATTGACTTTATGCTCAGTTTGGGCGAGGCTATGCCATTTATTTGAATTGAATAATATCTGAAACGAAAGCAGGTCAAAGGTTCACTCTCGCTCTCGAATTCGCTGTCGAATATAGAATATTGGGACTGAAAATAATATGTATATAAATAAGCAATACATATAGACGAGATAAAAACGCAATCAGATTCACAATCAAATCAATTCAATTGAAATACCTTGCGGATTTCTGAATATTGTGTAGAGTTTTTCAAATGTTATGTTGGAATTTACTTACAGAACACATTTAGTTTCATAGCCGTCTCTCGAATACCATTGCGAACTAGCTCATTGGTGGCACGGCAGGAAAGCGCCTTTCCGTGATCTTCCCGAGTTGGAGTAATCGATAGCACCGATGTGCTCACATTGCCATCCTCAGAGACCTGCGAAATGGAAGCGTTCACGTTATGTTTTCAGTCTCATTCGAGATCACTATCTGTGTCACATACCTTTTGGCTATGGCCGTGCATTTCTAGGTTGCCCATCCACCAGGTAATTTTAGCTGGGGGCCTTGATCCAATTGCCTGGCACTCAATCTCGTATTTACGGTCTGCCGACATTGGCTGATTGTTGAAGCTGATTTCCACCAGAAGCGGTCGCACTGCAAATATGTGTATGTGCATTAATATTTATAGTTAATTTATGTATTTAAATGCCGTTTACATTTCTTTCTCCCATTTTTATTTTAATTTTATTTGTTTTTATTCTACCGTTAGCGAAGCATTTTGTTTATTTATTCAAATTGTGTGTGAAAATCGAAAACGCAATAAAAATGGACAAGCAATGCAATTAAAATTAATTGCAGCGAATTACGATTGCAAGGCTCGTTGACCACATGTACACTTGTACAACACCACCAAAATGCAACAACATTAACATATGTATGTGCTATAACAATTGAAATAAGTAAAGTACATAAGTGTCTTGTCAGTTTGATTGTGGCATATCGACAATAAAAAACTAAACCTCGAATCAACATTCTCACTTAATACGATTCCAAACAGATATTGGGCTAGCTATAATTGGGATTGATCAAGAATCTATTGCACAGCATCAGCTATGGCAATAGTAAAACTGTAAACATATTTTACGAATGACCGTGCTTATAATGACTTCCATACCCTAGATGGATTAAGGTAAATGTGTTCGGATTACCTTGAGTCTGTCATAGAAACAAGCTTTAACCTCAATCGAAAGGTTGTGCAAAATCAATAGAAGGGTTGGTCAATGACAACCGTTTACATCAAAAGGTTCTGATAACGGTGAGAACTTTGTAAGGTGCTATCACAATTGCAATGCCAAAGTGAACTGTTAGCAATTGAATCTGTCTTAAATAATTAAAGCGCAAGTCAACTGCGTATTTAAACCGTCACTAGAAACTAACATTAAAAAAATATATATGTATATATAATTGCCTTTTTGTCAATTGTTTGGCAAACTCGTTTATTTTAACAATCAAAGCAATAAGATAGCAATACAATATACATGGATTTGTCAAATGTAAAATCTATGTGTACAAATATTTCGATTTATAAGTATTTGATTTTCTGCATAATTTAAAATCTTGTTTATATTTATTGCGGCTCCAAATTGTTTACATGCCAAATTAAAAAGCAACCACACATATCCACATACTTATTCATATGTGTATTTTTTGCCAAAATCATTTATAAAACAAATATAAACACGGTCACGTAATGTGGCCAGGTTCATTATCGCGTTTACACATTGTTGCCATAATATTACCTAGAAACAAATTCATTTAATTTTCCTTTTGTTGTTTTACTCTATCCATTGCGGTTGTTCTCGATCCCGTTCAATATTATGGTAAATGCAATTTAAATTATAAATAGAAAATTTCAAATTGAAATTCGTAATTTAAATAAATATCATTTGGAAGACGTATTGAAATATAGCTGTGCAATGAATGACCGACTTTATTATATGCTCTTCCAATTGGTATTCTAATATTATCTGGCAATCATAAGACAATTATCTTCAATCTTCAATAGTGAATTTGAATTACATTTTTTTTTAGTTTTCTAGCTGAAAGATACACGAGATTGTAAGGGTATTTCGTATTTTCGACGTAATGTTGAAGCTACAATTTTCGCAGACATTGTTGTTGCATTTACTGCGGTTCGCCGCGCATTTTGTGCATTAATTTAAAGGCATGACATTTCAGTTAAACCAAAAAACAATATAAAAAACACAAAATAATAAATAAGTGTATAATAATAACCTACAACATTTTATTTATTGAAACCGCACTTGTGTATGTATGATATATGTGTCTTTCCTTTATTCTTGTTATTTATTTTTTTATTGGAATAATGCTTGGTTGTGTGTATGTGCGGGCTTGGATTCCGAATTTTTCTGTTATACTTGATTGTAATTAAATTAATTATGCCCATTTGCATTGGAAAACCATTTAAATGTTTAATTAAATGGACTACCAAAAAGGAAAACATAACACAGCCAATGCCTGTGCGTAATTATTTATTCAAACGAACTATTTCAATAGTTTAATATTTAAATAGCAAACGTGTTCAATAAAATGCCAATAAAAACATATCAAGAATCTTTAAAAATATTCAAAATAAAATTAGATAAAATGGTCAAAATTCACAATTGGCTATTGCAATTGACAGCTCATGAATTTAATGATATCAGTCCGCCAACAATAAATTGAGCGAAACTACTAAAATTATGCGATAATGAGGTTACCCTTGATCATCGTGTGAGAATCGTGACATTAGTTATCTAATTGTTAGTGGCCATAAAATTACCTAATTAAGGTAATACTTATTATTCAAAACTTTTTGCTTGCCACACGACACGCACAACCCAACCAGGCAAAACAAGCTGCCTTGAGCACCACGCAACGACAGCCGGGAGTCTCCTTTAACTGCTGAAGGCTGCTCGTGCCAAGGTCAAGTGGTGGCATGCCTCAGCATATACATATGTATGTATAACTAACATAGAAATTGTTGGAAATGGTATGTGCCTCTTTCATATACTTGTCTGCCATATTAATTAACACAGTTCGAGAAGTCAATGACATTCTGATGTTGCTTGTCTCACACTCTCAGACGCGATTACCCAATAATTTCAGCGCCTTTATTATTGACGTGTTAAATTTTATGTTGGCCAAGTGCGACATTCCCGCACTTGTGACACGTACAATCACACACGTGTGTGTGTGTGTGTGTGTGTGTGGCAATAATATCAAATATGCGCATCACCATCTGTTGTCGCAAAAATTTGTTACTTTTATTAGGCCGGGGCCTATGTAAGAATTGACAGCAATTGCTTTTCTTTTTGGGGGCATTGAGAGACGCGCCAAAGTGCCATAAAATTCTATGGCCAATCTTTGGCTGTTAGCGCAACGCCTTGGGCATAATATTTGGCAATGGTTGGCAACAAGCAGCCAAGCAGACGGCCAGGCAACAGTGCAACAGGATCTTGGCCAGAGTTTGGAAATTGCTTTTTGGAAAAGTTTGCTTATTTATTTCGTAAAATTGCGGCACTTTGCATGAAATTATTATTAATAGAAGACCATTGGAAAATGCCATCGAGCGACTATAGAAACACCATTTGTTGGCGGTTACCCAACTTAATGATTAAATAATGTTTCCCATGAAACTTGACAGAATTTCAGGCAAAACAAAGACGAGAAGTTACCAGAAGTTCAAGCGACACAAAGACAACAACTTAACAACATTCAACATGATATAACGAGTAAAGCATTGAAGGTAAATAAATGTTTTGATTAAAAAGAGCTTGAAAGTCTTGGAAAAATGTAAATAATTTAATTTGTTCTAAATGTACCAATAAACCCAGCTTATATCAATGGCATATTTATAATCTCATAAAAGCAATGCAAATCCAATAACATCAATAAGAATTTAGAAAATTAAACTAAGCCCAAAAAGTTGTACAAGATGAATAAAAAGTCAAAACTAAATGGCAAATGGCGCTAAAGCAAATATCACATCAGCATCTGCATTTTGCAAAGTGCTCGACATCAAAGCATCAAAGTGAGTAAATACTAATAAGGCTTACAGGATCAGCTCTTGAACCGTTTGCACTCACACGTCAATACACTCAATCACACGCACACACACACACACACACACAGGCACAGAGACAGTCAAACAAACACATATTGGCTGCAATTTAATTCAATTTTACAATTCGCAACGCAATGCAGTGCAGTGTCGCGCGAGAGGGCAATTAAAAAAACTGTTCACAAAATAATAAATCCGTTTGGCAGTTCACTTGAATGCAAATGCATTCGTCCTTAAATGCGGCGACGAAAACGAATGTTTTGTTGTTGACGCACTCTCAAAATATGTTCGAAATGCTCATCGATTGAAAAAGCAGCTGTGGCCATCTAGGACATGGTTATGGACACAATATCGAATAAAGCGAAAATTCAAAAACCCATCCGTTATTAAGTACGATAGTTAATATACTTTTAAAGAACATTAATAGTTTGTAAATAAATACAATCAGGCGCAAAACTTTACCGGCTATATCTTAAATAAAGTTAGAGTATTGCAACTTCGGCTTACCTAAACATTTTTCTTTATTGTTTTGTTCTATTAAAATCTATTTGCTGCATTTTGTAATATTTACATAAGCCATTTTATTATCTATTGCATATACATTTTTTTGTTGCCGTTTGCAAATTTTTTCTTGTTTGTTTTCGTTGTTGTTGCTGCTATAGATGAGTTTTATCTGTGGAGGTATTTGCTAAAAGTTTTATCGCAACGCTTAAAATCAAGTTGCGAGTGGGGTCAGTTGTAACAACGACAGAGAAATAAACAAAAACCGAAGCAAGTAAATAAATAAATAAACTGTTTTCCAAACCATTTTAAGCACCATATTTTGTAGAAAGGTTTTTGTTGTTGATGCGACTGCAAACGCAAACTGAAACTCAATTTAAAGTTTTCCATTTTCAGTATAGTTGAAAATTATAGCAAGACGACCAACAACACCAACCGACAGCTATCGATAGGTCAAATCAGAGCCTCAGTTTCAAATTGGCAGACATTTAACTTAGTTATCGATTTAGTTCATGAAACGGTATTGCAATCGTACTCGTAGTCGTACTTGAATTGTGTTTATGTATACTCACGGTAAAGCTCAATCGTTATGTTGGTGGCCACATATTTCTTGTGGAAATTGCTGGCCTGGCAGGTGTAGACCGCATGCTGGTGGATGCGTGACAAGTTGCGCACCACCAATTTGCTGTTGATGGTCCCATCGTATGTGTAATCGACAACGCTGTTCTGAAGTTGTCCATTCATCAGCCAGGTGACAGTTGGTGGCGGCGAGCCTGTACAGAGAGGGGAATAACAAAGGAAAATCAGTTTAAGTGACTTTAATATTGCTGGAATTTTTGATTTGAGTTTAATAAATGTGTGTGTACGTTATGTTCGACCATTTTTTAAATAGGTAAATTTGCACAAATGAGATTTTATTGGGACCATAAGTCCCAATGTTAATTTCATTTTATAAATTTATTTCTGAGTGATTAGGAAGAATGATTGCTTAGAACTGTGGAGTTGGAGAGAGTCTCTAATTTAGTCTCACTTATGTTACGCTAGTTAACTAGTCGTTGTTGTTATTGTTGCTGTTGTTCTTGACGTTGGCGTGGCACTTAAATCAGCACACATTACTCATACGCAGCGTGTGGCACTTGGCCGCTCTTAACGACTTCAACTTAATCAAGCACTGAAATTAGCTTTTGTGTGCGTATATGAGCGCACATTAATTTAATAGCTACGGGTAGGCTATGCCAAGTGCACGACTAGATATACACTGTACAAAAAGCAAAAAAAAATAATAGCTGAGTTGAGGATTTGGGACACGTGAAATTTGAGTTGTAATAGCTCTATAATTAGCAGTGCTATCACTACTACGAATATGTCTGGGCAATTGAATTTTTTGACGCTTAATCCCATAAAAGTATACACTACTTTCATTGACTGTCTTATTGTTTATGTGATTTTAAAGCAAGTATTTCGATATGAAGCAAATTTGTTTTGTTTACATATACATATTAGGATCTGAATTCTGTTCTGTGTATTCTATTGTTTGTTATTGCCAAGTGCCATTACATCCACCTGGAAATTCAGCAAAACTAACAGACGGCAACTGCACTTGATACCTATGAAAAATGCGACACACATACAGAAGCAGTCATACATTCGAATATAGTAAGGGCACATTACTTTGATTAATAACTGCCATTTGGTTGAGTTTTATGTTGTTTATGAAAATATTTCACACACTCAAACGAACGAAAAACTCCCACTCTCTGTCTTCCTCTTTCTCTATCTCTACATACAGTAACATGTGTGTATGTGAGTGTGTTTTGGGGTCGCAACATTTTTATGCATGCCGTTCTGTGTGTATGTGTGTGTGTGTGTGTGAGTAGATTAGCGCATGTGTAGCATGCGGCTTAATGGTCGCCTGTGATTTATTAGCCTGACAGCCAGAAAAAAACTGAGCAAGAGAAATAGAGAAAAGTAAGCAAGGGAATGGGAGAGCATACAAAAATTGAGAACAGCCCAAATTTGATTTGGCAATGCAATTTTTTACTTTTTAGTTCAACTGCTGCGCACAACTTAAAGCAATTGAAGTGATTGTTGCAAGTTGGCCACGTGCCACGTGCTGCTGGGGCAATGTGCGTGCAATTTGCACATAAATTTAGTTAATTTGCGTTTGTACAACCACATTCAACGCTCAACGCTGTTGGCCTCCACCACGCAGCCATTTCGAGAAATTTAATTAACGTCCAGACGTTTGTTGCAACTTGCCAGAACTCAACTGGTACGCGCACATTCAGCCAACCCCCCCAACCAACCACTCAACGCACCACCGCACCACCTAAGCCACACACCACAACGCACCACACCACAGCACACCGCCTGCCTCAACCCGTTGGCCATTGTCTTTTATGACGACCATTTGCCATGTTTATCGTTCAACTCAACTTTTGCTTTCACTTTAAAGCTCGACCAGCTGTCCTCAGCTTTTCTAATGTCAACACAAGGTGCCAACATACAAATGCTGACATACACTTACACTTACACTTTCACACACACATCCACACTCTTTATAAGCGATATGTGCGGCTTCTAGCAAGTTACTTGCATTGTAGTGTTACAGTTTGTAGGTCAACCCTTAAAAAACAAATGTAGAATGTTGGAATACTAAAGGGATTTCATGACAATATAAAAAATCTAAACATGATTTTTAAATTTAAGTTTAATAAGGAATGAAGGAACACTGGAGTATAGGAGTACTGAGTATCTTGTGGTCTCCTTCGCATTGTTTAAGTTCTGTTTTAAATGCAGTGCCAGTTTTAGAGTCGTCTAAAAGGGGTTTTTGTGCCAGCTTCGCTTTGTCACGCCCTCTTGTGGAAGACCCTACCCTTTCCCCTTTTTTTCAGTCCTAATGAGCGGCATTCAAATGCGTGCTAGTTTCTTTCAGCTAAGTTACTTTTTGACTGACTTTCGGGCAAACGCAAATGCAAACTTGAAGCCACCGTTGCATACTTTCTAGCGCTCGCCTCACTCTACATTCACTTTTCCACACTTCAGCTGGCTGAATTCTATTTCTTCTTCTTGCTTATTGTGCCTGTTTCTCACATAAACACTGCTGATCTAAATATGTGTGTGTGTGTGTGTGTGTGTGTGTGTGTTGGACTTTTCTTAGTTATGCAATGCTAAAATATTTGCTTGTTTAGTTTTGCATATCTTTGCATCTGCTGCAGCTGTAACTGCAACTGTGTGCGTGTGTGAGTGTATGTCTGCGTGGGTGAAAAGGGAGTTGGAAGACAGAAAGAACAAAGTGCAGGCAAACAAAAAAGACTACTTATGTATATATGCATAAGATACAGCAACAACGACAACAACAACCACGACTGCTGCTGCTGCTGATAGTTACAAAAATGCAATGCCACATAAACATTTTTTATTTTATTTTTTTCTTCTGTACACTTTCAGTTGTCTCTCTTTCTGTGTCTCCCCCTCTTTTTCTTTAGTATATGCGTGTGATGTTTGGCATTTGGCTTTTTGTGCCCAGCCAAACGACCATTGAGGAAGTTGTAAAATAAATTTAAAGACTACTTCTGCTAGCTGCTCCTTTGCTTTAAGGCATTGCGAGACAAAGAAAAACAAAAACAGGAACCAACTTGCTTTCAATCTCTTTTTGAATTGCCAAGTTGTCATTTGGCTAGACAAGGGAGCATAAAGCCCCTTCTTGTTGTTCTCTTTGCTCTCTCTCTCTGTTTTGTCGCATTTTGTTATAACAATTAGAGACATCTGTAAAACATCTAAAAGTTTCGAGGATAGCGCAACGGAAGCTTACTTTGTAGGCATGAAATATGATAGAAACTGTTATGATGATGACATTCTTTAATTAGACAGGACTACAGACTCTTGGCTGTACATAGAGGCTTTAGCAATAATATCTGGTTATATACTTCGCAGAGGGCATACGGTAACTCTGGAATAAGTTGCATGTAAATATAAAACTTATCTTGTGCTTTAAGGCCAATGTGGTAAGACTACTCTTTTTTTATATCCTGGAAGTTGAAAATTCCATTTTAAAATTTATACAATCAAAGAACAAGTTTCAATCATAAGCAATTATTAAATTTTTTAATTAAAACAAAACCAAGTAAAACTAAAAATAAAGTTTGATTTACGCAGCCTTGACTGTATCAAAATAGACTATTGTTGAAGACAATCCCTCACATATTTCAGTGTGGTCGCCCATGTGATCTAATTCAACTGACAAGCGGCGGCTAATACCACAAATTTGTCTATAAATAGACACTGAATTTAAAGGCCATCGCAATAAGTGAAAAATGAGTGCAAAGTTATGTAAGACAACAACAAAGAACAATAAAAACAGCTGCGAAATTTGTGGCATGCATTTTGCAGCAAAGTTTTCTCCCTTTAGTTTCGTTTTGCTTTGTGGTAAACAATTTCTTGCCTGGTCCCCATATTGTTACATTTCCGTGCTCAAAATGTGGAAAAGAAATTTTTTTTACAAATATGCACACAATTTTGTAGCCATCAACCTGGCCATGACAAGAAGGGGTGTAGAGGATGTGGCGTAATAATAAAAAAAAAATATTTTTACTATGTCAGCCGCGCACTTAGGCAAAAGCGGAAAACGCCTGCACTTCCGTTCGCCACACACTCACACACACACACTGACAGCCCACAATTGTTGTTGCTTTGAAAGTATTGTGGGCTTTAGAATATGTATGTGGCAACGTTTTAGGCAAAACCCGCCGCGTGTAAAATTCATGACGTGCCAAAAAGTAGGCAACGCGAAATGTTATGCATTAGTAGCCAGTCAGCCGAGTCAGTCCATTTGGCCAGGAGTTACCAGTTACCAGTTACCAGTTACCAGTTACCATGTTACCACGTTACCATCTAGCAACAATGCTGAGCCCCGAACACTGAGTTATATTATTCTTTGTGATGCCGCCCTATGGATTGGGTAATTTTTTAGTACCCTCACAGACTGTGTGCGGCTTTTATAACTTTATTTCTACATTCAAACATTTGGCGTTGGCGTGTCGCGCTCATTTGCAACTGTTGCCAGTCTCTTCCGCTTTGGCAGCACCCATCACTCCCTTTAACGGCCAACTGCAATAAAAATTTAGTGCTCCTTTGTCGATTTTGCACTCCTTTAAGCTCCGGGCAACCAAAAATGAAAGTACTTGGACTTGGAGTAGGCGCAGTTATTGCCATATCCATCATCTACTCCAATTTTGACTTACTTCTGTTGATTGCATTTCTTTAAGTATCAACTTAGACTCTGAACTTCTCAATTCATATAATGGACATTGCATGTTGAGTTTCAGTCTACGTTTCGTTTCGTTTTGTTTCTTTTCACCAGATCTTGTTTCTGTCTTTCGTTGCCAGCATTTGCTTGTAATTTATTTCCGGTTTTATTTGCCATTTAATAGCATATATTTACAAATTGCTTATCTGGATTATTTTGGTAAATTTATAAAGGAAATTTCTTTAATTTAAGTTTCTATTTTAAAGAGCTTCCTATAATTTAAACTTGATAATTATTAATAATTTAAATATTCCAGTCAGCCACCGATTTAATATTCATCATGAGTCTAATCGCTTTAGCTCTTAGCTGTCAACAGTCTTGACCCAACTAAGTACTTGCAGGCAATTTGAAGCCAACATTTAAGTATTGCCTTCTTCTATCCCAGCTCACCGCATTTTCCTTTCATGTTGTCAACAACTGTTGGTTGTGTAGAGTCGCATTTGTAGCTTTATATGGTGGTACATTTAGTAACATTTTCTTGGCCCCGTTTAATTGGCACACACCAGAATTTGAACGCCCAATTCTTTTTTCAGTTTGTTTTTTGTGGTTCTTTCAACCAAGTCAACCAGTTAACCCGGCCAAGCAACAACAAGAGGCAACTGCCCAGTTGACAGTTTCGAGTGCAGTTTTCTTGCTGGTGATTTATTTTATGTCAACGTTGACATGTCAAACCATTCAAAGTGGTTTCGCTTCCGTTTTTCCGAGAGTTTCCCCAGTTCACAGTAGTTCACAGTCCGCAGCGATAAAGCACGCGATTGCTCTACTTGTTATTCTTACAGCTGCTGTTGTTTTTCTTGTTGTTGTTCTTAGTAAGTGTGACATACTTACAGTGAGTGTAAGCTATTGTTGTTTGCGCACGGTTTGAAATAAAACTCCTGGAATACTTCACACAATGCCCATCGCAGACTTTTCTTTCACACTGTCAGGTCTTACTCTTTTTTTTCTTTTTGACATTCATTATCAACAATTGACTTAAGTGTTAAATTGCAAATATGTATATTATACATTTAAATGTTTCATGCTCTTACTGTTATCAGCTTGTCGACCATGTTTCAATGCTACCAAAATGCCTGTTGACTGCCGCTTGCCCCACTTATTTGCTTAACAATTGTTTGACTAGGCTCAAAAGCCGCACTTTCTTTCATTCTTTTCACTTCCTTTACACCCCGATAACCCCTCCTTCTCCTCCCCCATCCCCTTTTACAGTCGCATGGTTTTAATCCTTTTGTGTGCCTTGTATATTTGAGAAATTGACTTTGGCGTTCTCTTTGCCATTTGCCATTCGCTTCAATTGGCTTTTTGTTCGTTGACTTTTGTTATCCCTCCTTACAATTGAGCGTTATTTGACTTATTTATTATTTGTTGTTTATGCCACGACCCATTGTTTGTTGGCCACAAGCCTCTAACCCCCGACATTGCTCCTCCTCCTCGACCAAGTTCAGCTTTTTCGATTTTAATTTCGGATAAGTTTCGATCACGACATTTATGTTTTAACAATGCTTGTAAACTTTAATTGCTAGCTGTATTTGAAAAATCGATCCAAGAAAAGGTTTCATTTGTTTTTTACTCACCGCCAAAGACAACGCAGGTGACTTCCAGGCTGCCGCCCTCCTCATAAGGACCCGCTCGGGAATCGATTCGCATGCGACGCTCATTGTAAATATTGGGCTGCTGCGGGGGCACTGTAAAAAAGTGCAGGGAATCATGAGTATAAGAAATCCATTTGCCAATAAATAACATTCTCGCAATCCGTGTCGTAATTTAAAAATAATTTATGTATTTTTAAACTTTAAAACGGAAGGCACTTAGTGTAGCCTAAATATGTACATAAACCCAGTCTGTTTTTGCATATTTAATTGTGAGTTTTGCGGGCAACCAAAAAATCATATCAGTTAATTTTTGTGCTCACACAAAGACAAAACCATTTTTTTCACAAATATTTATCTTAACGCAAATTTTAAACCATATAAAGCAATATTTAATTTTAAATAATACAGCAAATTAAGTTGCGAAATATGCTCATACCTGTTTTTAAATATTTATTTAATATATGCATATTTAAATATGAAATTGAAAACTTAATCTTATAAATATATGAAATCTTAAAATTTTTGTAATAAAAAAATTATTAGCCCCGCATTGCAGCTAAATATATAGTATATTTTTAGGAATTGTCTCTTAAATAAATCAATTTGTTATACGCACCAACAACTTCCAGATTGACGTTGCTGTTTCTGGTCTGCGATAGCTTGAAATCCACGCGACAGCGAAAGTTGCCCGCATCCTTTTCCTATTTGAAGCAGAACAGAGAAGAGAACAACAAAAAATTCAATTATAAAATTCGTGTATTGTTGACACTTTGGCTTTGGCTGTGGCTGTGGCCCTGGCTATTCTGGGTTGCCTACCTTAACCGGATTTATAATCAATTCCGCTGGCTCCTTGTGCGTGCGAAAGACGGCCCGGTCCTCGAGGACCTCCTCATCACGCCAGTGCGAAGGTGTGCCCGCGTGTGCGCCACGTGTGTCATAGCTGTCAAAGGATAAATGCATGAGGCAGGCTCAAGATTTTAGATTGACGCTGTGTTGTTTACGCATCGCAACGCGACTCACCTGTAAATGGGCAAATTGTTCTTGTACCAGACGACCAGCAACACTTTGTCATCCGGCAAGCTGGAGCCCACATCGCATTTGATTTGTGCCGAATTATTGACAAGCACGCGCAAGATTTCACCATCTGCAAAGACATCAAAAATGTATGTAAATTTATTAAAATACATGAATTCATTTATGTATGCATCAAATATGATATTTGCAATTTCTGGACTAATCATAAAGGTAAAGTTGAATGCCTAATATCTGCTACGACCACGTTTAGACCAAGCAAACCAAATGCTGTCAATTATAATAACTCTTGCTTAAATTATTTATTATTTAAGTTCTGCCATGTTGTGGCAACTAGTTATCTGTCCATTTGCTTTGGTCAGGGTTCAACGGTTCAACGGTTTCATAATGCGCCTAAAGTAGACAAATCTGGCAATTGTGGTCGTGTCACTGAAATAGTTTCATGCGCTTAATGCAGCCACATCATTTGGCTAAGCTTTAAAATATCGATCGACTGACCAGCGAATAGCCAGAAAACAACAAAAACAACAACGAAAACTAAAAAAAAAAAATCAAATGAAAAAAAAAGGAAACAAAATCACAACATCCATAGAGGCGGCCACATAATGCGCCAATGTGCCGCAAAAACCCGGCCAAAGCCGCCGCACGTGAGGGAAGCTGGATGAGGTGATTACCCAGCCGCATGCGGATTACAAAATGGCAGCCATTTTCATGTTTTTCCCGCTATACACATATATAGTATGTGTGTGTGTATCTCTGACTGTATCTGTGTGCTTATGTGTGTATTTGTGTATGCGCTAAAAATGCAATGCGTACTCGTATAGCGTGGCATGAAAAACGAATGAAACTAAAGAGCCAACAGCCACAACAGTAGCTTGAACTACAATAACAACAACGACAACGATGACAACAACAATAATAACAACAACAACTGCGAATTGCGAACTACGGTTGGGGAATAGAATGAAGCAAACTGGCAGAAAGCGCCTTGGGCTACGCTTTTGTTTCTAATTTTGCACTTGTGTGCGCAATGTCCTGTCCTGCTGCAAAGACAGGCCTACTCGTAGACACCCCCATCATACATACTTGTACGTAGGGTGTCAGGCATCACTCGGTTGGGGGCCCGGAAGGCACTGCGTCACTTTGTCCACAAACAAACGGGCGACCACATGATAAATAATCGATAAATTATGTGGACACATGTTTAATCTAGCATGAAATGGAATCATTTCCCTTCAATTTGTTGTTACCCAACCAAGCAGCCAGCCAAATACAACAACAACAGCCACAATGGCAATAGAAATAGCAACAACATAATAGAAATGTTATTCCCAGTATGGTGAAAGATTGATACTCTTGTAGAATGTTTACTACAATACCAAATTCATCTCTGAGTATGGTTCAGATTTGGACTGATTGCTCATATGGCAGCTATATGATCCGATCCGAGTGGCAAATATATTTAATTATTTATTAAATAATTTATTTATTTATTAATTAATTTATTGATTTATTCATTTGTTTTGTATTGATTTGTTTATTTATTATTTTATATATTGCTTTCTTATTGCTTTACAGATTTCGTCCCAAAGTTATAATACCCTCTACAAGAGTAAATAAAAATGTAGACAACAGATGTTCATTAAGTGGAATTGGTGCGGGGATGGCTTATTTAAATACAAATAATGAGCAGATTATAAATGCCAGCCAGCACTACAGGCGGTGCAAAGTTAGCACGAAGGGGCCCCCTCCAAACTGAATTATTGCGTATACGCCATGTTTAACGCAGTTGGACATACACACTTGACACACACACACACACACACAGGAAAGCAACAAAAACAACAACAACAAGTAACAACTTGTGGCCCAGTGACCGCACACAGCAATTACATTTGCCCCCATCCTCACACCTCACCGCACCTCGTATCTTGCATCTCTATGTACAGACTCGTAATGATAGATTTATCATTTGCTTAATTGCATGACTTGCAACACGAATTTAAGGCTGAAATAGCAGACAGCTAAGTTTGGTTAATTAATAATTTATTTAATTACCAGTCAGTTTATTAAGTGTAGCCACAGTCAAACATATTAAATGTAAATACATATACATAAACATGTGGGTCAAACTTCTCAAGGTGTCGGATTGATTAGCCACCTTGACTGTTAAATGCGCTTTCGACGTAACGCCAAGTATTAATACGATTTCAAATTTATTTACATTTCATATTTATATTAAGATTAATATAGTTTACGATTTCATTAGTCCAAGTTCTTCTTTAACTACTTGTAATCTATTTGTGTCATTAAGTCTTTACTACGTTAGTCACTTATCTAAACTAAATAGTGTATAACTATATATTGATAGCCCAATTTGTGCAGAACCACATTACTTGTACGTTGGCTTGTAGCCAGTGTCAATATTTCGCAGGCCAACTTTTGTCATAACTAACTCAAAGTGCCACTAATTACATTTAACTTTACTTGTCTCTCACCCTTTCTTCCTCTTCTGTATCTCTCTCTATCTCTCTGTCTATATAGTGAATCCCTCTGTGCTCTGGTTTATCTTCATGCTGTGCAAAATACAATAGCCATTGAGAAGAACGACAATAGCAATGTTGTTGCTTTTTACAAAAGAACCACTTGCTGTAGATGCTGGTGTTGCTTTTGCTTTTGCTTTAGCTGTTGTTCTTGTTCTTGCTATTATTATATTTGTCCACCATTGTTACTGTCTGCTTTAATGTAATTGAACATTTTCTAATTGACACTTGTCACTGGCAAAAACATTTTCACAACTTCATTTTGACGCATTTATACACACATTTATTTCAATTTCCTCAACAACAAAAGCAGCAGCAGCATCAGCATCACCCACCGCCGCAACCACTAGCAACAGCAGCAACAACAACAACAACCAGATGAACAACAACAACTATCGCACACAAACAGAATAAAGTTGTAGCACAATGGCTGCTGCTTGACAATGCTACACGAAACGTAGCTCGGAATTTATTGCGATGGCATCACACAGCGAGGTAAAAACTCGTTGGTAAAGGTAGGAATTGGAAGATTGCCACTGTCTGCAGTCAAAAGAAAAAGTTCTCGCATGTGCAGCAGTAACAGCGACTGATAGTCAGGTGTAGCAATCTGTCCATTGCATCCTCAACCTCATGCTTTTTCTCGTCCTTAGTAGTTCTCAGTTCCAGCTAAATGGGCACTGCAACTAAATACAAAAACCACGTGACAATGTTTTCAGAGCTGCTGCAGTGAATGCGGCCAAAGAGACAGAGAAAGACAAAGATAGAATTTGTAAACAACAGCGACCCAGACAAGAAAAAAGATACTATGCGTTGGCAATACCACATGGCAAAATGAAAACCACATTGGCATGCATCAAGATAAGCGAATGCTCAGAAAAAAACCGAGTAAAGCTTGCAACTAATTTTGGATAACTAGGCGTATGCGTATGATAAGTTGGAATTGCACAAATTAAAATGCTGAAAGCTTGCAAGCTTTGCAATCAGATTAAAAGCACACAATTTTAAAATTGAGCTTATTTGCTGGCAATGATGATTAGTTATAGGTTATACCTTTAACTCTAGAAACCATTTGCAATGCTTAATGTGATGGAATTCAGCACCAATCGTTATCATAAAGGGCAGAAGGATAAGCAGTCACCTGTCAACTGCTTGAAATTGACACTCGCAGGATTTGAATTCAGGAAGCAGTTTGGCCAGGAGGACTGGACGGCATTACAATGATAATGTCAAAACTTTGTTATTAGGAGCTCAACAATCATTCTTAAACTTTGCTCTGCCTCCGAAAATACAAGTATTACAGGGATATAAAAATATATTCTAAAAGCTATTAAACAATAATTTGATTTGAAATGAAATGAGCCTCAGAAAGGTTTGATTTATGAAAAATCAATTACTCAAACATTGTGCACATCTTGACCAAACACACTCACTTTCGGATTGTTCAATCCACATGACATGTTAAAAGTTTTTTTATTTTACAGCTGACGGACATCGTCAGCACAAATTGTTGTCAAGTTAAAAGGATTTCCACTGATGCAGAATGATAAAAAAAGGGTTTTCAGCCAAATAAAACTCAAATAGCTTAGAACAAGCCAGCATATTGTTGGCACAGAAGTTGGCTTAAATTCGTTATTTGCTCTAAAAGTACAGTCTGATAAGCTGAGCATAAATCACAATTTCGATGCAATGTAAAATATGCTACGATCGCGACACGTTCCTTGCCAAGTTCCTAGCCAAAGTTTATTAAACGTCTCGCGACTTTAGCAATAATTTCGATTTGGGCATGCAATAAATTTGCTTTAATGTGCAATTTATGGGACACCATTTAATTAGTTTCAGTTCAGACTCAGGTCCCGACCAAATTGATGTTGACAGAGATTATTGGCTGGGCACGTAATGCCCGTGTAGCTACCAAACCAAAACCCTGCGGCCCCTCTCCCCCCTTTGACAGTGGCCCAAACTGCTAATGGCCCAAAGTTGCCGCTGGCATCTACTTTATTTGTACGTGTCGCTGGGCGACTTGTTTCCGGCCATAACTTCCGCTTTACGCCCATTGACCTCGTCAACATTTATCTAACGGTTAAATGCCTTACATGTGTGAGTTTTCCCTGTTTCCACAGCCACTGCCACTGCGATGACTATTGCGTCTTTACACATGCTATTATTGCCCATTGTCATTGTCTAAAAGTTCTCTGCCAATTCTTTCTTTTTTTCGACTTGGCGAATTTATTTGTGTTTTGTAGTTTGCCTGGCATTTGTTGACTTTGTGTTAGTTATGATTATTGCCGTGTTTATTGCGGTTGCTGAAAAGCCCTTATCAAGATTAATTGCTGGAAAATTTGTATGCCCCCAACACAAGTGACACATTCGGTTAATGCCAATTTCTTCGCTGGCTGCCAAATTAATTGATTGAATAGTCCAGGTCTTAGAGTGACGCTGGCCCTCGAACGGATCGATACAATTTACATTATTCAAATTAAATATCGTGTACATTTTTATGGGGCGTCGCCGTCAGGACTCGCAATTGAAACGTACAATGCCAGAGAGTTGTTTGAATTGTTCTATTAATTGCTCGTAAAGTATTAAGCCAAATGAGGTTCTAGAAAACTCTCTCGATTGAACTGTTTAAGCCATACGCGAAAAGCAAAATCAATGCTGAAACTGTGTCAAGTTGAAAACTGAAAGTTAAGTAAAGTTGCTTTAAAAATTGAATTTTGAGTAGAATTTTCTTGACAATCTAAAAATGTTAAATAAAAGTTAAATAATCAAATTTTAATAATAATTAAAAATATAATTAAAGTAAATTAAATAACGAAGAGAACTTTTTAGCCAACCCCATTAGAGTTTGAACCTCTTCATGCACTTGTGCACATTTCAAATTTCCCAGTACTTGTGAGCTCCTACCAAAAATTGTATAAATGTTTTCGAGTGCTATGCTATGCTACAACGAAGTTAAAAAAACTATTACAACATGCAAATTATAATTGCGCTATTAAAAATTGCATATTAAATGCGACACAGCAACAACAAGAACAGCTAAGTATTTGAGAGCATGAGGGCATTAGCAGAAACAAGTGGTGGGAATGTGTAAGCCGACGCCAAACTGTAACACGAACAACATTATACAATGCAATAGCAACACTAAAAACAACATCAGCAATAACAACAACAACAACAATACTAACAGAACTGCATAACAACTGCAACAGCAAAAACAAGAGGCCTAAAGTCCTTGCAAATAGTTTAAAACGTGAACGCATAAGAAGCGTTCAGAGTGTGAGAGTGTGCGTGCGGATGTGTATATGTATTTCTGTCTAGCTGTTGTTGTTGTTTCTGGTTACTGCCAGCAGGCAGCAAAGCCTTGGCCCATTAATTATTCATTGATTAGCAACGAATGCCATTAAACATGCACCCAAAGTGCTTTGCCTACTGCCTGGGAGTCTACCAACAGGAGACTCTTGCTAGTATGTGTGTGTGAGTGTGTGTGTGTGTGTGTGTGCATGCTTGTCACGCACTTTAAACTGTCATTTGTTTGACTGCTGCCATTGGAAATTGCCCAATTGTGTGATACTGCACTCATGTCATGCTGCCTAAAAGCGTGCTATAAATTTTCGAATGCTACTGTCAGGCCATCAAAGAGCGCTAAACGGCTTACACTCCGTGCATATTTGGACCGGACCATATCCACACCCACACCCACGCCCACGTTTTTATTCACGCCCACTTTCATTCCCCCGCCCACTTTCCACGCGCGACAATAACAGTTAATGCTGCCGCTTTCGCTGCTCCATTCAAGGCCATGAAAATTCTCTTTAAATATTTTGTATACACTCTTTGCTAAAAGTTTATTCACACTTTGTCAAAGGAATTTAATTCGTAAGGGGATTACTTATGTGCATCTAAGTCTCTTTATTTATCTCTCTGCACTGCATCTCCGATTAGATATTTCTTGATATTTTGCTTATTTCCTCCCACATTTCTTTTTCTCATTACTTCTATCAACGATCTGAACGACCAGCTGATTATAACTGATAGTCTTTTCAAAGAAATTTTTATCTTTCTGTATAAAAGAGCATTTAAACTTCGGCTTGTCCATATAAACTTTTCTTCTGTTTGTTGTTATTTCAGCTCGCCATTTTATTTTGTGCTGAATTTTAATTTAAATGTTTTTGGCAGCCTTTTGGGCTCTTCGAAAAGAAAAAAGTTGCACGTCAACGGCTTTTAAGCGCTGATTTTTTGCGGAATTCGGAGGACGAAAAGTGAAGGGAGGCTTGATAAAAATCTGAAAATGGCCAGCAAAGCGAACATTTTTCAATGGCATTTTTTCTCGACTCTGTTGGGTGTGTGGGTTATAGGTGACCCTGAGCTGTGGCTTTTTTATTTTTTTGTTACACATAGAGACTTAGGTGAGGGGCTGCAAAAAATCTCACACATACATGTAGGGGTCACATAGGACACACATGAGTTATGCAGCTGGTGCTCTGTGTGCGGCTTTTAATTTGCTTAATTTTGCGCTTAGCCGCAGCAGAGGCAGCGGTAGCTGAAACAGATGTGTTGGCGGCCACTTTGCCGCAACTGTAGCCCCTTTTCAATTTCAATGTGAAAGGATTTCATCAAGGACCTCACAGTTTTTCCTCTCGCTATCTCTGTCTCTGTCTGCTTCCCATCTCTGTGGCTCTGGCTAATGTGGCAACAGCTGTTAGCCATTTTTAAATGGAATTTGCGGCAACACATTCATCTGCCATTTTGCTTTTGTGCAACATGATTAATCGCACTAATTTAAGTTGCTTGGATCTTAACGAATATTCTCGTGGCTTTTTTCAAAACCGTAAACAAACTATCACACGCATAATGAAGCAACCTTGAATTGAATTGAGTTACATTGAAAGCAACATGAATGTTAAACATGTTAATTATCAGGATATGAGAATGCATTTCAATGCAATGGTCCACAGAGAAAATTTTGCTATCTAATATAAATATCTTAACGTAGTTAAAAGTCTACAAAGTTCATTGGAAATTGATGTAAATTATTTTATTAGTTCATTGATTTATTGCCTCATTTAAAGAATCAGAAATCTGATTTTATTTATGTATATTAACTTAAATACAACTCTACAACTATACAAGGGTGCCACAGAAATCGGCTCTCCCGATAAATATATTATTTTCAAGAACAGTAATTAACAGAATCAAATATCAAAACAATGCTCTCCCAAATATTTTAATATTGATTTATGATCAATACAACTTGTCAAAAAAAAATCGCTGCAAATTGTTTAAGTTATATATATACCTGTATGCAGACAATTAGCATTTTTGTACTTTGTTTTTTGTTTGTGAGTAGACATACATAAGTTTATGGCAGCACGATGGAAAAAGGACGATTACAATTGCCATATTTTGATGCAATCGCCAACACACGCTTACACACACGAGAACCAACCACTCCTAAAAACAGACCGACAGACAAACAGATATTCAGACAGAATTCACTCCGGCATATCCCCCGGCAATCTGTGGCAGCTTCTATCGCTAGCCTCGAAATTGATTTCATTAATATTTCAAAAGGTTTGCCTGTCACACTTCCATGTGTATGTGTATATGTAAGCGGATGTGTGTGTGGATTGTGTGTCTGTGAGTGTGGAGTGTGAATACGGTAGGTTAAATGGTTGTTCGTGGTGTCTGCGTATCAATTAACCTGTCTAACACTTTGTTGTGGTTACCACTTCTAAAAGCATGTGATACTTACGGCACACTTGATTAAAAATTAAAAAAAAAAATATTTGGAAAAATTACATAACGTATACGGTCCGTAGTACAATCGAGACGTGATATTCCGACAGACTGTGAGCTTAATTGACAATTTTGTGTGTTGTTTACTGATATTAGAAATACAATTGAGGTTTTATTAGATTTATTCTTTTTTTATTTTGTTAAATTTCCCAAATTGGTTTAGTTATTGGTTTAATCACGTTGAGCAAAAACATATTTGAAAGCCTAAATACCGCAACTTTAAGTGAGACAGAGAACGGAAGCGCTCGTTAGGCGGGACAAACAGCAATGGAGAGATTGAGATAGGGTAGAATTGAGGGAGGAAATTCAGCTGACCTTGCAAAGGCACTCAGACAGATATCAAAAGGCAGTTGGAATTGGCCAACGCAGCAAAAGTAGCCCCAAACTTATGCAAAGAAAGGAGACAAGTTCAACGTACCAAAAGAACATGACCAGACAGCAAAAGCCAAGAAAATGCCGGCATTTGTCGATGTGCGAGTGTGTGTGTGGTCTTGTGTTTGACTTTCAGCTTGCAGCTAAATTGTTATCAGCTCGTATTTTAATAATGGCCAGCTTAAAGTGTAGGACAAGAAAAATGTTTGCCAACAAAGAGGCTGACAACAAAAGATGTCCAAAGAAAATGTGGAAAAATCATTAAAAATTGTGTAGATAAAGACGAACAGACAGACAGACAGACAAGTGTACATATAGCTCAGGTGAGTATCAAACTGTGCATATACCGAGTATTAAGCAAAGGCCAAATTAATATGTCTCCAGATACAATACAGAATGACGGAGATGGAGATGGAACAAGACAGGACATTGGACGACAGGAAACTTCTGGACAAGATGTATGGCAGGCAGTTATCACAGCAGGAGCAGGACAACCAGAACAACCAGGCAACAGCAGATGACATTAGTAGTTGCTAAAAGTAAGCATATAAGAATAAATGTAGTCGACGGAAAAGGCAGAGCATAAAGAAAGCCGTAAGCTGAGAGCTTGGCAGGATTTTCTTGGCCTATCCTTCCCGTTGCCGTTACATGATGATGATGACGACGATGACGACTTATGACACTCGAGTCTAATTTACAAGCTCTACAAAAAGTGCAGGCTGCCATGGATGCTGATGCAATGGTAATAAACAGTTGCACAGTTAGACAACCAGCTGAAGTGGATGGAGCTGACTGACTGAGGGCCCCCAAGTGCTGCCATGATCCTAATGAAGTATGCCAAGTTACACGTTATTATAAACACTCGCACTCATCCCACTGACAGCCATTAAGAATCTTCAAGTGGCATTTGTTGTCAAGGTAACGAATAGATCCCATCAAGTATATTAATTTACTGCAGCTGTACCTGATGCTGGTGGTAAATCTCTACTCTGTAAGGTACAACAGCAAGCCAACATCGAATAGGAACTGCCAAGGGAAGATGGTTCAGAGAGATTAGGAAAGGGCAACCCTTTTCAGCCATCAATTTCTTTGTTGTATTTTTATCACAATTTGTCCCAACTCTTACGCAATCTTTAAAGCAAGTACTTATATAAAATATTAGCTTTTATACACAATACTCAATGCAAAATTGCGGAATATTTTCTTCTTCTTTTAACTTTTTTAAGATGGAAAAGTTAAGTTAAGTATCTATTAGACCAAATATAAAATTTGCTTAAAATTATTTCGGAGAAACTACATAGATTAATTTGTTAAAAACGGATTTTTGTTAAAGTCTTTTTACCTAACTTTACTGGATATTTAAGTAATGAAAAACTTGCAATAAAAAACGTCTATCAGTTAGCTTAGCAGAAATAAGAAACGAAGACTAATTTCCTAAAGGCACAACACAAATAATAACAGAAAGTAGGGATGCTTTCCCCGGAAAAACCACAAAAAATGTAATATAGAGAAATAAGTGTGTTGGAAAATTTATTTCATCAATTTGGAAGTAAATTGTTTGGAGAATACAACGCAACAGCAGTAACAATAACAACGCCAAGACTATAAACAGCTTAACTAATACACGCATACAACATACTTAACAGACACACACACACGCATATACAAGTGTACACATACACATATGAGTATTTGTATATTTGTAAATGAAACGGGAAGTTGTGACTGAGAGTAGAATTTGCTGTTGAGACGGCTACAGAAATCGATTATGCTTAAATCCGTTGTTAAAGCTGCCTCGAAATAGGTAAATACATAAGTGATATACGATCCAGCA
Organism: Drosophila subquinaria; assembly: GCA_037043405.1. Lineage (NCBI taxonomy): Eukaryota > Metazoa > Arthropoda > Insecta > Diptera > Drosophilidae > Drosophila > Drosophila subquinaria. The sequence continues at coordinate 495,737 of JBAMBL010003111.1, read as the reverse complement.
CTGCTCAGTAAAGTATGGTCTGCTAACGCAGACAAATGGCGACTGCAACAGCAGAAGTACAACTTGAGCTGCATATTACGCATACGTCGCGTGGGCAGCGCATATCTTCACGCACACTGCAAACATGGCAAACAGCCAGCAGCCAACAACAAACAGCCAGTGGACAGACTGAGTTCGGGGCAAGCTCAGCTCACACAGCTTCTGCCAGATAAACACGCTATGCAACCTAGAAAGTTGCCGTCGCTGTTGCAATTTCTATTGCAGCTGTTGTTGTTGTTGTTGTGGTGTTGGTGATGGTGGTGGTGTTGGTTGATCGTCGAGTAGTACATGTGTAAATTACGAGTTTCTCACAAAAGTTGCAACAACAGCGTTGGATCGGACAGGGACAGGGACAAGGACAGAGGGAGTAGCAATAGCCTGACTTGACTGCCTGCCTGGTACTCGCACCGTAGTACCGTAGTGTCTTGTTGCCCAGTGAGGCAGTCAGGCAGTTGCCCTTGCACAGATACAGAAACATGCTCGAAAAGTGGCTAAAAGTGTACGTAAAAATGCATGATATATGGTAAATGTTTTGTGGCATTTTTGGCTTAGTTTGCAGCTCTTAACTGACGCTTGTATCTGCCAGAGTATATGCTGCTTCTGTTGCTACTTGCACTGCTGCTTGTAGCTGTATCTCGGGGCAAACATAATGCATACAAATTGTGGCATTTTGTGCGCTGGTCTGCTCTGCATTTAAGCATTGGACATGACATTTAACGATTGTCATTGATAAGGGCATGTTAAGGAGTATAGTGTGCACTTGGTAGCCAAGCGGAGCCAACTGTGCTTCCTGTTAAACTATAGCTGGCTAGTTATACATTTAAACAAGACTGAAAGAAAGGTGTGGCCTGGTCTAAACTGTTCTTTAACTAAAATACTCAACAAATTTAAAGCGTAAAATGACTCGGAGCTTTTCCTCGAACAACTTTAAGTTACCTGTTTATTCAACTTACTTGGCCCAAGGCCAAGGCACTTAGTAAACTTTCTCAAATGCTAAGCAGCAGCAACAATTGGCTCTCATTTTTCTCACATAAATCAGGCTGAAAATTGAGCAGCAAAGGGAATAAATATGCGCATAAATAGACTTGCCACCAGCCTCAAAACCGCAAAAATCTTAAGCCACTGACGCTGTGGTGTTGTGATGCTGTGATGCCCTGCTCAGCCCTCCACCACTTGAACAAAGTTGGAGGCAACTTTTGTGTAATAGAAATTGTACACTAAAATTGAATTATCTTTTGACCGAGGCACAATTTAAAAATTACTCGCTTGGAAAATTCAATCAGCAAACGGGCATCGCAGCAGCAACAACACAACAAAAAACAAGCACACCTTTTTATCCCTCCTGTGCCGCCTTTGAGCCTCTGCCTGCCATACTAAAGCCCACATCTTCTACCGCTCGCCTACACAGTCTTTAGGTATCTGTGTGTGTGTGTGTGTGTGTGTGTGGTTCGCAAGTAAATAAATAAAATAAAACGGTAGCAATTGCGGCAGAAAGCAATTTTGGCACACACACACACACACACATACACACAGGCAAAGTGACTTTAAGAGGCAGCCAAAAATGCTTAAGATGCCGCCAAGTCCAGGCAAACAAAAAAAGAAAATGTACACAATTTTTGTTGTTGTTTTTCGGCTGCGTCTTTTTGCACAAAGGCTTCAAGGAATGCTTCTGGCTTGCGAACCATGCCGTTGCTGGTTATGTTGACTTAAGCTTTAAGCTGCTCAACTGAAGCGCGAAACGGCAATTTGTGCCTGTTGTTTGCTGCCCGTCACCACCGTCCCAATCCCACCTTCTATCCAGGAGGCTAACCATTTGGGCCGCAGGTCATTCGCACGCATTAGCGCCGCTAGGCAGGCTCCGAAAAAATCAAAATCACTTTGCCAGGCCAGGCCAGAATACCCAACTAACTAAATAAGCATTTCTTTTAAAGCTTGTACTGACGAGTTGTGCGTACAGCTGAGTGAGTGGGAGAGACTGAGAATGAAAGTGAGAAAGAGAGCGAGAGGGGGAAATGCGGGCGTTGCATGTTAGCAGTTTGTTAGTTTATTTTTCACTTATTAGTTGGCGCCTTCAAGACGACCACACGCACAGGTTGGATCAATTAATTTTGATAAATCTAATTTCTAACTTCAAAAGAAGCGAGAGCTCTTTACATTTTTGGAAATCATGAGTCTCCGATACAACAACAGGAAATTGTTTGCCGTTCTCTAAGCTTTGCCCCCCGAAGTACTCATATCTCGCCCTTTTATTTTCTTACTCGTATTGTTTGCGTATGAAAATCTCATAGAGTTGCTTTTAAGCGCACTTAATCCTGCTTATTTTTACACTTACCACACGAGAGCGAAAGGACGGTGAATTTGGGTTACTGGCAGGGCTAAGCTATCGCTCGATACCAACAAAAAGGGGAAAAAGGTATGTGACACACGTCTACACACGCACACACCTACGCTCGATATCATTACACGAGCAATGCCGGGTAATGGCTTTGTCTGTAAGTAGCTTGTGATTGAATTGAGCCAAGAGGCAACCCAACTGCCAACATCTCATTTGCAACACTCCCGTCGCACACCTGGCAATTGTTGTCCTGACTCTCACTCTCCATTTGTATGTGTATTTGTATCTGTATTTGAGTGCATGTGAGAGCGTGTGAGGCTGGGTGTAAAAAGGAAATGAAAAATGAAATCAAAGCATTTAAAGCGCCACATTCGCTGACATCGAATGCTGGCAGTGACATTCTGCGTACCCCTTTTGGCAACGCTCTTTGCTGCTGCCATTGGATTAGCGCTTGATCCTTGTTATTTATGTGTTACATGTACATACATATATGTATGTGCTTGTGATTGTGATTGTATGCGTATGTGCCAACAACCAACACACACACACACACACACACACATCTCACCACATGTGGATGTGTGTGCACAATGGAAACCTTTTCAATTATTTTTGTTAGCGTTGCTTGGGTATTCGGAGCTTGGTTCAGGTGTTTGTTTACACCCAGCTCGCAATTTTAGTCTCCATTTTGAAATAGGTGTGCGCACACGGCAATCTGACAGCAATTCATGCGACGGAAACATAGAATTATACCTTATATACACCCACACACCTTTATATTGTAAATTGTGTGTTTACTTCCTACTTTTCCATACTCATAAGGCAATTATTCAGTTTGTTAGGTTCTGTCAAATAATGTATAATTTTATTTTCATAGAATAAACAATATTAAGGCTGCTAATACTGATAATCACCCAGATAATAAAACTGTATTTGAAACCTGTAAATCAGTTCAGAATGATTTAAATGTAACTCAGTCCGATAACTCAGAAGCACATTAGCTTTAATGATGGGGACCATGTAAAACTAAAACTTGAATAACATACGTAGTGACCTCAATTTAACAATCGCTTTTCTTGAAAAGACATGATTCAGCTAATTTTGTAACCGAAGTTCTCTCTTTGTTAGACTCAACGAATTGGTAAAAGATTTACTGCTACCAATTATAAATTTTTTTTATTAAAAAGTCCAAGCCGTCTGGCTTTAAAAGGGCTGTTCAATTTTGTAATTAACAGTATTTTCTTATTGATTTTATGTGCAGATAATTTGGTGCTTAAATGTTTTAAATCATAATAATTTGATCCTTTACCGTCCACAAAATGTTTCTAAATGTATCTGAACAGTCAGTTAATACATATATTTTATTCCATAAACTCGCCTCATAATTGAATAAAATTACATTTCATTTGTTGTTGCTGTTGCCTGCAATTAGATTCAAAGTGTGCTAGTTAACGCTTAAAAGCAATTCGTTGTAACTATTTGAGTCCACATACTCGTTCTCGTACTCGCACTCGTACAACAATAAATAGGCACGACATTAATGTCTTGGGTAAACAATTTTAATTTCTGTATGCAGCTGAGAGACAGAGTTTTGCATTTATAATTGCCATAGACAGACAAATAGACTAAAAGACTAAGGTGGTTTGATGGTGGTGCATTCGAGTGCGACATGCAAACCGCACTTGTATGCTATTCGATAAGAGACGACAAACGATGGCGCATGCCAATGTCAGTTGCCTCGAACTGAGACTGAGACTGAACTGAACTGAAACTGCTGGCAAATTATGGTAAAACATACAGCGACGGCGGCTAATAGCCGATCCCAGGCCCACAGGGGGTATTGGTGATAGTGGTAAAAGTGGTGCTGGTGATGGTGGTGGTGGTGTTGTCGTTAGGTGACGGTGCATATGAAACGAGGGCTTGGCATGCACAATATGCCATGCCAGGGATAGACTGAGTGACAGACAGACAGACAGACAGGCTTACGAGCTGGAAGGCAGTCAGTCAGACAGAGAAGGTCGGTCCTGGTCGTGGAGGTGGTGGTGGCTGTGGTGTTGGTGGTGGTGGTGGTGGTGAGTGGGAATGCATTGCATGTTGTCTGTGTCTAGCACACAATGCAAGTGACAGTTTATGGTATGCAGGTATGCAATGCATTTTATTTGCTTTCGATTAGACGCCAACTTCCCTTGCATTCCGCTTGCTAACCCCTTTACTTTATAAGCCCTTAGCTTGTCGTGTTTTCCTTGTTTATTGCGACTAATTTTGTGTTAAGAAATTTGCAAATACCAAAAGCTTTGACAACATCTATCTGGCACGTCCTCCTATGCTGATTAATGCACAACAGCCGGATACATATCGGATATGGCTCTGATTCGTTTTGTGCCTTTTAGTTTCTGCCTGAGGGTTTGTATATGGAACGGTATCTGAAATCTGGTTTGGGTCTGGGTCGGGGCCTGTGTCTGTTGTCTGTGTTGTCTGGCTGTCAGCAACAGCTGTTGTCGATTTAAATATGCAGCGCACACGTTGAACTTGAATTTTAAATGTCACACCGCAAATAACATGCTGTATGTGGTCATTAAATGTCAGTTGCACAAAAACAAATACTCTCGTCCGCCCGCAAAACAAACTACATATTAATATGCCCAAAAGTGCCCTTCAATATGAAGGAAAGTTCATAAATGTCAGACTGATGGCTGCTCGAAGGCTATTAACTGTCATGGCATCATTTCACAATTCACAAATTTTGGACTTTTATTAAAAATTTAAAGTCGAACAAACGATTCTGACTTTTTAACTAAATAAATGTCTAATACTTTAAGTATTTATTGTTAAGTTTCTTTCATCTGAAGTTTGACAATAGGTAAAACTGCAGCAACAGATATCAATTTAAACGTGAAATTAAAGCAATTGTAAATTCTGATCAAATAAATTTGCACTTTATGTCCGATGATGTGTGACAAGTGTAGAAAGTTTGCTAAAAAATACGTGCGCTCCTCTCGGAAACAATAAAATCCCGAATCAACAAACTAAGAGCGACAGTGTCGATGAAAAGGCGCAGAGTTGATGATATTGTCACGTTTTGCGATGGCCAAGCGAACAAAATTCAAAAAGAAGAAAAGCAAATGGAAACTGGAGGTATACGCTGCGTATGCGCAATTTTCAGAGTTGCAAAAATTGTTTTGGAAAATCGAGGCCAAAGCCAAATAAACATAATTTTTTTCAACAAGTATCAACAATCAGCCTAAAAGCCATGTGCAGGTGTGGCTCGCACACATGTGTTTTTGTAAGTGTGTGTATAGTGTATTTGATGGCATATGTAACAATGTTTGCATGGCCAGATTCAGATTAAAAATTATGCTTTGTTTGCCAACTGTCAGCAGAAAAAACGAAACGAAACGAAACGGCAGCGAAGGCGTAAAAAACTTTTTTGGCCCACAATGACAACAAACCAAACAAAAGTTGCCAAAAACTTTTCGCAGTGCTTGTTGACGGCGGAAGTCAGTGTATGTGTGTGTGTGTGTGTGTGCTGTTGGTTGTGTGTGTCCTACCTTGCACTGGAAATATGTGTCAGTTGATGGCCGTCATAGCTGTTATGCTACTTATATACAATAATAATGGGACTGCCACCCAAAAAACAACCACGCAACAAAATCATCTTCTTTTAAGTTTTTTGTATTCTTTTTTTTTTTTCATCGCAATCAGCATTTTTTCTTATTTATTTATTTTTTCTTACTTCAATTTTTTTATGCCGTTTTGCAAGTTGAAGTTTATTTTGTAAACATGCCACTAAAAGTTTTCCACTTTCCTCTAAAATACTCAAACCAAATGCCAACACCAGCGACAACGTGTCGCGTTCTCATTCTGTTTTCCTGTCTTTCTCTCTCTTTCTGTCCCATTCTGTTTTTTTTTTCTCGGATTGTATGTGTGTTTGCTGTTTTTTTAGTTAATTTAAAAAGTTTTTCGGTTGCTTCTGCTTTTCTTTCCTTTTTTATTTTCAATTCTTTTTTTTTTGTTTGATTTGCAGCAGTCAGAAAATTGGTAAACGATTCATCGTAGCAATGCTTCACGTTGTAGTTCAACATTTTGTAGTTGGGGTTGTCGTTCGCCTGGGAAAACTGACATTTGTGCGCCTTTTATTTTGTCAAGGAATTGCTTTTACAGTTTTTGGTTCGTTTGCTTTGCTTTTGGTTAGCTGCTGCCGCTGCTGCTTCTACTTCAAAATGTTTCTTTTATTTATGTGCTGTCACTGAAATTGAATTAGAAATCGCATGTTATGCCAGCTGCCCCAGGTGCTCACTCTCTTTCTGAATCCATTTATCTATGGACTGCGAATTCGGTCTGTTTTATGAAGCTCTGAAGCATTTTGCTATTGATGATGGTCACTCTATGTAGCTATGATTCAATTTTCGACACTCATTTAGAATAGAAATAACTTGAAAAGCTGACTCTTGATATCCTTGTTCTGATATCCTTATTCTTACAAAATTATTTATGCAACATTTTCTAACTCAAACGAATATATTTTAGGAAGCAGGGGAAATCCTTTAAATATGTCACACGCTTCAACTGCAACGCAGCGCAGGATGCACGCTAAGCGCACTTTAATTAGATTTCATTTAGAGCGTGTCTCCTTGGTCCTGGCAGACAACCAGACCAGCTGCTGTCGCTGTCGCTGTCGTGGGCAGCCTGGCGCCTGCCATCGAGAAGCAACGCGAACAGTGACACCGACACGAACGCGGACACGGACATGGACACGAACGTGGCCTGTTGACAAGAACGCTGGGTCCATGTCTATGTCGATGTCGACGAGCTGAAACGGCTACATGACGATGCCATCGCCGTTGCTTTTCCTCTATCTACTATAAGTATGTCTGTATATATGTAAGTTAAAATTGTGAGCTTTTTGCTTGAAAAATGATGGAAAATAATTTGCAGACTACGATGAAGAGGAGAAGTTGAAGAGGCGAGGACTTAAAGCAAACTCTAAGTGTTGTTTGGACGTGCATTTGACGTGGCCATTTGGTGCACCTTTTTGCCAGGTATGAAAATGCCCCTAATACTATAAGTTGCCTGCTGGCCTGTATTTATTCTTTGCCATTGCGCTCTTCACGTTGCGTCCTGTGTACTTAGGTGTAATTTATTTTACTAATTATTATGTAAGCGTCACGGCAATGAGCATTTGAAATTGAATTAAAGCATTTTCAAGGTGTCACAAGGGACTTCAATATTATAAAAATTTGAACCAAAAATATTTTTATAGATTCATATACAACGTGCATTGATTATAATCAATTTTTTATCAATCAATCTGCTTGAATATATTTTGAATTGGCAATTTATGGCATCCGTACTGCACATGAAATTATTTAGTCAACTCAATTTACGTTAAATTTCCTTTAAAAACATATTCCCATGGTCATGGAAAAAGTGAGCAGGGCAATAAATTTATACATGCAACGAAAATAAGAGATCAACAACAAAATGCGAGCACAAATTTTTATATAGCACTCAGGGGATAATCAGCAGCAGCAACAACAGCTAATGTAAAGTCCAACGCAGACACATAAAAATGAGAATTTATGCATTTTGTGTAAGCAGCCGGGCAAAGTAGCCACCGCAGGGACAACGACAGGGTCCAGGGTCTGGGCGTGGCACGAGCAGACTGGGCTAAATGGGCGTGCGCCCAATAAAGCAGGTGACCCAGGTGACGGTTTTGGATTTGTGACTACGAATAAAGTTCCAATAACAACAAGAGCTATAAACAAGCGCTGCGCACATGTCGCCCTTGGAATGGCAAAAAAGTTAATAATGAAGTTGTGTAAATTGCATAATTTTATATTTATTAATTTAACATTTTTGCCTCTCGTTTGCTTCGCCATTTGTTCATTTCCGAGCAAAAAAAAATATTATTACCGCATTTTTAAATGATGACCATAAAAATTTGTTGGTGCGCATTTCTTTCTCTCTCTCTCTATATCTCGTATCCCACAAAAGAATGGTAAATTTGTAGTTAAATGCTGCGTTTAAAAACGACCGCCAACAATTTAGTGCGCGATTTTTTTGTTGTTGAAACAACAGCGTGGAAACACTGAGGAATGCAGGGAATTTTTTAATATAGAAATCATGAAAGATAAATGAACGAACGTAATTTTTTCCGCAAATAAATAAATATACTTAAATTCATGCAAACATAAATATTTTAACAAAAATATTAAAGATTATGTTATCTTATTTCAATCATATGATGTTAATTAAAAAAAAAGCAAAAGTTTTTTTAGTTAATCAGAAAAAGAAATAATTATTGCAATTAACAAAGAAAAATTTATTTTTAATGTTTATGATCGGAGAAGTGAAGTTGATAACTTGAAAAGTTTATTTTATATTGTCTAAGCTCATTAAAATCATGCATATTAACGTTTTGTTGTTTTCACTGACTACCGAGGTTTTTATTCGCTCGAGTAAACAAACAAAAAAGCCTTAAACAAGTTTAAAAAGGGCAATTAAAGTTAAATGACTTTGCTGCATAATTAAATTTAATATCCTAAATGCTCGCAAGATTCTTTGTCAGTTGGAAAACAACATACAAAAACAGGAAACCCTTTTTGAATACAAAATTGATATCTATCGTCTGCACACGTATTGGTAAATTTTATTAAAATTCAATTATATGTCTGCTTATTTTGACACAATCAAACGTATAATAATTTGAATTAAATCTATATCAAATTATATCAATTGATATATCTTGAATATTGGAATATAAACCATGGCTTTTTGTCAATCATGAGTGTAGAAATTGCTGTGATCATTAATATTGAGTATACGTAAATTGCTTACCTGGCTTGTAACCATCACTGTGCTCGTGAGTCTCAATCTCAGTTAGCTGCAGGATCCCGATGATGATGCAGATGACCAACGGGTTTCTTTTCAGTGACTCCTTCATGTTGGTCCTGTTGTTTTTATTTTTTCACTCTTCCAACGGATAATTTAATTGTTATACGTAAATTCTCTATAGATGTGTGTGAACTGCACAGGTAGAGAAGCTACATGGGCATACAAAATTAAAATACATTTGCCTCACTTTGTGCAAACATCATTTCAGATGCGAGTTTGTGCACACATTACATTACACACACACTTTCCCATACACAGATGCCAAATGATTTGCTGGCTTTTTGCACGCGCGTGTGTTTTGCGGGTGGATGTATGAGTGCTGGTGACAATTTTCGCTCTCACTTTGTATATATATATATTTTGTTAAACAAATTTTATACGTTTTTGTTGTTGCTGCACTCGGGCTTCAATCCTTTTTGTTTTTGCTTTAATTTTTTCACTTAATTAAAAACTTTTGCGCTGTACATAAATTCATTTTAATATTTACAAACAGTCGCCCTTTTTCAGCTGCTGCTGCCGTCGATGTTGTTGTTGTTGATTTTTCTTTATGTTGCGTTTGTTTATTTTTTGTTGTGTTGCTGGTTTTTTATTTATTCGCTTTTTTTGTCAAACACATAACCGTTAAGATGAATTTTTAATAGAATTTGACGAGGCGACCAAGTAACTTTAGTGGCGCTTCCCTTCCACATACACACACTTATCAGTTGTCATATGTGAGGAGGGTGTGTGTAGATGTATGTGTATGTTTATAAATATTTAAAATAAAACGCGCACGTGTTGCACATTCTGAGCTCCTTTTAACGTTATTTTCATTCTAATGCTGCTTAAAATTTAATTTCAAATCCTTCTGCCATGTTACCACAGTGCCTCAGAATGTATGTGATTCTGCAATCCTGCAATTAGAGAAAGAAAAAAAATCGGAATTCATGTGGTTAGTACAGAACATTGTAATTGTATCATGCTTTTATGCAACGCCTGAGCGTTTTGGGATTAGGCTATAAATAAATGGCCATTATTTTGGCCAGCTATTACATAATGCCACATGGAGCAAAAGAGATAGATGGATAGATAGAAAGAGAGAGAGGGAAAGAGAGAGAAATAGAGAATGAAACCCTGATGCCAATCAATAATGATAGATTAGCTCTGTCCAGGCATCACACAGTTGGCTCGTAAATTATATACACACAATCTGCTGTAACTGCTGTGTGGGGTTGATTTGCCTGGTCTAAGCAAACGAATAGCCAAAACTTTTCGCACACCACATTAATTGAGTATGTGAGTGAGTGTGTGTATGTGTGAGTGTGTGAGTGTGCAACTGGGAAAACTCAACTCAACAACAACTCGTGTGAGTCAACCGCCAGCACGTGCCATGTAAACATGACCCATATGAAATTATTCCAGGCATACGCAATCGAAATGTCAATAGGTTCATATTGTTGTGCTCTTTTCTGTATGAACTCTTGCCAGGCTTGTCTGATAGTCTAACAGGCTTTTGATACGACAACTACGACTACGACTACGACTACAGGTAATTGGCAAAGGAGTCAGGAAAACTTTGACTTGAAAGTTTCGCCACGTTTTTTGTTTAACACGCAGCTTGAACAAGCTGACAAACTTGCATGACATTCCGGCGACTGCCATGTCGCAACCTCAAGTTTCTGGCCCACTCAAAGCAAATGCCAACTAGGATCAACCGCCAGATGGAGCCAAGTTCCCCATAGTCGTTCCTCCAGTCCTCCAGTTAGTCAACTCCCACTTTCAGCTCCCTTCAGTAAGTTGCGTTGACGAAGTTTGCATTGGGTAATTAAGAGCTGTGCAAGTGTTTATTGAGAGAGAGATTGCGTAGAGGAGCAAACTTGGGCTAAGTAGTTGTTAGTTGCTAACTAGTGCTAAACTAGTGCTATTTGGCAGTAGTACGAGCGTGTAGTCTAAAGTAAAAGTTAAACCAAAACCGCAAAATAGATTGCAGATAATCTAAAGCACTAAGACGATTAACAGTTCCTTTTAGTTCCCAACAATATGCATATAATGCAGTGGAGATTAACTTAAAGATTCATAAGGAAATTTGAGAAAGCATTTTTGAATTTAAGTTTACCCTTCGTGCATTTAGGTGTCCTATAAATACCTTTTAGTTACCGAATCCTTTTATTATACAATTTTAAGGAATGATTCAATAAACAATGAGGCAAAAACTAAACTTATATCTTATATAACTTTTATTCAATTCAGCTGTAATTTCTGTTGTTAATTAAATTAAGACAACTTTTTTTTTTCAAAACTTAGATCCAATGAATGTTGAGTAAATTTCATGTATAATAAATAATTATCATTGGGTCTCCGCTCATTTGATAATCATAAACAGCTGGAAGACCCTATTCCAAAAGTGTTTTTTGCCTGACAAATTTAAACCATTCGCTAGCCACTGAACCCATTGCAAAGTGCATATTAAAGAGTCAACAAATGCCACATTAGACTGTGAACACGTTGGCAAAAACTTGGCCAACAAAAAGCATTCAATTATGCCAACAATATGCACACATTTCAGCAAAACAGACGAACAAACAACAACAACAATAATAATAACAACAATAATGACAATGGCAACAAAAAGTGGCAACAAAAACGATATTCATAAAACTATTGCTCCGTGTACGTTGCCTAACAATAACGAACGAATGGAAAAACACCATAGCGAATAGCAAGTGAATAAGCAGCGAATGCACTCGAATTGGGTGAATATTCTTGCTACAACTAGGAGTAGTATGATAGTTTTTCCTCTTACTCGTTGTCGTATAAAGTCATTTTGCCTGCTCGCCTGGGAATGTCTGTAAGTGTGCCTGTGAATATGTTTGTGAATGCCTGCCTGTGAATGTGAATGTGAATGGCTGCCTGGCTGTGAATGCCTCATGGCGTTTATCACATAAATTGAGCGCAGCAATTTCATTTAAATGTGCACAATAAACTTAGTTCATGACCCCTCGAGCATTTTGGCTTTGGGATATGGTGCCATCTTTTTCTATTCCCGTATTCGTATGTCTGTCTCATCGTCTAAATCACATTAAATTTGCTGGCAAAATGCATAATGCAAGACCATTTACATTGGGAGAAGCAGCTGGTTTTAGTTCGGTTTCTGTTTCTGGTTTAGGCTCTGGGGGACAGCAGCTACTACTACGTTTACCGGAAATGCAACACTCACACACACATACACACACACAGTCACTCATACACCCTCATGGTTACTTTTGCTTTTGTTGTTAGCCGTTTGACAATTGAATTCAAATGAATTGCGGTTGAATTGCGGACAAAGCTAAAGCCAGCAAGATGGCAAATACAAAAAGTAAATGCAGTGAAAAGCCAAGAAAGTTTTGAAAAATTGCGAAATCAATAAGCACACCACATACGCTTTCAAATATATATAACCACAGACAGAAAGACAGACAGACGGACGGACGGGATACAAAGGTAATTTAGTCGCTTGACATGCTTTTTGAAACTGACAAATGTAGCGATTTGTCATTGGGTTGTCGTGCTCGTGACGTTGTCTTGTTGAGGTTTTCCTTTTCGTATTCCATTTTATTTGCATGCGATTCTTTTTCTGAGCTATAAGCTCTGACAGTTGTAGATAAATGCATAGCTAGATGGATTGAGTAAGTAAAAGCTTTAACATAAATATTAAAAAACTAAATTTTGCAGGTCCGTCAACGTTTCAATAATTATTATTTATATTGAATCATATTTTTCTGTATTGATTTCTTTAAGAATTTAACCGCTGACAAGGGACCAAACACCATTTTTATCAATAGCTCTTCTTCTCCTCGGCCTTTTATAACCAGTCCGCCCAAGTCCAACCCGCCTGAAGGCTGCAGCATACAATTTTAAGCAATATTTTAAAAGCCTGTCTCTTGAATATTTTATGAATGTACAATGTACATATATATTTACAACGCCTCAACTTAAGCATTTTGTTAAATCGAAACCAGGGAAACTGAAAATGAAATTCAGCTGAAAATGTTGCACCTGCAGCTGCAGCAGTTGAAACAAATTTTTTTTTGCTCTTATTTTGCTGTTGCTGCCTCAATTTCCGGCAAAAGGCCGACGAGGCTTATCCCTCGCCGCCAGCTGCCTACTATGACTGGCCACGCCCCCCTTCATTTTAACTATAAGCTCAGCTGAATTTCAACCAAAAAAGAAGAACTGCAAATAAAATCGTTGTGTTCGAAATTTTTAGTATATTTATTCTGTACTTTTTTTCGAGCTATACAGAAGAAATTGTTTTAACCTTGCATTTTTAATATTGAACGTGGCAGCAAGGGGGGCGTGGCTGCGACCTAAATATTTGCAATGCTGTTAAATTAAAACAAGTAAGAGTGCAACAGTCGAGTGTCCGACTATAAGATACCTGTTACTGAATTCATATATTTTTATGTAAAATGTGTTATGTTAAATACTTGTAGGTTTACGCTGCTTAAAACTTAAATCTCTTAACTGTTGCTGTCTTTTTAATTAAATTATTTAATTTTAAGAAAGTTCGAAACCAAATTTTTTAAAAATCTTGTTGTGCGTGGGGATTATTAAAGTTTGTGGAAGTCCTATATACGGACTTTCTGTATGAAATCAGATGTTGATGCTGCCTAAGAATGTATATAGTTTATATGCCGTCTTATCCCTGCCGCATATATTGCAACGAATACTATATTCCCCTGCACAGTTTAGGGATTCTTGAAGGGCAAGGGAGACGCGAAATGAACAACTTGCCGCCAGCAGAGGACCGACCATATTAATAAAAATTGCGACAAACGACCGGAAGTGGCGCGGCAAAAAAGCTAAAATATACATAGTCACACACACTCATACGAGCATAAACACACACACACACTCATTCATATGAAAAAGCTAACCAGCCGGCTCAGCAAAGTCCTGACGCTGACTTCCTCCTTTGGTTTAAATATAGTCAGGCCAAAGCCAAAGCTAAAGCCAAACAGTCGACAAACGCCAAACGCATGCCAACAGTGCCAGCGAAGGGACGAGGAAATGGGCGGCACTGTGTGCCGTGCGCGGGCGGAAGGTTGGGGTGGGGCGGGGTGTGGGATTGGGTGGGTTTTGCGACAACAAGGGCGCATCTATCGCAGCGTATATAATGAGCCAGCAGCTCCACGGCCGTTGCTCATTTCCAGGTCGACGTAATTTGTCCATAATTTGTCTGCGTCTTCCACACAGACAGGCAACGCGACTGCGACTGCGACGAGGATTGGGTTTTTGACTAGGGAAGGGCAAATAGGGGACTGTCTGTCTGTGTTTTCGAGTTTTATCTATGGCGCACTTAGACGCTATTTATGTCTTTTTATTTTTATAATATGCATCCGACCACAACTTTTGGGTTCGTGGTTATTTTGGGGGCTCTCAGGTGACAAAAGAAATGTTGAAAAAATATGAGTTTGTGACAATAACAAATATAGACACGTGTAGCCAAGTATAGTCAACTTATTTGGTTTACCCAAACGCGAATCTCTTCGCCCCTCTATCTTTGAATGCTGATAAGCGACATGCACGTGGACTGGACATGGCACAGTTTTGTGGCTGGCCGGCCATTAATCTAAGCTGCTCACACGGCAGAAACCCAAGAACAAGCCTCAAACCTAAACAATTGTCTGTGATATGAGGACAACGTGCTAACAACTTTTTCACGCTCAAATGCAGAGCTTGACAGTGTGTCTATGGGTGTGTGTGTGTGTGTATGCCTAATTAAAATGGACACGAGTTAATCATGTTGATTGTTTTCACTGATTGATTGATTGTTTCGGTTTCAGCATTCGCAAAGGCATTCCATTTGTACTGCGGTTCGTGTTACGAGTTTTTGGGCTTTGCTAGATGATGGAATAAGTAAAGCAATTTCTTTGGAAGTTACAAAATTTGTTTGTGCGGTTGACTATTCTATTAAATTATTTCCATGATATATGACTAAACTTACTAAGCATTATTGTATCTTATCTGATAACATTCAAAAGTCTAGATAAATGAGTCATTAATTAAAATACTAATACTAGTAAACTTCAGTTTGCCGAATATACATTTTTACTTAAATCGTTACGCAATTTTTGGAATTTTTGCATTTTGTATTGACTGCTTACTATAAAGCTGTAAAGGAAGATCTGTCGAATATTGAATGCATTTTATTATTTAATTATTAAATCCGATTAATTTTCCGTTTTGCTGATAATTTCTTATTAAATAGCCATAACTGAGAGAATGATTTAAATGATTTACAGAGTAAGAGAGCGAAAAAGAGAGATGGATGGTGTGAGAAAGAGAGAAGGGTGGGTGCAAATTATGTAATTTCATTTAAATATATTCATAAGGCTGTTGCCTGTTGACATCGTGCTGTGAAAACAACTATAATAAAAACAATAACAGCAGCGGGAGCAACAGCTGCAATGACAATAACTCTTTCCATAGCATGCACACACACACACACCCACCAACACACAAACAACCAACGGACACATGCATATTAACCCATACCTATGCAGACAGCAGCTGTTGCTGTCGTCGCCCACATAAGTATGCTGCACTTTTTGGTTGCAATAACAAGCAAAACTTGCGCATCGAAACGTGAACGCCGCTTGTTTTGTTAAAGACCGTGTGTACGTGTATGTGTGTGTGGATGTGAATGAGTGGATGTGATGCTTCTTGCGGTTTGCATGTGTGTACTTGTGTATCTATTGCAACAGCAGCCGCAGCTGCTATTGCTCTTGCCCCGCTGGCACTGCCTTCCGTTTTTAATTGAAAATGTTTTGTTTTAATTAACTAGCGCGCGTTTTTATGGCAACAGTCTGCTCTTTAGGTACCACTCTCCCTGTCACTCTCTTCTACCTACTCGTTTTCTGTATTAAACACTTGCTGCCTATCGTTCTAGGCCTGTTAAATGTATCGTTTGCTTCGGAATATTAAAGCGTTTTTTTGCTCTTCCGACTCGAGACTCGTCCATTGATTTTGCTGTGTGTTATTATTATGACGAGCTTTATTGTCACGCGGCTGCCACAAAACGCTTCATGTGCTGGCCGCATCAAATTTATGTTTACAGCACATGTGGGAAGAGCAATGAAAAGTGAGACAAGGCCAAGTCAAGCGGCGGCCGAAACAATGCCGCATGTCGCACCGGAAACGGAAGCTGCGGTACGCATGTGTGTGTTTGGTGTGTGTGTGTGCTCATGTGTGCAACGACACTCAAAATGTTTGGGTTATATGAAGACATAAACATAAAAGTGCTTTATAATAAAGCAAAGCGTGAAATAATTCACAGCACTGTGCTCAAGAGTCCGCACCGAGGCACAGAAGCCAAGCAGACAATTTTTATAGTCTTTTTCTACTGACAAATATATACGCACACTCACACATGAACACGCTGACAATGATGTTAAATAAAATATTGTTTATATGCCAACATAATAAATGGCCAAAGCCGAGAGCAGAGGACTCATAAAGCGCACGTTAGTCATCGCCATCAAACAAACACCTAACATTATTAAAGTCATAGAACTGTCAGGATCCGACCATAAGAGTTAACATGACCGAATGTTATGCGCTTTGCGACAATAACAATTATGACAGATGTTCTAATCGTAAATGTCATTTGATATATTAAATATTAAATTTCAACTACCATTTCTAGATTATCACTGTGTTGTAACGTTTTTTATATCTCTAGGAGGTGTCCGAGCAGGTGTAGGGTATTGCTCGTCGGATAATAAGGGAGAAGGTAAAGGTTCCAGGATAAGGTATAAGATCGAGCAGAAAGAGATCGGTCGCTTATCGGCAACATTCATTAAAAATGACTAAAAACAACTAGCCTTTGTCTTTATAATGGATCATGGTTTCGTTAACAGTTTAAAATTAATTCATGTTCAATTTTGTAATCAATTTATTACTAAATATTATTTTTCCTATTAAATATTTATATTAAACATTTATAAAAAAAATTATTCCGCAACTTAGAAAGCATCTAAGTGAATCTATAAGGCTAAAATGTCTGAGAAACATAACTAAGACTAATTCATTGACTATAAATATATTATATCTGCTTATTCAGGCCAATTATGTAACGGATATTTCATAGTTAGGGATTCTTTTGTTATATTTTTGTAACACAACTAGGGATAATTCTTTGCCTAGTCCCGATTCTCTCTAAATAAGTTGAGTGCATTCACTTTCATTATTTAACTAATGGTTTTAGTATTTACTAATTGTCATGGGAATAATTGTCCGGCTGACCTAGTTGAGGGTCTCAAATGTCAAAGAGAGAGAGAGAGAGAGAGAGAGGGAAAGTTGCTGGCACACAAAGAATTAGTATGCGGAACATTGGGATCGAGGGTCGGCAGTTGGTTGGCTAACCCCAAAAACTGTGAGAGAATAGCGGGTAGTAGAAAAGTTTTGTGTTGCGTTTAGTTTTGGAAAATTGCTAATTTATTATTTTGCGCATTTAAATATTTTAAGTGTCCCGCAGGATTTGCACTGTCCTGCACATGAATGAACACATACATACACATACGCTCGCTTCTGCCAGATAAACTTGCAAGGACACTAAAAAATTTGTCGCCAGCCTGGATCCCGCTGAGTCTTGTGCTCTCCGTCCTCCGTCCCCTCATCTATCGTCCTTCGGCCTGTGTAGTGTGTTCTGTGTTCTGTGCACGCTGCTGGCAGCCACATTACAAGTTAATATAATTTTAATGAAAATTAACATGAAGCCAGGCACTTTTTGCTCCACATGCTTTAATTTCCCAAAAGACGCCGTGGCGACACCGTCAGCCCTGACATCTGACACGTATGTGTGTGTGTATATGTGGGTGTACAGCAGAGAAAGGACACGGGTTAGTGCTGGTTTATTACACACGCTGAGAGTTACGTTAGGCACATAGTTGAGCAAGCCGACTACCATTTAAGCCGCTCTCGTTTTCATTTTCATTTCCAGTTCCATTTTCTCTCTTTGCGAGCTCGCTTAGTTATATAACTTTCAGCTTTTTGCTTAATTTGTCGGTGCGGCTGTTGCACGTTTAGACGGTTGAGTCAAGTACGTTCTCGTGTTGGGATTTACGCAACTAATTTTACATAGGCAAAATGGCTGAAATGGCTGCTTTGATTTATAATACCTAAAGAGGATGACAGGCTCGTTACACCTACACACGGTGATACTCGTAAACTACAGTCTCTATACACTCTTTGTATACGCTCGAATGTGTCGGTGGGCGTGGCTGGCAACAGTTCATAAGCCTTTGAAACTTGGCACGCGCTCGTTGGCTCAAATTCTGCATCACACAAAGCAGCCGTGCCATACGCATACACACACCCACGCTCACACACACATACACACACATGAAACCCCTTTATGGGCTAAACTTTTGGCGGTTTCTAACCAACTCCTGCTCGCCCTGTCGAATGCTGCATCGACAAAGCCAACTGTTTGTCAAGTTTCAATATGTCGCTGCACTTTGATGATTGTGCTCAGGTTTTACGCTAACTACTATACGAGGACATGAACAGGGACCGGAACTTATATCGTTGACAGGACCCAGATTAATTGTGAGATCTAAAGAGTAAAGGGACAGTCCCAAATCTTAAATAATATACATAGGTAGTGTTCATGTGATTTAATGCTCGAAAATATACTTGACATAATTAATTTTATTTGCCGATAAGAATAACTAGGGATGGCAAAACAAATTTATTAATCGATTATTGAATCATATGATTAATTTAAGCTACGCGATTATTAATTTCAATTAATCGACGAAAAATAAAAATAATCGATTAATCAAATGATTAATTTTTGTTATAGTTTTTTAAAATATTCAGGCATGCCACAGAAATCACTAGTGAAAGCGATTTCAGAGAAAAACAATTCCACTTCGAAAATTTCTCCGTGCCACAGAACTTCGAGTAATTTATAGTTTTTAGCATGTTCATCAACCTTTTCGTACTAGGCTGCAAGGGTTGGCCCCTTCTCAGATTAAATTTCCCAAGGGTTTGTTTAGCAACTTTTTAAAGCTTATCATTTCAGAATATAAAATTTTAATTTTAATTCTTATATAATTTATATAATTCAATTTATTTATATAATAAATGATATTGTATAGCTTAAAAAAATTTTAAAGTTATTGGCGCGGCAAACAATAAAAGTTTCTCGACAACTCTAAATTCAAAAATTCGGACAAAAAATGTGACATTATTCTCATGGCATCGGACGCCAGTGAATTGAGCGATGATCACTGCGGACGGCAGTCCGCGCTAGTGACGAAAGCAGCACGAAGGGTGCGAAGGCGACTAGCATATATACACAGGAAGAATGGAAAATTTGCTATGACTGTCCGATCAGGTCGAGTTATATACCGATCGAAAGGTATTAACTTAACTTACAAATGTGCATACTAAGACTTTTGGAAACTCACCTGGTTCGTGAGATAAACAGGTGTAAGTGGGAGGGGCAAAATTTAAATGATTGGAGCTAATGGGGCCGTTGGAGCCTTTCTGAATTTTTTTTTAATTTTTAACTATTCTAATCAAAATTACGCGTCGAATGACACCTCGATCATCAAAATCCGATCACTGGTTCGAAAGATAATTAATTTTGAAATTTTTAGGGGCCTTCCGAAAATGAGATGAAAAGTCAGTCTGTTTGTTTGTTTGTTTGTTTGTCTGTTTGTTAGTATCAAAGCGTTGATTTAGCTTAAAAGTTTGAATGAGGACTTGTTCCCGCTCAAAAATATAGAAACGTTTGTTCTACGACTTTTTCGAAAAATCGCTAGTTTAGCGGGAAATCGCTAAAAACCGCTAAAATTAAAACCCTCATAGCATCCAAACGATAGAAGCTACAGATGCGATCTATATATCGTTGCAAAGGTATTTTGAAGGGCTCTTAGGCATACCTTCAAAGTTTTTCTTTTAAGTAAAAAGGTAAACGGCTACAGGTGAAACAAGGTATTTTTTTCCACATTTTGGCGATTTAAGAAAAATCTACACATGAGATCACTTTAAAATATGTTATATGTTATAGGCAATTTGATTCCGCGTTTTTTGACATATAACACGTATCTGTCAAAATTCGTTTGGACAAGATATTACCTATTAACTGAATATACCTTTTACCTTTACACTACTGCATGTACATATGCAGTATGTACACTGCTTGCAGCGTAATGCGGAAATAAACTGCTTGCAAGTGGGGAATTCTTTTTGCGGCAGATAAATCATTTTATAATCAAAAATATAAAATCGTTTGTTCTACTTTTTCGAAAAATCGCTAGTTTAGCGGGAAATCGCTAAAAACCGCTAAAATTTAAGCCCCCATAGCATCCAAATGATAGAAGCTACAGATGCGATCTATATGTCGTTGAAAAGGTATTTCGAAGAGCTCTTAGACATACCTTAAAAGTTTTTTTTTTTAATTATAAGGGTAAACAGTTACAGGTTAAATAAGGTATTTTTTCCCACATTTTGACAATTTAAGAAAAATCTACACAACAAATCACATCAAATATTGCAATTTTAAAATTTCTGATGTCTTATTCAAAAATTTCTGATATCCCACAAAAAAACCTCTTTACGAGGTAAAAGTCTAGTGACGAAAACATTTTCATGCCCCAAAATTTCTGATATCCAATTTTGTGACGAATAATATTAAGTTTTACACATAAATTATTTTAAACAAAATTTTTGCATTCGGCACTGCGCAAAACAGTGAGTTTTATTTAGTATTAGAATTAAAACATTTTAGCGCAATGTGCCGGGTGCCAAAATTTTGTTTAAAATAATTTATGTGTAAAACTTAATATTATTCGTCACAAAATTGGATATCAGAAATTTTGGGGCATGAAAATGTTTTCGTCACTAGACTTTTACCTCGTAAAGAGGTTTTTTTGTGGGATTTCATCTCACTCAAAATTGCTCAGGTGATTGGACTGTGGCACGGAGAAATGAAATTGACGTGAAAGTCAAGTGAAAGAGATTTCTGTGGCATGCCTGATTGTGTAGCAAAAAAAATTAAGAACAATAAAAAAATGCCCAAAAAATATCTTTAACATATTTTTATCAATGGAAAGGTCATTTAAATTCCGTTTGAATGACACAAAACTTTCTTTATTATGTAAAAGTCTACTTTTTCTACTATTTTCCTAGATTTAAAAAAAAAAAATATTTTTATGCAGACATTTTTTTAAACAATTCTAAGAGTAACTGAAAAAAAAAATTTTCAAATATATTTTTGCAATTATTTTTTTGGAATAAAATCTCCATGTGTGTTTCCCTGAAAAAATTTTGGCAACGACGCGATTAGTTGATCGAATAATCGATTAGTGTTTCAATTAATCGCAACACAATTTACAATACAATTAAATCGCCAATGGAAGCAAAATAATCGATTATTGTGTATCATACGATTAATCGTGCCATCCCTAAGAATAACCAATACAATATAAATATCATTGATAAAAATAGTGCTTACGAAAATGACATTTTATTAGAAAAAGAGAGGTTAATTAAAATTATAAAATCTCAATTTAATAAGCATTGTAATTAAATTTTTGAAAGAAATTTTGAACTTTAGTACATTAAAAATCTGTTAAAAAATTTGTAAAACTTAAACAAATTTTATAAATTGATCAAATTTAAATATATTAGAAAGAAACGTAAAATTTATAATTACTTTTCTAATATTATTTATTTTACGATAAAAAAATAGTAATAACAAAGAAATAAATATTGTTACACACACTGCAAATGGCGATTACAATAGAATATTTGTAAATTACCATCATCATCAATTACAGTTAGTAAGCTGCATAATCAATATGTAACTGCCAGTAAAAACTAATGACTATTAGGAATTCAGTTAATCTCATCATCATGCCAAATGTCAATTTGTCTCAATGCAGCTGATCATTTGTCAAATTCCTATCTCAAATCGTATGCGACTCTTCGAGTATTCGGCTTAACAATGTTTGTCATTTGTTGATCACTCATTAATGCGAATCAGTTGCCAGTTACTGTGTATTTAGATTGGCATAGGCCTGAGCATACCCACAGACCACTGGGGACTGTCAATTAGTTAATATATTTGTGAGCCATTTTATCGGCAATCGCTAATAAATAAATTCCATGACCTTTAGCAATTTACCAATTTGCAACAGCTCAAGTGTCAGAGGATGTGTGTTTGTTTCTGTCCCCCCGTGTCTCACTCCTCTTGGCCATAACAAACAGGACGCAATGCTTTAACACGACATCAAATAGCAACGACTCTTCTGACTCTGTCTGTCTGCCTGATATCCTGCAGCTCCTTGCTGGATGCTGTTGTTGTTGCTGCTTCTGGTGTTGGCATCTTTTGTTATCGCTGCCTTTTTTTATTAGCTTTGTCTTTCAATCTGTCTCTCTGCCTGTTATGTGTCTTTTATTTTATTTGTTCCCGTTGATGGTGCTGCTCGTGTTGCTGCTGCTGTTGCTGTTGCTGCTGCTGCTGCCAGCGACAAAACAATATCGATTTTTATTTGCCAATAGCGGGGAAAGCTCTCAGTTTGTTTGCAGCTTTTGTTGTCAGAGATATTAAATGGTTTGTTTTGCAGCATCTGCTAGCTCGACTCCAGCCGACTCGGGCTACTTGACAGCCTCTTCAGTTTGAATGGTCATTTAACTATTTATTATATGTACATTATACATATATATGAATGTATATATGCTTTGCTCAGCATCTTTCGAATTTTATCTAAAAATACGCATTTTAATTAGCAGATGCTGAACAATCGTTATGCCCGACAAAACTTTTGTGTAATTATTCCAATTTGAATCCATTGATTTTGCAATTATGGCAGTAAAAAGGGAGGCGAATTGAAAAGTTTTGCGCGTTAAATTTGAATAATAATTTGCCTAAGATTGTGAACCGTGTCTTTAAATTATAATTAATAGGAGTGGCAATGGCAGCTGAGCTGCTGTTGTCGTGGCAACCCGACTGTTGGTGCTGGCAACACTGCTGCAAAATAAAGAATTCCTGGTATTGTAATTAAGCAAATGGCGCCTTAACCTAATGAGCTTAAATCTTGCCCATTCCACAGATTTCAATGGATGAACGGCGAATGGCGAAATGTTGCACATTGTTTTGCTTTTGTCATATGTCAAAGATGCTAAAGTGCCCGCCGGTTGAATGTACAACATGATAGCGACAGCAGCAACAACAGCGGCAACATCAGCAACAGCAGCAGCAGCGTCAACGAGCTGCAAAGGATGCTTGGCCTGAAGTCACAAGGACTTCAGCCTTGATTGGGCATAGACAAAAAGTGCCGCCATCAAAGCCAGCCACGGTATATCAGGCGCTATCTACAACACACTACGCCCTCTATTTCATTCCCTCCAGCCCTGTCCCGCATAAATGTCAGCTTTTGCAATGCCCCACAGCGACACGTTGCTTTTTGGGCGCTTTGCACTCAACGTTAGCCCACTTTAGCGCTGTTGTATTCGTCAGCTTTTGTTTCTGCCAACGAAAAATGGAGCACACGGCAGATTTAGATACTGATAGTAGTATGTATGCATGCAGGTGTATGTGTCTGTGTCTGTGCATGTGTCTGTGAGTGTGAATGTATATGTGTACTGGTGTGTAAAGTGCCTGCCTAACCAATTTGTGTGCCATACAAACTAATGTGCTTTGATGTAGCTGCTGACGCCTTAGTCTAACAAGTGCCATCACCACAAAAAGCATTGCCTCCTTTTTTTGGTTTGGGCGGCGTTTGGCAGCAACAACCACAACGACATCGATCAAATTAAGCAAACACATTTTCTGTGTGCCCGCCAACACACACACACACACACATATACATACATGATGCTTTAGAAAATGATTCAAGTCGACAAGAAAAGTGTCACACGATACTTTGTGCTACGCTAACGCATTGCGCATACGCCGCATGAGCCGCGCCCAGACGCGGCAGCTGCAATGTGTGTGAATCAATCAAAATCAGCGCAAAATTATGCCGAAAATTGAATTATTGATTCGATTAAAGCACACCTCAAGACACGTGCGTACTTATACACACTCACACACATATACACTTAAGCAAACACTCAAGTAGCAAATAAATAAATAAGCAGTGGCGAGAATTTGCCTGAGTATGCGGGAGGAATGAAATGCTTTGCCATTTCAGCATGCCGGGCGATCAAATTACACACACTTCAGCACACACACACACACACATGCAGACATGTACTAATACATGAGCCTTTTCAGTTACATTTACCGTTCACTTATGTTGTGCCACGCAGGCACATTAAAGGCCACAAATCGTTTCAAGCTCTCAATATGCAAACACATTGCCATTCACTGCCATTCTGCCCTCTCTCTCGGCCTCTCTCTCTCTCCCTCTATATCTTTTTTTCAACTGTTGTATGTTGCTTGTCGTATGTGTGCCACGCAAAGCGCTTAATCGTCTATATTATTTTATGTACACACACACACACATACACAATTGTAGAGTGGGATTAATGCTGATACTGTACCATCATCCATCGATTATAGTCACTTATTTATGTGTTTTCTTATTTCTGCGGTATTTTCAGTTTGTTTGACTTATGCCATATGTGCTTTTTATATACCCTTCACTTGGGCAACAGAGCTAAGTAGAATGTTTACTAAATTAGAAAATGTTGATGACAGAAATTTTGAATAAATAAAATATAATTATATTTTTATTATATTTTAATTATTTTCTCAAAATAAGTTTCTCTATTTATAATATTTTAAATCTTTTATGTGTAATATGTAAGAGCTCAAGCACTTCGGTATCAGAATGATCATTTTATCTTTTTTTTTTTGCTTTTTGCTGCTCTTCTAAATAGCTGTGGGCTACAAAAGCGGCAGGAAATGCTGCCATGTGCTGCTCTCCGCCATTTTGTGTGCGCAATTAAGCGTTTGATGTGCGCTTTTCGTTTGAAAATTAGGCAGAGCAGCCAAAGCAGCCGGAGGCAACCTAATATCTTTCATAAATAATTTATGCGATTTGTTTGTATAACTCACAGTCTGTGTGTGTGTGTGTTTGTATAGATTTATAGTTTTGGCTGAGATTTTAAATCAATTTTAAAATGGCATTTCATTAGCAAATCTGAATTTCAAAATGCCAGCCACAATATTATGTGGTTGCTGAATTCAACTTGCTTATGTATGATTATGTGTGGGTGCCCGTTTGTGTGTCGACAGCGATTAGTGCGATTAGTGCGGGTTTGTCGGAGAGCAAATAATTTAAAAGCTTTTTAATATATATCAAGATGAAAGACAGCGATATTTGAAAGAGGTTTAAAATTAAATATGTGGGTTTTATAATGAAATATCTTAATACGCATTTAGTGCAGCTAAATCTCAGAATAAATATGCATTTATACGCCTTAGTGTAAATGTTTTATAGTTGTTACGCTTAAAGCTTTTTACACAGTTCACTTAGATAAGTACTTAAATTTGTGCATACAAAAAACACTTTTTAATAGTCATATACATCCAAATCGACAAACATAAGCTTTAAATGGACTTTTAAGAATCGCTTGCTGGATTTACGAAAAATAAATCTATTGCTTTTCATTGATTCATCGGCAAATAAAAATTTAAAGATGAAATTGCTAAAAATTTATTAATTTCTTTTAAATATTAAATAGTTAAATTATATTAACTATAAAATATATGCTAGCTATATTGAATGAGTGTAGTTTACAAAATACATACTGAAATCTTTTTTAATATTAAATTTCTAAAGTTGTGCAAACTTTGTTAGACATAAAGAACAGTTCATGTGAAAACTATCAACTGGGAGCACGTATATAATTAATGTATATATATATTTCATATAAAGCTGCCAACATAAAATTATGAACATCTGGCTAACAAGGATAAGCTGCACTATCTTTATCGCTTTTAAATATTATGCAAAACACTTAAAAGAGACTTTGCACTTACACAGACAATACATGCTTATGGATAACTATGAGCACACACACACATACAGACAGATTCACTTATCCATTTACTTAGTGTATACTCTGTACAAATAGCTCTCTATCTATCCATCTATATAGCTCTTTCTCTCGACTGGCCAGCATGAAAAGTTGTTCAGCATGAGCTCGCACTTGTTTCTAGTGTTGCCATAAAACGCTGCTCGACAGCCATGCAACAAATTGCGTTAGAATCCTGAACTCTTGCACCTGTGTTACTGCAAACTAAGCTCCCACCCTGTCCCTTATGCTCCGCCAGTCTCACTTTTCTATTCTCTATTGCTCTATATATCTATAGTAAATATGATAAATCACCATACCCTCGAATGCTGCTGCTGCTGTTGTCCATGACAAATGACGCTGAGCCACGTGCTAAAGCCCCAGAGATTCTGGCAATGCTGTAGAATGTTGCTCCACATACACAATAATCGATGCGATTTGATGCATGCCAACTGTATATTATAGGTACATGTGCTGCATACATACATATATACGTATGTGTGTGTGTGTGTACTTATGTAGCACTCATACAGCTACAAGTGCAGACCATGGCCATGCATATATAATACTTATATATCAGCATGTTTATGTCTCCTAAATGTGTAGCATAAATATTCATTTTTATTGCAAAGACAAGGGCAACTCTGTATTACTGTGTGTTTGTATATATATATTGTATATATAAATGTGTTCGATATGTGTCTGTGTGTGTGTGTGTGTGTGTGAGTGTTATGCAGTCAAAATGGCGGCAGCTTGCCATGCTCATTGCGGCGGAAACGGAAGTGCTTAAGAAGTAAGCAGAAATCATAAACGAAAATCACGTAATGCTTTTCGTGTGCAAACGGGCTGAGTGAGAGACAGAGAGCAAGGCGGGTTGTGGCAACGGCAGCGGCAACGGCAACAACAACTAAGTGAGTAGCTTGCCTCAAGTGGCAGGTGTTGCAGCAATGATTTTCAATTTTACGCGTGAAAGTCATGCGCTAATTCTGTTGTTGCCATTTGCCTATTCATTGTCATTTGCCACACCACTTTACGCTCCTCCGCTCCGCGACAACCAATTGACATTAATGACACGCCAATTTGCCCTAATTGAGGTGCTACCTAACTCCAGCTTTGTTGTTCCTGATATTGTAAATTTTTTAATTAGACTGCTCGACTATTCGAATCCCGTTTTTATTTCTTTTTCTCTTTGTCTATCTCTTCTTCTCTTGGCTTTAAGTTAATTAGTTCTCATCTGGACAAGCTGCTGATTTCTAATTTGATCTTATGTCTCCATCACGCCATTTGCTAAACTTAACATTTATCGCAAGTAATGCCAAAGTAAAATCCCGTCAAAGGTGCAATATTGAATTTCAGTTCAACTATAGCTTTCGAAAAATTCGTCAGATTCACGGGGTCGAGGTTTAACGAGCATATCACAGCTCTCTATCCATTCATTCACTTTATTCATGCAAATCCTTTCAATACGTATGCAAAGACTTTTTCTTTGGTCCCAGCAAAAATGCGTTGAAAATATAAAAGTCACGTAACTGGCCGTCGTTTCCGGTTGGAACGCACACGCGCCACACTACCACTACACCTCACACACACAAACACATACACACACATATACACGCACACTTACTTAGTTGGGGCTTAAGCATTTGTTTGTATTTGACCGCTTTGATTACGCTTCGATTTTTGCCATGAAAAGCAAAGAAAAGTGTGTGAAACTTTTTCCTGTTTGCCAAATAGTTAGACCAAGCTTTAGCTTTAGTTTGTGCTTTCTCCTTTTTACTTCGTTCTTTTTTTATGATATTCTACTATGTGGTATTAGTGAGAAAATTACTTTATTTATATGCAATATTGAAACTTGCCTTAGCAACCATTTACTACCTTGTATATGCATGGAATATAGATTTATATTTATACATACTATATATTTATAATAAGTATATGTGTAACTTATGATCTACATATATATTCGTTCGGCTTTTGTGCTGCACTTAAAAAAGGTTTGTCATGCGCATAGTTTTTATGCAAAGTGGCTAAAAGTTAAGTGCTTTTTGTGGGGAAAAAGAGAGGGATAATAAATTTAAATTGACACACATACAACGAGAAGTTATGGTCTAGACAACATATTAACTGATAATTATGCCACAAGTGGACGTCGACGAGAAATAGTTGCAACTTTTGCAACAAATACAAAAATTCAATAGAAACTTGTTTTAAAGGTTTAACGACAAACCGAGTTCTAAGGGAAACAGTCAAATGGCAAGGCAAATAATTTAGTTACTGACAAACACACAGACTCACAGACGGAGGAAGGGAAACAACTTTTGCCATTGGCAAACCGTCAACAGTCAACAGTCAACTTCTACTTCATGTTGATGGCGCGCTAAATTGTGCAAAAAGTATAAAAAAGGGAATATCAAAAGGCAGCAAAAATAATGTGCTTACCAACAGCACACACACACATACACCTAGAAGGACGATGCGTGTGTTGGCATCATTTTCATACGAGGAGCAAACTTCATCTATGCTCGTCACATGGGCGAAGCCTAAGCAGACAAGGAGGCGTGGCGAGGGTCGCTGACATGCAACGCGCTTTCAATTTCAGCATGTGTGTGTGTTTGTGTGTCTAGGAAAACTTAAAGCGTAGACAGGAAATATTTTGTTGCCTGCTTTTTTCTGCTGCTGTCATTTTTCTTTACTTTCTTTGTACACGTCACCATCGCCATCAACATCATCATCATCATCATTATCGTCTGCTGGCAATGGTGATCATCATTTGTGGCTTCTACTGTTTGGTTTGTGCAAATCCTTTGCTTTCTTGTTTTTTTTTTGCGCAAACACACATATTTACATACACACGAACACTCATATGCTCACATAATTGTGTGCGTCCTTGCACGACTTTTCTGCTGCATACTTTTAGGCTCGACTCGGTTTTAGTTTTTTACGTGTGTTTGCTTTTAATAGCCATCTGTTTGCCTTGCTGTCAGCGTTTTATGCGTGACAAACAAACACACATATATACACACACACGCACACTTAAGACGCACAAGTTTGCGTGACTGTTGAGAAAATTATGCCAAAAAGCATGTAACTAAACAAAAGGGGAAATATCTAAAAACTATGAAATATATTCACATTCGCCTTGAAAACGAGTACGAAAATGAGCTGGACAACACACGACAAATGTGAATAAAGCAATACTGACTAAAGAGTTAAGCGACTATCATGTAGTCGTATTTCTGCACACACATGGTACAAAACAAGTAGCAGGCACTTTATTACCTGCCCTGTCAGATACATATTTATTTTTTTTGTGTAACGCCTTTGATTTCCATTTCCATATTTGTTTGCCCAAAATGTCAAATTAATTTCCACAGTACGAGTGTATTTGGTTTGCTTTCTAGATAATTGAATGGCATTTTTAGTTGCCTATTTCAAATGACAATTTTCTGCTGTCAACCCATTTATTTGTTTTGCGGCTTACGAATTCATTTCGATATAATTTATGAATATTTAAAATTGTACTCTTACATATAGTTATACATACATACATATATATAAAGTCAAAGTTTCGTTCAATCTCAATTTATATTCACTCAATTATTTATTGGATGCATTAGTAAACAATTCAAAATTGATTATAAATATAACTAGAAGCATGAAACAAATGAGAAATTAATTGACCCACGTGTAATGAAAGTTTTTTAAATTTATAAACGGGTTTCAATGACCCCAATGAAACTGATCAATAATATTTTTGTACGCCAATAACAATAATTCATAGTTCATTGCTCCAAATGTAATTGAATGAGTGCTTATCTGTTTCTAGACACATCACCATGTTATATACCAAAATCATGGCAGTCTTAAACCTTGCGAGTGTTAGAATCAAGTGAAGCCAAAGTAGAAATGTCATAGCCCTGTAATTTTAGACATTAGTAGCAAAAACAAGAACAACATGTGGATACAACTCACATTTAATAAATAATTCAGCAGAAGCAATAATGAAATTTGTAAGAAATCTATGCTAATCACACAAACACACACATTAATATTTATTGATGTATGGGTGTGTGTTCTGGTCGCATTTTAGGCTAATCAAACACATGCCGCGTCAACTAAAAAAGCACACAAGCCATTAGATTGAGTAGCGATTTTAGTTATTAATCAATAAGCCCCAAGGGTTGAGGTTGCGAGCAAAGCACACGGATCGTGGAGAAGTATACGTACTTGAGCCTCAATTCATTAATTGCTATTAGTAATACTATATGACAACTGTCAGCCAGTCCAAATAAATATCATTTACAAGAGTCTATGAAGTGAGTAAATAAAAAATTATATTGACGACATGAAACCAAGCAATCAAATGCACATCAGGAAGCAAAATAATAGTGGACCTGGACTGACATTGCAGCTAAACATTAGGCAAACATCAAATAGCAAAATTCTTTAATGTGCGCCCCGAGGTATGCAATATTAATGAAACAGCGGCGATAAGAGAGTTGCCTGACTGACTCAAAGGGTGAGCGAAGCGGAAACGGAAATACGTAAGCAGGTAGCATGAATAAACACAAGGCAAACAAAAGAGCGCAAAAAATAAAGAGAAAAATGAAATGAAGTTGCCAACTTGGCTGTACTTGCAGCTGCAGCTGCAGTTGCTCGCTTATTTCGAATATACTTAAGAGTAAAGTACATATTTTACTTAAACATAAGCAATGGCTATTGTTTTAAGTTGCCCACGCGCTGGCTGATTTAATTTCAGGCTATTATGCGCCCACAATGCCAACGGTAAATGTATAGAATCATAGAGAAAGCGAAACAAAAAAACAGACCCAAAAGCAAACGGAGCAACAAACCGCAAAATGGAGAGCCAGCTAAAGCGTGCCGCACTTGTCGAGACTAAGGCCAACTGCAACTAGAGAATGCACTTTATGGATACCCTATGAAATGATAACAAATCTGATGTGATAGCTCTTAACAAGGACTTAGGCATTTTCAAATGATCGGGCTCATTGAAGAGCTTTTACCTTGAAAAAGTTTAAGTTAATACAGCTTTAATGAGCTCAATAAGATCAAATAATTGAGATTGCAGCTTCTAATGAGATTTATAAGCAGCTTTAACGAGCTTTTAAAGTTTAAATTAATTTGATGTATCACTTGGAATATACCCCTTATAAAATCAGGTGCACTCTACGCTTTGTATATGTATAACTGTGGCTGACCAGTGAAGTTGGTTAGCAAACTTGGACTGAAAGCTGGTTAAGAGTTTGCTGCTGGCTGAGTTTTGTTTTGTGCTGTTGCATTTCTTGGTTTTTTTGTTGCTGTTGTTGTTGTTGTTGTTGTTTCTGTTGTTGTTGTTGGGCGCAGATTTGGGTCGAGCATCTGAATGAGTTCACATTTTACAGCTGCTGCTTTAGGTTAACTTCTCCTGTCGGCATTTTTCGCTCTTTTGTGTTTATTATTTTGATTCTCATGCTGATGCTGTTTTTCCTGCTGCCTGGGTCAACATTCAGAATAGAGTAGCCTTATTTCGAAGCAAGCAAACCGAGTTAATTTTACTTTTCGATTGCTGATTGCCAAGGAAAAATATAAATTCGAAATATACGTAGCATCGTCCAATTACATGCATCGTTTGCCATTTTGAAACAATTTTTGGCAATTAAAAGAAATAGCTAGTTAAAGCTTCAATTTCAGATCAAAACTTGTTACTAGCCAATGCAATAACCAAATTTCAAGTGGAATACCCTCTAAGGAATTTTCGCAAGCTGCAGAAAATAAATGAAAAGCAATTAAAAACATAGAGCATATTCCGAGAAGTGAAAATTCTTGATTTCATTACTTTTGCTTAAGCCTAGGTTTTCATACTATATTTCAGGAATGCCTTACTGATTGTATGATTAACTATAGCTGAATTCAAGTGGATGCTAATTTTGCTTAAAACTTAAAGATTCTTTTTCAAACAACAGTTATTGTCATACACTTTCGCTATGAGGCAATAGCCTCAATTGATATTATAATTCGCTGCAGTCTTAGTCAATAAAAATAAAAAAAATAAAACAACAGTTAAAAATTGATTTTTAAACGACAAATTGTAATTTTTACTGTCCCCAATTTTTACAACTACATATAATTATATAATTACTTTTAAGCTAAGCGAAGCTAATACTGCCCAGACAGTTCTGTGTTATTGCTTAACTCAGAACTTAAAGCAGTTAACATCGGATTAAAGTGTCTAGTCGAGTCAGATCGTATTGAAAATGTATTTTAATGTGGTGTATTTTTTGTTACCACAGTTGAATAACGATATTCTTCCCTCTCAATATTATCCGCTTTCACCACGAAAAATTGACACTTTTTCAATACCAAGTTTCCGACGAGCTGGCTTACTACCCCCTATAAACTGACTACGAAAGTTAACAGAAACTTTTATTAAATCGAAATTCAAACAGTGCACATTGGGCCAGAATCCCTTTATTTTGGCATAAAGTCTAATTGTAAAGCTAAAGACTTGAAATTTTACATGAACCTAAGTTAGACAAATTTAGAATTTTGGATTTTTTTATTTTTTGATTTGGACCACGCCTTCTTCTCCCCCTCCCCATTTGACTATGAGAAATATGTGTAATATACTTTTATAAAATCCAAAAGTAAAGATGGGGACTTGAAATATGGCATGAATCTTAGTTAGACTGAAGTCGAATTTATAATATTTTTTGTTTTTTTTTAGTTGGACTTTGTCTTTACCCCCCTCTTTTTTCCTACTCATTAAAAAAGTAAAACTTTTTTTATAAACTTAAATATAATGAAAATATTTCATTTTTCGCATGTTTGCTAATCATGCAAAAGTAGAATTTACAATTTTTCTAGTTTTTTAATTTGACCATGCTTTAACCCCCCTCCTCATCTGAATACGGAAAAAAATCCGATTTTCTAGCATAAATGCACAGTTTCAACATGTGTTTTTAAAGAGAATGTGCAAAATTGTGCAAAAAGTATTAATGACAAGTTTAAGATCACAGTTAAGAGTAAACATTTGCATAATTACTTTTTGGCAGAAAGTGGCAGAAATTAGGTTTTTACTCCACGGTTACACGAGCACTTCGGTTAGTTTTTTTCTAAAATAAGACATAACATAGACAATTCACAACTACAACATTGAACATATATTTCAAAAAACTTAACAACAATTGTATTTGGCATACATTGACCTTTATATTCCATATTTTCAACAAAGATTTGGACAGTTGGGTCGTCACAGCAGAAGCGCAAAGTTGAGTAAAAGCATCCCGTCAATTTCGGCTGAAAGTCAGCTGACAAAACATCTGACTTTGCTAGCGCGGCAAATTTACATCGTTGCCACCTAAAATTTTTTTTTAATTGATTCGATATACCTAATGTATGCCCTTTCCATATATTAAGTCAAATTCAAGATATATTTGAAAAAAAATGTCGACTTTATGCCAAAAAATAGGGATTCTGGCCCAATGTGCAGTGTACACAAAATGAAATTGATATAAATTTTTGTAAAAAGAAGCATCAAAACTGTCTAGACTGAAAGCTAAAGTGTAGTATACCCAGTACTATGTAGAGTATTCCCAAATGAATACGTAATAGTGTAAACATGAATCAATCGAAATAAGTAAGCATAAGCATTTTTATGCACTCGACATATGATCACTTTTGAAGGTCAGTATGTCGAGCGCATTTGCAGTTAGCCGTTTAGCGCAACTGATGATTGACCCATGTATGCACACATGCATGTATACTACATACACCTGGGCTCTTCCGCTGTTGTCAGCAGTTTAGCCACATATACCTAACCTACATTAATTAGATACCTAAGAACCAAATGTATTTAGTTATAATTCAATTTGTTATAAATACGAAGATTCCATTCATAATAAACAGACAGTACGGAACGAGGTTCCGCCGAATAAACAATTGTTCTTTTGTTTATTACATGGCGACCGTGACTTGGTCACGATTCCCTGCCTGGAGGCAGTACGAAAATCCGGCAAATAAATAAATAAATAGAGAAACTGCCAAAATAATCGGCAAACTATTAAATATCCTGCCATAAGTAAATCGGCACAGGATATGAACAGCAGCAACAGTCGCAAATGCAAACGTTGCCTGCACCGCAGCAGCAGTTGCTGTCAGAACCGAAACTAAAGCGTCAAATGCGCCGTTATCGCAACGTGCCCAATGAGAATCATCAGCATACGCATATGCAGACGCGACGACGGCAATTGTTCAAGCACAGCAAGGGCAAATCATATATTGGCGCCAGTGCGGAAGCAATTGTTGCCTACAGCAGCAGCAAGAACAGCAACATCAGCATAATCAACAACAGCAGCCGGAGCATCATCATCATCATCATCAATAGCAGCAGCAGCAGCAGCAACATAATACAATGCAGGAGATTTTACAGGAGCAACAACAGCACTACAATGTGTGCAAAAGCCGGCAGCACCACAAAGGGTGCAGGACGAAACTTCAAGGACCGACAGCGCTACATAGAGCGCCCAGCGAAGCAGCAGAAGCGCATCAGCAGAAACAAATAAAAATTACAAAATTTTATAATAAAATAAAAACAAGTGTGCCCTTTTGAGCACCTTGGCGTTATGGCGATTCTCGCCGGCGCAAAATAATAAAAATAAAAAAATAAAAAAATGCACTATTAAAAAAAAAAAGTGATTTAGAAAAATTGTAATACCCAGCGATAATTGAGTCGCCCGGTAAGCGTTTAGCCCGCAAAGCCAAACAAAACATTAGGCAGGAAAAATGTAAATTAGTTTCATCAAATTAATTTAAAACAAAAAAAAAAAAATGTTCGCACATTTAAGAATTAATTCAACAAAAAATATCTTTTTATTGATCCAAAACGGACACCTAAAAAAAAAAAAAAAAAAACTAACCACCATACTTCTGATCATTATCAATTTAATTATGTGCATTAAATTTTTGTATTTTGTCAAACTGAACCAAATGCACAATAAATGTAAAAAAAAAAAAAAAAATAAAAAGTATTTAAAAAGGTATTAAAAAAAAAAAATTAGATATATACATTTATATATTAATATAAATTCTAACATTTTTGCCAAGAAAACAAGAAATGAAAATTGATAAAATGATAAATGTTTATGATAAACTTCCCTGATACTACTATGAAAAAAAAAAATATTAACAAATTTTGACATCTTTATAATAAAAAAAAAAATATATATATCAACATTTATTTCATATGTGTAAACGTTAGTTCAAAATACATATGTATATGCATGCTTAACTATGTCCATATACAAATTTAAACCATTTTTATATTTCTTGAAGTAAGATCCTAAACAGACCACTCTGTGGGTATAGAGTCAGTAACTAATATTTAGATTAAAATTTTTTATCCCTCCCGTGAATTTTTGGATTTTCAAACAAATACATTCAAATTTAATTAATTTACTAAATAGTTCAAAGCAATGGTACAATTCGTATATTTATAAAGAATTCTCCAACAATTTGTTGAGTACAGTTTCATCAGAAATTAAGTATATTATACCTGACAGAAGCAACGTAATCTTGTACATGTTCTATCTTGTTATTATCCTTGCTTTTAATGCATGTAAATGGATACTTCGCATCATATAAATTTTTACGCAAGAGAACATCAACATCTTCTGATGATGTAAATTCAAGAACTACCAACATGAAAAACCAAAAGATTAACAAAAAAAAAAAGTCACTACAATGAATACAAGTAGACAAAAGTCCTGCGCAGGAAATGAATAAGAAGAATTGCTTTGGCAATATCTCCAAAAGCTTCTAAGCCCAACGTACATGAAATCATGGCAAATGATGAAGTACGAAATGTAGTGACCTTGCGTATAACAGAATATAAATGTTTACTGAAACATGGAAACAAAGTTATTGCAAGAATTGATGTTAGCGATCTGTGTACCAATGGAATTCTCGACTAAGGTCAGTTCTTCCAAAGGCTTGAACCGCAAGCCGGTACACTTGGGATCAGCCAACTCAAAGAGGCACCGAGCAAAAGATCTTTGAAGCAATTTCAATAGAATCTCATAAATAAATGGGCAATAAAATAATAAGTATATAAAGAGTAGCGCTACTCAGCCGGTGACCCAGATAAATAATGAAAAGAAGCCATTTTGTCTACAACACATGATATACACATACCTATGACCTCCTTCATAATGGCATTACTAAAACACTACAAAAGATTAGAAGACACTACTACTGGAAAAATATGACGCGTCAAATTATAAAGTACGTACGTAGATGTCCAAAATGCCAAAGATCAAAAATAACGAAACATACAAAGACACCTCTAACCATTACGGACACACCAATGTGTGCATTTGACAGAGTGATAGTGGATACTATAGGTCCGCTACCTAAATCTGAAAATGGTAACGAATACGCAATTACATTGATATGCGATTTAACGAAATATCTTGTAGCTATTCCGGTTCCAAACAAAAATGCTAATACTATTGCAAAAGCAATCTTTGAATCATTTATACTGAAGTTCGGTCCAATGAAGACGTTCATTACGGACATGGGAACTGAATATAAAAATTCAATAATTAATGACTTGTGCAAATATTTGAAAGTAGACAATATAACGTCTACAGCACATCACCACCAGACAGTTGGAACAGTCGAAAGAAGTCATAAGACATTTAATGAATACATACGTTCATACATATCTGTTGATAAAACGGATTGGGACGTATGGCTTCAATATTTCGTTTACTGTTTCAACACAACTCCATCTATGGCACACAGCTACTGTCCATATGAACTAGTTTTTGGCAGACAAAGCAACTTGCCATCATATTTCAATAAAGTAGATAAGATAGCACCATTATATAACGTAGATGATTATGCTAAAGAGGTTAAGTATAGATTAGAAATAGCTTATAAAAGAACTAGGATAATGCTAGAAAAGCATAAAGCTAAAAATAAGGAATATTATGATAGAAAAGCAAATAATTTTACAGTAAAGATAGGAGACCAAGTTCTATTAAGGAACGAAACAGGTCATAAGTTAGATTTTAATTATACGGGACCCTATAAGGTAGAAAGCTTAGATGATAATGATAATATTATAATATCGGACATGAGGAATAAAAAACAAAAAGTACATAAGGATAGATTAAAAACTTTCATTTCATAATTATTTTTAATATAAAAAAAATGATGAAAAAAAAAGATAAAAAAAAATTAAATACATATCGTTTAAAAATATATATTAATATATTATTATATCAAAGCACATTTCATTTTTATATAAAAATTTACATAATTATCCAATAACTTTACTCAATATCTTTCTTTACTTATTACTTTCAATACATTTTGAAAAATACATACAAATATATATATATATAACACTTACCAATATAAAATATAAACACACAAAAAAAAAAATCTCGATATAAGCACACTATAAAGTTCTAATAAAATAACTTCATAATATTACGTTATTTCTCTAAAAAGGGGAGGTGTAGTATACCCAGTACTATGTAGAGTATTCCAAATGAATACGTAATAGTGTAAACATGAATCAATCGAAATAAGTAAGCATAAGCATTTTTATGCACTCGACATATGATCACTTTTGAAGGTCAGTATGTCGAGCGCATTTGCAGTTAGCCGTTTAGCGCAACTGATGATTGACCCATGTATGCACACATGCATGTATACTACATACACCTGGGCTCTTCCGCTGTTGTCAGCAGTTTAGCCACATATACCTAACCTACATTAATTAGATACCTAAGAACCAAATGTATTTAGTTATAATTCAATTTGTTATAAATACGAAGATTCCATTCATAATAAACAGACAGTACGGAACGAGGTTCCGCCGAATAAACAATTGTTCTTTTGTTTATTACAAAAGCTTCAATAAAAAGTGCCGCTAAAAGCCTACAACTTGCTCATTAAAAGAGCGTAAGTACAAATCAAAGCGCAGATTTTATTTCCCCGTTGCATTGGGGTCTAAGCCGCTTTGATTACCAATCCGCAACCCCAACAAGCTAAACCCTTGCCACACGACACCAGCAACCTGCAACCTGCCACCTGCCACTTGCTACTTGCTACCTATGTAAGCGCAATCGCAAGCCAAGAATCGTCATGTATGTGTGTGTGTATGTGTTTAGGCATTTGAAACCTGATTAGGCAAGCACTTCAAGTGCCGACTTCTGGATGGGGATGAAGGTGAGCAAGCCAATTGCCACACATAACATTGCCTGGCTGTAACCATGCACCACGGCTGCAGCTGTGTGAAATTTATTGTTTCAAGTTAATGCCACTTGATGGATTATTTGCTTATATCTTCCACTTTGATTTCTGTTTGTGATGCCTTTGCTTGTTGCCGGCTTCTCTGCATTTTTTTTTTATTTTTTATCCAACTGCTCGTATTGTGTTTGCCCTTTGTATCTGGCTGTGTAATATGATAGTCGATGCGAGGCAGGGCAAGTTAAGGCAATTGAGTTTAAAAGCATTTCAATTGCACATCTCAGTGTTGTTTTTGGGCAAATCAGTTAGGCACTCAAGTGTTCAAGTAGCCAGCTGAATGGTTCTAAGAAGTATTTTATCTGTTAACTTTGTTTGCTCATCGATCGATTATGGAGCTAGTTAAAACACAACACAATTCTCATCAACTCATCCACTATTCAAATTAATTGTTAAACTTTTCATTTAAGGTCAGCACACGTACATATGTATATACAAACATGAATCTTGTTCGTGACAACACATCCCATTTGACATTTTCTCCTCCTCGCCCTCGTCCTTGTCCTCGGGGCCTGTCATCAAAAGTAGCAGTGAAAGTTTTCGTGTGCCACGACAATATTTACATGCTGCATTAAACTTGCTCCAAAGTTCCACTTGTATTTAAAGTTTAAGCACCCTAATGTCCTTCCATTCTTTTGTTGTTCTTGCCGACACTTTAAAGTTGCGCATACGCCAGGTTATTCAGTCCCCTGGCCAGTTATGTGATTTATGTGCAAGTTTCAACGATCTTAAGCTGGTAGGTATTTTAATAATTTAGACGACCAAATCTGAGCCGTGCTGCGCATCCTGGTCTGACGCTCTGGCTCTGGCTATATGCCAAGCCACGTTGCGCTGACTGAGCCGAAAAATGCAAAAATATCCTCAGCATGTTGACAATGGCGCCAACACAAAGCGCATTTGGCAAGCGCCTGCGGCAATGCAATGTGTGTGTGTATAAGGATGTAACGATGTGCTCAGCAAAAGTGAAACAGCAACAATGTACCCATCTTATGTATATAACTATTTGTATATGTATACATGCACACTAAGAGCCAAAGAAACTTGTATATACTGCGTCGAATATAGAAGAAATAAAAAGTAGGTTATGCACAGACAGCATTTTAATATGATTTTCATGGCTTACTTTTGGCCAGACCAACACGACAGACGACAGTCGACCGTCGACAGACACACTCGCACTTGCACTCGCACTTCAAAAACAACTGAGTCAAATTCGGTCGCTCGACTTACTGACTGACTGACTGACTGTATGACTGACTGACTGACACAGAAATGCACAAGTTGCGTATAAGCGACATGTGCAAACAAACAAAAAACAAACGAACTAAAATACCCAGAACTTATATACAATACGTATAAATGATTCTGTCATAATTACGAAATCAAATTAAAGTCTTAGAGTTCCATTATAAGTGGATTATTTTAATTCCCGTAATATTACCAGAATTTATTTTTATATATTATTTATGTTGCCATAATTGTAATTAGAATTTTGAGCAGATCTTTGGAAAACCATTTACAATTCTCGATTTTAATTTTAAGAAAATAAGTTTCGTAACTTAAACCTTTTGAATAAGTTGCATATTTTTAAATTTTTGTAGATCATTACATTTGAAATTGGTAACTTATTCCTTTTTGAGTTACAGATTTTTAGTAGGTCAAATAAATAATATAAATGTATCAAGGATATAAAATTCATTTTAATGGCAACTGGAAATGAACAAGGTGTTTAAAGAGTTTAATGTTAGTATTTAAGATAAATCCCATTCAATAAAAGAAATGTATTTTAGTATGTGCTACCATTTTGCGGAATTACTTAATATCAGACACACAAGACTTGGTAAAAAGTAATCAGACAATTATAGCTAAGCTTAAGCGACGGCATTGAAATGTCACAGTCTACTCCTTGGTGCTTTCCAACACTGACATTGAGGCTAATCTCTTTTAGTATGAGTATAGGGGATAGGGGATTATGGTATGGCATTTGTATGCTACATGCTTATTTGGGAAAAACATGTCGATATTGTGTTGTCAGTATATTTCAGAATATTTAAGTAGCTAAATATATTGTATGCACTTACACAGTACGTCGCGTTGTATCCTTTCAGTAGCATTTACTCCGCTTTTGTTTCAGCTTCTTTATTTTCTTGTTGCTTTTTTTGGGTGCTTTTTACGGCCTTTGTAATAAAACCAGCCCGAGGGAATTTTGTTGTGCTCGTTGCTCTGGTTGTTGTTGTTGTTGTTCTGGTTGTTGTTACTGGCGTTGTTGTCGCTGTTGTTGTTGTGATATTTGCTGCTGATGCTGTTGCTGTTGCCTTTGAGGGCGTATAAGCATTGAGCAAGTTTTATGCAGCAAACGAGACGCACGCATCATCAATTGAGCAGGCGGCTCGAGGGCAGGAAGGATGGGCGCAACAAGGATCAATGGCAAACAATTGAGCAAAAAATATGGCAAAGTATTTGTGCGGATGCCTGGCATCAATTTTTGGCCTTTCTTGCCTTTGCGCACTGACGCCTTGGGCCTTATTTAAAGTAGAGAAGCGCGAGCGATGCGAACTTTATTTATGACTCAATAATGTGTATTTTGATTTATGCATTGTGGGCGCGAACGCCGCAAAGTATGCCACGCTTTGGCCCGCACACAAATGCAAGCACAAGTACACACACGCACACATACACGTACACGTACACGGACACGGAGACGGTTACTCAGTTATTGTTGTTGCTGCCTGAAGCAAGCGACGCAATTTGCATAACAACACAAAAATGTAAGGTGGAGCCAAAAAGAATGTTTTGCTTTTTTGCACGTGCACTTACTACGTTCCGAACTCACACACTCACACACATGCACATACGCACACCCATACAAATAGCATAGGCAGCATACACAGCATTCAACAATTAATCACTGTGGTTATTAATGAATTCGCAGCACTGATTTAGCAGACTCGATTAACAGATTATTTTGTGGCTTGGCTTGGCTTGCACGGCTATTGGGGATGTAACGATTAACGATTAAATGTAAAAAGACGCGATACGCGAACTCGATTGTGAGCGTGAATGCTGCGACGACTGTTTCTGAATTTAAGCGGTAAACGGCACACGACGCTACGGAGCAGCCAGCGCACACGACATCTACACAAATCCACGACCTTTTCAGTACTAAAGCGACTTTCATTCATTGCCATTCGTGCAATTCGAATGGTCGTCGCGTGGCTGCGACTTTGCTTTGGCTCTGGCTTTGGCTCTGTCTCTTCCATCACACACTCGACTTCGGGCAACTTCGGGTCGCGCAAGTTCGAAAGCACGAACGGCTCTACCATGCTGACTCGCAATTCGCATCGTGTCGTGGGAGAGTTTCGAATATGCGTGAGTGAGTGTGAGAGTGTGAGAGTATTTGGATTGTGAAGGGGGAATGAGGACATGTAAGTGTGCCATACTTTACGCTGCAACTTAACGAAGCTTTCCCACTGCTTAGCCAGTCAAAGTAACCAGTATTCTGTGATTCTGTGATTTTCTGTTGAGTGAAAAGTTTGTTTTCTTTTTGGAACGTAAGCTACATGGAGCGTTGTTTTTCGAGTGAAAATCGGACGTTGGTAGTTAAAATTTATCAATCAAAAAAAGTATTTAAATGTGAAATTCATGAATTAGCGTAATTATATATAAATTGTATGAGCTCGCAATATGGTATAGCATAGTTAATAATTATAGTAAAAAAAACATGCCAAGCGCCAGCTAAAAAATATTGAAATGAATTAAAAATGCCGCCAAACCCACAGCTTTAATGTGTAATATATTAAGAGAATATACAACAGATATGAGTAACTCCTAGACATTTTTATTATGAAATTGGGTTCATTTAGATTTTCTAACAGTGTCCTACCTCAATTCGAAATTGATGCTCATGCTACATATGTATGTTTTTAACACAAGATCCACCACGCATTCTTGTGGAACTCATTATACATCTCTCCATTTCGGCTCTCTCACAAGGAGAGTAAGCGGAGTGTCCGCTCTCGCACTCTCTCACTGTTTGTACCTCTCTTTCGATTACAACGCAAACACGAAAATACAAATAACTCGGCAGCTGCAACTTGTCCGTTCACAGCAGCAAGTCAAGTCGGAAATAATGTTGTATGCTGCACCAAAAAAATTACATCAAAGAAGGCCCTTAACATTGCATGACTACAAGAACACGACCTTACCCAAGAACGAAGACAATGAGACGGGAGAATGAACGCGATTAATCAGCCTTAACTTACATATATTAATAAAAGATAGGCTAATTATACTTTTGAAACAGGGAGTTATCAAACAGTTGTAAAAATTCAATCTTAATTATGGTCAGCTGAGATTTATGCTTCTAGCTGAGCTAGAACTCCCGTGAGTTTCCGGGCTTAAGTCGATGGCAGCTTAGCTTCCATTTCCACTTCTATTGGCAGTTGCATCATTAATTCTGCTTTGCTGCTTTAGCTTCTAAGCTGTTCATTCATTAATAAGATTTTCTTGCTGCTCTTCGAAATGGTATTCGAAAAAGAACCTTATAATCAGAAAAACTACCGTACTATATACTTACGACTGCCCCGTTACGACAATAGGTGCGTGTTCCGTTTACAAAATCCACGAGCAAACGGATAGTTCGCTTTCAGTTAAAGTTACAGTTACTCTCACCTGCTCTCTCACGAACTGCACTCGCCAACCCATTTGCACTCGCTCTCTCTCTTTCTCTCTGTGTATTGCATCTCTTTTCGAACTCACACATGCGCGCAACAAGAGTTTGTGGATTCTAATTTTATGGCTCGAATTATTTTTTGAACAATCCGAATCCATTTTTGTAACGGTTTCGCTCTTATATTACTCAAGCAAAGCTCATGTATGAGGGTCGCCTATTAACTGCTGTTTGCCCTTTAACCTACTCAGATTTAATTTGAAAATTAAATGCGCAGTTAAATATTTTTGATAATACAAAAGTCACTTGGGAGATGCGTGTGCTTGAAGTACATGCATACAATTTGAGAACTTGAAGCTAAAATTGTGCTTCCAGAACTTTAAGCAAAACTACCGAAATCCATGGCCAACACACACACATATTCACACACACAGACACACTCATATGGACACCCGTGCTGCAACCCACGTAATGTGGCGACTGATGTGACTATGGCTTCAGCTGCTAGTGGGAAATCTCAACGCTCAACCACTAAGCATAGCATTTCATCAGCCCCGGCATAAAGCAGAGCGCGAGGTGCAGCTTCAGCTGCAGCCGCAGCAGCAAAAAGGCAGCTAAAAACCAATCCTCCCAACTCTGGTCTTGTTGTTGTTGTTGCTGTTGTAGTTGTTGTTGCTGGTGTGAGTAAAGGAAGTGCACTAAGTGCAGTGACCAAATAGCTGGCAAAACTCCTCATTTCTGTGTTGCCGAGTCCCGAGCTCTGACTGCTGACTGCGGACTCCTGACTCCGGACTTCTGATACTGTACCGCCGGAAGTGGCGCTGGTGTTGCACATGACTTTATAGCTATTACGTTAGCTGTTTTGGTGTTGCTGTTGCTGTTGTTGTTGTTGTTGTTGTTGTTGGTCTGTGCCAGCGACAGTTTGGCTGCAAAGCAAAAGTTGCATTAAATTTAAATCATGAGGCGGCGGTTTTTGTGGCAAGCGACTGACGCAGACTTACAGACTATCAAATTGATTGGTTGACTGACTAACTGACTGACGGTTTGACTGACAAGTGCAGAAAGTTAAAAGCTAAGCGCCGTTAAACATTTTATCATTAAAAGTTGGCGACTAAAGAACAAAAGCAAATGATATGCAATTAAATACCCTGTAAGCCTAAAAGAAATACATTCATTTACATTAAACAGGGTATTTGTATAGTCAAGTTCTT
Source organism: Drosophila subquinaria (assembly GCA_037043405.1). Lineage (NCBI taxonomy): Eukaryota > Metazoa > Arthropoda > Insecta > Diptera > Drosophilidae > Drosophila > Drosophila subquinaria. The sequence goes on along the minus strand of JBAMBL010003111.1, from coordinate 451,270 downwards.
TTGAATTGGATAATCGTTCTGTTTTCTATGGGAATTGAAGCAGCAAACTAACAATTATACAATTATACGCACTTTTGTTGAATTATCATCAGTTAGGAGGTGCCTTTGTATTTGTGTGCGTGTATGAGAGTGTATGTGTGAGAAGCAACTAATTAATCAGCTTGCGTAATCAATGCTTAATGACGCAACAACGCAACGGCATTTAAATGGTCTATAATTAAATCAAACACTCAATTAAATGAGACGCAATGAGAACAATAGCTTAAACTAGGTCGAAATAGATTGGCTCATTGATGACGTGTTAACACAGAAATCAATGCTATATATTATAGTTTAATATCGATAAAGCCTTCACTTCTGTTAAAGTTATTTGATGTGATATTTCAATTATACAACCCAATTTGTGAAAACCCTTTTATGAAGATTATTTAATATATTCCCCCCCTCTCAAGAACCGCATTCATTAATTATACAAACTACAAATGGCAACCACAACACATCAAACTGGCCAAGACACTGAAATGACCACTTCCTCCCCATCCTGCAACCGAATTTCTTCATGCTTGACCAAAACTTCAGTTTACTCAAAGGACTCCAAGCTGTGTTGCGTTAAAAAGTTATAATTTAATTATTAAACATGTATTGAAAGTTATTTATGTACAGCTAAGCAAATAACCAACTTACTTTCACACACACACATTTGTTCGATACATAAAACAGTTGCTAAGTTGGATAAAAAAGGGGGTTTCTTTGGTCAGCTTAGATACAATTTTGAGCACATCGGAAGAATTTTTTGCTATTTTTCATCTTCACACATTATGTAAGAATTATTAAAAAAAAATTGTCAAATCATAACTTTCAATAAAATACATTGATTGATACATAAAACTTAATCACTGCGGACGGCAGTCCGCGCTAGTGACGAAAGCAGCACGAAGGGTGCGAAGGCGACTAGCATATATACACAGGAAGAATGGAAAATTTGCTATGACTGTCCGATCAGGTCGAGCTATATACCGATCGAAAGGTATCAATTAAACTTACAAATGTGCATACTAAGACTTTTGAAAACTCACCTGGTTCGTGAGATAAACAGGTGTAAGTGGGAGGGGAAAAATTTAAATGATTGGAGCTAATGGGGCGGTGGAGCCTTTTTTATTTTTATTTTAATTTTTAACTATTCTTATCAAAATTACGCGTCGAATGACACCTCGATCATCAAAATCCGACCGCTGGTTCGAAAGATAATTAATTTTGAAATTTTTGGTGCTCTTCTCAAAACGAGATGAAAAGTCAGTCTGTTTGTTTGTTTGTTTGTTTGTCTGTTTGTTAGTATCAAATAGTGATTTAGCTTGTTTGAATGGGACTTGCCGCTCAAAAATCTAGAAACGTTTGTTCTACGACTTTTTCGAAAAATCGCTAGTTTAGCGGGAAATCGCTAAAAACCGCTAAAATTTAAACCCTCATAGCATCCAAACGATAGAAGCTATAGATGCGATCTATATATCGTTGCAAAGGTATTTTGAAGGGCTCTTAGGCATACCTTCAAAGTTTTTCTTTTAAGTAAAAAGGTAAACGGCTACAGGTGAAACAAGGTATTTTTTTACACATTTTGGCGATTTAAGAAAAATCTACACATGAGATCACTTTAAAATATGTTATATGTTATAGTCAATTTGATTCGCGTTTTTTGACATATAACACGTATCTGTCAAAATTCGTTTGGACAAGATATTACCTATTAACTGAATATACCTTTTACCTTTACACTACTGCATGTACATTAGGGTGTCCCTTATTTGGTCAAAGTCAATATTTTTAAACGCATACGGGCTAGTTCTGTTCATTAGGTCCTAAAGCACTCAGAAATAAATTTTTACCTCAATCGGAGTATGATAACCCGTGCCGACTTGGATCGGAAAATTTAAAGATTATATGGGACAAACAATTTTTTTTTTTATTTTTTTAATTTTTTTTTTTTATTTTGTTTATCAGGTAATAAAGAACTCAAAACCAAGTTTTCACCTTAATCGGAGTACGATAACCCATTCAAATTTGCATCGAAACATGAAAAATCATCGAAAAATGTATAATCAGTGTTAAAATACAGTTTTTTCATGATTGTGCGAAATTTGAATGGGTTATCAGTACTCGATTAAGGTGAAAACTTGGTTTTGAGTTCTTTAGGACCTGATAAACAAAATAAAAAAATAAAAAATTAAAAAAATAAAAAAAAATTTTTTTGTCCATATAATCTTTAAATTTTCCGATCCAAGTCGGCACGGGTTATCATACTCCGATTGAGGTAAAAATTTATTTCTGAGTGCTTTAGGACCTAATCAACAGAACTAGCCCGTATGCGTTTAAAAGTATTGACTTTGACCAATAAGGTGAACCATATGCAGTATGTACACTGCTTGCAGCGTAATGCGGAAATAAACTGCTTGCAAGTGGTGAATTCTTTTTGCGGCAGATAAATCATTTTATAATCAAAAATATAAAATCGTTTGTTCTACTTTTTCGAAAAATCGCTAGTTTAGCGGGAAATCGCTAAAAACCGCTAAAAACCGCCATAGCATCCAAATGATAGAAGCTACAGATGCATGTATATGTCGTTGAAAAGCTATTTCGAAGAGCTCTTAGACATACCTTAAAAGTTTTTTTTTTAACTATAAGGGTAAACAGTTACAGGTTAAATAAGGTATTTTTTCCCACATTTTGACAATTTAAGAAAAATCTACACAACAAATCACATCAAATATTGCAATTTTAAAATTTCTGATGTCTTATTCAAAAATTTCTGATATCCCATAAAAAAACCTCTTTACGAGGTAAAAGTCTAGTGACGAAAACATTTTCATGCCCCAAAATTTCTGATATCCAATTTTGTGAGCGAATAATATTAAGTTTTACACATAAATTATTTTAAACAAAATTTTTGCATTCGGCACTGCGCAAAACAGTGAGTTTTATTTAGTATTAGAATTGAAACATTTTAGCGCAATGTGCCGGGTGCCAAAATTTTGTTTAAAATAATTTATGTGTAAAACTTAATATTATTCGTCACAAAATTGGATATCAGAAATTTTGGGGCATGAAAATGTTTTCGTAACTTAGACTTTTACCTCGTAAAGAGGTTTTTATGGGATAAAGATTACAAGAGCTTGGCAATTATATAGTATGTATTTTTAAATAGTCGAGAGAACAGCGGAAAATCCAAATATTCGAATTACTAGAAAAGAAAACGAATGAATGACAAGTGCAATGACTAAATATCATTGAAAACGATGAAAAGTATGCAACATTCAAAATTAACTTATAAAAAAGAGTTAATCAAAATTAAAGTAGTTGTTAAAATGCAATTTAAGATATCCCTGATTATTTCATACGTGTATAAAATATTCGTAATGTATAATTTTAATATTCTAGAATCTAAATAGATTCGTTGTAGCCATTGCAGAGTTTCTAGTTTGCACATTTCGACCAGTGCAGTCAAGCTGTAAATTTATTTAGCCACACATCGAGCGACTGACATTCTCGATGGTCCAAGTGCGCTCAAGCACAAAGGAGTGGGCCATATTGGATGGGGACAACTGTAGAGCTTGTGGCCAACAGTGGCAACTTTGCTTAAAAACAGCAACCAACAACTAACAACTTCTTGCCTGAGAGAACCAAGCGATCCATGCATGCGACTGCCCTTCGACGAGGTGTAGCATGTCCACAACAAAAAAGCAAAGTTTTTTTTTGGCACGTATGTGTATTCTGTTGTTGTTGTTGTTGTTGTTATTGGTGTTAGCTGTTAGACGGGCAGACGCATTTCCTGACGGCTTGGATGGCTGACTGACTGGCTTGCTTAAATATTAAAAGTCCAGGCGGCAACAACAACAACAACAGTTGGCGAAACAAAATAAAAGAAAGAATAAAAACTTGGTGAGGCCTGGTCGCCGCTTGTCGCACGTCGTCACTTAAGCAAAACGCAAAGTTTCAACTCGCAGCTCGTAGTTCGTAGTTCGTTGCTCAGAGCACGCAGTTCGCCGTCAGTCAGCTCTGGTGCTCTGCCTGCGGTCTTTGTTTAGAGCAACAAAAAACTGCAACTACAATATAAAAAAAGAATACAACAAAACGACGTTGCAAGGACACGCGTTAAGCTAAGCAAAAGTTTTGTCACACCCACACACACAAGCACGCACACACACACACACTCACCCAGATGTAACGCGCATTTAACATAAACAAACTACATTGCTAGTTACTATACTTTTGCATTTTATTTATTTGCTATTTTTGTTGTTTGTTAGCCACGACTTGCCATTTTCTTTTTTTTAAAACATTTTTTTTTGTGTTCCTTTTTTTTAGTTTACACCAAACGTGTTTGGAAAATGAATGAAAAAAAAATGGAAAAGCTGTACTCTTATACTTTGGGAATATTTTCAACGCGAAATATTTAAGCATTCACACATAAGAGTATTAAGCAATTTATTCTACATTTCTAGACATTGTTTGGTTTGTTAACATATCATTTTATTAGTACTATGCTTTGCTTTTGAGCAGAGCTTGCAAATAACAGTCGACCGTTTTTTGTTGTTCAAAAATAACTGTTATTTACTGACTCTTTGCTTAAGTGTCATAAATGAACCGTTCACACAGTTTTTGAACAAATCGGTCATTCTCAAACCACAATCAATTTTTAAAAAGCAAAGGGCTCGGGTTGTAAACTGTCAATTTAAAATTGAGCGAATTAAATAAAAGTACCGTATGCGGCGTAAAACTTGCAGGATCGCACTCAACAAATTTAAAACGGCATTTAAATGCAAAACATGCTGAATTAGTGGAAGAAGTTGAGAGCAACGATTACATTGAAGTGGAACCCATGAAGCTTAACACAGAATAAATAATTATAATATATGTATGTGAATTTATTATGTTTACAGGGCGTAAATAGGCTATTCATACTATTCTTGGGGGCAAGATGCCACTAATTATGCGTATACTTTTCAAAATTTTAAGAAGTATAACATAAAATAACGTGGAACATAAGAAAAAAATGAATGACCGTTTGAACTGAGCTTTTCATTTTTTGTTCACCTAGTGACTCTCATATTCTGAGTACTCAATCGGTTTTTCTCAATAATTTGTTATTCAACCGAAAAGAAAAAAAGAAAAACCGAATTGATCTGCTCAGACAAAGAGCAAGCGTGTGTGTTTTTTTCGGTTATTTTCGTGAGTAGATCGCAAAAAAAAAAAGGTCGACTGTTATTTGCAAGCTCTGCTTTTGAGTAACGTATGCGGAATGAAATACGAACAACTGTTGTAATACAAATAAAAAATGTATTTCAAGTCCGACCAACTTCAATTTTTGATATGTTTTTAATTAGACTATAAGCTATTTTCCAAAAAATGTTCATGACCATAGCGATCTGCCTTCCTCATATTTGCGGGTCCCTTGCGCATAGCCTCCTGAATTCCCTTTGTACCCATTTTAGCAAGCTCTCTTTGATTTTTAATATCAAACAGTCAATGTTTTGTGGCTTATATTCCTTACTCCAAACATTTCTTTTCATATTTGACCAAAACTTTTCCATGGGCTTTAACTGAGGCACGTTTGGAGGGTTTTGCAGCTTAGGTAGGAACTCAGTGATCAAGTGGTCAAGAGCCTTCAGAGTTGATTGGCATAATGAGCAGACGCTAAGTCGGGAAAAACACCGTAATATCATTCTCATAATACTTATCAATAAATTTTTTAAGCGCCGGAAGACAATTGTCCTTGTAATTTTGCGATTTCAAAGCCAATCCTGCCTTAAAAAAGACAGGATCGCTGTTTCCACGCTCGTTCATGACCAGCCACAATAAAACCTTTGTTTATGTTATTTGAGTTACATTCTCAGGTGTTTAAATATTAGGAAGCCTAAAGTAATAGTTCGGAGTCCACTCATGACCCTCCAATGTGAAAAACGTCTCATTATCCATTATGCAAATCTTTAAACTGCTCGCAGAAAACAAATTTCTAGAAAGCGCACGTAGCCGAAGTTTAATTGTCTCTCTCTGTACTTCTGTGACTTAAGGAACGGTTTTTTTTATAACATATCATCACTCCAATGTTTTTTAAATACTTTTTCACCGTTTTGTCGTTCAGTTTGTATTTTTTGGCAAACGCACGATTCGATTTATATGTGCGACCCACAATTTCAGAATATTATTTGGATCCAGGGGCTCTTTCCATTTTTTTTGCATTTTAAACATCCGAAATTATCTTATAAATAAAAGTTTCCTTGAAGCCCATAGCAGAAAGTATTGAAAAATATAATTTTTCGGCTAAGATTGGTTATTTGCGCAATATGTGCAAATCAATTTTCGACGGTCTGCTGTGCTCAGAGACATTACCGCGACTGTGCATTATCTAGAAATCTAATTTTTGATGCTATACATGCTAAAATAGTACCATTAATTATAGTGAGTTTTGTTTTGCGCTGTCGATTATGGGAACTTTTTGAGAACATGTTCAATTTTGTTCGTATTTCATTCCGCATACGTTATTTTGATTTGGAGTAATTTGTTTTCATTTTGAATGACGGTATATAAGTATTTGTGCTAAGTCATAAATGTTTTGAATGATTTTTGCTGTGCTACAACTCGCTCAAGTTGAATACTTGTGTTAATTTCTGTGAAATATCTAACGGCCTTTGGCATTAAAATTGTAAGTATGCCAAATATGTAGGATAAGACGATAGCTATATGTACATTCAGTACGAGGACATCCATCATTGTGTATATACATATGTACACGTATCTCAATATGTATATTCATTAAATTTGTATAAACAAATGCGAATAGCATAAATTTTGTGCAACGGAGTCGGCGTCTCGAGCTGTTGCCATTATCCAGTCAAATGTATGGGTATAGAGCCAGAGCTATCTATTTTATATTATTCTTTACTTTTACCTTATTCCTACACCCTCATATGGCAGTCTGAATGTGTGTCTGTGTGTGTGTCTGTGTTTGTACTCAACCCAAAGTAAGCAAAACGGTAGCCTGAAAAAACAAGTAACAGTTTTGTTGAGCCAACAATAAAAACATCCAGCAGCAGCAGCCAAAAAAAAAGAGAGAAGAAACAAAATAACAAAAAAAAACAACAACAAATCGGCACTTTGCTTTTGTTTGTTGATTTTTCTGCTCGTTTTCTTTCCTCGAATAACAGCAGCAACGAATTTACAATTTCAATGTGTAAGAGGGGCATGTGAATAAGAGATACGTACATAGATACGACGATACAAAGATACTTGTACATTGGACCAACCACATGTAACTTAACACTAAGAAGCATTGGACACGCTGGCTACACCTACAAATGTTTTAGCACCGAAACTTTTAGCTTGAGTTCCCCCTTCCAAAAAGCTAGATGGTGGAGTTTTATGGTCGCCATCATGACAACAAAAGAAGCTGAAGTTGTTGCAGAAGTTATCGATGTTGCACTTTAGAGTGTCCGCTTATAACCCGTTACCGTTCCCCTTCCCCAACAGTCCACCAAAAGATACCACAAAACTTTGCAACTTATTTGTACTTGCAAGAAGATTACGAAATTGCGTTAAAAGCTAATGGTGTACCTTAGATAAATTTACGAAAGGGTCTGCCGCGAATAAGATCATTTATAGCTCGACTTGCATTATGGAATAGACAAGAAACCGCACAAAATTAGATTTGACACTAAACTGGATCGGTTTCACACTACACTCCAACTTCTAACATCATTTTTATAACGCCTCTCAATGGTTTTAATTGCAATTGTTTTTTTTTTACCTTAGTTGCTTGGCAGCCAATCAATAGCAATTAGTATGATAAGTAAGTGAGTGTTAAGTCAAGTCTTGTGTCGAAGATATTATCGAATTTTCGTAGACAATCGCCTGCTTATTTATTCATTAGGTTTAATTATATTGCTGCCCAAATGCAATGCACCAACAAAGGCACTCAAATGTAATTAAACGCAAGATTAACTCTAATTATAATTAATTAAATGTTGCGTCACTTTTGGCCATTGAGTGAACTGAAAAGCAACTCAAGCGTCGATTAAACATCAAAAGTGCAATTAACTATTAACAATTTATGCGAAAGCTTCAAATAAAATATATATAAAGCGACACATACTGATTCATATATACATAATATGTATATACATGAGTATGTGTAAAAATGTGAGCTGATTAAGGCATGGTTAAGACCATGGCGACGTGCTGAGTGCAATATATTTTTGTCGCACGGTATCGAGCATCAACACCAATTCCATTTGCATAATCAATGCATATTTGGCGGCAGCCATAAATTAACAAATAGAATTTAATTGCATACTTTTGGTCGTCGCCCAGAGTCGCGCATACACAAATTAATAATTCATTAATGCGCATTAATTGTCGCGCTGCAGCAACAAAATCAAAAACCCACAACGAATCGCAGCGAATAAATACATAAATACATTGGCTCTCCAGCTCTGACAACCCTTCAATCACCCCTCGCCCACGCCTCCTTCGTCCCTTAATACGTTGACAAATTAATTGCCGCCTTTGTTGGGGAAACAACAACAACAACAAAAAAACGTACTCAGCAGAAAGATTCAAAGTATCAATTTTATACCAGAGCCGTTAATATTTATTGCGATTTATTTGCCTCGATCACATCAGTATGCAATTTATGCGAATGTGTAATTGCAAATGTATAGTTAAACAAATATATGTACTATATATACAATTATATATCTGACTGGACCCTTTAAATTGCAACCTTTGTTAAATTCTGCGGTCAACGAGTTGGTGCTCTGCTTGACATTGTTGCTTCTCTTGAATGCTTTTGGCATACCTTTATTAACAATAACGAAATAAGCATATACTTAGTTACACAGTGCTCGACTAAGAAATACCCCATATATACCAATAACAAATACCCTTTTAGTTACTCGAAAGAGTTTTCTGCAAGTACACAAGGTTCAATTAACTTTCAACACTTATAAGGCGCTTATAAAAAATGTAACCAATGAAGAGAGAGAGAGGACTGCACAGCTTTTTTATGCCACCTTTTGCCACTCTCTACACACTGGTATTGTAGTAATGTACTTAATTGTACTTAATGCAGCTTTAATCAACTTTCTGAGTGTATAGAAAAGCTAACAGCGCTAATGAACTTTATGCAATTTTCTGGAGCTTAACATGCATATGTCATTTTAAGCAAGTCTTAAATGAGAGGGCATGACTACAGGATTCACTTTTCCCAGGCTCTTAGATAGTAAAATCGTCTTCTTTATTTCCAAAAGTAAAACTATTTCCTTTTTAGAATAATTGTATACCATTTAATAATAGATAGTCTAACATGTCTGCGCGATTTCCGAAAGTCAAACTATTTTTTTTACAATAGTTATATAACATTTATTAGCGTTCGGCACAAAATTGGTTATCAAGAATTTATAATTTACAATAATATAAAAATAAATAATTATGTTCAGAAAAACTTTCCATTATTTTATATTCAAGTGCCCGGCTAGCTCAGTCGGTAGAGCATGAGACTCTTAATCTCAGGGTCGTGAGTTCGAGCCCAAGTTGGGCGAAATTTATTTTCTTTATTTCTTTTTTTATAACCATTAAAATAAATTTTCTGTTTAATATTCGATCGGATCTAGATCGACTCGGCTATTGTAAATGACCATAACATATATAGTGTTTTTATGCCTGTAAAAAACATTTGCATATATTAAATGGAGAAAAAACTTTTGCAAAGACTTTCTTATGCGACTTTAATATGTTTTTTTTTTGTCTATTTATGTCTCTCAATTTCTCGCTTAACTTTTTAGATTTACCTTCTACTAGCCAAAATCTTTGCTGAGCTTTTTTTAACTGATTTCCTATTTCCATTTCCGGCACTTTTCAGCCTACGCGTACAGGTTAAGTGCCCAGGCAAAGATGCTTGTACAGTATGTATACGTATGTGTATAAACAACCTTTAAAGCATGCTGCCCACTTAACGGTGCACAAAACAAACATGCGACACGCATGAGAACCCACGCAAGCACACATACATACATACGTATGTACACACACGCACACACTCAGAGGCATGCTTGCAGAGACACACACAGACAGACAAACATACTCGTATGTACATTGACAGCAGGCATTGCAAGTGCGTTCCATGAATTCAATCAATTTTAATGCAATTTAAATTGCATTCTCTTGTGAAAACATACAATGCCTACCATCTACACACGCACACGCAACAAAATGTAGATAGTATGCACACACGAACACACTCACACACACAAATGCAAAAGCTGAGACGTGTGCGAACATTATACAGTAAGTGGAAGCATTGCAATGCGTTAATTGGTGGCCACGCCCGATTGTCAGACCGCGTTATACGAATGAAAGGCGATTGCCTGAACGGGCCCAGGTCCTGGACAAGGCAGTCTCCACCAGGATGCACCACAAGTTGTTGTCTTGTGAATGCAAGTGCTTTTATCGTTTCAAATGCCATTCACATTTATAGTGACTCTACTCTAAGCCCTGTTCTGCATGCTCATGATATATTGCATTGTATTGAAATTTAACGCATCCTTCTCTTTCTGCTCTGCTCTGATTGCTATTGAAAACATAAGCTGTAGCACGGTCAGAGGCAGGCAATTGCTTTCTGCTACAAAGTCTGACTCAACCAAACAGCTCTAAAGGTTAAATGAATAATTATTGATATGATTATGTTCCTATTGCAAACTGATACAAAATTCGAACGTACGAATTATGAAGCCGGCAGACACATAGTGCCTTTGAAATCTGAGATTGTTGTGAGTGCCAACTTGGGGAAACAAATTTGTATGATCTAATTTGGTTTTGAAATTAACCACACACAGATAAAGTCTTTATTTCTTGGGCGTTAACAGACTGTCCCTATAAACGAAAAGATCTAAGAGATAGTAAGAGTCAGAATCACTAAATTTGGTTTGTATTTCTCATTAAAAAAGTTTAACAAAAAAAATAAATGAATCCAAAGATTTGCATTATGCATTCAATTTATCAGCGCACAACACGTTTTTGCAATCAATGGAATTGTAATGGTGATTTAAAGTTGCTCTAATCGTATCACGTATACAAACTCACACACACAAGCACACAATAACACACACACACAAGGACAGGTTTTCAACGGTATAAGCGAGTATGGCAAAAATGGAAAACCACATGCATTTTGGCTTTAGTGTAAACATGAAAATTCACAGCAATTTTTGGGAAAAACGATGCAAATAAAATCAACAGCAAATAAACGCAAACGCTGACAATTTGCTGATGGTTTTTCGGGTGTGCCGAACATAGCTAAAAATTAATTTCCAATGTTATGTCAATGTTTTTATAGGCCCTTCGAAAACCAACCCCTAATATATATGTATGTATATGTATATCTGCATCTATCTATATTCTCAGCTCGTGCGTGTGTGTAAATTAAAATAATTTTAATTACGTTTGTGCATAAAATCCGAAAATTGCAAAATCGCAACATTCAATGTGAATACGCCCATAATTATGCAATGATTATTCGAGGCGCACATCCGCCGGGTCTGGGTTTGGGGTTCCGTACGGACAATCGGCTGTAAACTGGCCGCAATATCGAATTATTTTCTAAGCCCCGTCATTTTAGCAAATTGTTACATTGTGCATGTGCGTGTGCATGTGTGTGTGTGTGTGTGTGTGTATGTGTGTGTGTTTGTGTGTGTCCGTGTCAGATAACCAGTGACATATCAAAGGCGACAAAGCATAACGAAATTAATTGTGCGCATTAAAAGGGATTGTGCAAACATTAAAATGGATTGCATAAAAAACATTTAATTGCCACAGACTAACCCATTGTGATAATAAGCGTTTTAATTTTACACTAGTTTTAAGCTGCTTTTACCCTGTGAACACACTGTTGAAGCATGCTTATACAACTGTGAACTTTACCGCTTAAAGTTGTCCGCAGAATACATGTGTTTAATTACGAAAACATTTTTGTGAGCATTTATTGCGAATTAACCAAACTAAATACCATATTAATAATTAAGACTTTAAGTTTTGAGTATTATAGAATTTCAGTCATTTATATTTGTTGATTTTTTAATAAGTTAGCTTTGGTGGCAATTAAAAAAAAAACAGCTAGAGTTCCAAGTCCATCAAAATATAAAACTAAATAATAATATAAAATAATACAAATCAAAATATATATTTGCAAGCCTAGCAACAGTTATGCAATACAGCGAAGCAACAAAAGAGTAGTAAAAGTTAAACTACAATTCAAACATTGTGGCGTAGATGCATAAAAGAGCCTACTTATGATTCTATTTAGTAGGTGCTTATCCTTTAAATGGCTTTCATTGGTTGATAACACTTTGGTGTTGTGCTTGTAGCTACTTTTTATTTATGCTTCTTGCTTTATCGCTAAAAATGTATATCTATTTATATGTGTGTTTGTAAATATATATATTTATATATAAATGCATACACATATATGTATGTGTGTTGCAAAGCACTTAATTTAAATATGTGCATAACTTGCAGTCAAGAAAGACAGGCAGGCAGTCGACGCTTTTTGAGCACCTGCAGCATCCTTGAAAGAAGCAACACACAAAGCATTTTCTCTCGCTTTCTTCCTCTTTCATTGCCTCCCACTCTCTCTCGCTCTGACCACCAACAACCGACCCAGCCACGAACTGCATATTTCACATATACTATATAACATACTAAAGCATACTATACTTTACTATAAAAAATATAAGCGCTACGCTCACTTCCAGAAAAATGAAAATGCTAAACAAAGAAAATAAAAGCAAACGCCGCACGAAAAATGAGCGCAAGGCGAAAAAAAAAAACTAAAAGAAAAAGAAAAATGCCGCAGCTGAGAGTAAAACGCATGAGGAGGGGTTGAGGAGGAACTGAGGGCGGAACTGTGGGTAGTCACATTATTTTGTATTACAGCGACTCTATAGCTGACCCCAGAGCTCAGCTTGTATTGCAATTTTTCAATTTCAAAAACAATTTTGCTCTGCCAACATACATACGTGTGGTCAAAGATAAGCTCTGTAAATATATTTAACAAAAAAAACACGAAGCTAAAAAAAAGCGCGCCATAAAAACCAAAACGGCAGCAAACCAAAGCGAGCCGCAGCTCAAGCAGCTACTACAGCAGATCAAAAATGACCAAAGCCAGAAAGGCGGTCAAAAAATAAAAATAAAAAACAAATAACAGCATACACTCCCAAACATATGGGATGACCAAAAATAAAAATATTCGTAGTTTGTGGCGGGAGGATGATATTGTGCAAAGACAGGCTGGCGGCCAGCACACAGCGGGATATGGCGCACAATGAATTGTGTTGTCCTGCATTTAGTCCTGTCATACATATAGCATAGAAATAAGCGACCCGCTGTGCACTAACACCAGCAGCAACTCAAGTTGAATCTGGCTAAAGGATGTGAAAGCCAACAAGGCTCAATTGACCTGGTTGGAATAGCAAGGTGTAGAAAACTTGAACACTTGCCTTGCCCCCTTTTTTGTACCAGTAAATTTATTTTATCTAGTTTTTGTGACTCAGTATTTTTGAACCTTAAGTAGAGATAATAAAGGACATCTCAGAGCCTATTTTCAGTTTTATTTTTGTCTTAAAGGATAACAAATTTTGGCTCAATTATTGGAATAATCTAGTTTTGCTGCAACTAAATGAAAAACTAGTGTAGGAGTAATCCATCCGCTTATTCATTCACTCACTTACCACTCTTTCGTTTGTGTGGTTTATCATTCAATTCTCGTACCAGTCAAAAAAGCGATTTCCAATTGCAACCCCATTAATGTAGCAGACGTGTGTTCAACATGCGAACGCATACCGTAAAACCAAAAAGCCAAAACCAAACCAATTGTTGAGCATTTTGGAGCAGTGTGGTTCACACACATAAAAACTACAGCCAAGTTACAACTTCAACAGCAACAGCGATAACAATTATTACATTAAACTGCTGCAGTTGCTGGTACAAATCACTACAAGCACAAATTTAGCAGTGACATGAGGAACACTATGAACGTCATTCACAACAGCTAACAGTATATTATTGCTTGTGGCTGACGCAATGCGTCTTAATTGATATAAACATGACTGCCACCATCTTCAATAAGCCTTTCAAGCCTGACAATTCAAATTTAACATTTATCAACATTTATAGCCTTCGCAATGCGCCAAAGGTGCGTATACGCAATGTGGTGTGTAATGTCAAGGCGTAGAAGATGTATGTGTAAATTGAGACGTCGGAGGCGTATGTTAAAAAGATTTAGATACAGTTGTTAAGAAACAGTTAGGACTTAAAAAATATCTCTTGACATTAAGTATTATAACAGCGATACAATTTTGTATAATGAAGATCTAAATAGTTGATTGTTCTCCTCTTTTTACAACTTTGTATGCCACACAAAAGAGTATTTAGCTCGATGCTGCTACTTCGCAGCTCAAATTGCTGCATTCAACGAATGGCAACAGTGCGTATGCTCAATGTGGATTTGGCGAATGCCAAGTAAATTGACAAAAGCTGCATTGGCAGCACTCAGAAGCATTCGGTGGCAACAGCAATAATACAAACCGCAAATCCCCAAGCCGCTATAACATTTCTCAAACGTTTCCATTGAACCGCCCAAAGCGAGGCGAGGCGAGGCCAAGCCGCGTAAGCCGCTAACAGCCACAAGCCAAGCCAAGCCAAGCCAAGCCAAGCCAAGCCATGCCAAGCCAGACCAAACCATGGAAAGCAAACAAAAGCTTAGCGAAAGGAGCTGCACAATAAAATAACAAATAAAAAAGGCACACTCTAATACAAAAGGAAATCAAAGCAAATGCAACTCTCAATTGCTATTATCGACAACGCACAAAACAAGAAATGAAACAGCTGCCGCATTGCCGTTGCCTCTTCAAAATACGCGAAGTAAATTGCCTTTTCCGTTAAGAAAATGCAGCTCAATTCCAGCAGTCTCTCTCAGTCTTCCTTTTCTTCTTCTCTATCTTTCTCTTACTCTCTCTTTCTCGCTACAGCTATGCGTCTTTCTTATATTAAAAACCGCGTAATGGAGTGCAACTTATTGCCTGTGCATTTGGGCTTTCGTTCCTTTCTATGCACAAGTCTTTCATCAGACGCTTTGTATGTGCAAATGTGCGGAAGTGCAATGAAAATGTAATGAAAATGTCAATGAAATTTTGTGTGGCCCACAATGGCTCGCAATGCTCATTGATTTCCCAGCGCAACGACTTCAAACGACTGACGGCTTCAGTTCAAATATCAATAGGCTGCCCCGGACGCATCACAAAGCCAAGTAACAAGAGATTTGAGCCAAAACTGTCATTGCTTGCCACACAAATCCAAAGTCCTATTCATGTTACAGGCAATCCAATACCATACCCAAAACTGCAGTCCAACTGACAGTTTCAATTTGTGACTGAATGAAAAGCACTTCAGGTTAGGTAACTACGGTCTGCCTGTCTCACGCCCTCTCTCTCTTCCCTCAGTTGACTTTATGGATCGCCATTAAAGCAAAACTGCCGATTTTAGACGTAACCAAAAACTATTAATAGCAGGGATTAAAACCCTAACCGAAACCGTAACCTTTAACCGGTAAAAACCGATTGAAATTTGAAACCGTAACCGAAACCGTAACCGAAAAAAAAAATTTTCATCTGACCGAAACCCTTAAACCGAAACTCTGTAAACCGATATAACCGTTTAGTAACCGTTTCATTTATAAGGGTTAATTTCGGTTTTTCATGCATCTTAAAATACATTTTTATTTACAAAAATAGAAATAGAAATTAATAAAAATAGAAAAAAAGTTTTATTTTTAATTGATATTTTAAAAATTGCAAAAAAAATACAATTTTAAAAGCATGTTTTATTATTAATTTTTGCTAAAAAAATTTAAAAAACAAGTTAGAAATAGTTTAAAACGAAAAATCTTGAAGTGTTTTTATTTTTACCGACTCATAAGTCTTGTTTGCTATCTCTGATATTTTGTTATTAGTTTTGTATTTTATTTTTTATTTATAATTTTGATTTATATCTGAAATAAATGTGTGAATGAAACATTAAAAAAGTTATGCCTTTTTTTTCATTATTATATTGTTAATATAATTATATTTTTACAAAAAAATTTTTTTTTGTGAACCGAAACCATACCGGTATTCCAAAACCGAAACATATGAAAACCGGTTCACCGTTACGAAACCTTTATTCAAAGATTTTGCGTAACCTATAACCGAAAACCTAAATCCGAACATAACCGAAACCGTAACTGAAACCGATATTCGTTTCGGTTTTAATCCCTGATTAATAGTAAAGATATGCATTTGCTTGCCAAATTGTTATGTCTTGAACGATGCAGAATAATCTGGTTATAGCATAAATTGGAATGCAATTTTCTTTAATTCGATTTTTAATATCCGTTGTTAAAAAAAAGTAGAAAGGAGAAAAAAGAATCTTCGACCCTATAAAGTAAATATTTTTGATCACCTGGATCTCAGCGATTATAAGTGCTTAAGCAACCAAATTGATAAAAAGACACACTTTTATTTATGTGTATTTACCGCTATTTTAATTTTTAGGGCAGCACAAGCGCCCAAAACTATTCAGTCGATGTCAAATAGTTAATATACTTATTTATTGTACATATAGTGATAGCTTAGGAATCAAATTATAATTTTTTATACGTTTTTATGAGATTTATCTTATCACCTTATTGATATTAAGCTTTGCCAACACTTAATTGACGACACATCAATTATCACGTAGGTCAGTGCAATCTCTTTTAAAAGTTCGTATTAAACTTAAGTTTTATTTGTTTTAGGCAAATTTCCGATTGAGCTAAAAATAATTTAAACGCGGAACGGTTACGCATCACAGCATATGTGGAACACTTCTGAGTATACACCCAGCATAAAAAAAAAGGAAAGAGAAGCAAGAAATGAGTTAAGCAGCTCACGACTTGTCTCAAGGAAAAGCAAGAACTTGCGCTTTTTAATTTGAAAAAATTGTCAAGCATCAAAATACTTTTAGAGCTTGCCAGGGCCAGGACCAGAACCAGGACCAGGCTAGGACTCCTTATACGGCCAAGAAGTAGAAAGCGTTGGCGAATGGTCTTACCTGTTTTTCATAATCCGTATGCTGTGCGTGCGAATAAATCAAATAAATTGTGGAAAGAAAATGTAGAGTAATGTGCGAGAGAAATGACACTCGTGCTTGCTTCTTACCTTCTGCTGTTGGCCTATTCACACTCTCTGTTCGAAAAGAGTAAAATTTTGTTACCAACGTTTCAGCAGAAGTAATAAAATAAAAAAAAGGAGAGAAAAAAAGAATAGAATGGCAGCTTCGTAGCAAACGGCAGCATAAAAATGGCAACAACAAACAGTAACATCATAATCAGCAAAAAAATATTAATGGAGTTTTCATGTTTATAATGTCATTAGCTCACAAATGCTGCGGATGCTGTGGAAGCTGCTGCTGTTGCCGCTGTCGTTGTTGTTGTTGTCGTTGCACATGTGCCATGAATCCCTACCACATATTTTGTATGTGATTTTTTTTTGTTTTGTATATACATACATATATGTATGATTTCTGTTTTTTTTTTTTACTTTTTGGTCTGTTGCTGCTCTTTACGCTCACAAGGAGACGCCCATAAACATGGCACACACACACACATACATAGATGGGGACAGTCTCACAGACACGACTATAAATGTGTAAACACTAATGTGCACATTATGTTGAGGCACATTATGCGAGCTGCTGCTACTGCTGCTGTTGGCAAAGTCAAAGGTACAGTAAGCAAAGGCTTCAAGGGGGTGATTGGAGAGGGGTAAAGCTGCCCACCAGACCATGCACAATGAGTTGATTGTGGGAAACGGGGGCGTAACCAGTTAGCTAGCGAAACTCAGCAAGTAAAAACCCTTTAGCTCATTTGTTTTGCTTAACACAGGAGCAACAGGAGCAACAGCAGCAAAGTCTTGGCAAGGGGACAGGCTGAGAGAAACTGGAGAGTCGGAGAAAAAGGTGCTTGGTGCTTTAAAACAAGAGGCGTGTGAAATAACGTTTAGCTTGACGTGCTGGTTCAAACAACATACATACGCACACATCAGGATATACACACATGTATTTAAAATATGTGCCTCAGACCCGCTAGGAAATTGGCTGCAACAAAGTAAAAACTTTTAACAAATATTTATATCAATTAAATAATTATTTTTAATGAATAATAATTATTGGAATTCAATTAAGATAATATAAAATAATAATAATTTAAGCTTAATCTTGTAAAGCGAATTGTTGAGCACTGTGGATGACAGTCCATTCTAGTGATGAAAGCAACACGAAGGATGTAATATGCAGGGCTCGCAAATAACAGTCAACACTTTCAGTGTGTCAGAAAATAACAGTTATTAGCTGACAGAACGATAAAAGGGATCAGAACAAAACATTAATTTATGTTTTTTTCTCAGTAGACTTATCAGTCAAGAAATAACATTTAATTTTGTTTCCTTATGGTTGTGTCATTCAAAAACTGTTTCGCCTGGAAAAAACATCGAAAGTGCCTTCTGAAAATTTAAAACGTTTTTTTTTTTGCTACAATTTTGCGTAAAATGGGTCGTGTAAAAAACATAGTTCATTCTTTTTTTAACTATGATAGCAAATTAAATAAATCGGAATGCAACGTGTGTGTGGCAAAATATTAACTGGAACTTATATTACAAATTTAAAACGTCACAAGTCTCGGTTGAAAGATCCTTTTCTGCGCTTAATTTTATCCTAACCGATAAACGTAGCTCTCTAAGTGCGGAAAATATTAATTCACTTTTAATTATAAAGCTTAATTTTAAATAACAATTTTTAGTGTTAATAAAAATAGTTACCAAAAAAAATTATCTTGTTCTGTGGGTGTATTGCTTTTTCGGGAGTTTGTGTCGATTTTTGCGCACCTAAAACAAACACAACTTGAAAAGACACTTTTGACTAACACTTTTGTGTTTTGCTCATTTGCTAACAGTTATTCCGGGAGCACTAGCTAAAAAGTCTTTTTTTAACTGTTATTAGTATACAGAAAGAATTTATTTTCTAAATGGAAAATACTGAGCAGAGAGCACAAACGAAAAGAAGTAAGTGTTTCTCTCAGTGAGAAATCTTCTGGGTCTCAGTTTTTTTCTGTTTTTTCAGTGAACAGATCGAAAAAGTAATAAGTGTTGACTGTTATTTGCGAGCTCTGGTAATATGTATAGGAAGAATGAAAAATTTGATACGACTTTCAGATCATATCGAGTTTTAAACCGTTTGAAAGTATAGTTTTAACTATCAAAGGTGCATCCTAAGATTTTTGGTTACTCACCTGGTATGTAACTGGGAGGCGTATAATTAAAAAATTTTAATTTAAAATGATTGCAGAGGATGGGCCGTTATTATTAAGAATAATTTATAATTTAAATTTAATATCGTTCGTAAGAAAATCTGTTATTCGAAATAATACTACATCGTTGAATAAAAATAAAATACTTTGATCCTAATACATATCTACTAATACTACATGTTTCAAAATATTACTATTGAGAACTCATGGTTTTTTGGACTCGCATAATTTTTGAATATTTTTTCCTTAATCCAAAAAGTCGCTTCTACATATCTTCGAATAAATTTGTTTACTATTGACCTAATGTATATCTATTTGCAAATTCACAAGGCTACAACTTGAGCATTTCTAGTTAAGCAGCTTTAGTTGTACTATTTGACTTGTAGTAAATTTCCCACTGGCCCTCTGGCAACATTGTTGTGCAGTGAAATGTTAACATGTGGTTGGGCACCAGAATTCATGTGGGTTCCGCTTATTTGTACTTTAACTATATAAAGTATATACACACACTCACACACTTGTATAAATATATATAAATAAAATATTATGAATAATATAAACTTAATGACTTGACACTTTTTTCTTTTGCGCTCTGTACTTGATATATAAATTCACACCAATACACGTACGTGTAGATAAAAACACATATGCCTTACATGTCTGCATCTTTAGACATAATATATCAAAATAATATTCACAGCACTTATTTGGTAGATTACACATACACATACACACAGAAAGAGAGAATCATGTGAGCATCTTCATTGTGCTGAAAAGTAAATTGTGTAAAGTTACAAAATTTTTGCTAATTCATGACAACCCTGGCAGCAGCCGTAACCGCAACCGTAACCGTAACCCTATTCCTTGACTCCCTTGACTCTAGTCAATGCGATGTTACGCTCTTTGTCTACTTTATAATGATAACATTTTCATGTTTAACAATGCTGTAATTTTTTAATGCACTCAATATGAGTCTCGCAGCAGTTTCACACACACGTATACACTCATACACATACACCCGCATGGTTTTTATTCACTTAACTGTTTTTGCGGCACGATGGTGCGATGTTTTTATGCTGTCAGCTGAGTGTTTTTAATGTGTCACGGTTCATTCATTAATTTTAAGTAGTTTTCAAAACTATTTAGCAGAGAACCCCATAACAATCTCTCATTGAGGTTACCAGATTTTGCTGTGGTGTGTTGTGATGTGTCCTTGTCGCGGCTGTCAGAGTTCAACGCATTGCTTGGCTTTCAATTAACTATTTTGCACGCGACTTAAATAAATTATTAAAGAGCTCAATCAGCGCCGCTTGCCGGAAACGGATGCGAACTACGAGTAAAGTTGTTGTTGTTTTTTTCTTTTTTTTTTATTGTCTTTTATTTTTGCAAACCTTTTGCACGTTTTTATTTGTCAGAGGGCTGAGTTGTGCCTCAGCATGATGCGGCGTTTACACCCGCATTTAGTTTGCCTTTGTTTGAGGCCAGCAAAGTTAGCGCATTTCATTTATTCATGTTTTCTTGGACCATCTCCTGTTCACCAGCTCCTGTTCGTTTGTTTCTCTTGTCGTCCTTCATCCACGGGCCTTCCCATTTCGTTTTGACAATGCTTCGCATCGCCAAGTCCTCTGCTAAATGTAATTTTCCGTTGTTAAATCCTGCTTTTCAAAACTTGTTTCCAAAGTGCAAAGGAAGTCAACTTGAGCGCAACAAGCAAAAGCAAAAAAAAAATTAACAACTGAAGAAAAAACGTGAAAAGAAACAAAATGTATAAGAAAACATAAAAATAAAAATAACAAAACTGTCGCTGCTTGAACTGAAATAAATAACTTGGCACCACTCATCAGGCTGAAGCCGCTTCCCCAAGCAAATGATCACTAAGCAGCTGCAGGACATCCATTGGGCGACCATCTACCATCAAATTGACAGCTTAACATCCCAACGTTAGTTTCTCCTTGCAACGAATTTAATCTATAAACTGACAAACAAAGCACACAGGACATTAACAATTATGGGATAGGGCAGTCGGGTACCGGACCTGAATTCTGTCCAGGAAGCGGAAGTGTGTAGCATTTCTTATGAACTTGCCCCGTCCCAGACACCAGACATAATGCATAACTTATTAGGGCAACTTTGGGCAGACTACGAACTGAACTGATGTAGTCACCATTGCAAGTGTCGATAATTCGATTCAATTTAATTATTCTATGTATTGCTCATATACTAGATTACCTGGAAACACTCTCAATTAGTGATGTAAATTTAAGCAGTGAATCGAGTTTAACAACAAAATATTAAAAACGGACCAAAAATTGTTGATATATCCTCAATTTTATAATTTTTCTGCATTCTAATTTATTCCATTTCGTCAAAATCCAGAGAGTTGTCGCTTTTTCATGAAAATAGATTTGACTAATTCGATTGATTGAAAATCTCTTCCCTGAAAATCCAACTGTCGATTTTCCTATGCACTTTTAAATCACAGCTCTCAATTATGAAACATGCTCCAAAACTCCTTTGATCTCGATTTCATTTGTACATTTCATTCCCAAAGAAGTGAAATCAATTAGCTTTCTCAATCGCAGCACAAACCTCTTACTATAATTACAGTAATTTGATGGTTCGTTTTCAGTGCAAGTTGATTCAAAATCGAGTCCCTTTTACAATTAGAACTCAAGTTTATTATAAACATTCCGGAA
The DNA here is from genome assembly GCA_037043405.1 of Drosophila subquinaria. NCBI lineage: Eukaryota > Metazoa > Arthropoda > Insecta > Diptera > Drosophilidae > Drosophila > Drosophila subquinaria. Next base: position 429,157 of record JBAMBL010003111.1, on the reverse strand, counting down.
ACGCCCAACTAATTACAACTTCTTATGTCCCCGAACACATTTACTTTAATTAAGTTATGTTCGGGTCCCGCCCCATAGCTGGGTTCAAAATGACAAATGCCTGGGCAAACGCCTACCAAAAAAGTTTACAGCATTTCGAGCAGGTCATAGTTTTTATTTGGGGATTCGCTTTGTTTCCCCCCTGGCCACTCAGGGTGCCCCCTTTTCGAACACTTGCCAGTAAAACAAATTTACGGCATTGTTTTTAGTTGTTCTCGTTATTGTTGTTGTTGTTGTTGTTGTTCAAAGTCGTGTTGTTGTTAGCATGGTGCACACATTTCAAATGTACATAATAATTCACACGCTCTTTCGCTCCCTTGCTCACCACAAAGAGGAGGGGAGATAGAGAGAGAGACTGTGGTATGGAGGAGAAGAAGGTAACGCACAAATCTACGCCAAAAGTAAAGTCATAAGAAAATGCATAAAACATGCCGTCGTCGACGACAGCGACGACGACGTCAACGTCGCCAGCACTTCAACTGCCAGCAGGCAAAAACTTTTCCCATCATCAACCACAAACAAAAGCCAACAATAGAGGGCAAAAGGGACAGAGGCATCAGCTCGGCAACCGGCCGAGCAAACCAAAAATAAAAGCAAAAAAAAAGTGAGTAGCATACAATACCATCATGCCTCCAAGTAGAGTCCGAACCCAAAAAACCGCTCCTCGAGCCAGTTGGTAAACATAAATTGCTGCAGGGCAGCAACACCAACAGCAGCAGCAACAGCAGTGAAAATCGTGGCAGCATAGGCAATCCTGTGATACTCGTACAAGGACCTCGCTAAGCCACAACAACTTTGCAGCAATTAAGCTTTGGTCTGGCATTGGGCGGGCGAACGAACACTGAGATCTGGGAACTGAAAACTGGGAGCTGGCTAAGAACTGAGGACAGAGAAGAGCAAATAATTTTTAATTGTGCTGCACAATGCTGTAAAATTAATTCATCTTTTTCACACTCAAATAAATTGCTGTTGACGCGACGCCAACGCTGACAATAACAAAAGCAACTACAATAGAACAACAAGAGCGGAAGTTGTTGTCGCCGCCGTCGTCGTCTGCTGAAGAGCGTAAATAATTACTTTTTCTTTGTGCTGTTGCCAAAACAGTTGCAATTGCTTTTGGCTTCTGCTCTCCACTCTAACTATCTCTCTCTCTCTCTTACTCTCATTCGATCTCTTTCGCCCGCTCAGCTTTACTCCACTGTGTGTCAGTTGCCAAAGCTGCACAGCAGCAGCGGCGACAGCTTGTAACTGCAATCGTTGCATACATGGCGTATACGTAACGCGGGTCGCCCTGCAATTTGTTTAATATATTTACGCCCATTGCTTGTTGCCAGCAAGTGCACAACACCGGCAAAAACAAACACTGCCGTATACAATTTATATTTAATTATGCGCAAATTAGTCACATACACACACACACACACGCACAGACAAACACACACACACGAAACAAAAGGGGCTGCAAAAAGCGTAGCTGCATTCAAAGTGTTGGCACATGACAAACACTCACAAGTTTTTGTGCTTAATTCTTGTAGTTGAATGTTTTGTTGTTGTTGTTGTTGTTGTTGTTGTTGTTGTAGCTGTAGTTACATGCGGGCGAGTAAGTTCTTTGACTTGTTTTTATATTTGTTCTTATACCAAGTGCCTTGTGCTCCTGATTTTCTTGTAATTTACGCTAATTTCTTGTGGAGCAAAAGAAAATTCCCCTTTTTTATGCATTTCAGTTCGCGACAAGCGTAAGAAACTTCTAAAGAACAAGTTTCTTATAAGGTATTAATTTATTTATTTATATCACGTTGACTATCAGTAGTCATTTAAAAATCAATCTAATTAAAAATCATATTTAGAAGCGTAATGAAAAATTATTAATAAGAATTGATTACGCACAATTTTAAATTCAAAATATTTTATCTTATTAGCATCTTGGTGCTGACATTTGAAACCTGAACTAAGCAAACGCTTAAGCAACTGGCACGTGGCTGGATTTAAAGTCTTACAAGCCTTTGACTTCTGTGCAAAAATTTTATATTGTGATTTTAGTCAAATTAAGATGAAATCTAAACAGAATTGTGGGCTTAATAAACGAACAATAGAGCTTTAAGTCTAAATAAAGAATCAAAAGAGGCAAAATTTTTTACTAAACGAATTTCAAGTACTTATTTCTAAAGTGACATTTTTGGATCAAGAGCATCACCTAATAATTTGACTGTATAAACCAGGCACCGTTTTGATAATAATTATAATAAAATAAATTATAAAATAAGAAATGTTTGCTATTTTCTTTCAAACATACAGAAAAAAAACCTTATATAACCGTTTAAGCGTTTAAAAAAGCTACAAAATAATAATTTAATTTCAAATTTCATTCAAAACCCAAAGGTTTTTTTAATTTAATAATTAGACTATTAGTAACAGCTGAAGTAAATTTTTATGGTTAAGGTAAAGATTAAAGTTTATCCTAAACTAAATCTCTTCTATCCCTGCGAGGTTAATAGATAGATAGTTTCACTCAGCTGATTTCTGAGTAAGTAACCTGCAAAATCAAAGTTAAATTCAACTGTTTTGAATTCTGTTCTTGACAATTTTGCTATTGACTTGCAGGTCTTGCAGTTTCCTTGCAAAACTTTGATGTAGCCTCGCAGAGTTAGACAAGAATTTAACCGATAACTTCAACAACAAACACAAGAAACTTGCTTACTTAAATAGTTGCCCAGTCTTTACCTGCAAAACTTTGTGTGCACTCACACACACACTCACTCTCCCAAAGACTCACACATGTATATATATTGCCAATATTTGCACACTCATTAAACAGCGTTGGGGCCCCCGCAGAAGCCCGCTGAATTTATGGCAACCCCGAGTGCAAGTTGCATGCATCCATAATTAACTAGTTGTTCTCTCCGTCGTATGCGTCATACAGGTGCATGAAAGTCGAGCAGGTATTTAGCAGCAGGCGAGACATTTATTGGTACCTGCAGCCCGCGGTCGATGATGGCCCTGGAGACCAAACTGAACCGAACAGAACAGAACAGTTCAGAAGCGTTGCACTTTAATTTATGAATGGAACACGTGGATGCTGGCAATGTTATGCAAATACTCGTATGGAACCCAGGGCTCTGAATCGCTGTCAGCACATAACGGAGGCCATTTTTAATTTGCACACATTGTGAATGAGATCCCGGCCGGGCTATTGGCAGAAATGTGAAAATTATGTGAATGTGACTGCGAATGTGAATGAAATTCGTTAGCAGCCGTTTGACAAAGCGACGTTCTCAAAAGGCAACGTCTGGCGAGTCCTGACGACGCGTCGTCGACGTTCTCTACTCGTATGTTAACAACGCCTGACGAGCCCCAACTAACTTGTTTGAAATGGGTGCAGTCGCATGCACGTAAACAAACAAAAGCCAAAGCAACAACACCAACATTGTTGAGAGCGAAATAAACAACAACACAAATTCAACGACAATGAAACGCTTGAAATGTCTGTGACCTTTGCTAGAGCTGGAGAAAGGTTCTATAGTCCCCTATTTAGCTGCTCAAATTCATGACCCCAAAGACTCACGGTTTATACTGTCGCGAGTTAGACTCCCTTGAGGATTTCGACAACAATTATTATTAACCAGACGCATTAAACAAATGAACAAAGTGAACAAAATGAGTGCAATGAAAGTTCTTGGTATGTGACTCAGCTTCATATGTCATACTTTCATTTGTCTCTAAACTGATTGAAGTAAATTAATGAATGTAAAAACAGAATGACTGTAGACATTCAAGATTTAAAATTAATTGAAAGTACATTGGCTGATTGATAGATAATTTATAAATTTATTTACTTATTCGACATTGACAAAAAGAAGTCGACCAAAAATGATGCACAATATCAAAACTAAAATTGTCAATTAGGATAAATGATAACAAATTAATTATTAGTTATCCAATTTAAAGCAGTAAATGCAAACTAAACTTAACCAAGTTATACTAAGTAACTAGTATTAAGTTTTTTTGTATAACAACTAAATAAAAATGAGCTCAACCATTTTGACACTATTGTCAGTATTTTTTTTAGAATTGCTCTCTTTTGACCCACAACTAATAAATATGCTTATGAGACTAGCCCAATGGCAATGACCCACAATGGATGCTGTATTTTTTATTAACCAGGCTTCAATGAAATATTGAACATTTTCACACATGCCAGCCAGCCCCATGTAAAGTTCAACTAATACTGATTTATTTATACTTTATTTATGTAATAGCATAAATGCTATCGCTGGCCAACAATGGCCAAAAGCTGACAAGGACAACGGAAAAGGGCACGGCAAAAGTGAAGAGAGAGAGAGAGATGGCGCCATTCGCGCAAATGGTCATTTATAACGATTGTCCGTAGCCGGGGCGTTACATAATAATAATAAAATTGACAAAGCTTAAGGCGGGTTGAGAACGGCGACGACATCCTTTTCACTTTTCATGTTGCATCATTTAATATGCGGCACATTTAAACGCTTTATCTCAAGCGGCCATTGTAAGGGCATCGAGTATTTATCATCAATCAACGCACGGCCTGCTACCCACACACACACACTAACACACACACACACATTCGCAGATATATTCAGTAAGAGATGGAATTACTTATATTGATACTGACATGAACACATACTGAATACATACGCACATGGCCATTTATGACTTTTGCTGACGTTCAACGGCTGTTCATCTTCAGATTCAAATGTACTGAACTGCAAAGCTGGACCATCTCTTTCCCATAGTCTCAATCCGTCTCTTTCCGTTTATTTCTCTTGTCTCTCGTTTTATCCTTGCCTCTGTTGATTGATGAATCGCACATGTAAATTAATTTGCTGCCGTTTTCTTAATTTCTTTTTGCTTGTCAGGCTTATTTGGGGCCCGATTCTGTTTCGTTCTCATTGTCAGTTGCCGACATTTGTAAGCCGCTTAATTGCTTTATTTCTTTGCCTTTGACTGTTCGCTCTATAGATCTATCTGCCTTTGCTCCCAATATCGCAACTCCTGCTGCTCTCCTTACAAATTCATCTCAATTGCCTTTTTCCAGGAAATTCCGCTCTAATTCTATTTGGCAAGGGAATCGCAAAAGAATTGGGCGAACTTTTGGCCAATACGATTTGATATGATGTTAGCAAAGGCTCTTCGATATTTGAATGCGTTTCGCAGTAAGTCGTTCATACAGTTCTTATTTCAGTTCAGAGCTAAGATTGAAAAAAGTTTGAATTTTATTAAAAAATATCACTGATCTAACCGAAAAATTTTTATAAAAGTGACTCCAATTAGAACGAACGTAGAATTCATTTAATTTATTTTTACAAATAATACGTCTTCTTATTTCATTGATATTATATATTATAGAGCAGCTTCTAGTCGTATCAATGCTATTCTACTTCTCTTCTCCTGTTATTTATATGCAGAACGTCTTTGATATATTTAAAAGCATTTGCCGCCACGCAGCACAATTGTGAAAGAATGTGGCAACAAACACATCAGAATCATGTGTGTGGGCTTAACTATAAGTATCTTGTAGAATATGTACATATCTGCCTAACCAACCTAGCGTATTTTTGCAAAGAGAAAGAAGCATTTTGGTATGCTACAGTGAAGTTAATATGATTTACATTTACAATTGGTTGTGCTGTCAAACGGGCTCAAATAACAACTGCCATTAAAGATCAATCAAAAGCGTTTATCCTTGATTATTTGTCATTATCCTTTTTGTACAAACCGCAGCAACAACTGCTGCCTTAATCTCCGCATTAAAGCCGAACCATTGCCATTGCCATTGTTATAGCTTACTTGAGGTGGGGTCTCGTCCCGTCCAGTCCTTTATTTATTCTGCACATTTCAAATACGCCGGCCACACGCGCGTGATAAATGACATTAATCCGCCATGTTCAGCGATTCCAAGTGGCAGAACGTACACACACACACACACACACATACATACACACACTGCACTATGGGGCGAAATCCGAAAAATCGACTATTTAGTCATTTTATCAAGGTATTAATTTTACCACTGTTTTGGTATTAACATCTTAAGAAAACTTCAAACTGTAAAGTTCTGTACCAAAAATGTTAAATAACAGAAAAATGTTAGCCCTGACAGCTATTAAAGTCAGCTGTTGCTTCCGAAAAGCACGTTCGTTAACAGTGCAAACTTTTGCAGCCTATTTTCAAATTGGTATTGCACAAAGGCTAATAATTTTTTTTACAATATTTAAAATGAATACCAATTATACGGGTTTGTACTATGTGTTGGTTTTACTAGTATTCTGTATTTGTACGTGTTCTGTTTATATTTTGTTATATTAATTAATGCTTTAAAAGATAATTTCTTGGAAAGAAATATCAACTTTGCGAAGGAATTTAGCAATGATGCTTAACGAGGCTTAATGTAAGTCCAACTGTATGTCGTAGATCCATTCAATGTTATTTAAAGGCAATATGTCTCAATTTGAACAATTTGCGATAATCCGCGCAAATAAATTTTTTAGGACGTAACCTCACAATTTTTCCATGCTGATTTGCTCGCTTGTCGTATGAGGTATTTGACCAGTTTTTGAGGTATTTATTATTAACTCGAAAACTACTTCATATATTTTGATGCGGTTTTTTTTCTAGTGTTATGTATACCCCTAGAAATTTTTTGCAGAAAGAGGCGTGTTAAAATCCCAGCCCCAAATTTTTTTGTTTTTTAATTTTATGCTCACAACCATATATTAGACCACACAACTTTCTTTGTCTAACAATTAGTTTTTCTCTTTATTGCTAATAATAAACAAGCTCAAAGCTTTTTATTTGAAAAAAAAATTATGAGCTTACTTGCTACCGATACCAAAAAAAAAATATACAAAAAATTAAGGCCGGGGGTGGTGACACGCCCACTTTTCCAATAACATTTCTGAAGGTGTACATAACATGAATAAAAATACCGTATTCAAAAATTTAGCTTATTATAGAAGTTATTAATAAATATTCGATATTTCGGATTTCGCCCCATAGTGCACTGGAATGAGAGAAACACAGCTCAAGCAGCCAATAAAGTCTCGGACTGGGCTGGGCCTATTATCCCTAGCTCTTGCCCATCTCATCCTGTTGTCCTTTCAGCCCTTCACTGCCCACACTCTTGTTGTTTTGTTAATGGTCGATTTCGAAAGTCTGCACAACTGATAAGACAAGTGGCTTTGATGCTTTAATATATTGACACAGGTATGCCGAGCAGTCAGTCTCGCAGCCAGTTGGCTATTAATATTCATTAGGGACTGGACAGCATTTCATATTCGCCTACAAGCAGACAACAAGAGAAATACAAGCTGTAAGTGTTCCGCAAATTAATTTCGCTCTAAATTCAACGAATATTTTTATATATATTTATTATTTTATGTATATTGATATTTATATTTTTAGATTTGATTTTACTGTAATCTCATTTTTTAAACTTGGCGAAATTGTTGAGAAATTGTTTTATGCAACATATCATATAAATTGATTTTTCATAAACCGGTTCAGTTGGCAGCCAAGCCCACTCCCCGTGCAACTTTGAAGCTTTACCTTTTGATGACTTTGTCCTCGGCTTGGCAATCATTAATTTATCAATCTGCTAGTGCCTTGGGAGCACATGAAAATTTTCAGCTACCAAGCTCACAGCTTTTTTATGTGCTTTTTTATTATGATTATTTCTTTCTTTTCGTTTTTTTCGTTTTTTGGCCAAAACAAAAATCACATACGACCGTGGTTATAATGTGCGTGGATCGTGCGCTCTCGAGCTCGTAATTCTGGGACTGGGCGGGAATTTTCTTCTTTTAGTATAGTTTGATACTGGGTTGGGTCCTGTGGGCGCTTGTTGCTGACAAAATAAAGTCAAAAATCAAATGTTTTTGATATCGACTTTGACAGCTTCATGACAGCGCTCAATAAATTTTGATAACGCGTCCAAAAGAGTCGACGGCATCAAGAAATTGGAAAAGGTACGGAAGAAATTTGAAATCACAGTCGCTTGCTTTTCCTTCTATCCCCACCCATCACACATACAGGCACAGGTGAGAGACACGAGAGACACATAAAAAAGCTAAACAAACGTTCTCACCACAGAAAAAAAAAAGAAAATTGCTCAGCTCAGTGCGATTTAGAACTGTTGACTCTGATTTCTGTTGGGTAAGGGTTTCAGTATTTGAGGGTGCGAGTAAATTTAACAATTTCAATTGTATGTAGTATGCAAAACCCTTTAGGTGTTTAGACGCACAACAACGCGTAATTGCTAAGCGGCAAATGCCACTGAATAATAAACAAACCATCCGAGACATACTGACAGCCAGTTGGGAGCACACTATGAAGTGTTTGGTGTTTATGAGCAATTAATATGCCTGCGTTCGCATCGCATCGCAAAACCAAACCAAACAAGGCCAAACATAATGAATGTCAATCGTGCGACCAGTGTGGAATAACGTGCGGCTTACCAGCGATAAGCACTCTGTGATCAATTATGGTCTAATGATAGTACATCTTGGCCAAAAGCAATTTGCATAATTATGAACAGAAGTGCTAAATTGTTAGCAAAGTATTTAATAGTTATTACTATAAAAATATGCCAAGCGTAAATTGTTTTTTCTTTTTATTACATTTAAAATTTAAATTTAAAGCCCCATTAAATGTTTTTTGCGGGTGCGTGTCATAACGCCCAGTGTCATAACGCCCGCGGGTGCTATGACACAAATTTTTGTGTCATAAGGTCCGCGGGCGTTATGGCACTTTCAAAAGTGTCATATCGCCCACTCTCAATGTGTCATACCGCCCGCGGGCGTTAAGACACTTTTTATAAGTGTCATAACGCCTTCAACTACTTAAAGCTTGTAAAGTGCATCAAGAATCAAAAAGATAATAAAAGTATCGTTAGTTCATAAAAGTACCGTTCATTATTGTATTTTTCTAAGCCGCGGGATGTGGTACTTCTGTCTTGTAGCCACTTTCAAATTTGCTCTGACAAAAATCTGCAACAATGCTCAAAAAATTCCCTATTGCACTGCCCATATTGCAGACAAAGAGTTAAAAATAATTTTAAAGTGTATCACTTCAGTATGAATTCATTATTATTCAATCTCAAAACTTACTTTGTAAGGGTGCAGGCAAACATTTTTTGCCTGCGGCGCTTCTTTAGAAACACTTCCCTATATTATGCCCCCATATTCAGGTTACAATAATGACTGAGCATGACCAATGCCGACACAGCAGATATGCCCCATTGCTTGAAGTTATCTTTATAATAAGTTAAGATTGGAGGCGGCTAGTTTTCTAAAGTCTAACATAAATGTTTTTTTTATAATAAACATTTAATACTTATAAGCTTCGGGCGTTAATGCACTTCTTATAGTGTCATAAAGTCCACAAAAAAAGTGACATAACGCCCTGCGGGCGATATGACACTTTTGAAAGTGTCATAATGCCCGCGGGCGTTATGACACAAAAATCTGTGACATAACGCCCACGGGCGTTATGACACTGGGCGTTATGACATGCACCCGTTTTATGCATTTATGCACAAAGTTTCCATTGCAAATATTCGAAAATAATTTCTGCCAAATTCATTTATTGACTATGCCAATCCCTAAACTCCCAGCTAATCAAAAGGATCCCCTACCAAACAAAAAATATCAAAACCGAAAAGCAATCATATGCCAGACATCAAAATGAAATCCAAACATTAAGCCAAAGTGCGCGTAATTTTATTTATTTATTGATAATTTGCAGCTCTGTCATACACACTAACACACACCCACACACATATTTTATATCTACCAATACAACCGCAAGCAATTTTTACGCTTATTTAGGCGCTTTGGGGATTCAGCTGCGGATTTGTTGTTGGTCGATTGGCATATTTAATGCCATCCAGTGGCACAAATAATAAAAAGTGTGATTTAACTTTGATGGATGACAAATGCGAGTCTGCCTTTTGATCAGGCTGATAATGCTGACACAGGCAGATGCTCGCTGCCATGCCTCCTCGCCCCTACCACACACACACAATCACACACAAATATACCAAAAAATTTTTATATATACAAAAAATGTCGTTTGAGATGAGGCGAAAACATTTATTCATTGCATTTAATGAAATTTTTTGTTGATTGAGTTCTGTCGCTGCTAGAACCGTCCCAGTTTTTCATTTCCCCCCTGCTTTTCATGGCATATTTACCAGATCCCTATCCCTCTATCGTTATCTCTGCATTGGACGTGCTGCGCTGTACGCGGCGTATACGTAATATGTGCAAATTTAATTTAATAGCTGTTAAAAACATATTTATACATAAATGACTGCACGTAGCGAGCGTTAGCACTACGGATGCCAATTTGTTTATAAGTGCACGTCAAATTTGATCGTATACAACTGCTGAATATGTTACTCACCATTCCATGCCATTCCAGGACCAGTACATAGACACTAAGATACACCTCTAAATACACATACTATTTATGACTAATGTGCCAGAAGTGTCTATATGTCTTAGTATATGTAATTCTATTTATTTAAGTCGCAAATGGCAGCACGTCGTGTGAGTATTATTCACTTTGGGTGCAGCTTTTAACTCACTTCTGGTTGCGCTACACACGAAAGGCATTGGCATCGCATAGAAAAGTCATGGATTGAATAAAGAAATAAATACAAAGGTCAACAACATTTTTGACACACCGAATTTTTACCTGTGTTTGGTTTTAAATGTTACTTCAGATATGATATACATACATATATACAATGCAACAATAACATATTGCTTACAGAACTATCTCAATTAAAAAATTAAATCAGTTTAAATTTGTAATATATAAAAGTTGTGAGCCAAAAAAAGATCAGAGTATTTATTAAACTAGAAAAAAATATAACAGTTTAAAAAATTAGTTCTTACTTTAAAAAAAAGTTGTTGTTGATCATCTTTCTGTTTTAATTCATTGTCTACTAACAACTTATTACTTCGATACTTTTAAGTTTCTATTTTATCACTTTTGTGATATCCCTTTAAATAAATACTATATTTAATTCGACTCTAGTCCGAACTGTACATTTAATTCAAGTATAGCGCAATGAATCTTCCGTTTAACCGAAACGCTTTCCAAACTGCACCCCAATTGCTCTGTTGCTTTGCTCTGCGACTTCCTCAGAGCATTTCATGACATAGGGTAATAGTAACAGCAACAACAAGAACAACATACATTCATACACACACACATAACGCAAAGGAAATTATTTTTTTTTACCTTTACCTTTGGCGATACTTTCGCATTTTTCATCATGCCGCTTAAAATGTAAAACACGTTGAAAGAGTTGACAACTCGAATGCTGGCAGGCTCCCAGGCTTCATCAGCTCCCCAAAAAGCAGCTCCCAAATACGGCCAAGTCATTCGTATGCAAGTCAAGCGTTTGCCAAACTTTATGTGAAAAATTGATGCCAGCTACAAAGCACTAGAAGGCTGTGCCAGAAAGCAGCAGATGATGATGATGATGAGAAGCACAGACTCAGCTAGCAGGCACAGTGAGAAAGTGAGAATACAAGGTTAAAGAGAGAGAAGGATTAAGAAGAGTGACGACAGCATGCACGTGCGTGCATTTAAAAAAAAGTACCATGTGCTGTTTGCGTTTTAATTTTCCCCAAATAGCTAAACATAATTTATAAAACATACTTCTGACAGCCCAAAAGCAGAAAAGGAAAGAGAGCAAAAAATGAATAATATGTAGATAGGGTTACAATGGGCCACTTTTCACCTACATAAACACATATGTATTTATGTACATACATACATATGTATACTTTCATTCCCTTAAATAAAAGTGTGAGGCAATTACACGTGCTGAAACAAAATGCCAGTGACAAAACTGACGCCCCATTAAGCTTACCGAAACATTTATGACCTCGAGGGTGTCATGATGACACGAGACACAAACTAAGACCTTTAGTTACGATTAGCTGCTTGTGCTTGTGCTGAACTCGTGATTCACCTGCAAACTTTTTCAAGTGCTGCATATGTCAGGTCGACAGCTTTCTTTAACAGGGAGCTGACACTTAGTTATCATATCATTGTTGTGTCACTTCAAGTTGTACTTTTGTACATTCTTTAAGGCCCTATTCTCCTTCAGCTTGCTGTTTTTGGACCTTTTTTGAAAAAATTCTCATTTGAAAACGCAAAAAGATGTTTGAATTTTGTTTTTTTTATTGAATTAGTAATGAATGAAAGAAAAAAAAAAAATTTTTTCGCCGCGATACGAGGGCTGTTCAAAAAGTAATGAGTCTTCAAAGTTGGTGGTGCAAAAAAAAGGTGTCGTCACGGCGGCCACGATTCCGGGTCTCCGGAGCGTCGGAAATGAAAAAAAAAACGGGGTTATAATCAGTATAGATGTAATTCTGGCCCGTAGTAAAATAAAAATTTTGCGATTTTTTTTGACAAAATGGCGGTCATTCAAAAAAAAAATTTCAATTTCGGGCTTTTTTTTTGTAGTTTAGTGTAAAAAAAAAATAGTAAAAAAAATCGCAAAATTTTTATTTTACTACGGGCCAGAATGGTGACAATTATGCGTCGATTAAACTTTGTTTCATCCAAATCGGTTCAGTAGAACTGGCGGAATCGTGGCCGCCAGCTCGAAAAACGTGGTTTCGAGATAAACGCGTTTAAAGTTTTGACTTCACATGCATTAACATTAACATTGCTGGATAAAAATGGCCGTATCTCCTTAAGTATTTCGAATTTAGGGGCATATTCACAACTACCCAAGCTATAAATAAATGCAAAAAAAAAAAGTCGAAAAAAATTTTTTGCTGAAAGAGAATAGGGCCTTAAGAGCCCTTTTTGGAAGCTATGTAAGAGCAGTCTTCATCAAGTAATTTCCATTTTAAAGATCTTCACGTGATGATTTATTAAAAATAAAAGAAATTAATTCAGCACACAGGAAGACTATTTATGATAGTTCAGAGCATATGTTTGACACGTCATTTTACACCGAGTGTCAAATCCAACATCTATCAGGTGGTTGCGACAGATATTTGCCGAGTTTATCCAGGAAAGGTGTAAAAGGCGTAGCTTATAATAAACTTGGCAGCAGGCAGAGAAAGCCGAAACTGAAGCTGAAGCTGAAGCTGAAGCTGAAGCTGCTACCCATCAACGGACTATGCCCAATGAGCCTTGATAAGTATTATTCTGGCCAGCAGCAACATTTTGGGTCAGCGTTAAAGTTTCACCGTTCAATGTTTCCATCCCGGTTTGTACTCAGAACAGAAAATTACATTTTATAAATAGCAGCAGTTACTGGGCGCTCTGGGTTTATTTTTGACCTGAAATTTTATAAGCTGTAAATTTCTGATGAGCAGCAGCAGGAGAAGCAGTGGCGACACCTAATGAATATTCTCGTTGCCCTTACACAATTTTCTATGCATTTAGCCAAAAAATAATTAAATCGCTCTGTCGTCACATCATTTTAAAGTTCATTTCACTTTCAAGCATTTTAAGTAAATTAATTTAGTTAGATTAAATAATCATACATTTTTATTTAATAATGTGCATTAAATATGTAAGTTAATTTTAGTGTTAAATTTAATTTCACTGCAATTGTTGGTAGAGAAAATCGCTAAATCAAGGCACAAGGCCTAATAATATGTATATTTTTTAATTAAATCCAGTGACTCAGATCCTTTTCTCCTTTGCAATCAAATCCTCGAATATATTCATTTGTTTAACAAATGTTACTACCGAAAAGGCCAACTTGGCTACCTAGAACAAAAATGTAAAGTTATGTTATCAAATGTTATGGAAAATTAAAAAAAGCCTACTTACACTTATGTTTGTCTTCAGGGAGATAGGAAAAATGGCACCGGCAGTAAAGGTAATATTCTGTTGAACGTTGTGTATAAAGTGTTGCAGCGTCGATTTATAGCGTGGACTCGCATCTAACCAGTTCGAGTGGAAAATTGTGAGGGCCAGATCATCGCAGTCGGAGTCGATTAGGGTGCAAGTATAGCAGAAGGGAAATGTCTGCATAACGAGTGCAAAAACGTAGACAGTGCAGGATATGCCAGTCCAAAAAGTCACAAAGAACATTATATTTATCATAGTGAGTCCAAACAGTAAGCCAACAAATAAAAATTGTACGAAAATGACTTGTGAGAGGCACGGTCTTATGATTTCACAGGCACTAGTTAATTACAAAAAACATTTAATTAAATATTGTATTTTGAGTTAATTGGGTTTGATATTTACTCCAAAATTTGCTTGTGATCTTCAATACAGTTTTTGAGATCCTCGTAGCTTTGCTCTTCAGTTTGGTTGGAGTCGGTGCGTAAATTCTTAATGCGGTTCTTGAGTAAATCAATGTTTAAACGTATAAGCAAGCCGAAAATCAGTGGGTAAGAGTCATTCACATGATTATACAAGAGGCCAGTTCCCATAAAAAGTATTTCAAATAAAGTAGCGATCAATAAATCGGAGGTGCTCGTTCTCCAGTCAAAATACGGAATATATATTTTCCAAGGTGCTTGTCCTTTTAAGAGCGCTCCGATTATGGTTAATGATCCAAATGCTATATAGCAGATCAAATATGAAAGATAGGCTATATTGCATAATCGCACAGTAAGATGCACTGCCAGCTGCTCTTCGTCCTTTACACAACGCTTATTCATCTGATCTAACATATCCTGGAGCTTACTCAAACGCCAGACGTTGATCATTGTCGCAAAACTTTTTATAAAGGCGCCGGGACAATTGAGAGCGGCCTGCAAAGAGGAAAAGAACTCGCCAGGCTTAAAAGTGCTGAACTCTAGCACATAAGTAATGACAAATCCGACGTTTAGGTACAAGCAACACGCCATTAAGAATATTTTGACGAATTTGTAAAACCCAAAGTACGAATATCTGCTATTCTTCGCTGGAGGCAACCAGCCGAAGGCAACCATGGCTTGGTTCAAGTATATAAAGGCATCACTCATTTTCATGCGATCGGTTGAAGTAGGCTTCCTCAAGTATCTAAAAAGTACTTTATCACTTTTCATAATTAACTTATTTTCTGATTTAGCTTCTCGACTCGACTGAAATGAAGGTTCAACTGTTGATTCTGATGCGCTTGAGTTTTATTTATATGCGCTCGTTGACAGCTGCGACTGTTTACATGGCTGTTCTTAAATATACCCTGTACCACATAAAGGATCAACAAAGGGCAACAACGACTAATACACAACGGAAATGACAAATCGTATGCTTTAATATGTATTTATTTCAAAAACCATATTTAATATGTCTACATCTTATATTAGTTAAATTATATGATATAAATTATTATAAATTTTAAAAAGGCATCAATCCCAACTAAAACAATCCTAAAAACATGTACGAGTATATGATATTATTTATTGCATTTATTGCAATTTACTTGCAAAGCAAAAAAAATGAGCATTGGGAAAATTGTCACCAGTTGGCATATTAAAGGAATACCTAATTGAAAAGTTAGTCAATTAAATTATATAACATGTACTTATCTGGTAAGCTGAATTAAAAAATGTTCAATGCAAATGCAAATAAATGGAAACAAGTCTTATAGAAACTCTGAGTTTTGTATATTGTTTAAATAGCATTTGAAACAATCAATTTTTTAAGGGAAATTCAGCTTATACAGGACATAATTTTTTATGAACTGTTGCAAACTTTACGAGACTGCTGCCTGCTTCTTCTGTTCCTCCTGTTGCCAGGTGTAACTCTCTGTTGCCCCAAAACTCTGTCCAGAATGTTGTTCATATATCAAAAAGGAAAGTTATTCAAAGCCGCGCAGCAGCGCAGTGGCGTTCACATGGCCAACGTTTTGATTTATTTAAAGTAAGCAAAAGTTATGCCAAAAACCCCATAAGAATGGTGAATTATGCATATGCAAGTCCAGCAAAAGTTCATAAGAGTATGTGTGTGAGAGGTATATACATATAGTAGATGTGGGCGTGGCATACACCTGGGAAATAAGCAAAGTTTATGTGTGTGGAAAGAAGACAAAGTATGAAAAAAAATTGATTAATGCACTGGCCATATCATTTAATTAATACGCACAGTGGAGTACTCCAAACGGTCGGAGTTGTGGGACAGCATCATCATTAATGCGCAGTTGGCCCACTTGGCTCATTCAGCGACGCCTCAAGGTATGCAGTGCAAACATTTTAACGGCCAGTGGCCAAACAAGCGACACATCGCATCGTTGTTATTAGCGCTAAGTTGCCATCAATTTAAGCAAACTAATCTGCTGACGTGGCTGCCAGCAACCAGCTGCTGTTGTTGTTGTTGTTATCCTTGCTGTCGCTGCTACTGCTGCTGCTGTTGATGATGTGTTGCTGCTGCTGCTGCTGTGCCAAGCATAACATAAACATGTATTTGCACAGGTAGCCAACTGGCCAATAGGCCACGCCCAACATATGACACAGCACGACAACATGAATGTCAACAACGGACAGCTTTCAAAATGAAGCTGCCACATCATAGAGAGACATTGACACACTGGTGGACACACTGGTGGACAGACGGACAAACTGACTGACTAAGTGGTCGCCAAAACAGCGAGCGTGCAAGTTGTGGGCGTTGGTTTCCATATATGGAAAAGTGGCGAGGTCACCGCGTAACGGGATGCAGAAATTAACCCGCAAGTGCAGTAGCCGCAACAGCAGCCGGGAAATCATTTCTGGGCATTGTAAATTGCCAGGCTGAACATCATCATGGCCCCGAGCAACACAGCAACACAGCAACAGCAGCAAACTGCAACCAACAGCCAACAACCAGGAACAAGCATCGTCATTTTGGCCAGCGCATTTAAGTTGATCCAATGACATCAAATTGACATTTTATGCGCCAATTTTAAAACGGCGGCGCCACGGCAACAGCAAAACTGTAATTATGTGGCCAGGGACGCGCAAACAGTTTAGCCAGGCAACAGCAGCACCATATTCTGGACCAACACCACCAACCAGAACAGAACTGTTCATTTGCTTTGCTCGGCAAACAACACAAATTGAAAGGCATCCTAGCATTTGGTTTGACTTCAAACACCACTCAATGTCGCCTGACCAACTTGATACATTTTAAAACTCAAAGTCAATCACATGTATTAATTCGCTTCTCTCTGCTGCACTCGGTACACACACAATATGCTTCTGAATACTTTATGGGATTGCGAATGCCACGTTTTCTTTTATTTTAATTGGCAGTTGCACAAACGGCAAACATCTAATTAAACAGTTATCGATTGCTGTTTGCTTTTAACTTTTTTTATACCCTGTTATCAATTGAAGATTGATTAAATTAAGTGTTATTGAAAGGGTTATCAGTATAATATTATATTATTAACCATTATCAGTCGACAACAACAGGCGAGTCCATCTAGTCAGATAAATATCGTATAAGGTATATCTTGTTATCTGTGCACAGGGTATTTTTTAAACTTGCTTACTTCGCACAGAGATTTTGCGTTGGGAATATATCCACTTGCATTTAATTGAATCAGAATGTCAGATGTAATGTCCTTCAAAACAGCACATATTCAATTCTGGAATGTGGAAGAGGGAAATACGGAATATATGTATAAATAAATCGATTAAGTTTTAACAAAGTTATGGATATCATGTTAGCTTAAGCAAATCGAATGATAAGGATACTGTTGAGTCCACTGAAGTGATATTAGCTAAGTAATTGTAAATGACACAATATTTCAAATAAATACAAAAAAAAATAGCTTATAATTAAAATATTTACTAAGTAACTACAAAGTATTTATTATATTTTTACTTAAGGTTTGTTGAGTAAGTACGATTATTTTGGGTTAGTTATCATTAGGCAATCCCCGTGGAGGTTAAAGCACAAATCTACGCATAATTAGAGAGCAACTGGCAGCGGGGCACAGCTGGATTGAAGTTCAGCATCATTAGCCAACAGTAAAAAGGGCAAACTATTATTATGGCATTAATTTGTGGCCCACAAACGGAATAAACAGTAACAGCAAACAGTAAGAACAGTAAGAACGGCAACATGACAAGCAACAATTGCAAAAGCAAAAGAAAATTAAAAGCAACTTTCCCAAGCGACTTGCTGGCAGCAATCTAATAACAACATGTTGCCCTCTCATGTGTGTTCACATGTGTGTGTGTTTGCCTGTGTGCATGTGTGTGTGTGCGTAATTACATGACACTTGACGCTAAGCAATTTGTTAGCAAAAACAGTCGCAACAATAAAAAGGAACTACCAGGGCAGCGAGAAAAACAGTCAAACAAAAGTCAGAATTAAATAAAACTTAATGACAGCGCGCAAGCAAAGACGATGAGGAGCAAGAATTGAGACAACAGTCGGAGACAACTCCCAGTAGATGTCAAAAGGCACAGCTCAAATTGCAGGACAAGCGACCCCGACAACCTCTCTCTCTCTCTCTCTCTCTCTCTCTCTGACACCACCAACCGTACACCACTCTGCCCCACTCAGCATTTTGCCACCCATTTTATCACCCTTGTCGTGTAGTAACTTAGCTATGCGTGCTTTATGAACAACTAGCCTACCCCAAGACAAACTTAAATAAGCTGACAACACACAACACAACTGTCAACTGTCGCGAGTCGCCCCTGATAAGACCCCAGTGACTGACAAATACTTATTTAAGGCTGTTCCCATAAACCCCAAGGCATTTTTTTGTGCCTAGCTATAGTAAGTACATATTTTATAGCTGCAGAATGCAACTGAAGCTAATTGACAGTTACATTAGACAATTCCAAATATTTATTTTTATACCCTTTATCTAATGATAATAGGCAAGGATCGGTAGAATGGTTTTATGCAATTGAATGTTGCAAGCATAGGAATCAGGCCCCCAAAAGCATGCAATAAAAAATATTTAAAATTTATTTAAATTAATAACGGGTATCCTATAGTCGGGAGCTTGACTCTAGCCTTTCCCACTTGTTTTTCGTTAGGGAAAATAGAAAAAAATGCGTATTCTTATTATAAATCATATTTCAATCATCAAATCATTATTCATGTATACTTTTAAATTAATTAATTATAAATTGTAAAAATAAAATAAGCTTCGTTTTACTTCCTGCTTGTTCAATTATTTCAACTTAATCGATATTTACTAAGAAAGAAAGATTCCGGAAAGGTTCGATTAAAGATCAATAAGTTCAGTTTTTCATCAAAAATCTAAAGTCTGAAAAAACTATAACCTTGGGCTTGAGCATATTCTTTTATTATTCAATATGATGTGTGTACGGGGTATCTCGTAGTGATAGGCTCTTGACTAATGTAATGTAATAAAATACACCGCATAAATAAGCCGAATTGTTAACTTGATAAATTCTTTTGCGCCCAAAGTCGACAGCGGTGTGTCTTTATTTTCTATTTTCTATATATTTTCTATATTGTTTGCATGCCACGCACATACAATGTTAGTTGTTGTAACTGACAGCAACTTCACACACACACACACACACACACACACCCTTAGCGATTCACTTGGATGCAGGAGTAACCCATAAGAGAACCCATCTACCAACTATGCACGGACTAATATTGTTTCACAGTTTTCAGTTTAGTTTTTGCAACGTTTTTTTCCTGCTCATGACGTTGATGAGTTGTTGCTGTCTAAGTGTCAAGCGACGCGTCAAACTTTAAACTACACGCCAACACCCCAAATGAATTGTAGTTTAGTAATATGTGTAGTTGGAGAGTGTATGGTGTGTGTGCATGTGAAATTGTATCTGGGCGTGCTGTCGACACATTAAATTTTCCTCTCACTCTTTTGGCACTCAACTAATCTGGGATCTGCGCTTGCTTTGACAGCATTTCCGTTGAGGCAAAACCACTTGACTGATACAAAGGTGTCTGGCTTTGTCTAACAGCCAACAACCTACAAACCAACAGGCAGCAGAAGCAACAGTAGGGTATGTCTAGACTTTGGCAGCCACTCCCGAGCAGGCAGCCAGTGACAATTCGTGAAAAAAGCCATACCCGAGCAAAAATCATTCCCACCTCCAACTCGATTCCCCCAAATGTGCCAGACTACATGACACGACAGCTTGACGCTGGTGGCTTGTCAACGCCCAAGTGATAGTAAAATGAAGTAGTTCTCCATACCATCAGACCACATAAAGCACAATAAAGTTACAAAACCTAACACACAGTCAAACCCAGGATTTATCATACGCCTCCAGTCAGTGTTAGGCAATCCAAAGAAATCCTTTTCTGTTTTTATTCCTCTACTTTTTTTTGGGGGTTGAAAGTGCATTTTCCAAATTGCAAAGTGATTGACAACAACGGCAGGAACACCCCAACGCCTACACTACTAGACGAGGCATCAACAACGTCAACTACCACAATGCAGTAGCCTAAAAGCGTGCTACACTTAAACTCAACTCAACTCAAGTGGCCACTTTGTTGTTGGCCCCCTTCCACACTCCACATTCACCTAGGACACGGACACAAGACCAAGTTAAAACCTTTTGGCTTGCCGCTTGTTGCTGTGAGTGATTGCATTGAGATTAGGCGCGAGCTTCGGGTGAGCCAAGTGCATGCAACATACTACATATATAGTCCAAATATGTGATGCAGATAACGTTGCACTTTTGCAAATTTGTGCAGCTGGAGAAGTTGCTGCCTTTTGTCAGATACAGGCTCGAGACTCTGTCTCTAGCACACACACACACACACATAGCAACAACTGGCACAAGCAGCATTGGCAAAAACTGCAATCGACCCAGGATGCAGGATGCCTTCTATTCTGTTGTTGTCTTAATAATGCATTGACAAGGTGCGCACCCAATATATGTATGCGTTACAAGGAACAAGGCACCTTCGAGGGGTGATTCATCATCTTTTGCTATGCAAAATATCAAGACAAATCAGACGATAGGAAATAACGTTCAAGGACTAAAAGCTTAATTAACTATATTAATTTTAACTCGAATTTTCTAAAACTAAAAGAAAAAAGAATTCCATCAGTCGAAGTCTCTATAATTGGTTTTTATTTTTTTTTGATAATGGTGATATGAGTTAGGGAATTTCCAATGTAATTACCATCTGATCTAATCTCTTTTCAATATATCATGTTCGTTTGTTGCATACTCTTAATCATGCTTATAGGATTCAAAGCCCAAACAGTAACTGAAAATTATCCAGCCTTAAATTTGCTGTAACCGTCTAAAGCTGGTAGAAAGTTAACTTAATTGTTGATTGACAATGATATAATTTGTATATGAAGACATCAGTATGAATTTCGAAAATTTATGTTTTTTTCTTTTTATATCATTATGTTGACTACATTTTTGCTAAATTTATATACAAACAGCGATTGAGTATTTAGTCCAAGAGTTGAAATGCATTGGATCTTGCAAAGATGAGAATAATATTGAAAGTAAGCAATATATTTTTTATGTCCCTATTAATTCTGCCTCCAGTGTATATAATTTTTTAGCAAAAGCGCCCAAATGATCCCATTTCTCTTCAATATATTACGTTCAGCTGTTGAATACACTCATAACAACCCTCTTGGTATCCTTCTTCTTTCAATAGGCCACAAAGGTGCATTGAACTGCAACTGCTCAGCTGAAGTTGAGAGCAGAGGCATTCAATTTGCTTTCCTGTATTTTAGTTCAGTTGAGTTGAGCCAAGCAGAGCTGAGCTCAGCTCCAGTTACGAGGCCAACTGGGTCAACTGTAACAGCAGCTGAACCAATTTTACCGAAGCTTTCAACTTAAAGTCTTTCTTGCAAAATATACTATGATCAAATATTTATTATAATGCCAGGGACGCGCATGTTGGCAGTCGACTGTTGAGTGAGTGAGTGAGGTAATGCTTGGGTAATGAGTACTTTCACTTGGTCGCCGTTGTTTCCGTTTCCGTTGCACATGGCGTATGAGCATTATGACAAATTATCCAACTCTTATTGAATTATTACATACATTATAGTCGCCAGACTGTTTCTTTCTCTGCAAGTTTGAGTAGCATAAATATACATTGTTTTTTTTTTTTGTTTTGTTTTTTTTTTTTTCTTTTGTTTTTGGCAACTGTCATAACGCGGCAGTTGTCAAGACTGTAAATGTAAGTGCTGCTTCGCTCTCACGTTGTCAAATGAAAAATGAACGCGACAATTATCGTAATTGGACCAACCGAGTCGACCACAAGGCCGAAATTCGAATACAGTCCACAACCAAAGCGGGGGTGTGAGATGATGGTTGAATGGAGGCCAACTTTCTACTTTCGCATAAGACTTATAAATTATGTGCTTTAAATCCCTGGAAAACTAATTAACTAAATGCAAAGCAAACTTCCAACAATTTATAACTTTGATATGATAATAGTAGACACATATCAGTCGTCTGTCATCTATCCAAAAACAGAACTGCAACATCAAAGCTGGCCGTCATTTTTTAAGCTATATCAAAAATAAAAAGCAACAAACAAATGCCACAAAATGCCAACAAATTTAACCTCAGCTAATGCATTATAAGTCCGCATTGTAGTCGCTATTTTTTCCGTAAGTCTGCACACAGAAATGGAAGAACTCTCTGACACTGTGGCCATAGCATTATATTGTTATTTTATGCACAGAATATTTGAGCATGGGAAGCTGAGCGGGAGGTTGTTTTGGAGTAGAGACAGCAACCTAAGCGACTAAGGCCATTTGCCAACTACAGATACGTTGCAAAATGCATTTTGTGTTGCCATTAGATAGACCAAATTATTGGACAAAAGCAGACCACAGAAACAAAAGCCCCCAAAAACAGCTACCAAGTGATTATAGGTTCTATACGAATAGCAAATGCTCTTCCTATCTTCAAAAATAAAATTTGTATTCGTGACACAACTTTCCCCCAAGCAAATTAAACAAGTAAATAAAACAAATAAAAAAAGGAATAAGAATAACAAATAAATAAATGTGTGTAGTAAATAAATAAATTATTATACATATGTAAATAGAAATAACCAATGGAGATTAATACATTTTATGAATATGTTTAAAAATTAATTAATTTTCTTTGTAGTTGCGATTGTGAAAAACTCTATTCTTAACATCACTTTTATAATTAATGTTTATTAAATATTAGTAAATGCATATACTGTTATAAGGTTTTACTCTCAATTTATTAATTATCTCATTTTATTGTAATTATTTTAATACATTATTTATTTATTCCATTTTACAATTTTCTTGTCACCTAATGTCTGTCCCATGTGTGCTTCCTCTAGTTGCCAAACTTAACTATTTGGTAGTGTATTGAAAGCCAAAAAATAGAATCCTTTTGGTTGACTACTGTCAAGGTAGTTCCGACTTAGTCTCAGTTCCAGTCTCAGTCTGAAACTCGGTTCTAACTCGGCTCTTAGTCTCTCTGGCTGTGCAGCTGTTGCAAATTTTTATGGCTCGCGGACACGTTGTGGGTGTTGAGGGGGGCGGGGACTGCTACTAAAACTACGACAACTTTTGCCTTGGCATATAAAAGTAGCACAACACCAAGAACGGCAGCAACAACAATTGCCAGCTTAAATCGCATATAACTTTAATGCTTTTACCTTTATGTCTAGCACTTTTACTACCTACCACAACTGCAACTACGAGTTTTTTGTTGTTGCATTGAAATTCCATTTTCAGATGGCAAGTGGTCGTCAGACATGGCCACGCCCACACAACTTAATTGAAAAATTCTAGAGTTCCTCACTGGCATCATAATTGAAAATATTTTTGAGCTAAATTCTGTGGCTTTTCGAAGAACGAGCCGAAGCTGTCGCCAGGCAATTCTATTGTATAGCCCTGGGACTTAAGAATCCTGCTGGCACAAAGCAATGACAGTTGTCTTCGTGGTTTGTATGTGGCATTAGAGTGCACATTGACCACAACTTCAAATGAAGTACAAGTTAAATATAAATATTTGTGATTCCGAAAAGATTTACAAAATTCTAAAGCGTTAGATTTTAATTTAATATTAAATGAATCCTATTATTAATTTTAAAGCAAACTAAACGCAAATATTTCTAGAACAAAACCAACAAGAACGTATTCACTGACAACTTTTACAGCATGCAATACAAAATTCTATATAAAATTGCAAAGCATTTTGTAGCACAGCATTGTGATATAAAATAAAAAACTATGCCAATGACTTTTGCCACCTGCACAAAATATTTAAGTTGAGTTTAATTTTTTAACTTTTTAGTACCCTGTAACCATTGAACATGAAACACAGCTCATTTTGTATCTCACCTGTATATTCTGAAAAGATAAATGGTTTAAGAACATACGGAGTTTAAGGCGAGATATAAAAATTAAATGGTAAGACTTGTAATATTTGAGCCACAAATACTTACATATATACAAATATATATTTAGCTGGAGCCACGTCCAAACGCCTCACATAATTGCTATCCATTAAAGCAACGCCTTCTTTTGGCTTTTGTTGCTTTTGATATTTATGACTGGCGCACGACATCTAAAAAACCAACTTGAAGTCAGCACAACCCGACCACAAACAAGTTTTAATGCACAACTTTTTAGATTTCCGTCATAATTTCTTTGCCAGCCTGATAAAGATTTGTGCATATGTGTGTGTGTGTGTTTGTGTGTGAGCGCGCGTATAGAAACGCCTCCATTACCACTATAAAGCATGAAGCATAAAGCATATACTTTAGCCAACAATAAACTCAACTTTATGCACTTTCAATCCCCCCAACTTGTATGCACAGATTTAACTGCCATACCAACGTGTTCTCTTCATCTTTCCTTCTCTCCCTATCCTTTCCTCTCTCTTTTAAGCTTGCGCGTTGTCTTAGCCAAGTTCGACTGCCTAGAGTGAAGCAGAGTCCAACACTTAAAAGGCAATGCTTGCGTTGTATGATCTGGTTAACAATATTATTTATTACCTTTTTTTGAAGCATAATTTTATCGCAAAAAGTGATATATAAATACTATGAATAATTAGTTATCATTTAAAAATCGAATGCATTAAAATTTTTTTTTTATTTCTTAAACTAATTTAATATTTCTTTGTTTATCACAACATCTGTAAGTCTGACATTTATTTATAACATTTACCCAAGATACTATTTATATAACTTCCAAATCAAAATTTCTTCATTCTTATCTGTTTTAATTCAAGAGTATCCAAAATTCAGTATTTGTGGTTGCCATGAACGCTTCATGTCTTGTGTCTGCATCTAATGGAGTTTCCTCTCTCTCACACACACACACACACACACACACGTACACATACGCACACACACATTGGCAAAGTTTTGGGTTTTTCATGACGATAAGAAGCAGAAAACGAGACGGCGGCTTCCTGCCAACGAAAATTTATGCATGCTACATAATTTTGGGCTCTATTACTTTTCGGTTGGGCAGTGGAAAAAAATGAAATAAAAGAGCAGGGTATCTAAGTAAATGAAAAGGGAACTTAGTGGTAACTCGAATGCAATTCAATTTGATGTCAGCTTTAAAAAACGATGGGGCAAACAAATCACCCAACAAAATCAAATAACTATAATTTACCTGGAGGGCTTTATCGCGATTGAGTTGCCAAGCTCGAATCCTCTTACTGTTGCTCCTGACATTCCACAGGCGCAAAACTAAAGCACTTCGACTGATTAATTTATTGAAAACGACGTGCGACGCGCCCGGACTTACAGACAAACAAAAAAAATCAACGGAAAGACGACAACAGTAAAAACAAAGAATGTAAGGCAAAAATCATTCTAGTGAAGAACGCAGGACAATAGCTGGAACTGAAGCTGAGGGGGAAATGGAGATGGAGAAGGAGAAGGTGCAGAAGTAGAAGCAGCAGATGCTGCTGCTTCCGTTTGTCTCGCATCCGCTTCTGGACGGCGGGATGGCCGAGATCCTTAAATTGTGATAAACTAATAAAGCGACAAACATTGCAAGGACGCACTGTCAGGATATTTACTTTTTACAAGCTACCTGGCACAGGCATAAAAATTCAAATTGAAAATGAAAATGAAAATGTTGGAATCGAAAGAAGTCACACAGATCACGGTGTTCAGATAGCAGAGAAAGCCCAAAACCAGAACCAGGCAGGACCCTCATCAGCGTCAGTTGCCTTAGAGGCAAGCACTGAATTCTACTTCCTCATCTACATTCAATTCTACGTCCAGTTCATTTTCTGTTTCGGTTTCAGTTCCAGTCCCAGTCAGGTGCTATAAATTTTGCCTGGAGCCTGGCTACGCAATTTAAATAGCAGGCAGGTAGTTTTTTTTTTTGCCTGTATTCCTTGCCCTGCAGTTGGTAAATATTTAAGGGACTCTGCCGCAAAAAATTAAAAAAAAGTTGAAAAAAAAAAGGTGCAAAGTGTCGCCTTAAGCGACTGGCAATCTGTTTTGCATTAATTCATAAGCCGCTTGCGCCTGACAGGCCAAGGCGAGACTCTGGAAACGCTGTCGACTCTCGATTCGAGTCCACTACACTCAACTCAACTCTTGGGTTGGTCCTTTTGGCCTCGTCAATATTTTTGTACACCACCCACGTCTTATTTTTATGCGTAACTCACTTGCAGTGGCATAACTTTAATACCCGGTTCCAGCCCAACTGTTTATACTTCATTTGCCTTGCATTAAGCTCTCGTCCTTGGTGCTACTTGCCGCTACTGACTTGCCTGTGGTCTTGGCTCATCTTTAAGTGCAGTCGAGGTCGTCCTCTGGACAGACATTTGGCGTAAAAGTTTACTTAGGCTCAATGCTTTTTAAGTAAGTAGCTGCTTTTTGGACTACTTGCCAGTCGGTTGTTGTGGTTGTTTTTGCGGCTGCTCTCGGCTGTTTAGCTTTCACTTTGGCCGCATTAGTTTTTTGTTGCCAAGTCGTATACTTAATATTGTGGCAGTAGTAGAAGTCCACTACTTGAACATTGGTCTAAGGATAAGCCTCAAGTGCATAAGCTATACCTTAGGGCGTCATATTTAAAGGTTTCCATTTCCTTATTTAAAACATTATTTTTTGGAAATACAAATCAAACACATAATAAAGTCAATTGAATGTGAATAATTCAATACGAGTATGTCAATCATTTTCAAACTTGACAAATATATTTTTTTACATATAACTTTATCTCGCACATCCTTCTAAATTTCAACCCATATCTCAATCATGCACACTCATCGAAATACTTTATTTTCTCATGTGGCTTAAAGCAGGAAAATTACGCATACGCAACGAGTGACAAGCAATCCCAAAGGCAGTCTTAAAAATTGCTTACATGGCACATTTCTCTTACGGCTGTCTTTAACAGCAACTTATTGTCAATTTTGTTGATAACAGACTGTTAAATTCAAGCTCGAGACGCATATACACACCCAGACACACACACACACACACACACGCACACAGAGAAGGCAACAACTTGCTCATCACTTGAGCGGAAGTGTTGGCAAATGCAGTGATTTTCAATCTCAATGCGACATTTTGATTATTTCCATGTTAGCGTGAGCAAACCAGCAAAAAAAATAAGAGGAAAAAAAATGAATGTTATGCCACACTCGCACTCACACATACACATACACATACACACATGACATCTGCAGCAAGTGTCAGAGCTCGGCGCACGTTTGCCGCACCGGAAGCGACGCTTGTGCAAGACGGAAATTACTTTATGCTACACACAATGTCATCGATGCCGCATAAGCAGCACTGAGCATAGATAGACAGACTTAACCAAGAGAAAAAGATAGAAATAGAGAGAGAGAGACAGAGAGAGAGATGGAAAAAGAGTGTGGCAGTCATACGATTTCTTTTAGATTATGATTGCATGTGCAACATTCAGCTACAGCTTTCGGTGGCAACGTCATTCGGTCAACCCTTTAACAAAAGGGCCGGAATTCGAATTCACAGCACGCAGCAGTCTTCAATGCGTGAGGATCTCAAATGAATTTAATTAGAAAATTTTGCGCTTCTTCGCGGCCACAACTTGAGCAACTTGCAACTTGCAACTTGCTGCTCGCTGCTTGCAGCTTGTTGCCAAAAACTTTGCTTCACTCTGAACCAACAAGCAAGAAAAAATAAGACCAGCTTTCAGTGCAAGTATTTTTCTTAATTTCAGCCACAGTTTTCAAGCGCAGAAGTTTTACAACAACGGCCGAAACTAATGCCCCAGCTGCAATAAAATGGAAAAAAGATTTTTAATTAAATTGGTATTAAATGAAATAGAAAGAGATCAATTAAATTTGACTAACAACAGTTTCGTTTAAAAAGCTTAATTCAGTTTTACAAAAAATGAATGGTTTTTTATTTGTGTTATGAAAGAAATTTTCGTATTTTATTTGTAACTATATTGGGTGCACTACTTTGTCATTAAAAATTAAATATATAAAAACTTTTGTATATTATTAAAACATAAAAACTATACAAGTATCGAGCACATCCTGCATTTTCTTGAAAATATAAAGGAATAAATTTGAGTTCTTTAAATAGGTGTTGCATACGTAGTCAGGTATCTACATTATATATAGAGTACAACTAACAGGAAGCAATGAACTCTGACAATATC
Organism: Drosophila subquinaria; assembly: GCA_037043405.1. Classification (NCBI taxonomy): domain Eukaryota; kingdom Metazoa; phylum Arthropoda; class Insecta; order Diptera; family Drosophilidae; genus Drosophila; species Drosophila subquinaria. The sequence continues at coordinate 400,566 of JBAMBL010003111.1, read as the reverse complement.
AAGTATACGGCCACGAATGCTACGGCTCATAAATGTTTCGCATTGTCTCGCACGTTTTGCAGAGCCAAAAAGTTGGCTTTGAATTACAAAATAAATCAGGAGCAATGTGACTTTTTAATGTGTCATTGTTGTTCTAACACACACACGTACACCCACACATGCTTGCATGCATACACAACCACAATCCAAAGTCACAAACATATTTGCAAATGGGATGCTGAAGGAAAAAAAGAAATAAAAACAGTTTATAGAAAGCAAAGCAAGTGGCAACAAGAAAAACTTGTCGCTGCTTATTTTTTGTACAAATTGATGTTGTGTTTGACAGTTGAAACTTGCAACAAAAACGACGCCAAATAAATAAATAAAAACAGTTACGGCCAGAACGACAAGGACAACGTGAGGGACAAGGACGACAGGGGCACAGGGCAACGATGCCAATGGCAGCAGCGTAAAAAAGCGCTCCAAAAATGTTTTAAAATTTACACAGTTAAATGTAAAAGTTTTATTTTCGTTTGCAAATGAATTTCTGTAGTGTTGCGTTTTGCAAGTTGTTTGCCATTGTGCCAACGTTAGACAGTCGAGCCAACTTGCCAGTTTGCCAACTTGCAACTGCAGCAATTGAGCCAACGCCCAACTGTAACATTTATACCCAGCAACACAACACAACACAACAAAAAACAAACCTGTTGGAAGTCAATTTAGTTCAATTTTTTTTTTTCATTTTTTTTTGTACTTTGGTGTATTTTTGTTAGCCATTTGATAAAACACAAAAGTTGCTACAAGTGTTTTTTGCGTGTGAACTCTCCAGAGAACTACCACAGTACAGTTCAGTGCTCAGATTGTTGCCCACTAAGAGCTTTGTGCTATCATGAAATACACTGACAGCTGCTCAGTTGCAACTACTTACTTATGACCAATAAACCAAGCATCGTAACGTATGAGCAATTTTGTATGCATTGCTCATACGCAGCGTGTAACTGAGCTTCATCAAATTCTATCATATGATTATGCGCAAATAAACACTCAAGTGTTTTTTGAACGCTGCTGATTGAACTTTAATAGTCCAAAAAGGTTTATCAAACACTTTTCGGCAATTTGGTGTCGTGTTTAACTGTTATTCTCTATTTTCTTTTAGATATTTTGCAGTCAAAATGCCATCAGTAAATCAGAAAGCCTCAACACTAATTGAATGCAGCCATGTAGTTTATAAAACCAGCATCAATTTGCCAGCCTATTTGCGACGCTCATCTGTTTCAAATGGCCAAGCAGTAGGGATCGACTTTTTGGCCAGCCATCAAAGTGCAACTAAATTAACTAATTTTTCAGCAAAAGCCACTGACCGAAGGATGCTCAGCTCAAGAGATTGGGTATTCACAGGAGTCAACAAAGTTGCCAAGCGTGAAATTGCAACATCAAAAAACCCTTCAAAAAAGAAAAAAACAAAAAAACAACATCCCAAAGTTAAACTGAAGCACTAAAACTATAATACAATTTACTAAAAATAGTAGACTAGTCCTGTGCACAAAGGAGCACTAAACAGCTTGTGGTACACGCACAAACACATGCACATGCATATATATATACAATACATAGAGACAGGGCCGCTCTGGGAGTGTCATATGTAAATTCTCCCCTGACGCCATTGACAAAGACACTTGAATGCCTAAAAAAAACATACATACTTGTACTAGCCCGAAAGAGAGGCACTATAAACTCAATGTATACATTTAGGCGCACAGCGCTATAAATTGTAGCATACTTTCGGCCAGCAACGGCAAAACTCTAAAACCCAGCACTCACCACACACACACACACACACACGCATATACCCTTGCTCTGTCGGCCATATCCTAAAAACAGAGAAAAGAAAAAACAGCAGGCTGGAACTTATCTGTTTGCCCTTTTCCGGGTAGGTCTCAACGCCGCTGTTGCAATGACCCTAATAACTGTCTACGGGCATGTTAAGTGTCGGCGGTGACATGCCACTGTCATGTCTATCTATCTATGTGTGTGAGTGTGTGTGTTTCTGTGTATTTACTGCAATATATTGTCTATATTTCTTGTCAGCAAATAAAGCGACAAATAAATAAAGCTTCCAAAAAAAAGTTGAACGAATGAAAAATCAACGACTAGTCGTCAGCCTCGACACAAACAAATGCTAAAAATGTCAAATTGTGCCTAAAAGCAGACCGCAATATTTTGTAGTCGCCTCCCTCCTAAAACAAAAAAAAAACTATTCCCAGCCTCCCAACTCATACCCTATCTCTCTCGATATCGTTCGTTCTCTCTCTTATTTTTTCACTCGCTGCGTTGTTTTGTGTGTTTCGTTACTCTGCAACTTTTTCCATTTACTTTGGCTCATGCATTTTTCAAAGCACAAACGGCAAATTGTTTCTCTCGCTTCTCCCCGTTTCCTTAAGTGTTATTTATCTTTCGCTCCCACGACATTACTCTAGTTCGCTCTCAAGGAGAGACCCGGACTTGAGTCAAGTCGAGTCAAGTCTCTGGTGTCTCGGTGTTTGGGTCCGCGTAATGTACGGCTGGGACTGAGGACTGGGACAAGGCTTTAGCCAGGCCCTGTAACTGGTTGACTAAAGAAAAGGAAAAGAGGAAGGGGGAACGGGAAGAGGCAGTTGCTGAACCGACGCACACTGCCATCTCAATTGTCCAGTTGTACAAATATTAACATTGGCCGATTTTTTGTTTTGCATTGAGTTGTTGCAGTTCTGCAACTGCTGCAGCGATTTCAGTCTCCAATTGTTCAAGTTTCAGTTTTATTTCCAGGTTCTGGTGCTCGACATTTAATTATATTTGCGCCCAAAATTAGACAATGAAAAGTTAATTTGCTAAAAACTGGCCTAGCCTGCAACGTACCCGCTGCAGTTTTCATCAACTTATTGATGATGATTGAATTAAAAGCAACTGAAACCTGACAAACTTCAACCTGAACCGCACATTTCTCTGTCTCTTTTTTTGTGGTTGTCCTCGTCCGGATCACAGCCTCTCATGGGTCTACGCATTTGCATTGCACAAACGTTTCAATTTTGGGTTTTTCTCTTTGCCACAACGCTTTTTGTTTCATGTCGTTTCATTTGATTTTGGCCGTAGCTTTATTTGGCTTAGAGACGTGCGGCGTACTTCACTAATACCCTTACTTTCCATCTGCCTCTCGTTTCTATACCTATTCCCTCCCCTCTTTCTCTCTGTTTCTATCCGTGTGTTAAGTGAGTTTATTTCACTTCAGAATTGACATTTCCATTTAAGTTTCACTTCAATTTTTGCATTGAAACTGGAAGATTTTAAATTGTTTGGACACAAATATTTTTATTATTTGATTATGATTTTATAATTTGCTGATAAACAAAAGTTTTTTTTACAATTATTAAATGTTTCCACAAACAGCGTTTAAATTTTTAAAAATATCTCAACATTAAATTCACCATTTTAATTATTTAAAAAAAAAATAATCTTATCGTGACTTCAATACAAGAATCAAAAGAGCTTAATTAAAATTAAAATGTGAAAAGCTTGAAGTCTTGGCCCTATGCTCGTTTATATGTTCTTAGCTTTGCCACTGTGTCCAATACTTGACAGTTGGCAACTCACAAACAGACTGGGGCATAAGCTTAGAACCCTTTTAGAACCGCTTTATCCCCAAAGGCATTTGCTATTATAGTTTATGACCAAAAAGCTGCCCCATATAAAAAGTAAATTACAGCAGAAAAAAGTGATGCACAAACGAGCTTAAAACACAGAGAGACGCCACGAGCTAAATCTAATAAATTTTATTACAACATTGTCATAAAATTGTTATAAATATGTGTACATACGATATATGTGGCAAACATCCATATATAGTATGACGTTAAGCACGAGTCGAATATATATGCAAAATATTTTGTAATTTATGCAAAAATACGCATATTTAAGTTAAATGTAAATATTTAAGTTTCACATGAAATTGGATGCCCTGTAAATGTCTGATAGAGCCAAACATGGAGCAGCTATAAAATTCTAAAACCACAGAAAGAACAACCCAAAAAAAATGTTCTCACGTAACCAGCAACAAGAATAAAAAAAAAGAAATTTGTATATACATATGTAAATATATTTTTATTTATAGAATGTAGCGATAAAAAGTAAATACGAATATGGGACAGGTTGAAAAACATAAAGTTGGCGATATTTATTTATATTTTATATAGACAAAGAGAGAAGGAAAGAGGGGGAAAAGTGCGACAAAAACCTGAAACTGAAACTGAAAAATAAACCAAAAACAACAACAAACAATGTCAAGTGCGGATGGAAGCCAATAAAACGAAAAATTCGAACAGACATAAGAACGCAGATCCTTTGTTTGCCTATGTGCGTGTAAATGTTCCCACAAATCACCAAGTCTATGTGTGTGTTAGTGTATAGGTGAATGACTGTGCATGTGCTTGCCTACAATTTTGTTTGTTTTATTGACAAAAAAAAATACTATCTAGCATTCGTTTGTTTACTTTGCGCTTGTTATACCCTCCATCCATTACACATGCATAAGAAGTGTGTGACAACTGTTTAAAACAAAAAATATTAACTAATCTGCGCTAATAGCTAGTTAATTAGTCCACAAAAACACAAGCTTAAGCTTTCTAGTGTACATGCAGATATTATAAACTTGAACACAGGGTATCTGCATTTCGCTCTTTTTGTTATTACTTTCTTTTTTTGCATATTTATACAATTTTTTATAGTTACTTTTATCTTGTTGTAGCTGTAGTTGTTACTGTGCACTGACAATATGCATATGCTGCAAAAGCTTTAGCCTGTCGCCTTGGTGGGGCTTAGTCTGGCCTGAGCGCAATTTAGCTGCCAACTAAATCTGCGAATTTATTTCACTACCAAAGTAAGCGGATGATATCATATTTTTTTATTTTTCAAATTGGCTTTTAAAGGCTTTTAAACAATTTTATTATTTAAAAGGTCATATAAAGAAAAAAACAACCTTTTTTTGGTATTCATCCTGGAATGCTAATCAAATTTTCTGAGACAAGTCAAAGGACATTTTTGATTGCCTGCAACTGTAAAGACTTAAATAATTAGTTGATAGTAGTTTTCAAAAATACCAAAACTAATTGCCAATTGCATACGACTTTAAATTGACATATTGGCTAAAAACTATTGGAAAAGTAATGTGTATATAGGCATTTCGAGATAAGCAATAACATTTTTGTCATTTCAATTTTGCACATGCCGCATGATTGATGGCATATTCATGTTGTGCTTCCGGCATCATTTTTGTATATAAATGAAATTGCAATTGGTAATCTCATAGGCAACACAGCTTTACAAACATTGATGGCTTAAGTAATTGATATTTAGCTCTGTCTAAGAGCAGTTGAAATGTTGAAATGCTAAATTGGTAAAATGCTATCGTGCAGCAAATGCACCAGCAGCCGCAGGCGACTAAAACATCATCATAGACTGCACTGGCAATTGCATTGTAACTGGGAATGAGAATGGCAGTGGGAATGGAAATGGGTCTGGAACTGGAACAGGAACCGGTACTGGCACCAGTACGGCAATGAAAATAAAGCGTTACCACAGCATCAATTGAAATTTAGGCGTCGAGCGGCTGCCGAACCTTGTACAAAAGATCCCAACACACTCGCACACCTTTTCAATGTATCTACTAAACATTTTCATGTAGCTTCCATGTTTGCATTACTCTGTGTGCGTGTGTAGCTGTGTGTGTGCACTTTTCAATAAATCGTTCAGTGCTACAATAACACGACTTGCCCTTCTCTTCTGCGCCCGAAAGTAGGCAACATAGTCGTACACTCTGGCTAAAATAGATGGGCAAAACGTGCAGGTAACATGATTTTCAGCGCGTTTCAAGTGGCCAGCCGCAACCTGCTTGGCCTGGCCTGGCATGGTCTGATCGGCTCTGTCCACCACAGCACAGCCCAAATGCAGTTTGCATTTTCTAGCTTAAAGAGATTTTCATTGCAATAACCTGACCCGAAACTGAAGTCTTTCCCTCTTTACCATGTGTATGTGTATGTGTATTTCTGCAGCGGGCCAATATGCAGCTCACCCGTTTGAATTGCCAACTAACTGCCACACACACACACATACACACATTTGTACTCGCACTTAGAGTCAGATAGCTATCCATATAAAAAGATTCGTATATATGCATGTAAGCACTGAAAAAAATTTCTTAAACTCAGTATGAAATACTTTTTTCAAGTACTATAAATTAATTCCTTCTCCGCCAATAGTTTGACCATACATTTTATGATTCTGATATTAGAATAAGTTCAGTGATAACAAAAGCTATGGGATTTTTTTACTTCTTTAAAAAATTTCGTTAATAAATATTATAAAAATTTCCTGAATACATACCTAAAAAAAGCCTACTAAAATCAAAAATGTTAAACTTGAATTTAGAATAATGTTTTTTCTGTGTACATATATGCAGTTGATACCTCGAAAGTCAGATGCAATCCCCTGTAGGACGTAGTTTGCATGCATGTATGTTGAGCTCTGTCATTCAATCAATATTTAGCCGTTGAAATCGCGATTTACGCGCATATTGCGCGAATAATAAATGAAAAGTGCACGACAGACGCACCAAGATATTTCTTTAGAATCTAGCTTGCGAAACTCTCTTCAATAGTTACCTAATCAATTTCTGTATATATATTTTTTCTCTGTTTTGTGGGTGTAGGTGGAGCGTGAATGCAAAGTCTACAGTTTTTTGCGACGGCAATAATTGAAATTAATTCAAGTGATGTGATAGCGAAACACAGAGAGAGTCACGTTTGAAGAGAATCCGCTTTCGATTGAGCTCATTTATCTGCATTTATACTAATTAATCTCCAAGCACGAGAATCAACATTTAACCCCAATAGCTTAATTACAATATATTATTGATACAAGGGAAAAAAAATTCTTTAATAAGCTTTATAGTCACTAAAAAAATATTTTAATTCTTTTAAGTTCAATAAAATATATGTATATACAAAAAAAATGTTAACATTTTTCAGCAGAAAAACAGTTTAAAAGGCACATGATCTGTGCAACTCTATTTGAACTAATAACTCAATTAATAACTCATTTTGGACCCATGGACGACAGGAACTTGACTAGCAGAGATGGACAACTGACCATCGTTTGCAATTTGTGGCATAAAAAATCACAGCTTACAGCTCCAGGCCCTATCCACAGAATGCTCCAGTAGGCACACATCATTTTCCATGGTAACTTTTATAAAAAGTAACTTAAATGACAAACCAGCTGTATGTACAAGGGCAGTTTCAACCGGAAAAAAAAACAAACAAAAAATACCCTATAATTTGATTGCACGCAAAAAGCTGGACAGTTGCAAAAACAGCACAACTTCAACTACAGCAGCGACAACATTGTAATTCAATTTCAGGGACAGGAAGTGCACACAAGCTGCAACAAAAAAAAACAAAGTGGCTGCTAATGAAAGTAACAACATCCGGGAAGGGGGAGCAATGGAAGAGAAAGCATTAAGAAAAGCGATAAAAAACGAGCAAATAGAACACTTAGGCATTTAAACAGTAAATTCAAATTAGTTTAACGACACAAACAAAAAAGAGAATCAAGCAGAAAAAGGCTTTAGTCGAAACCTAGACCATGAGATACCCCTTACAAAAATTAGATATAAAGTAAATTAAACCATTATCAAATGGTATACAAATTTCAGAGTACGCTTGGATTGCTTAATAACTGAAAACAGCCAAAACTATCCTTCTTTATATAGAATATATACTATTTACAAGATATTACATGATATAATATTAAAATGTTTATAGTTTCTGATATGTAAGTGTTCATACGGATATATCGATACGGCTGCTAACACTGATCAAGTATATTTACATAATTTATAGGGTCCGAGATGACTCCTTCTCCCTGTTACAAACATTTTCAATAACAATATACCCTTTTACTAACTTTTTTAAGTTACGGGTGTAGCAACTTATATCTATTGTCAGGCATCCTAACAGTAGAAAAAGAGGATCATTTGTTTACTTAACTCAATTCAAACAGAATTTTGATATATGTTTAATCAATTTTTAGAAATAAAACTAAATGTCTAGTAATAGTCCTAGAAAGAACGAGCACTTATCACTTACACCACGCCGCAAATTGGATCGAACATGACAAATTCGATAAACATTCTTGCAGAGGGAATGTTAAATGAATTAATTGACCATTAATTCTATTCTATTTATAGAATTGCCATTAAAATACCTCGGACAAAATTGTTAATATCTTCACTATTTATGGCCCAATCGGGATGAAAGTTGGTGATTAGCTTCTGGGCATGATTCCACATCCGTTGATATAAAAAAAATAACTTAAAAGCCAAAATAAAAGGTGCTGTCAGTTTTTTTTGAATTACGCCCCTCACAGTGGGCGTGGCAAAATTTTAACATAAACTTGTTCTGCCTGACATTATAGGGAGTCTTCATTCCAAATTTGGTGGTCCTAGCTCTTACCATCTCTGAGATCCTTTCGTTTACACGGACCGACGGACAGACGGACATGGCTATATCGTTTCGGCTGTTGATGCTGATCAAGAATATATATACATTATGAGGTCGGAGATGCTTCCTTCTGCCTGTTACATACTTTTGAACAAACTTAATATACCCCCAGGGTATAAAAACCAAATATTGTCTAAAAAAATCGCTAAACATAGAAAACATGGTAAAACATAAGTAGATAGATTTAATAAAAAAAAAACATAAATAGAAGCATGCAAGTCACTTTCGCAAAATCACGAATCAGGCGATATTTAGTTTGACTTTAAAGTGCTACAAATGTACATATAAATGGTATTCTGCCATAAATAGTTTTAGCTCGAAGTATTTACCATAATTACTCAGCTTGTCGGTAGGGGAGAAGCGCCTTTTCAAGTTTGATATATTCTTAAGTCAAATGCAAATAGGCTGTAAAATACTTGGCGCAACTTCCTGTCAAACAGTTGGCTTTTTGACAAACCGCCCGAAATGGCATATGCGCGATTTTCGAGGGGAGAGAAGGAGCCGAAGCGAGGAGAGGGCGGGGGTGAGGACGAGAGAATCCTTGTGAATGATGTAGTGTGCGAGGCTGCCGCAAGAAACGGAAATGCGCATTTACACGTAACATTAACTGCTGCCAGTGGCTTGGCCAGGAGTCCACAGAACTCGTAAGGCAAACAAAAACGAGAAAGCCGAAAAACGCAAAATCAACAAACAAACAAACAGGCAGGCTGGTAGGATACGAGTACCACCCAGTCATCCATACTACTGACATATGGTAATGGTAAAAGCATTAAGGTGTACCCGAACTCCCGATGATTTAGCCGTGTGTGAAGTTATGCGCTAAGCGATGCCAACGATGATGTCGAAGCTGACGATGACGATGGCATCTTCAATATTTGCATAAATCCTTCAAAGCACACCGAGTACTTCAAAAAATATTCAAGCGGCAGCAAGTGCGGGCGTTACATCGTTTTCGTCTAACGTCTAATGCGGCGTATGCTTAATGTGAGCAATGACATTTGAATTGAACTTTCAAAGAGGCATATATTTTGAGCTGGTGCTCATTTGATGGCAATTGCGAACTGGTTAACGCTGTAAATTTAATAAAATTAAGTAAATTTTGAAATATTTTATATTTACTGTATTATTTAATAAATTTTATTAATTAATATAACTTCACTCAAACCCGATTGAAAGCTGACGTCCTATTCGAACGCTTAAATTTTAAATCAATTCTCAGTCCCCGTTTTTCATGGCTGCAGTTCATGAAGGTAAACAACAACAAACGAGTGCTGCCTTCGGAGCAGCTTCATCTCGCTCTCTGCTTTGCTTTGCTCTGCTTTGCTTTACCCTGTTTTGCTTTACTCTGCTTTACTCAGCTATACTTTGGTCGTTGCCTTTTGCTCATTATAACGCCGTCGAGGTGGGCTATTAATCATGAGCTTATTGAGGCATAAACGCGTTGAGCCACAGCGCCCACGTCTTTGGCATTTGGCGCCTTGGGTGTTGCCACACTCACTCACACACATACACACACACGCCCTTCTCGCTGATTTTGTTGTGGTTGCTGCAGCTCTTTAATAAATATTCATTTGATTTAAAGGCTAAATTTGTTGGCTGTAAGAAGTGTAGGGTGTTGGTTGTTGTTGTGGTGCTGCTGCTGCATCTTGAGTTATTGTACGCACACCTGTTTGACGACTTGACACTGGCAAGTCACTAACAGCAAATCACACAGATACACATACGTACGTAAATGAAAGAAAACACTCTCGACCGCAAATTTACATAACGCCTGAAGCGTTTGTGCGCTCCAAGCTGTCATTGTCATCTGATATGACCAGAAGGAGCACACTACTTGTACTCGTACTCGTACTCGTACATACGAGAGTATAAGAGACGAGACGAGACGCTCTGTTGGCTGGCAAACCCAAACAATAGCTGTCAAAGTATCTCATGACAGCAGCCACACGCACACACACACACACACACTCACACCTCCTTACACATAGCTGCACTATAGCTGACATACATGCAGAGCAATCACTCATGACAACAGTCCAGGGGGGGGAGGTAGATTGCGGGGTTCATCAGCAAGTCGCAGAGTAGACATTGCCCCAGCTTTTGATAAGTGCCCCCGTTGGGTGCTTTTTACATAAGCGTCATGCATTTATGTTTATTCAAGTGTCAGCCGATGTCAATGTCTGTGTGTGTGTGTGTGCACAAACACTACCTATTTACCTATACACTCACACTCACACTTCAAGCAAAACATTTGGCATGTAATGATTTATCGACAATCGTTGGCATCGCGCTCGCGGCAAACACTTAGACCTCAATTCGTTTGTCTCCCTGAAGGTAAATGCATTTAACAAGCCCAAACTCACATTAACAATTCAGTTTTAACGGCAAATTGTATGATAGGTGATGTAATTGTCTTCAATTTGAGTCGACTTTAATATAATCAAGTCAAGTTGATCTTTCCAAATACCTTCTCGATTTCGAACATTTAAGACGATTAAATTTGGGTAACTGCTTAATGACTGAACTTTAATCAAAAATCAATCCTTGTCTAGTTACCTGTGTTATTTATTTATTTAATGTCAACTAAGTGCAGTTGACCAATTAAGTAAAAATTAAAGTATAAAGTATAATAGATATAAAAATTAAGTTAAATATTTATAGTTAAATTTAATATTAAACTGAAAAGATAAAAATTAATTTAAAATATATAATAGTAAATTGAAAATTAAAATTAAAATCATTCGAATCAGCCTACTATATATATATTGTTCGTTGAAAACTGTTTAATCAAATCAGATATCAAGTTTTTTAAAATATACATATTACCAAACTTAATTATAGTTTTTACCAATGAAATGTATAATAAGTATTAAAAAATTTAACTATTTAGCTGTAGCATCATAAATGTAAACACATAGCACATAAATTGTTGAAACTTGCCACATTACGAATACGCCGCTTTGCTGTGCGCATAAAATATCTATAAAAAACGCTTAAAATGCGTAGACACAAGACAAAGAGCTAAACTTTCCCATGTGTGTGTCCCTCGCATGTGATGGTATAAGTATGTGCGTCAAAGTAGACACTTAATAGTCACACTTTGCGAACAAAAGGGGTGGCAGAGTCTTAATTTTTAATATTTTATAGCATATGGCAAAACTTTTTTCACCAACTTTTCAACGCATAATAATATTTGCCATAATTAATTAACATGAAAAACAGAAAATAAAAGATGTAGAATTAAACTGAGAATTTTACAGGGTACAACTCGTACTTTAATGTGGTAAGGCGGACATCGCAAAGACGGCGGCAGTCAAGTTTATTTATATGCCCTGCACTTGCAATTAGTGTGGCAGGCAAAGCACTCGGCGCTGCCGGACAGCTGCTAATTTATCGTTTGTTATGTTTAAAATACAAAGAAAGAAAATTAAATATATAAGAATTTTAGCAGAGGCCACAGCCATTAACGGCCATTGTGTTAAATATTTTGCGAGCAGACAAAAATATTTGCTAGCTAAGAAAATGGCGTTGCATATGTGTGTATGTGTCGGCGTGTGTTTGTGTGTGTATGTTACTTTTAAGCCATTTCCCCCTTTTTGGGTTTTCGCTTTGCTTTAAAGCTGCTCCAACATTATTGTGGCACATTAATCACGGACAGGAACTGCTGCCTTCTTCACTGACTCCCGCCCCATCGCCACATCTGAAAGCAAGAGTGTTTTACTGTCTGCCTTCTGTACTGTACTGTCAAGTGGTCGCTTTCAGCTAGCTCTAAAAGCATGCCGCAAAATATATGGCCAAAAGCAAAGCATAAAATTGATATGAAATTAAATAAAATTAGCAAAATGTGTGGCAAATTGATAATGCGAGTAATATTTAATGGCAACTCAATTTGTTTACACACATGCAAACACTCGCTACACGCATTTCCTTTTAAATAGGTCGGGTCAAATAATTGTACGCACCGCTTTGTTTGCCATCAATAATTATGCGTAAATTATGCACAGCGAAATGCAAATTGTAAACAATAAAGTAGAAACTAAACGCTTTAACAAACTGAACATTGAATGCCCTAATCAAATTGATAAAACCAAATAAATATTACTAATTAATTCATTTTATTTTTATTATATTAACATTTTTAAGCAAGCGACAAGATAAGTTGATAATTTAAAGTATTTTATTTTAATTGATCGACAATCCTTGATCAACTTCTTCTCACAGCTAAAATTCAATTCAAAACTAAATGTAAACTGCTTATTTTAGTTATTTGTCGCGTTTTTCAGCATGTCAACGGAAGCTATAAAATTCAAACATAATTTATTTGCTAATCCAATGAAGCGCTTAAAAATCAGAAAATGTAAACAAAAGTACAACAAGTTGCCTTGAATTGGCTAAGAGTGCTCAACAATACCCTGTCCTTTAACTTAAGGCCTCATTCACATTTTCTACTACAACGCCTACAATGCCTAAGTACATTTCACAATGGAAACTCATTTCATACCTTTAAGCTCGTATTCTTAATATAGACCATAGATTTATAGGTGCTTATAAACACTTGTAAATTGGTAGAGTATTGAAATCCACACATTTTGTAGTCATTTTATAACTGTCAGCTTAATACAATTACGAATTTAGTATATTAAAAATTTAGCTTACAGCTCATTGAATTTAATTATACAATTGAAAAATGTTTGTGCAAGTCAAAAGACAGATAAACTCACGTATATATTTTACATACATGTGAAAATTAGCTAATTTCATAATACGAATTTAATTTTATTACTGTCTAGATTCGATTTGCATATTTAGCAAAGCATTCTGAATTGTTGCGTATTATTAATTTGATTTCAATTCGAATTACATGCCTTGGCAAAATTCTCTGCTTAATGCATTTGAATGAAGTTTTGCTCTTACCAAGTTGAGTGAGTAATTGTTTTTTGTCTTACCAAAGATTTAATACGTTGCATTATTCAAAGATTTTATAATCCTGTAGTTTCAGTTTTTGTCGCTGTACCGAGATTTTCTATAAAAACTAGATAAATGAAGGCGTGGTAAATAGAATATGTATAAATTTTAACTATTAATTAATTAATTTGAAATAACAGACTATATAAAATTACTTTAATATAAAGGTAACAGGATATCTACTAGTCGAAGAGTTTCTCTTCAATATTTATTCTAATCTGACATTGAAAACTGCAGGGGCAGAAAATCATATTGTTATACGACTTTGTGATTATTAAAGTTTTATTGCGACACTTTTTTTATTGTTGACCGTGATATTGTAAATCATAAACCGGATGGTGCGCGTCTGTAGTGGTATTATAATGCTTCCAGACAGACGGACAGAGAAGCACACATATGCATAAATTGTATTCACAGTCGCATGTGGCGATGTTATGCGGATATAAAAAATATAAAAAATATGCATTGCATATCGCTTGGCTCTGTAAGCCGCATATTTATTTATTTATTTGTTGCTAGCAAACAAAAGGCATTTGGCATTTTATATCTTTAGTATTATATGCTATGAGAGTTTTTCCCGATGAGTGATATCCCATGCAAAGGGTTATGCACAAATTAAATCAATTCGATTTTCGAAATGTGTTTTCAATATCAACGATGTGCATGATTCGATATACTCTAAAAATGTAATAAATTCAATAGCTAAAAAAATGCAGCATTGTCGATAGTAAACCGATCCGACAGTTTCTGTATTTAATTCTTTAATCATATATGAAAACATTAAAATTAAATATGTACAACACATATAATGAATTTTTTGCCTTTAAAATGTGTGTAATAAAAAATTTAATAAGCTTTAGATTTGATATACATAAGTAATAAAATATTGTATTGTGTGTCGTAAAATTATCAAACATTTTTTATGCTGTTAATATTACTGCATGCACATTTATGGGAATAATGAAATGATTAATTCATAAAAAATGTATGTAAATCATATTATATTGCGCGGCTGTAAGTCGGCAAGTCTTAAATATGGCACAAAGCCGAGTGTTGACAAGATATTGCATTAGTAGTGGCATTTCGTGTTTCCACAAGTTGCTCGAGTATTTCCATGGCTGATGCTCTAGAAGCACGTTGCAACTTTAATTTAATCACCGTATAAAATATGCAGCAAATGGAAAATGTTGTTATTCAATTTGATGCTGAATGAAGTGATGTGTGTGTGCCATTGCTGGCTGTGAGTTGCGAGCTGCGATGAGGCGATGAGGCGATGGTGGCAATGAACGTGGGGTATATGGATATGGAATCGGTTTGGTTTGGTTTGGTTCGGTTCGGCTCGGAGGCGTGGCAGTGGGCGGCTACTTGAAATGAGTGGCATGTCGTGTCGGTATCGGGTAGCATGCCATGGCCATGGCTACTCCGGAATCGTTGCACGGCCAACATGTTTACGGCGGTGCGTGCAGCACGTTGATGCATGTTTATTTTCGACTGCCTGCTACCGTTGAATACAGCATCATATATGTACATATATGCATACATACATACATATATAGATATATTTTCACCTCGACATATACAGGTCATAAAATCTGCCGCTTTTTTCCGCCACTTTTCTTTTGGGCGTCCACAGTAAACAGACGTGTTTTTCATAATGCATTTTTAATATAGCTCACACAGATTGCTATTGCTATTTTTTCCATTCCATCCACTTTTTGTACTTTTTAATTCGTTTTATTCCTTGTATTATTTTCCCGTTTTTCAGCCCGTTTCACCCAATTTATTTATAAACAATCAGTTGGCCTCATTGACTCGTATAATATACGCCGGCGCTGATATCATGTCCAAATAATAATCAAGAAACCTGTAAAAACACGTATTTTGATATATTGTTATTTTTGCCAATTAATAATTTCAAATGTTAACCAAATTTACGTATTTAAAATGCATATAAATGTCGAAATATAATTTGTACTCAAAATATTGCATATCAATGTGAGTACAGGCAGGCCTCGCTAAGTGAACCCTTGACTGGCTGACCATAAGCATTTGTGCGCGACCTTCAGTAAGCCACAACTCAACCATTACTCCGCTCCCATTCATCCACTCATCCCCTCTCCTGGCACATTAACAATTTTCGCCAGCTATTTGCTTTACCAATACCAAGTGGCAAGTCATTATTCATGGGCTGCCAGGCAACTAATGATTATGAGCAGTTCACCATGGATATACTCCCACTGCTAAATGGATTGAGGTGACGGTGTTGCACACAAGGACATAAATGTATAGAGAGAAGGGACGTAGGGAGGTAGGAAGGGAAGGTAGGGTGGCTTGGCTTGAGGCTGTTCATGCAGAAAATTATATGCATAAAACAAGTGATTATGTTGTCGAGAGAACTTGCTATTATTAGGACTGTAAAAATGGCATAAAATGGCTGAACAAGCGACAAAAGCTTCATCGTGGCCCAGTCGAGCGTTCGAGTAGAAAAAAATTACAAGTCAACAGCAATGGCAACAACAGCAACAACAGCAACTACAACAACCGCTAAACAGCCTTCAACAATAAGTGCAAGTCAAGCATGAGACTTGGACTTAGCCAGGTTTGCAGGCTGGCTGCTTGGCTGGCAGGCAGGCAGGCAGGCAGGTGCACAAACTGGGCGTGGCCTTAACATCCGCTTAATGGCAAAGTTTTTGCATGCGGTCGCCGGTCCGCAACTTTAATAATGTAACCCCAAAATGTGGGTCAGGAGTCGCTTTATGGAAAGTCATTTCGATGTTGGTTGGAACCGAGTCGCGCTCTGGCAATTATAACACGACCATATGTTGCAGCCACAACTAAGAGCCTGTGGCAGCTGCAGGTGCAGTTTGCACTCTTATTCCAACGTACATATTTTTTTATTTATTTTTTTTCTGTTTTTTTTTGGGTTGTAACCCGTTAATGTGCTGCACTTAAAATTTATACGCTGAAATGTTACAGCAGACAACTTTAACTTGTTGTTCCAGTTGCTCTCCTGTTATTCTGTGTATTATTTTCTTTTGTGGTGTAGTCAACTACTTGCAAAAGGGTCGCTTTAAGTGCTGAGCACAGACCACAGGACTTCGCGCTCTGGCAATGTGAGCACAGCTCAGCTCGGTGCATAGCTGCGGTCAACCGCCACAGGTGTCATTTATAATTCAGCCACAATTTTAATTATGTTGGTAAGAAGCAGTGCCAGCAACGGCAACGGCAACGGCAATACTTCCGTGCATTGCGGTCAAACACTGCGTATGCGTAATCTTTAAGCGCAACATTTAATACATGGCGAGTCAGTTTGCTATTTGATTGAGCATCACAAATGCGCTTAGCCTTGACATAAAGTTCACTTTTCCTTTACTTTTTTACGGTGTATGTTCTTATGTTTCTTCTTTCAAAGCTGCATGCTTTGATTTGAGTCACTGTCAAGCAGCTTAGTCACTAGCATTAGCATTTATACGGCTCCTTCTAATGGATAAAATGTTGCTAACGGCTGCAAATACATCTGATAGTTTTCCTCTTTTGATTTAGATTACAAACAAGAGTGCACAGTTTCTAATAAACATCAAAGATTAAATAAGGTTTGTTCCCATAAATTCTATAACAATTCGAATAGAAATGAAATAGATATTTTAAAAAATATATTGCATGCTTCGATTGCACTTACTTATATATGTCAAGTATACGCACGCTTCAACCCCATCAACATAATAACATTTTGTATTCCTTTCATGAAAAGGTGAATAAACTGACCTAAGGCACTTTAGTACTTCAATTTCTTTTAACTGCATGCTCTTCCTCACTCTCTCCCTCTCCTTTTCTTTCTTTCTGTTCTCACTCTCTCTGTCTCGCTTATAGTTTGAATTGCCAAAAGCTTTCTATGCTTTCAGCCAATTAGAAATAAATGCAAGCCACTAAAATTCTACCTAACTTTTCGTGTTGTAATATGTGCAATGACTTTTTGCTTTATATGAGCCATAAAAACGGTTTGCTCTAGTCTCCTGCTTTTTTCTGCCATTTTCTACCAGTTTCTTTTTAGTTTTATGACAGTGCGCCTATGTACAACAGAAGTTGAATAAAGAAAGAAAAAAGTTTGCTGTTGCTGTTGGTATGCTAAATTTGAGATCGTTAAAGAACCATCAAGCAATGCGCTTTGTTGTGCATTGAATTGCGCTGGCTCTTGAGGTTTTTTGGCATTCTGCATGACGCTCTTGGCTCACAATCATCATAAGTAATCTAAATTCACAGTTATGCCAATGTTTATTTCACTCTCTCTTCTACCCTCTTCTCTCTATGCTTATATTTGCAGTTGCATTTCAGTTCCTTATGCAGAGTGTGCAATAATAACTTTTGGCAGCATCCATAAAACTCAATCGTGTAATGATGTTGTCTGTTTGTATGGTCAAGTGTGTTGGACATTAATGAAAATGACTTCTGGCTCTTATACTTAAAGTGTTACTCACACACATACAGCCAAACAATGTCAGCTTATTATAATTTACATTTATGGCTATTGCAATTACAATTGCCCCCAGTCTGCTTTTCAAACTTTCACAAAAACTTTATTAAATTGTATACTTTAGGCGCATAAATGTTATTGTGTCCATTCTGCTGGTATTACTTTTTATTTCATTTGTTTATCATTAATTAGCTTTAATTTCCATTTTATAATTTTATATCTAAAGTTTTCATATTTTTAAATAATAAGCTAACATATTTCTTTTGTTGTTGAGTATAAAAAATATAACTTTATGCATGAAATTTATTTATGCACACCAAGATTGTTTTAATTGGCTTTCATAATTATTGAGTACACTGAAAAAATATATAGCACAAAAGGAATGTGGCCCGAATAATTTAACAATTAAAATAAGCGTAAACCACAAAAAGTGGTTAAATTGTGGATAATTTTCACATGCATAGTAAGTATTTAATAATTAACTAATTATGGTTATGCTGATCTGTGAAATCCATATGGTATTCAAATGGAAAATTCATCAAAACAGAAAGGGGAAAATCTATAATAATAATCCACTAGGGTATGTTATAGTAATCAGGACTCGATTTTACATTTTTAAAGAAATTTTAAATTTAGTTAAAAATTGGATCAATGACGATTTGATATTGACGAAATATTGTTTTTGCTGAAAATTAAGTAGAAATATTTGTATTTTGATTACTATATAACTAATTTTAACTACCTTCTTTCAAGACTTTAATTGTTAATTTAATCAAACCAAAAGTACTAAAGCTTCCCATACGGAGAAAAAAAGCTGTAAATTTAAAATGTTTTGTTTACTTCAAATAATTTATTATGACTTTAACAAAGCCAGAATACATGCAGTCATTTATCAAAGCCAAATACTAAACATTTATAGTTTTGCCAAGCAAAAAAATAACTCTAAAAGTGAATTATACATATATTAAGATAAATAATAATGCTTGAAACCAGTGTTATTTTTAATTAAATACAGCATTTGGCAAAGCTAAGCTAACAGACTTTGCAGGCTATTTATTAAACAAATATTTACAACATAAATTACTGCGCAAAAACATGGCCAAAGAACACAGTAAGGCCATAAAATGAACATGCACGCATAAATACAATGACAAACACAAGGATACTAAGCTAAATGTACTAAATGTAGAGTTCTAATGAAAGATAATCAGTTTTTTTTATACAAGTAAAAAAAAAAATATCTCGCTTTCGAATTGATAATTTGATAAAAAATATCTCTGAAAAAGATTATTTATTATTATAAAAAAAAAGTTAATACTTCAAATGAATCTTTTAGCTTATGACAAGATATTAGGGTAAAAAATGTAAGCATTATATTAATTAGAGGTCTGCATGAATATACTCAAAATTTAAGTTAAAAAGAATTAATTCGAACGATGTCGAATTGAGTGAGTGCGATTCACACATTGAATTGAATTCGTTTGAGTGTGAGTGACATTGAGCTCTAAAATGACAGCTCCTTATCGAAATGAGTGCGAATGAAGGAATGTAAAATAAATTTGACAATGTCAAACTCAATTGAATGACTCGATGTTTTGATTGTCAAATGACTGCATTCCTTAACTTTGTTGCAAACTTTCCTTAAAATCGGTCGCAAAGAAATAATGACAAGTTTTTTGGACACCAATATTTTTGATGCTGTACTTAATCCAGTACCTAATGACGAGTTTGCCGAATATGTTGAAGTTTTGGCAAATAACAACAATGTTGATCAAATAAATAAGGAACTGAGAGGCTACGCAAACATTAATGTTTCATATACAGTTGACTTTGATTGTCTGGGTTGGTGGAATGTACAGAAAGGTATTTTTCCCTTGTTACACAAGACAAGCTGTAAAAAATTTTGTGTTCCAGCTAGCAGTGCGGCTTCTGAGCGAGTTTTTTCTGATGCAAGAAATCTAATAACGGAGAAGCGTTGTGTTATTGCCACCAACCCAGACAATGTCAATAAAATAATGTTTTTACATTCTAACTTAGAATAAATATTTTGTTATTAATAGTAAGAATTAGATTCAGTTATAATAAAAATAAAACTCGTTCAATGCGTTATAAAGCTATTCCTCTTTTTCTTTTATATGTTCATTATGCACATGAAAAAAAAACAACTGAAAATACTCATGCTTTAAAAAAAAATATGAAAATTAAATCAAAATTCGAAACGAACTCGAATTAACTCAAAACAAAGTAGCTTTCTCACTCATTCACTTTCTGTCACTCCGAATGAACATTGTGAACTGAGTTTGACAAAAACGAACAAACTCAATCAAAATCTTTCGACTTTGCATTCGACTTCGTTCAATTCCTTTCGAACATGAATGCTTCGAACTTCGTTTTAGCTCATTCATGCAGACCTCTAATATTAATATATGCAGATCAGTTTCTTATCTATTTTATTAAATATAAACAACCCGATACGTTTTTATATTGTCTTATCCATTTTGACCAATATTTAAACTACTATCAATATTGTTGTTGAGTTAAAGGCAACTCAAACGATTCCAATGCTGCTCGCCTCTCACAAAAAATACTTGAAAATTGTTTAACATTTAGCTATCGACTTGCCAAATTATATTTACCTGACTGCCTATCCTAATTTGACTATTGTTGTGGCTGCTGTTGTTGTGGCTATGTTTACATAGTTTTCATCCATTTGACCTGGCCACAAAGAATACAACTCGGTTGTCCATGTGTATGGAAACAAAAATATTTGCTCAGTGTCAGTGCTAATGGAAATTAAATGCTGTTTAATAAAACTAAAAGATAAATGTCGCATAAATTCTAAATAATTATGCGCCAAGGAGTTGCATAACAATAGAATTTTGAATATATGCACAATTAATCTTTGGTTTCCATACAAAATTATATAACTTTAGGAAAATAAATGGACATTTTCAAAACTCTCATTTTCTCTCTCTTAAACGGTTTATAAAGCAGGTACATATTATAATTACGTTAAGAAAAACTTTGTTATAGGTATAAGTCACATACTCGGTGCTTACATATGACAATAAATTATGTAAAAATTATTGCAATTATAATATATTCATTTGTTACTCGTTAAAGCCTTCGGAGCAACTCATGCCTCTTGTCTTGCTTGTAATTGACCATATTTGGTTGCTGTATATTCTCAAGAGTCACATTATCGTAGTCTACATAATTAGCTGTTGTTTTTTCGAATGTCACGCCCACTTGTCGCGAGACTCTGTCACATACATACATACATATATTCGATACAAATCGTGTTGGTAGAGAGAGGGAAATGTTAAGTTTAATTTAATTACCACAACAAAAGGCCAAAAGGAGAAACAATGTGGCCCAAGGCACAAGTGGAAGCCCAAACACATATGATCATGGACAGACACACATACACTTGTAGTTATTTGTCATTATTCACGCACAGCAAAACAAACACACACACACACACTCACATACATACGCTATGCCATTATTATTGCTTCGCACATTTGTCGTTGTTATTGTTGCTCTTGTTCAGGATACATGTACATATGCATAACCCGTGTATATTGGCCAGACATTTCAGGTTTGTATGCGTATTGTATACATGTTAATAATCGTACACACACACCCACACACACTCTCTCACACACACACATTTACGCCCCCAATGGAAATTATTATTGCGCCGCGTTTTTGGCGGTTGTTGGCTTAAACGTAACCATACATTTGGGGAAATTATTGTTAATATGCAGCTGCGATCCAACAATATCTGCGCTTTCCCGTACACATTTCCACAAAGTATTCAATATTGTGCTTACTTTTAATAGCCTGCCCTTAATGCCACCAATAATGTTTAAAGCCATCTTTACCTGCCAATTACAATACAGATTTAAATGTTTCCGCAATATAGCTTAACACAAAGAAAATGTGATAAAAGTAGATTTTACGAATCGACCGAGTGAATATAAATTCAAGAGAAAGCAAATTTGGCTAATAGATTAATAATTCTATACACATTTTCAAAATCTTTTACATTTTGAGTAAATACTTTATTTCATCCTGTAAAATCGTTGTAATCATCAATTTTGATTTATATAATGTAATTATCTATAAATGTCATATTTTAGCATCCGTCATGTACAATTAACAGACGTTTAAAATCCAATCAGCTTAATTTAATGCAGAAATTCAAACTAAACTGAGTGGCCGCATTGTTATTTCAATTGAAATTTCAAAAGATAATTAACATAATAATATTGTATACAAATAGGCAGAGCCACACACCTTTATACAAACACTAATTCACAGTCGTTACCATAGAAAACGAGGGGAGGTGAGGTAAATGATCGACTAGGCCATTTTCTGTAACGACCAGAGACCGTAATGATTAAAATTTTTAAAATATAAATTGTTTAATAAAAGTCATTTGTTAATTTAAAAAAAAAATTAAGAGTAAACTTATTTTTCGATCTAAATAAAAAAATTAGTAAATAATAATTAAGTTTCAATTTTTTTAAGAAAAATATCCGAACTAAAGTCTTTTTTTCAATTTTTAAAAATAAATACCAAAAAATAATGTTCATTTTCAATTTCCTCATAACTCCTATTTGCGATCCCTGGTAACAATTATTTTACTTATAGACTCCAAGTACTTATTTCGTAATGATGACTGATTAATCAAGTATGAACTTCTGTTTGTTTTGTATAGTTTAATACGCTCTTTTGGTAGTTTTATACAGAGTATAGTAAGAGGCAATATGGAACTTGCAAATAGCGCAACGAGTGAAATTTATTACAGCCCACGCACAAACACATATGCAACAGTGGCATAAAGCACTCGGTCACACACATACACACACACACACACACACATGCAAATGTAGACTATTTTACTCGTACATGGACTCACATTAGCGCTTGCTATCAACTGCAGAGAATTTGCATTTGTAGCTCCTCTCCGGCCATGAAACACTTTGGCACAAATTTGAATTTTATTTGCTACTTCCGTCCTTATATTGTTTGAGTAGGTGCAGCTGTGCATTTGTATGTCTGTATATCTATATGCATGTGTGTGTGTGTGTGGGTGTATGCATGAAACTGATGAAGTTGCATACGAGTATTATTGTTAGCCTTGGGGCGCTTTGCTGTTGCCAGGCAGCAGGCAGCAGGCAACTAAAAGTTATAACTACGTCATGCTGCTAATGTGCCATAATTTCGAATAAAACCAAAGAAATAAGTAAAACTCTTCCAACAATTTTATACAATATATTCGTACAAGTCTTTTGATAGCTAGAAGGATGCACATAAATAAGCACTTTACCCATATGGATTAATGGTGTGGCAGTAAAATATGCATTTCTAACTTTATATTTGTTTCAAACTACCTATTTATGATACCTTTTAAACTGATCAGATAAAGCGAAAGTTTTTCTTTCCAACAGACCAAAAACTAATACTACAAGTTATTGTTTTAAATTCTAATTTATCTTTGGCTTAGTTCATGTTCAAATATGTATACTGTGTAAATGAGGCCAATAAACATTTTGAAAGTTCATCTGAGGATGCTAGTTATAACATTCTAAAATGTATTTCAGATGCAATTACAGTGAATACCCGCTGGAATTGTTTTTATACATGTGCACACCTCTATTATCACATCTATTGCCATAGATTGGAACTTAAATTGTGTTGTGGAAAGTTCGTGTATTAAATTAAATGTGCGGCGTAAATTGCATTCCATTTTGTGAGGGCGTAATACATAGAAAAAAAGAGCTACGCGAAATATTTCTACAAATTATGCGCCTAAAAGTAAGCAAGCGAAAGGACTAAAAATGTTGGGCTTTCAAATTCACTTTGACTAGCGTCATTTCCTGCAGCTAAATCACTAATTAAAAACCGTTGACCGTGATAATGTTTACACGCCAAAAGCCGTATATCCAACGGCCCGCAGCGGGACTCAAATCGTTGGTGAAAAAAGCGCAAAATCAAAAAATATCTGCAGGAGCTCAGCTACATAGACAAATATGTATGTGCTTTAAAAAATTTATAAACATATATGTGTACATGTTACAATGTATAGTAAAATAAGAAAATCAGAATCTATTATAGTAATATACAATATGACATTAATTATGAAAAAAAAAGAATAGATAATGTAATCTAGCTGAATCCGTCATACATACATATATGTATTTATCAGGGATTAAAACCCTAACCGAAACCGTAACCCTTAACCGGTAAAAACCGATTGAAATTTAAAACCTTAACCGATACCGTAACCGAAAAAAAAAATTTCATCTGACCGAAACCTTTAAACCGAAATTCTGTAAACCGAAATAACCGTTTAGTAACCGTTTCATTTGTAAGGGTTAATTTCGGTTTTTCATACATCTTAAAATACATTTTTAACCCATTAATGGCTGCCCATAGATCGGCTGGTACGATTTTGACGAAATTTTGAAATGTGTGCCTAGAAGACCATAGAAGTTGAAAGAAAAAAAAAAAAAATTTTATCTTCAAATTTAATTTTTTCGATTTCCATAAATTTTTCAGCCATTTTCGATACCATTTTCTATTCAGAAAAAAAGCTAGATATTTGCCTGTAAAAAAACTACAGGTATAACAAGGATAACTAAACTGTTCAATTTTTATACTTATATTTTTATTATTTCTGTTTACTATGAAATAAATTTTGCCTCGATATCTCACACATGCCCCGAGCTAGAATTATTAAAGTGTCAATATTTTTTTTTTGGGTATTTAAATACCCATTAGCTTAAAATGGGTTAATTAGAAATTTTTATAATAAAAATTGAAAAAAAGTTTTATTTTTAATTGATATTTTAAAAATTCCAAAAAAGAGTTATGGGTGTAACTTTAAAATACCTGTTCCGAAGAACTTGTGAGATGGTTCGGAGGGGGCTTAGCTGGGGCCACCAGGCGGGTCGCGGGTTGCGGATAGCGAATGGCCACCCCTCGGGGAGGTTAGCTGCGAATAGCGGGTCTATCCCGTAAATAAGCAGTCCCGGACAAACAGCGGGTACGATACCGATCATCGTACCGACAAGGCGTTTGTGTTGCCGCCTTTAAAGCATAGCCTCACACACCCCTCAACTCCCTCACAAGCACCTACCTCTTCCTTTCCCCTTATCTCACCCCGGGCCGGACTAAGAGTGTTACTCGTACCGTGCTGAGAGTCAGCCTGGCTGGGGGCCCGGGTCAAAAACTAGCTCAGTCGCTAACGGTGGGCTCAGGCAAGTGGCGACCGCCTGTTCTAATCAGCCTTATCCGGGCATGCGGACCTCTGCTCGGATGGACCTCACCCTTGTCGCGCTAAACGGAACTTTTTTATGGATAAAAAGACTAACAAATTGAAACTCCCGCAGGACCTATCTGCGGAAAGTGTTGCCAGACACTTTGAGGACCGCAACCTTGATAGGGAGCGGCCCTCCAACGTGGTAGACCATCCTCCACGTAGCCAAGCTCCGGGCTCAAATAGGAGAGTGCCACCGGCACAGCAAAGACGGCCAAGTCTTCAAGCATCGCGGAAACACTCGCAAAGGAGCACGGTAGGACCATCCCGACCGATGCGTCCTGCGCTAGCCGCTGAAAGGAGCACGGTAGGACAATTCCGACCGTTGCGTCCGGCACTAGCCGCTGACACACGGCAGGAACAACGCCTGCCATGGAAAAGGAATCCTCTGCCGGGCCGAGGAGAACCGGGTGGGGTAGATGACCCCAACAGACGTAGTCTCTGTGGTTCAAGGACCAAGTGGTACCTCCGGTACCTCCAGCAGGGGATGTCGCAGGAGGATGCGTTCGCCAAGGCCAAAGAGCCAAGACCGACGACATCCGATAACAGGACACCTGCCAAAAGGTCGAGCAGTGCGCTTACACCGCCAACCGGCACCCCTAAAAGGGTTCGCGCGGCGGAGCCAACTGCTCAGAGACCCAAAGCAGTGACACCTGTAAGAGCAGAGCACAAAGCTCCAAAATCAGGACGGCAGGAAGCTCTGGATGAGCGCCCCAGCACTTCAGCAGCAGCAGCAGCAGCAGAACCAACAGCTGAACCAACAGCCAGGAAGTCCACCTCCTCGGCGCCCACTGAGCCTCGCGCATCCTACGCGGCTGTCGCGAGTAAGGTGAAAGTGGCCGTGTTGCCTGCGGAGTATCCCCAGGTAATTCTCAGTCGCGGGGACCTTTCCGCGCTTGAGGAGGCCATCCTAGATCAGGTCATACTGACAGGATGGGACACTGCCGTTTCCTTCCTTGGAATTCATTTCCGGGTAGGCTTTCTGGTCATTGAGTGCACAGACCAGAACTCGGCAGACTGGCTGGCGACGGTAGCATCACAGCTACACTCCTGGAAGGGTGTACCCCTTGATTGTAGGATGGGGGATGACATACCGTCACCCCATACCATCACGATCTACCTGCCGAGAAGTACGGACAGAGAAACGGACGACTTGCTGGTTATGCTGAGCAACCAGAACAAGATCGAGACTCAGGAATGGAGTGTCATCTCTAGGAAGGAGGAAGGAGGAGGTGCCCTTCTGGTACTTGGCATCGATGAGATGGCCAGGAACGACATAGTGACCAGAGGTCACCAACTTTTCTTCCGCTTCGGGAAAATTCCCGTTAGCGGACTGAAAAAGACGGCGGATAAAACCGCACCCGCAAGCGAGGACCTCCCTCCAGCGGGACAGAATTCGGAGCCGTCCCCGGCAGCGAGCGTGTCCAGCGTCTGTCCGGCAGGTCCTTCCAATTCATTGGAGGATCTTGCCGAGGACGAAGATCTGGCGGATCTCACACTGGATCCCGCTGCAGTTGAGGAGATGGACCAGCAGCCGGCCATGTCGTCCCAGGAGTTGCAAAACGAACTGGAAGAAGCGGACGTCACTCTGACGTCTCGCGATGACGAGGGGAACTCCCGGCCCTCCTCGTCATGTGAAATGGAGCCGCTGTTATAGTGCGATGACGCAAGTCATCAGCACTAAGCTAGCCCAGGTGAACATCCACCGTGCGAAGGCGGCCTCGGCCGTCCTAGCCAGGATGTTCACCAACCAACACCTTGGGCTAGCGTTGGTACAGGAGCCATGGATCAACAATGGCATCAAAGGCCTGTACACAGCGGACTCAAAGGTAATCTGGGACCAAAGAGACCCAGTACCAAGAACGTGCATAATGGTGAGAAAATGTATTAACTATACTATTCTTTCAGAATTCCTAAGCAGGGACTGCGTTCCAATAGCCGTGCAGACGGCTGGCAGCGCATGCAACACTGTGGTGGCCTCGGCGTACTTTGCTGGCGACGGAACATGTCCACCAACGGAAATCGTTGGGCTGGCGGAGCACTGCGCCAGGAAGAAGCTCCCCCTGATCATCGGATGTGATGCCAATGCACACCATGTGGTCTGGGGAAGCACAGACACAAACACAAGAGGTGAGTACCTTCTTGACTTTATATTTAGATATAATTTAGAAATTGGAAATGTCGGTTCCACACCGACATTCGTAACTAGAATCAGGGAAGAAGTATTAGACATCACCCTGATAAGTAGGTGCCTTAAGCCACACCTAAGTAACTGGCATGTCTCTATGGAGGAATCTATGTCTGACCATAGAATCATCCTCTTTGAGCTGCAAGTTAACACAGACAGTAGCACACCAGCCCGTAATCCCAGAAAGACAAACTGGGAAAAGTTTAAAGCGACCCTACAACTCAATCTATCCAATGAAAGGACGGACTTACCCCGTTCACAAGTGGAACTAGAAAGAGTTGTAGGAAATATAAACAGCAGCATAACAAATGCCTTTGAAGAAAGCTGTCCTCTTGGAAGGAAGCGCAAAGCAACAGATGCCCCTTGGTGGAACGATAGCCTCGAGAGGCTACGACTCACCACTCGGCACCTCTTCAACAGAGCGAAGAGAGACGGGTTATGGGACTCTTACCGTGAAAGCCTTACCTCCTATAACAAGGAGATCAGAAAGGCCAAGCGGAAGAACTATCGCGAATTCTGCGAAAGTATAGAAAGCACATCCGAAGGTGCCCGGTTCCATAGGGCACTTTCGAGACGCACGCCAGAGGCTAATTTAGCCCTGAAACGAAGGGATGACACCTTCACTAGCAGTAGTATAGAAAAACTAGAGCTATTGTTTGAGACACACTTCCCGGGAAGCACCCCGTTACAAGAAGACACAGTCGAAACAAGTAACATGTCTAGGCCAGTGTCTGCCGACTGGAAAATTGCTAAGTCGACAGTCACAACAGAACGATTACAATGGGCAATTGGCACTTTCCAGCCCTACAAATCGCCAGGCCTTGATATGATATCACCATCCTTCCTACAGCAGGGGCAGGATATACTCCTCCCCATCCTTAGGAAGGCAATGATAAGCAGCCTTGCACTCGGATACATACCGAGTGCGTGGCGTAGAGCTAGGGTGGTCTTCATCCCCAAAGCAGGGAAGAAAGATATCACCAGCCCCAAGTCCTTCAGACCCATCAGCTTGACATCGTTTTTGCTGAAAACGCTGGAAAAGCTGGTGGACCATAAGATAAGAAGTACTCTTCTAGTGCAGTCGCCGCTGCAACCAACGCAGCATGCGTACAGAGCAGGCCGATCCACGGACACGGCACTATATCAACTACACCGCACTTTAAGCACAGTAGTCGACAATAAGGAGGTGGCCATATGCGCCTTCCTGGACATAGAAGGTGCCTTCGACAACACATCTCACGATGCTGTCAAGGCTGCCCTGACCAGGAGGGGCCTAGACTCAACTACAGGCAGATGGATTTCCTCACTGCTGGGGTCTAGACAAGCCACGGCAACAGTCCAAGATAACACTGTTACTGTCACAACCACAAAAGGTTGTCCTCAAGGGGGTGTTTTGTCTCCTTTACTATGGAGTCTGTTAGTAGATGAACTACTCCAGAAACTTGCCGGCTATGGAATTCAATGTCAAGGCTACGCTGATGACATTGTCATCATAGCACGAGGCAAATTCGAAGAAACACTCTGTGACATTGTACAACTAGGTCTACGGATAACGAGCGACTGGTGTGGAGAGGTGGGCCTCAACCTCAACCCTGCCAAGACAGTCATCGTTCCCTTCACTAGGAAATACAAGCTGCAGAGAATGAGGCAAATAAGGCTATCAAATAGCATAATAGAAACAAGTAAGGAGGTTAAGTACCTAGGAGTCACTTTCGACAGTAAACTTAACTTCGGCCCCCATGTACAAAATGCGATAGCAAAGTGCACTCGAGCACTTTATGCCTGTCGCAGCATAGCCGGGAAATCATGGGGCACATCACCGAAGATTATTAGATGGCTATACCTTATGGTAGTCAGGCCAATGCTCACATATGGAGCAATAGCCTGGGGTGATAGAGCCCAACTCATCACCGTCAAGAAGCAGCTGTTAAGACTGCAACGGATGGCCTGCGTATGTATGACGGGGGCTATGAGCACCTGTCCGACAACGGCTATAGAAGTTTTAATGGAGCTCACGCCACTCCATGTATTCATTGAACTGCAACAAAGGGCGACTCTGTTAAGGATAGCACGAGAGGGGGTGGGAAGTATCCTTAGTCACAGAGACGCAGAATTTTTATCAGGTGATCTCCCCTTACTATTACAGCCAAGGGACGAAATGACTGCCGAGCTTATGTTCGAGCAGAATTTCAAAGTGAACCTGAGCAGCAAGAAGGACTGGACAACACTTGATGAAGTCCATCCAATGGGTCAACACACCATAAAATGGTACACCGATGGATCTCTTACAGACCAAGGCACAGGACTTGGAGTTGTAGGCCCTCGGATATCGTACCATGAATCTCTAGGAACATATACCAGCATCTTCCAGGCTGAGGTATGTGCAATAGGGAGGTGTGTTGATCTTAATCTCAAACGCAACTATCGGAATAGAGACATAGCCATTCTATCCGATAGTCAAGCAGCTCTCAATGCACTCAGCAAGGCGAAGATAACGTCTAAAGTAGTGCATGAGGTGCGGAAGAAGCTAAACCAACTGGGATCACATAATAGGATAACCCTAAGATGGATCCCAGGACACAGGGATTTAGCAGGAAACGAGGCAGCTGACAGACTAGCCAGAATGGGCGCATGCAGGCCCCTAATAGGTCCTGAACCGTTTTGTGGGATTGGAAGACACACAATCCGGGAATACCTACGAAAAGAGGAGAGGCGACTTCAGCAGTCGCACTGGAAGGAGACAACAGGTCTCAGACAAGCTAAATACCTCCTAGGTAGCTACAACCCAAAGCGGTTTAAGCAAGTAATCACATTGGGAAAGAATAGACTCAGAATACTCACCGGTCTTTTGACCGGGCATTGCAAACTGAGAAGTCACCTATCAAAGTTAGGAATAATAAGCAGTGGAACCTGCCGGTTCTGCAATTGCGAGGAGGAATCCTCGATGCACATACTAGCAGAATGCACTGCTCTATGTAGACGTAGATGTCGTTTTCTAGGGAAACATGTCCTACAGAAGGAGGACATAGCAGACCTCAACCCGGTAAAAATTCTCGACTTCGTGCGAGAACTAGGGTTGACGGACGAGCTATAGGCTCAGAAGGGGGCACAATAGATCCAAAGGGTCGCAGTGCAGTTTTCCCCATTACAATAATAACTTTAAAATACAATTTGAAAATCATGTTTTATTATTACTTTTTTTTATAAAAATTAAAAAAACAAGTTAAAAGATTTTTTCCGACTCATAAGTCATGTTTGCGATCTCTGATATTTGGTTATAAGTTTTCTATTTTATTTTTGATTTTATTTTTTATTTTTAATTTTGATTTATATGTGAAATAAATGTGTGAATGAAACATTAAGAAAGTTATGCATTTTTAATTACTATTATATTGTTATTATAATTATATTTTTACAAATAATTTTTTTTTTTGTGAACCGAAACCATACCGGTATTTCAAAACCGTAATAAACGAAAACCGGTTCACCGTTACGAAACCTTTATTCAAAGATTTTGCGTAACCTATAACCGAAAACCTAAATCCGAACATAACCGAAACCGTAACTGAAACCGATATTCGTTTCGGTTTTAATCCCTGGTATTTATTAATAGAAAGTCATATAATCTTTTTTTTATATATTTTGGCTTTGGTTTATATGAATAAGGTTAAACATTTTACTTGTTTTTAGAAACTTGCTGTGAATTATTCCAGCTAGAAATAAAAAAACCATTATTCCTATTGAAACTAGTCTCCTGTTTGTATATCAAAAAAATATATAATACTTGAATATGTCAGCATTAGTTACGCCGTCAAGGATAATAACTAAACTAATTGTCCTCCTGAAGTGAACTAACCAAATACCTATACTACAATATATGTATGTACACAAATCTGTACACTTCATAAAAACATTTTTCCCCATTTTACAGTAAACTCACTAAAACCAATCTATGGAAAAAGTCAAAAAGTTGAGAATACAAATTTCAGTTTTGGTCGAAATTTTTAATTAAATCGCTGAAAATATATACAAATATCACGTTTATATGTTTGCACAACTGCAAGCAAATAAATAAAAAAAAAAATAACTGATATGCCATATGACATAAGCTGCTGTAGAGGACAATTTATTTATATTAATATTCAAATACCCTGTGTGCATTGAAAATGAACTGATTGATTAAATTGGCCCAACCCTTTAATGCATGCATTAACGTCTTCTAGATAAATATTGCCCATTTATTTATAACTAATGTTAATTTCTAATGCAAGCTAAAATTTCGAGGACAGAACACATGAGAAAAATACGTGGAAACTTATAGTCGATCACTGCGACTTAAGCTTACCAACATATTTTATATATTTTTATTTCTTCGGACTCACTCGCACAATTGAATTACAACGGCTTTTCATATGTCAGTGAGTGAGAGTGTACGGATATATAAATTTATCCTAGTTTTTCTCATTTCTCTCATTTTTTTTTGTTACTCGTTTGAGGGTACGTAATTTTCACATACATACCATGCACTGAAATTCGCTGACAAATTACTAATTGAAAGCGCGCGGAAACTCACTCTGCATGTTGTCGCAGTCAGGTGGGCGTGGCCAGCGCTGCTCTGCTCCCCTCTCCTCTCCTCTCATCCACACCCACAGCGCTCTCAATATTCAGTGAACCGTACGGTCCACGTTTGTTTGCCCAAATGCACGACGTGCATGTGGTGCGCCTAAAATTTGGCTATACTCATATGGCTACTACAACCAGCTACCAACTACCACTACATACAACTAGTTAGCTAGTATGACTCTGTCGTTGGATGCAAATGCTGTTTGTCGGGCCCAAGGCTACTGAACGACTAAACGACTGACTAACTCGATGGCTGACTGACTGATTTATATGCAAAACGCGCCGAAAACAGTTTTTCAATTAAATTCGTTTGAGAGTTGTCGTCGCAGATTTCAATTTGAAAGCTGCCATATAATTTATTAGCATTAGCCACACAACGACTTGAGCCGCGCTACCAAACACACCAGACACACAAAAAAAATGAAAATGAAAATTCTACAGAAAAAAAAGAAAATGAATGAAAACCCCGTATATAATGAAAGCAGAGCTTCATCAAATGCGGCTCAATCCAATAACACAGCAAATGAAATTGTGACAAATTTGCTTTTCACTTTGGAAAATTAAAAACGCGCACATAAAATACGCACACAAAAAATATAAAAAAAAAAAAACTGTTCATTCATCATCACAAAATTTCGCATAATGCGCTCTCCAAATGGGCTGCTCTTTTTTTGATTAGGATCGTCTTGGCTGCTTCATAAAGTATTGGGCGTAGAGAGGAAGTTATGTGTCAAACAATATACTAATAAAATGGTTAGCACAATTCCGAAAAGTATTCACATTAATGCTGTTAATGTTGTGGGAGAGGGAGTAACCAGAATTAAGCAGATCAACTGTTTTATATATATATTATATAAACAGTTAAATTTAAATATATTTGAAGATACAATTGATTTATTGAAGGTCGCAGTACAGATGAAATTCCTTTAAACAGAATAGTTGAACTTTATGTTTTTGATGTACAGGAATTAAATGTATCTTAAATGATTACAATATGCCTTTCTTCTTTTAATATTAACTGTTTTTACAGTAGAAATTGCATTGATAATTGGCATTAATTTGAGTTATTTAAGTGAGAGCACTCAATTGTCGACATGACTTAAATGAATTTTCTTTTCTGATTTTATTCACAATTTTTGTTTGTTTTTTTTTCCGTTGTGTTGGCAAACTTAAATCCGAGGCATTTGATATTGATTTACTTAAAAGGCAATATCAGTTTGGAAAGCGGCAGTGGCAGCAGCGATTGGTGGCAGTGGCAGTGGCAGTAACAACCCTTAGCTCAATATACGTATTGCACAGAAGGACCTTGCCCCCATTTCACTCCTGCCATATCGAAAAATGCGAAAATTGTACAATGAAAATTGGAGTGAAATTAAACTAAGGCCCGCAGGCTATCGCCTTGGTCTGAGGATGAGACTCAGACTCAGACTAATACCGAGATTGAGACTGAGACAGGCTGTCCAGCTGAATGACTTGTTGGCATTCATTTCGCTGTGTGGCCGGCGGTAACTTTGGGACACTTAAGCGGCAACTCACTCGAGAATGTCTGGTCCCATGGAGTTGAGAGCTGCGAGCTGCGAGTGTGAGCTGGGTGGGCTTATCATCATGTTTCAGGGCCACAATATCGTTGTGCCTGCCCTTTTCTAATGAGACAAAAATTGCGATTTGAATGCAAATAACTGCAGGGCTGCTTCAGACAACCTTCGAGCCGGACAACAATTACATGGCATTGAAGTGGACTCCGTATTGGGGTGTGAGCTCGGGGTCTTTTCAGCTTTGTCAACTGCCATTTAAATTTACAAAATGAAATGCAAAAAGCATTTCTGGACTTTGGTTTTGGTTTTGTGCGAGGCCTATTGGCATTTTAATAAAGTTCTTTAAGGCCAACTCTAGCAACAACTACGGGCAATAAGACTTGGCCACAGAGATTTTTGGGAGGTCAGGTAAGGTCTGTTTTGCATTTAATTAAATGCCAATATTTGAATCAATTTGCATTGTGAATGTGAAAAATGTACGGCAGGTTGACTAATCAACTCTTGGTTAACATTTCTGCGTTACTTTGCATATTTGTATTCTATTAATTTTAGCCATTGACAATTTTGCTGCTGCTTCGACGACAGAAGAGAAATGTGTGGTCCAATCAATTAAACTTGGCCTGACAACATTGCTCGGCTGATTTTGATTGGATTTGATTAAGTCCGTGTCAGTTTACTTTGTGGCCGACTACTACACGGGAAGTAAATTTGATTAAGTGTATCTGATGTAGGGGTATCCGTCCCAAATCAAGTGTTGTATGACTCTACATAATGTTTGTAATAATTAATTACAGAGTATCCCCTAATTAACCAATGCTTTATATTGCTAAGGATACTTTTTTATAAGAAAAAAACTCAGTGATATTACATTCATTTATGATTAAACTATTTTTAAAATTTGCGAGATATTTACAATAAAGCCACTTAACTTTAGTAACTCAAATAAATAAAAATAAACTTAAATTCGTATTAAGCTTTACAGTTCACTATCATCTGTTCATCGATTCCCTAACGAATTAATTTTATTTATATTGCACTCGTTTTTCTTACTTTCAATTAAATTAATTTCTTTTTCATTTCCTGGACGAGTTATTTGAAACATTAAATTAAATATTGAAAGCAACATGTTTATTTTATTTAATTCATTTTTTAATTGACATTTTTCTTGGTCCAAAACTTTTAATAATAAAACAAACTTACAAACTGTTAGATGGACAGAGAAATTTTATTTGATTAAGGTAAACTAGTTAACATTTCTAAATGAAAACAAATTATATGTATGTACATTTATTGCTTTCGTATGTTGGATTTAAATAATTTATACAAATCATTTGAAAATCTGTTTAATTTAATTTACGAGTGAAATTCCCATACACATGTCCACACAAGATACATATGTTAATTTATATAAATGTTTTTATTAATCCAAGTTTTTTTTCGTTATCATTTAACGATTGTCAAGCAAACATGTTAAAGCATTTATTTGTTTTTCTTTACCATAATTTAATTATGTTGATTTTCATGCATTTATTACTAATTTGTTTACATGATAAACAAATAAAAAATAAATATAAATAATTTTCATTCTCACTATGCAAACAAATTGCCGGTTATATACTTACTTACTGAAAGTTTTTACCATTAATCAGAGTTTATTTATTGATTGAACACCCTGGGCCAATGGATTATAAAACTTTTAATTCAAAACTATTTAAGCTCGAAACAGCTGCTATCCAAATGCAACCGTAAGAATGAAACAGTTTTTTAAGATGTGGAAGCTTAAATACCCTTCAGAGCTTGCATTTTAAAACCATTTTGTTATTTACTTTCCAAGAAAGGAAAATATCTAATTATGAAAGGGGCTGCTTAATTATAATATCATAAATTAAAATAGCTTACCTGCCTAATTCGATAATATATTGAGTATAATTGAGTATATTGAAATAAATATATATTGCGCATACGCAGAGTGGTGCAGGCAAACAAGGGAAATTAGTTCATTCCAAAGAAAAGTAAAAAGAAAATAAAGTATTGCTCAACTGCGCATAAACTGGTTTGGCTTTTGCCTAAGTTGGCTTTCAGTTTAGCATGGCATTCGCTTTGTTGTGGCCTGCTCAACAACGGTCAGTGCTTTGGCATTTCTTTAAAAAGATGTTTTTGGCTTTGGCCATAGCTATGTCTTTGGCTATGGCTATGAAATAATATGCTAACCGCAGGCTTTTGCTGTGGCTTGATTGCCAATACTGCCAGTATAGACAAGGCACAATCAGTTCAGTTTTAAGAATCCATAAAATGTCCTCCCCAAATCCCATTCCCAATTTCAATCCCATTATGAAATCTCCTGTAAAAAGTTGTTGCTATTGCATTTGCACCAAAAAATCCTTCACAAGTTGTGACGCAATTTATGTGAACGTGTCTCAATAACAAAATTAACAGAAAATCCAACATATTGTAGGATTGTGGGAGTATGTATGACTGTCACGTGCGTATGTGGCTTCTACAACAAATTGCTGCAACAGCCAACGAGGCAACGAAGCGGTCAGCAACTGTGTCAAAAATTGGCATTGAACAACTTATTTGGTAACCGAATTGTGCTTCTATTAAAATCAAATCTTTTATTTAACAACAATTTATAAAGCGCTATTTACTCTACTTGATTATTATTTTTAAATTGTTATGGCATACCTGTTATATTTAAAACTCATTAAAAGATTGGAATTAAAAGAATAATATTCTTAGCCTTTCCATTTGCATAATATTGAAGAATATAAACTTTAAAACATGTCAAAAAAATTTAAACTTGTATCGTTGTATTTAAATAATAATAACGTTCCGAAAGAAATGCAAAAATATATATTTTTAATGTATAAAATTAATATATAACTATATATATATATAACTATAATTAATAATTTGTTCGAAATTTGGAATTTATGGCACTCTTGTTTATGTAACTTTAAAATTATTTCCAACAAATTTACATGTCTGTGATAACAGGAACATCCACTTTCCATCGAATAATTTCAGTAACAATTGTCATGAAAATTTTTAGAGACTAATAAACTGTCTTATATGAGGTATTATACACAAATTTGCAAAAATTCAAATTTTAACTAATCTTCGAAAAGATATGAAAGGTGATTCGGTAATTCTATTAAAGAGTTTACATCGCCAACCGTGAAATCTGGTCAATTTAGCTGACATTGCGGACAGTGTAAACCACAATCAAAAACTTCAGATGCAACATTTACACAATCCGGCACAGCTTGAGCTTGACAACAACAACAAGAAGAAAAAGAAGAAGAAAAGTGCTTAATGAAGCGACTGCTGCTGGACTCCTGCCACCGTGTACTCCTGCCACCAACAATGACAGAAGGGTCGCAGTCTTTGGCAACTGTTGCCTGGAACAAGCCATGAACAGAGTTCGTTTCACGCCCATTCACACTGACAGACAAAAAGACGGACAGACAGACAGACGGACACCAAGAGAGTTAGTATCTGTGCGAGGGAAGAAGGGCTCAACACATGTGACCAACAGCTGGACCACTGGCAATGCCAAAAATTGGATGGCGCCCATTGAATATCATAGAAATAGAAATACGTACGTGCAAAAATTTGTGCGCTTGATTAAATTTGAGTCGGGCACTGTGAACGAGGGGGAAAGGGAACAGGGAACATCAAGTCCGTGACCAGTGGCAAATGCCACAAGTGTGAGCCAAGTTGAAAGACAATCAGGCGGCAATTTAAAATCATTTTCACAGTGGGCAACCCGCCACCAGGAAGTCACCACCTGTCGTGACAAAATCAGGCGACAAAAGGGATAGTCAGATAGTCGGTAAGGCGGAAAGGCGGAATGTCGAACTGGCAGATGATACAGTTGCAGTAACTTCTGCTCGATTAGATTTCATTTGGTTATTGGGCATTAGGCAATATGCTCTTATACTTTTTGCCCAATTTCTTTCATTTTCCCCATTGTTGACTTTCGCTGGCCTCGTCAAATAAACTAATTCTATCGCCTTGATTTCGACCAGCTGCGTTTCGTGGCCAGCCAAGGAAGTTTGTTGTACCCCCAAAATTTTGATACAAAGTTGTTCGTTGTGCGATTCGCCACATGCCACACAAACACACACACAGTTGCAGAATTTATTAAGTGGGATAATTTGGAAAGCATTGCCCGGGATGAGAATAGTTAAAAAACTACGAAAAAGAGAAATGGTTCAAGATGTGGAAATGGATATAAATTTATTTAAAATAGTCATTTTATTATAAAAGAATCAAATTGTAATTATATTTTTTTTTTTTTAACTTTTTATATTTAGTCAAATCCCTACTCAAACATTAATTGTTTTTATCAACTGAAATACGCCTTATTTTATACTCTATCAGAGTAAGAGCATACGCAACCCAATTGACTTGTCTTTCACTGACTTTAAATACAGTTTTTGGATTTACGTGCGCTTAGCTAATGTAACATCTTGTTGGTCACACATGGCGTACACTTAATATCAGCCAATGTCACGTTTTTATGCCAAAATCAAAGCATCAAATTGTTGGATTGCTACGTGGCATAAGCTACAAATTAGAAACCCATTTTTTGTTTCTGCTTTTAAGCAGGCAAAAATAGGTAAGGATTAAGACATTAAAGAGCCCTGGCCAGTACACGGTACGAGGACCATAGTACAACGTGACCAGTCCACGTGCGTCGTGCTCCCTTAACACCTGTGTAATTTGACATAAAACCAGAGCCAGAGTTGAGAGCCGAGATCGTTTGTCGCGCGTGTTTCGCTGGGCCCTGAATGGAAGGCATTACACTTCCGTTAATTGTCGCTATTATTTAGCAATTTTGTTTATGTATGCTTCCCATGCAGAGACCCCTTCTTTTTTATCATCATCCTCATACATGCATACACATACACTAAGTAATAAAAAAAAAATATAATTTATGGTTACCCAGACAACCTCAATATGAGGGTGGGAAACTAAATTGTCGTCGCCGTTGTTGTTGAGTCGAAACAAAAAGTAGGAAAACAATTACAGCTGACTTAACACTTCCGTTTCTTGTTGGAAAAAAGCCGCACACGTTTATCCAGCCAACGACTTGCCACTTGCCACTTGGGAGAGGCGGAAGGAGAGACCTGTTAACGCACTACCCGTCAAGCACTTGAAATTGTAATTTAACACGTGCACAATACACCTACCTCTTTTGGAATTCCCTTTTTTTCGGAGCTGGCTAGCATTGGGTTATGGCAGAGCCACAAGTGCCTGGTTGACCCTGTTCACATTGGCGACACTAAGATTATATTTTAATTGGGCCTAGAGTTTCCACCAAAAATTGTTTAAGCCTTAAATATATATTTTTAAATAATACAAAGCTTGCTATTACCTTAGTTTTTCAAGTAACATTTTATTGGCTCCATGGCGTTTTAAAATCAAGAAAAAATATTCCAAAAATATTAAATGAATAATCATATATAAAGCACCTTAACGAAATTATTTCTGTTACGTTTTGATTTGTGCACTTACAAATTAAAAAGTAATAATTGTATACAGATTAATGCAGAATTCGTTTACAAAATATATGTATGTATACAGATCATTACATTGATACTTATTATCGTTTCGATAAGTACAAAGACGATTTATAGATACACAGACCGTAAAGCTCAAGCATTTGTTTACATTGCTATCCGTATTCGAGTAAATATCTACATATTCTATTCTTCATTTTATTTTCAACTCAGTTCGACTCGGAAATGATTCGAAAGTGCATTTCAGAGCAAATCTCTTAAATAAAATACGTTTTTAATGTGGCGCGAAAATAAATAAGTTCAATAAATATATGTTTTCTTATAGAAAATGATGAAGATAAAATCAAAAAAAGTATATGCCAGACTTTTGTGACGGTATCTGTCTTACAAAGGCTAAAATTGTCGTTAAATCTATACGCTTAATAAAAAATATTCTTTTTAAAAGCTGTCACAAATTTTGATCTTTTTGGTAAATTAAGTAAAAGTAAACACACAATATTTGAGACAATAATTGAATGAAAAATATGTTTTCAGTATAAAAGTTTATAAAAAAAGTAATGAAATTATTGTTAATTTAGTCAACGAAATTGTGAAAAGTTCGTTTAGCTATTTTTTTAAATATTCGAGTACATTTGAATAGGTCTAATAATATTTTCGTCTTTAAAATTGGAGCCTACGCATTAGAAATTTGGTGAATAACCTGATTAAATAATGAAATTCTCTTTCTGTCACGCCTTTTTTAAAGGTGCGTCATGTGAACACAAGATTGACGTTAGTCTGAATAAGCCCAAAGAACTACATAAAAGCAAATCAAGTGGCCAAAATATTAACTTAAATTTGTGCAAAGTGTTTGTGTTAATCTTACAACTAATGTAAGCTTGGTAAAATTATAAATTAAAATTTTAAACAAATTTTCAAGCGATAATTTTGTGCTCAATTTACAACAAACTGTTGTAAATATTTGTGAGTAAAATGATGGCATTGATCGTTTAGTTAC
The DNA here is from genome assembly GCA_037043405.1 of Drosophila subquinaria. Taxonomy (NCBI): domain Eukaryota; kingdom Metazoa; phylum Arthropoda; class Insecta; order Diptera; family Drosophilidae; genus Drosophila; species Drosophila subquinaria. The sequence continues at coordinate 360,362 of JBAMBL010003111.1, read as the reverse complement.
GTTTTGCTCATTCGAGATACAATTTATAAGTTTAGTTTGAGATACACAACTCGAGAAGTGATATAGGCATGGTTGTAAGCTCTCTAAAGTAAACCTGAAGCATTCGCATGCAAAGCTTAGATATAACTGGGCGGCATAAACTATGTGTAGTGTGGGGCAGCGACGTCAGCTCACTTTGGTGACTCCGGTGGAGCATTGGCACTGCCAAAGAGCTCATCATACGATGGAGCTGGAATAAAAAGAATGTTGAACATCAAACTAATCGCAAACTTTCAAAGTCGACTTACGCAAAGCCTGCGATCCGGATGCCAAGGAGGTGGATGGCAATTGGGTATAACCACTAGCATACGGCATCGGTGGGTAGTTATATGACGGTGAGGATGAACTGGACGCCATCAGATGGGGTAATGTTTCTGTTTCCGTTACATACTCGGCTAATGTAAATCGATGCGACGATGCTGGGGATACATTTGTCGGTAGAACTTCATGGGCTAATATGAGTCGATGCGACAATGCTGGGGAAACACTTGTCGGCTGAACATGCTCGGTTAAGATTGGATATGGCGCTGGACAGGATTGCACCATCAGTGGACTGGACGAATAAGGCATGTAGGGCACATTGGAGTTGCTTCGCAAGCTGGCGCGAGCTGAGGGGCTGCCAAATTGTGAAGATTGCGATCCAGAGGTATACGACATCTCCACACCGCCAACAGCCGGACTTAACGTTGAGTCCGATGTTGTCGAGTTCAAGGAGCTGCATTCGCTGTACTGCGAAGAATGCGATGGCGAGCCAATGGAAGAGTCCAACCTGGGATAGACAAACGAAGCAGTTGATGGTTCAAATGGATTACCACTGGCAGTAGTCGCATCATCTGGTCCGGGCGGTCCATTTTCGGGTCGAGGCGGTAGCGATGGGCGCACAGAGCCAAGTCTCGCCGAAGTGTCCTGCGAATAGACCTTGAATGGTAAATTAAGCACCAGATTCTTGAAGAAGCCACGCAATACGGCTTCCACGCGCAACTCATAGGAGATGGTGATGACGCCGCTAAACTCTTGATCCGTCGGCTGCGCTGTATCCGGCATGAGCAGCTCATGGGCAAAGCTGCGCTCACTCTTCTTGTGCACCGAGCCCGTCTCCTTGCTGGCAATCGCAACGCACTCGACCTTTTGCACCCGCAACGGCACATGACTGTAGTAGGTGACATACTGCAAAATGCTGAAAGCGAATCAAGTAACATAAGAATATAGTAATATCAGGGTATTGTTTCATTTTATTCAGAACTTAGAGCCATGATCACTCTGAGCTTTGGAAGCTTTTCAGCAATAACACATTACAAAAGCAAAAGCTTTCTCGCCCTTTGACAGATTCCGATTTTTTGTATCGATATCGATTATCGATAGAATTGTACTTACTTGAAGCGCAGCTTCTCCACATTTGTTGTGCTGTTATTCATGACCGTGACGCATATGCGCAACGGTTCACCGCGCACTGCAAAGTCCTCGGGCAGCAGAGCGACCATTGTAATGGGTCGTGTGCCAAATAAGCTGATTGTCTTCGTGATTTGCTTCTCCAGCGGTGTTGGATTGCTGCGATATGTCAATGGCAGCGGCATATTCTTCACAACCGTAAAGGGTATGGTGTGGCGTTCATTGAAGGTCCAGGGCCTTTGTATAAGTACACGCATCTTATACTTGATGCTGCCATAGTTGCCTCGAAAACTGGATGGCAGCTGACGCCCCAGTGCCACACTAAAGGTAAACGTATGCTCGCCGGGTGACAGTTCCATACCGAGTGGCTCAAATTCTGGAAGCGGTGTTTCGCTATGCTCGTAAATCTCTTTGCTTGTGTAGAATAAGCTGCGCGTGTATTCATTGTTGTTTGAATTTTTACGCAAGATTTCCATCCATTTGCATTTGCCTTTGCCAGTCACTTGAATTTTGATGGCTGCAAGAAAAACGATTTTGAATTATAACGATTAAAATAGACGCCCCCTGGCGTACATTTTGCGAAGCAACATAGAGAACGTTTTCATGCAAAGGTTTGGGAATTGGCTAAGCAAATTTTTGTCTTGGCTATTTCAACGAGCTATTTCTTGCAGAAAGAAACTTGCACTTACAATTTTTTTAATACTTGTTTTATATTTACATATTATTAATATTTACATATAAATTAACTAATTTTCTTTGTTTATTTTTTACTAGTCAACTAGTGCAACAATCGCACCTGCTGGCCTAACCCAAAGATATCGATATATATTGAATCAGCCCTAAATGTAAGCCAGAGTTGCCACGTTATAAGGGAACAGAAAACATCACTTTTTTCATTCAAGCATTCGTTCATTGTGGAAAAGTCTGATATTAAATTGAACTGTCTACGTTAAAACAGGCAAGTAAATGTTTAAAACATATGCGCAAAAAACGCGCAACAAATGTAAATCTGTGTTACAGAAGTTGCACAGCACAGGCAAACGTATTAATTCAGTTATTGCCAAGCCGGACATTTTTTCATGTGCTTTCTACACTAATTTTCAGGACGCCAGACAGTGAAAATTTAAATGGAGTAGAGATTTGCTGATATTCGTCGATATCGAAATGAATGCAAATTACATAGCACGCGCTCTGTGCTATCACGGACAGCCATTGCAGAAAATCTGGGACGATGAGCGGGGCGTTGAGGACTTGCGGCACCTGAATCTGACGCAGCCGAACTACGGCGTTTACCAGGAGCGCCAGAAATTCTTTACGTTCCAGGAGCGGGCCAAACGGTTAAAGATCCATCAGTTCCTTGCACGCAAAGCTTGTGATTTGTATGACAAGCAGCTGGTGGGCAATGAAATGGAGGAATCGTGGTTAGCGCAAATGAGTAATTGCTTTGTACCCCAACCGCCAATGGAGTTCTTCATGAATGTGAAGGACAAACGCAAGGCCTGGGCGCATCGCATGAGTGCCCTCAAGCAGGGCGACATCATCTGTGCCAGCGTGCAAAAAGTCATGTCCAATGCCAATCGCATTGTGGTCAAACCGCTGTGCACCGCGGAGCCTTTACACTTCTATCTAGCCGATATACCCATTAAGGTTAGTCCCGCTGAATCTACAATAGATAACTTGCAGCAATTTATATTGTTTCGCACCTTCTAGGCAATTATATTTCAGGAGCAATGGGGTCCACTGCCGCTGGACAAACAGGGCAATCCGCGCTCATTCGCAGTCAACGATTTTGTACGCTGTGAAGTTTGTAGCGTGTCCGCGGATGTGGAGCGTTTGACTTTGGGAATGCTGGGTGTGTTCAACAAAACACCCGATCTCAAACTGGGCCTATGCGCTCTGTCGGATTTCCCAAAGTTCTATCGGTATGTGTATCAAGCATTTATCCTATTGTTCCTCCACTTAGTCGAATATTTATGTTCCTTTTTAGTCAAGTACATAACCAGGAGCACCCGACTATGATGCACTATGAGGATCAGTTGAATGCAGCCCCTGAATTTGAGAATCCAAACTATGATGTGCTCTTTCAGCTAAACGGATTGCAGCCCGATGAAAACCTAACACTGATGAACTACATCAAAGTTGGCTTTCCCGAATCGGACTATGCACCTGAGCTGCGTCAGAAACAAGCCTCACAATGGGCATTCCGGTAAGTTTAAGCGCTGTAATCCGGCTGGCCGCAAATCTCACATGCAACTGTAGTTTATGCTCTTTCTAAACGCTGATAAGAGCTCAGGCCATTATGGGTCTATTTTTAAATTGAGCAATCTCATTAGTTATTGTGATGCTGAGCAGCCAGTCGGGAGTAGAGCATATTGTAGCCAACATGCATTAACATTTGTATGTATAATTGTCCATATGTATTCATTGCACTCCGCTTAAACAAACACGAACGAAACACACATAATTGATTTAAACGAAAAATAATAATAATATTAATACAATCAGCTCCGTGGCTGATGGCATTGAGCACTTTAAGAATGGCCAACAAGTTGAGGCCTTTCAGTGTCTGAACAAGGCCCTAAACATTGATCCGCGCAATGTCGAGGGTTTGGTGGCGCGCGGTGCGCTCTACGCGAATCGGGGCAGTTTCTTGAAGGGTCTCAAAGACTTTGAAAAGGCGCTATTGTTGAATAAATACCATGTGAATGCGCGTAAATATATGGGCGAAACGTTGGTGGCGCTCGGCCGCAGCTATGAGGAGGAGAATCGCATACCAGAGGCCATCAAGGCGTACTCCGATTGCCTGAACCTATTGCCACAGCATGAACAAGCGCGCATATCACTGGATGCACTGCAGCGACCAGCTGCTGGCCCCAACCTCCTATCCATGCAGCCAAACGCTGAGATGCTCAATTTACCCAGTGCTAGCAACACTGCCGTCACAATTGTCTCCTCGGACGACTCAAGTTCTTCCAGTGGCAGTGAGGACACCGAGGATCAGGGTAAGTGCCAAACAATGCTAAACTGAATTTACCAAAATCCAAAACCAATTACATATTTTAGCCATGAAATCGCGCAACAAGCAATCGTACTTACCAATCGAACAGGATAAACGGGCTGTAAGCGATGCCCTTGCGGTTAACGAGTTCAAATTGGACGACGATGAGACAATAAACAGTGTGCGCAAGCTGCTGCGTGAGGCCAGCAAGCACAAAAAGTCCAAAAAGAAGGGTAAAAAGAAGAGGGACAAGGACAAGGAGAAGAAGGCCAACAGCAGCCATAGAAAGAAATCAAAAAGCAAGTCATCAGATGATGGTGGAACAGTCACTTCAACCGAGGCAGCTCTGGAAATGCTCAAAAAGATTGATTTTGCTGAGGCATTCAGGTAACTGCGTATGATTCATCACAAGCTGGCCAATGTAATCCTAGATCATTTAACTGTAGCTAGTATTTATGCAGTTGGTGCACCACACACATTTTCTAATGTTTTTCTTGAAATTGCAATGTAACAAAGTATCAGAAACATGATCTAGGGTCATTGGCCCGCTTTATGTGCCCGCAATCAATTGACACAATTTCCTTGCGCTCTCTTCAATGCATGACGAATTAGCCGGGATAAGTATGACAAGTGAGTTTATTCTTTTAGTGACCATTTGTTTACCCGTTTCCCTTTCTCCAAACTATTACAGGGTCATGAGTACCAGCAACAGCGATGAGCAGCTAAAATCTCAGCTGCAGAATTATTTCAAGCGAAAGCAGCGCTCGGAAACGCCCCCGCCTCCACCGCCACCTGTGCCCACAACGATGCGTAAACAGCCTACGGCAACTGCTTATGACCTAATGATGGGACCAAGCACCTCGAAACATGCTTTAGCTGCTGCGGCTGCCATCATCGATGATGAGCAACCGCCGCCGGCGCCCAAGTTTCATGACCATCATAATCAGCAGCAGCAGCAACAACAGCCGCAGCAGCAACAGCAGAAGTTCTCCTTTCAAATAAAGAAGCGTCCGCTGCAAATGGACAAATTTGGATTGTTGCGTTTGGCTACACCGCTTAGCTCGCACTCGCACAGTCGTAGCCGGAGTCGCAGTCGGTCAGCCAAGCGACGCAAGAGTCGCAGTCGGTCGCGTGCCAGGCGCCCATCCAGGCGACGGGGCGGCTCTCGTTCCCGCAGTCGTAGCAGGAGCAACCGTAGTCGGAGTCATTCGCGACGTTCAAGATCAAGAAGACGACGCTCACGTACTCGCAGTCGTAGCCGCAGTCGCAGTTATTCATCACCACGCTATGGAGGTGGTTCACGCTACAGGGGGCGTGGTGGTGGCTCCTGGTTTAAGCGCGATAGACGATCCCGTTCACGGTCCTTTGGCCGAGGACGTCGATCGCCATCGCCGTTTGTGCCACGACGCAGTCCATCACCGTTTGTGCCACGTCGAACGCCATCACCATCCAGTCGCTATCGACGCACACGGTCACGCAGCATTAGTCCACGTCGCACTCAGGGGACGCGTTACCAGCCACGCGGACGTGGCCGTGGACATGCCCGTGGACGTTTTCAGTATCGCTGGACCGCCGATAATCGCAACAACGGCAAGCGGCATAGTCCGGAGGAGGAATTGAGACCACCAGGAGTCGAGCCCAGCATCGAAGAGGTGGATGAAATGATCAAAGAAGCACAAAAGGAACGCAAACAGGGTATTATCGAGGGCGATAAGGACATACTAAAGAAACAAGCCACAAACACGTCTAGTGATACCGCCTAGAGCTTAGGTTTAGGCCACATCAATTCATTGTGGAAATATCCAGTGTTAAGTTTGCCTCCTATACTTAAAGATTCATTCGAAATATATTAAGTAACTGATAAAACTGCAACACAAGCCTGAGCACCAAAATAAAGAAGCTTACGAAGCAATTTGCATGGTTTGCATGCCTAACATAAAACACAATTCGTATAATTTCGAATTACTCTAATGGACAAAGTTCCAGAAAGTAAGTTTTGACAAAAAATTATGCCTTGCAAATCAACAATTGTCTTCCCGTGACATTTGTATTTAATAATCAAATAGGCTTTGTTTTTTTATTATTAACCTGTGAATAATGAATTTATAGAAATATGCCTCTTGTAGTATTTGTTTAAAGGGTATTTTTGAAAACAGTGACAGATTATATCAACAGTTGATACAGTTTGTTGTGTTCTTATAAGAACTATAGTAAATTACATAGATATACACACACACACATTGTGGACATTGTGTGTGCGTGTGTACGTTTTTCTATTTATACCAAAACGCGTGCTTCTCTCCTCTCACGAGCGACAACAATAAACATATATTGCTCAAACCGGCTATTCACAATAGTTGGCGCTCTTTTACTCTCGCACACACACAGACGCCCACCACTAAAGTGAGAGTGTGCAAGGAGAGCGCTTTTATGTATTGGTGCACCATATGCAAGCGTCCAACTTAAAATCGTACGAGACCTACGCATAAAGTGTCTGAAAGCTAACCGAAGTTAAAAGGCTGCCTGAGATAAAGCGTCCCTCGTATTCAGTTGATATTTGCCTGCCGGCAACAGCAGAAGCAACTTTGGAGCCCGCTTTGGGGGAAGGTGTGTGTCTAGTTGTCTGCCTATGTTTGTTTGTGTATGTGTTTGCGCACAAGACTTTGCTTTAAAAATTAAACGCGACAAGTTGTTCTATTAGTACGTGTGCTAAAATTAAATTTCAATTATTACGCAAAATAGACGACGAGCTCAATTTGAAAAATATTAAAATATAAACACACACACAAGCGTACAAAATATTATACAAGTTTGCCGTGTAAGTGAGAAAGAAGAAATATATCTAACAATTTACATAAGCGTTGCAATTCTTTTCACAATAACAACAACAAAGTGCATGACGAAGAAAACGCTCTTATAGCAAAAACGCAGTATTCACGGTAATTGCGAATAGAAAAGCAAAATTCAGATCATAACAACACGCGGCGGCGAAACTGGCTTTTGTTTGGACTTTGAACGATAAGAACGCACCCACAAAAGCAACTACAACTACAACGACAACAACTACATACATACACTCGCTAAATGAAGACAAAGAACTTGAAAAAGCCACGCTTGTTGTTGCTGTTATTGTGGCTGCGCTACAGTTGCCATGTGAGTCTTATGGCCACACACAAGCAGAATGTTTGCAGAAAAAATCAACTAAAAATTAGATTCATTTAACACGATTACGCTTTACAATCGCCTGTAGCACAAAATAGTTATGCTTATCGTTTAATTGCGTCTAAGAATCAGTTAGATATGTGATATCTAAAATTAAACATTTTTATGCTTAATATTGGCAGCCACAAAAATTGCACATGTCGTACAATATTAATTATAATTTCACATCAACGGAAAACTTTGAATTCAAATGTATACAATTTCTTATCTGTAGATAAGATTGTTCATTGTTATATATTTCGTAAATTTATTAAGACGCTTCATTCATACGTTATCAGCATAGATTAATATTAAATTATTATTATTATCTGCCAATTAATTTTATTTAAAAACTTTTTTCATATCTCTCTTGCAGCATAAATTCGACAACATTACCAATTAATCATGTATACAAAAATCTTTCGTGCTGTGATAATCGGTGCTCCTGGGTCAGGTAAAGGCACAATATCGGAACGCATTGTCAAAACCTTTGGCGTTCTTCACATATCCTCGGGTGACATTCTGCGCCAGAATATAATAAATAATACGGAACTGGGGAAGAAGGCGCAACGCTACATTGCCGCCGGACAATTGGTGCCCGATGATATAGTGACCAAGACAATGTTAGCCCGTATTACCGAGGTGGGCAACAAGTCCTACATATTGGATGGATTTCCTCGCAATAGTGCTCAAGCTGATATTTTGTCGGCGCGCGAACAGATTGACGCTGTTATTGACTTAAACATTCCTCATGATGTGATCATTGAACGAGTGAAAAATCGCTGGATTCACGTACCATCTGGTCGTGTCTATAACATTGGATTCAATGATCCCAAAGTGCCCGGAAAGGATGATGTAACGGGCGAGCCGCTGACTCAACGCGAAGACGACAAGCCTGAATGTGGTGGCCAAGCGTTTGAAGCTCTATGAGGAGCTCATGAGTCCTGTTTTGTCCTGGTATGCCCAACGTGGTCTGGTTACCACTTTCAAGGGTCGTGAAACCAACGAAATTTGGCCCCGTGTGGAGCGCTTTCTTAAGGACAAGGTCAACAAGGGTTGAATAGGGTATTATATAAAGTAGAAAGACAGTTCAATTAGACATGTGCACAAATGTTATTTTATAAATAGGCAGCTGATGCTAATAATGAAGAAGTGTTCAATTAAGGCATAGCAAACATATACATATACATTAGGGTGTCCCTTATTTGGTCAAAGTCAATATTTTTAAACGCATACGGGCTAGTTCTGTTCATTAGGTCCTAAAGCACTCAGAAATAAATTTTTACCTCAATCGGAGTATGATAACCCGTGCCGACTTGGATCGGAAAATTTCAAAATTATATGGGACATAAAAAAAAAAATTTTTTTTTTTAATTTTTTATTTTTTTATATTGTTTATTAGGTCCTAAGGAACTCAAAACCAAGTTTTCTTACCTTGATCGGAGTACGATAACCCATTCAAATTTGCATCGAAACATGAAAAAACAGTATTTTAACACTGATTATACATTTTTCGATGGTTTTTCATGTTTCGATGCAAATTTGAATGGGTTATCGTACTCCGATCAAGGTGAAAACTTGGTTTTGAGTTCTTTAGGACCTAATAAACAATATAAAAAAATAAAAAATTAAAAAAAAAAATTTTTTTTTTTTATGTCCCATATAATTTTGAAATTTTCCGATCCAAGTCGGCACGGGTTATCATACTCCGATTGAGGTAAAAATTTATTTCTGAGTGCTTTAGGACCTAATGAACAGAACTAGCCCGTATGCGTTTAAAAATATTGATTTTGACCAAATAAGGGACACCCTAATATACATATATTGCGCTAAAGGGCGGGTTTAAGGGGGTACGGTTTATTATAACTAATCAAATGTAATTGCGAAGCCTTACAAACAAAAAAACGAATCAAAAAATTGTGTGTTTCCGAATGAATTTATCCCCCACATATAAATGTTTACATATGTACATTAAGCATGACATCGAGGCTGGCAAGCTAAAACCATCCAAAACATTCCCCTCATAAAAGTGTTTTGTTTTGATATGATTATTATATAAATATATATACATACATGTACTTGTACAAACGCTCCTAACTTGGTGCTCTGATAATAAATCGTTTTTATATTACCTACTGATAGCATTTTGCTGCTGATTTTGAACTGGAGCCATAAAATGTATGGCAAAAACTATTTGTGGACTTCGTAATGCAACAACACTTAATTTTGACGGTATCTTTTGAGCTCTATGGCTTCCTACGTACATATGTGCTTCGATGTGTAAGTATGCCCGACAAGCTAACGAGTAGCGCAACTTTATTTAAAACCCGACAACTGCCGAAGGCAGCGCTCACCACTGCGCTCTCGCTCTCTCATCAGCATGCCCAATTGAGAGGGAATTAAAAATACAGTGATTGGAGCTCATAAATGTTAATGAAGTTAAGCTAAACAGAAAGACGTCACACTGTATGCCGCTCTCTGTGTGTGATTAAACAAATGACAACAAATCACGATTGGTTTTATTTGACAGTCAGCTGTTTTTTTGTGGACAACTGTGTCCAAAGCAGCTGTTGTGCATTTTGTAATGAATTCCTTATTTTTATAGCAAGATAATTTTAGACATCTTTAACGCAACAATAACAAGCAGATGTTTTAATATTTTATAATAAAATGAATATCTCGAGGGGCGTCAATTTAAGCGCTGGCGATGCATCTTTTATTAAACTATGAAGCTTAGGGTGTGCGCTGAATTCTATGCAGCACTGTTCGGAGAGCAAAGCTCTCTTCGTGTATTGTCCAATGTTACCGCATTTTTGACACACATACACACACGCACACACAGAACTTGTACCGTACCCTGCACCCGCCCCCGCTCCGTGCAGATACTGAGAGGGCTCGTAGCATTTCCTGAATCAAATGACCCCAAAAATAAAAAGAGCAATTGCCGAGTGCGACCAATTAAACGCTTATCGATGAATGACACTTTAAAGAATTTGCAATCGAAATTAAACACAATCCAAGTGCAACTAAACGTAAAATGGCTGCGACTGCTGAATTTCACTTTTGTTGTTGTTTTTTTTGTTGTCAAAGCATCTTCTTTGTTTATGCCAATGCGGCCATAACGAAACCACGATGACAATGGGCAAAATAAACTCAGAAAAATTCACTACTGACCATTACTGATTCAGCTCTGTATGGCTTGACTCATCCATGATGCAAGCTGTGCTTGTAAAATAAGATATAATAACAGAAAAAATTATTCAAAATTTTTACCTCGTATTTTGGTTCGTTTACTTAGATTCATCCAAATTTCGCCGCGTATGACTTGGCCGGCATAAAAAATGCAATCTGGATTGTCTAGTCGAATGCATAATCGTTCGCTCTCCATGCTGCCGTTGATGCTGCTAATGCTCTTATTTAATTATCATCCAAAAATAACATATAAAACGACACATTGGAGCGGCCGCTGTGGTATCCACTATGCAGAAGTACAACTACAATGTTGTCCACTTTTTTATTAACTTGGGCGGTGTTCAAAGCAATCACTTTAACTGCCAATATATAGCAACATATAGTTCATTCAATTAACGCGCACACAGCTTTGTAAAAATTGCATTAACCACAGCAACTATTTTAATAATTAACTAAAGGTAACTCGCATCGTTGTTGCTTTTGTTTTATCTTGCCCCGTGATATCGATAATCGATTGCAGTATCAGCTGACGCCAAATACAGCGCGGCGTTGCCACCTAGCTGGTACTTGAAGCGCTGAAAGCTTTAATTTGAAAATGAGTAAATGTTAAAAACTGTTACGGTGCATTTAAATCTCGTTCGGTATTAGTTTGTAATTCCCCGTTAATGTCTCACAGTTACTGCAAAAGTAGCAAGGAACTCTAACAAACACATCAGACGTAATTGATTAATCGGATTCTGCTTCAGTATTAATTTGCAGCTGCTCGCGTTCAGTTGTCGCGGTCGCAACGCGTTTAGTGGTGTTGTTCCCAGGCCTCGTGTGTGTTGTTCTCTGTTGCTTGCCACTGTGACAACAAATCAAGCATACAAACACAGCCAAAACCAAACATCCTGACACTGACTGTCACCAAGGCTCTATGATACTTAACCTGAGTTATTTGAAGTGTAACCGCACATTCAAAGATGAGCAGTAAAGTAAATTTTAGCTTCGATAGCGTCTTGGGGGTCTACTATGCTGGTCAAGTCGTGTCCGGCACAGCTGAACTCATCACAGAACGATCGAAAACCATACGCTGTAAGTATGTAGCTCAAGACGTAATAACATTGCTTTGTGTCTGCGAATATAGCATGACGTCATGGAACCCTCCCCACCTCCAATTCCATTGCGTATTCAGAACTTTCAGGGCTTGACGAGCGAGCAGCCGCTTCATTAGTATTCGAGCCATCGTTGTTATTGTTATTCTTTTTGCTTGTATTGTTGTTATATTTTATTGTGATTGTGCCGGTGGCTAATGTTGCTATATGTACGTATTTCCGAGTGTCGACACTATAATATTGTTGGGAGAGCAAAACAAAACTAGTTTGTCTTTGAAATGAATATACGGCTGCTGATTATTATTGTTGTTACTAAAGATATTTGTTGCGGTTACAAAAAAAACAATTATAAAATAATCAAACTTCAAAGAGTTTAAGTATTACAAACAGGGAATTAAGGCGAAACGAAAATCGGTTTTAGTTAACATAGTTAAGTTTACAACATATTGTTAAAAAATAAGAATACACTCAAAAAGGTTAAAACCAAAATATAGTTATGCTTCAAACAGGTTTTTTAGAGGCCTAAAATGATGCCCGAACATGTTTAAAAAAAAGTCAGGGACAAGAAAAAGTCAGGTCAAACGAAATTGAATTAAACAAAATTGAACTGAACAGAATGACGCACTTGATCTATGGGCGGACAGCCCCCACACACAAAGTGCAGCTTAATAATGCTACAAAGAAATTAAGTCAATTGCTGTCATGCCCCCAGCTCATGCCTCCTCTTCCCCTCCAGCAATCTATATTACAGTAAACGGTTTTGTGGAGACACGCTGGCAGGAAAGTGTAGAAAAGCCCGGAGCCGATGGCAAACTAATCAAATCATTGGAGACGCATACGGCCACTGAGATCTACTATAGTAGCGATAAATATGTGTACGGCCAGAGTGGAGGATCGCAGCTTGAGTTGCCCAAGGGCAAGTACGTCTTCCCCTTTCAGACCACCATACCACCGCAAGCTCCAACCTCGTTCAATGGCACTCACGGCCAGGTTAAGCACGAAGTGACCCTCACCATAGATCGATCCGTGCGCTACAACAATATATTCAAGCAGTGCTTTACAGTTATACTGCCCAACGATTTGAATGCAAAGCCGGAACTTTTGGTAGGTAATAATACTGCTTTCAATCAGCGGTGGGCACGTTGTTATTTGGAATGTGGCGCCAGAGAGACGCACAAGCACTCCAGCGAACAAGAGTTGATCTCTCCCTGTGCTCTATCCGTTATGATTTGAAAAGTGGCGCCAGACAGACGCTAGTACTCCCGAGCGAGCCGCTCACCGCTGTTTTAAATCAATTTACTTTAATATGTTTTCCATCGGAATCTTTTAGCAACCATTAAAACGCATTGAGGAGAAAACCTTTTGGTGGGGCTCAATTTTTGGTGGTAAAAAGCCCATGGTTATGGATGTAAGCACCTCATACAGCGCCTATGTGCCGGGCCAGAAAATACGCTTTCACATTGTGCTCGACAATCAATCAGATGTACAGTGTCAGGATGTGAAGGTGCGTTTATTTAAGAATATCACTTATCGCGCCAAATCGAGTGATCAGGAGCAGCTTAAATCAACGGAAGCTCGCATAGCCGATAAGCACTGTGGCGAGGTGGACAAGCATAACAAGGCACAGTTCGATGAATATCTCCTGGTGCCGCCCACAACTCCAACAACTGTGGGGGATCGAGATCCCATACGAGTTAGCTACACACTGCGTTTCATTGCTAAGACTTTCCGCTTACATGGCGGCGGGGATCTGGTTGTGGATTTTCCACTTGTCATAGGCACTGTACCGCTGTTGGGCAGCGCAGATGACAACGGACCAGGACAGAAGCCCAACGCACCCAGCACAAATGGCAGCTATCGTACATTAGGTAAGTAGTGTAAAGAAATACAAGTCGAGAATCGACTAAGAGTTACCATAGGAATACTCGAAATAATCTAACATTTTCTTGGTTTATTTCGCTTTTATAAAATGAAATCATTTCTTTCTGCAGCTGAGCCGAACTTCCAGGAGGATGTTAGCAATGAGCATTTCGAGTCGAACACATTCAAACCACGTTATCCGGTTTATTTGTTCGATGGTCAGCCGGGAATTACTAATGGAGCCGGCGCTGTCAAATCATCCGTCCCTAGTCTCTATCCAAAAGCAGTGGACACTCCTCCAGCAGCTCCAGTTCAATATACTCCTAATCCTGTTTCCCCAGCAGGAAAACCTTCGGCCGCCGAAGTTCACAAGATGCCTCCATATCCTGTACAAGCGCCCGCAGCTGTGCCAGCTACTGGTAATAATTTTGAAGTGCTTGGCTTTAGCATACCACCGGGTTATCAGCCCACGCCCAGTGCTCCAGCCGATGCCACTGGCTCAATAGGCTGGAAATAGTAAATAATCAATATAGATTTTTAAATAATAATATTCGCGCGCACAATTATAAGATGGCAACGCCCACCAATTATATTGCAACCATGCCAGCAGTTTTTCTTTCTTGAAGCATCCGGCAACCTTGGTTCCCAAAACACGGTGGCACAGAAAAAAAACAAATTTCTCCTGAATTTTTAGCTTTTTGTCGATTTTCTAATTTTCGATTTTGAATTAATTTGCAGTCAACATTCATTAAAACGATTTACTTTATCTTATCTTATTTGTTTTTATTAAATTTATAATTTATTAATTATTACTAAATGAACTTAAAACAAATTCACATTTCAATTTCGCGCGGGACATGTTTAGAGAGAAACCAAGGCTGCAAAACAGTTTGAAGACTTTTCAAAGACAGGGGTGTGCTCGCATAGTTCGTTCATTCACTAAAGTAAATAGTTCAGTCGAACTTGTTCTGAACGATTCGATTTAACTCATTGGGGTCTGCACTAGTGATGTAAATTTGAGTGGAAACATCGATGTCGATGCTCATTGATGTTTTCAAAATTTAACATCGATGTTAGTTGATACATCGGGTCGAAACATCGATGCATCGATGTATGTCTAATGTTTGAAAACCATACCATTTTTAGAAGAAAACTAGAATTTTTTTAGATTATTGAAGCTCATTTTCTCTTAAAAACGTATGCTTTCTTAGCGGTTTTAAAGTTTAAAACAGTTTTTATCTTAAAAGAATTAACACAAAATACAAGAGGTCTTTTTGATGAGAACTTTGAAAAGACATATGTAAGCCTTCTTGAAGCTATAGTATCTCTGACCAATTTAAATAAATTTACTCACTTTGGCATTGCAAACACTGCCCAAATTACTATTAACTCATTGTCAGAGCGGCGAAAATGGCGTGTTGAAAGTGCGGCAGCCGATGTTTTGCAAAACATCGATGCATCGCCATGAAACACCGATGATTCGACAACTCCAAAAACATCGGAAAACATCGGGAAACATCGTCAAAAAAACATCGATGTTCGATGCATCGATGTTTTTTTACATCACTAGTCTGCACTTGACGTAACTTGGAGGCCAAGTTTGTTGTTTTCAATTTCATTCGTATAGCCGAAAATCATTTCGAAACCGGTTATTGTAAATAAAGAGTCTTTGGCAAAGTGCAGCAACATCAGTGAGCCGAAACTGAAAGATATTACGCATACATTGACACGCGTTCGGCAAAAGAAAGTTTTGACGCAATAGTATTGCCGTTACTTGTAATTTGTAATGAAGAAGCGTCGTCGTCGAGCGACAGCGCAACTGAACAGTAAGCGCTGCACTCTAGCGGCGGACAGTCGAATTGATTTCGTTGTTGACAGACAGACAGTGAATATTTGAAATATTTATTTTAGTGAGGTAAGTTATTCATTTGTTATGCATATCGACTGCATGTGCTTTATCTTTGTTTGGTTTGGCAGCATCACCCCTGGCCCCCAGTACCATACCAAACAACAACAACAAAGTAGAAATCGCTGATAACGACAGATCTCTCTTAAACGAATGGATTTTGACTTCTAACTTGGAGATCATGTCAAATTTGGCGCGCATAGTCGAAAACCAGCGACAATAGCAATTATTAAATCATAAGACCAAGTGGAACTCGCTCCACTGGGCATGACACTTTGTAAGTTTGGCCTACGATCTTCATTCATCTCATCAAATTTGTATTTAACACTTAACTTCGCAATAAATTGTTGTTGTTGCTGCTGATTACGGACAGCAAATTGAAGTCAGACCGTTGGGCGCACCTTGAATAATTTTTCACTAGAGTGACGACAAATTTTAAAGCTATTTCTGTTTGTTTGTCTAACAGCTGAATTAATGCTGCTTTTTTTTTTTCTTATTGTTGGTTTTGTATGATTTACAGAAATGCCATTGAAGACGAAGCCGCAGTCATAAAAGTGAAATCAGCACGAATACCTTCACACTCACACACACATCGATACACTGAAGCACAGAGAGTTGAAGACATCAACAGCAGACAACAACAAGCGATATGACGCCAGCGGTAACAAGCACCACTGTAGCTGCCCCAGCGTCAGCCACGCCCACATCCACAAAGGCCAGTCCGCGTCGCACGCACAGCACCAGGGAGCAACTGCATCAAATTGTTGCCGGCGGCATGTCGGCAGCTATAACGCGTTCCACCTGTCAGCCCTTGGATGTGCTCAAGATACGCTTTCAGCTGCAGGTTGAGCCACTGGGGAGTAAAAACAAAAATTTGGTTCTGCAGCCAGGCGGACAGATTGCAAGCTCTGTCGCTCAATCCTCCAAATACACATCGATTAATCAGGCTGTGCGTACCATTTACCGCGAGGAAGGTCTGCTAGCCTTTTGGAAGGGTCACAATCCTGCCCAGGTGCTAAGCATCATGTACGGCATATGTCAATTCTGGACATATGAACAACTAAGCCTGCTGGCTAAACAAACGCATTACCTCAAGGATCACACGCATCTATCGAATTTCATATGTGGTGCGGCAGCTGGCGCTGCTGCAGTTATCATTTCCACGCCGTTGGATGTGATACGCACGCGTCTCATTGCGCAGGATACCAGCAAAGGATATCGGTGGGCTCGATTATGAACATCTTTTTGTGCCATGTATTTTATCGCTTATGAACTTTCAGTAATGCAACACGGGCAGTCACAGCCATTGTGCGGCAGGAGGGACCCCGTGGAATGTACCGTGGATTATCCTCGGCTCTGTTGCAGATTGCCCCGTTGATGGGCACCAACTTTATGGCTTATCGACTGTTCAGCGAGTCGGCGTGCACGTTCTTCGAGGTCGAAGATCGCAGCAAGTTGCCAACATGGACGCTTCTGGCGCTGGGCGCCTCATCGGGAATGTTGTCAAAGACAATTGTCTATCCGTTTGATCTAATCAAGAAACGACTGCAAATTCAAGGATTTGAGCGGAATCGCCAGACTTTTGGACAAACCCTACAATGCAACGGCGTTTGGGACTGTCTGCAACAGACGGTGCGGCAGGAGGGAGTCCGGGGTCTTTATAAGGGCGTTGCTCCCACGCTGCTCAAGTCCAGTCTGACGACGGCCTTGTATTTTAGCATTTACGACAAGCTCAAACAGGTGCGCTTCTAGTGCAAGGTGAATCCGTTGAATCCGTTTTCTAACTAGCACATAAGTAGGGGAAAAGTTGATGGCACAGAATCTATTTTTTATATGCAAATTTACAAAACACAAACAATTTAAATGATATTAAGCCTAGATTATCTGTTAATTAGTTGTCGTTTTGAGTACGGGTTTGTTTTATATTAATTTGTATCTTATGATTATAAGTTACGCATATACGATACGGTAATTAAAATGTTTTTGTATATTTAAATATACAAATTTTTCCTTCAGAGGGTATTTAAAAATCGTTAACGCATCATAATTTAAACTTGTGAACTATTTTGACAGTTTTTGGTCAGTGTTGCCAACTCTTCGGGTCATAAAAAAGATAAACTAGCCTTTGAAAAAAAACTAGAAATAACCAGAACAGAAACTCTTCAATATTGATTGGTTGATTCCACCTTGAAGTGCTCGAGGATGTGCAAAATGGAAAATAGCTATAATTCCCGCTAGCCGCTATTTATTATTTGCCAATTGCAACCCGCTAGATTTAGGGGGGAAGTAGCTAAATTGACAACACTGTTTTTGATATGTCTAATAAAAAAACCAGGTCTCACTGTTTGCAGAGCTTTCTTGTGAAATTGAGCGCTTTAAAGAATGAGCAACTCCTTTGGATATTTATGTATGTACATTATTCACATTTGTGTGTAGATAGATTAACTGGTTCTTATATCGGTGGAAAAAATGGTACCAACTATAGATACCAATGGTATACTTTGGCCACCAACATCTGAAAATAAATCCAACGGTTCAGTGAAAGTTGAAGATTTGCGGATTGTCGCTTTTCATTACTTCGATCAACATTACAAGGAGCTCAGAAAATGGACAAATTTGATTGATAAATTGACTCAGGAATATGCAGGACGTATCAAATTTGCAGCTCAAGATATAAAAAACATTAAAACATTCCACAGCTCGTTAAATTCAGATGATTTTGGATGCTTTCGCGCAAATGTTCCACCCCGACTCTTCGGCGTGGATAACGACGGTTGCATTTATACGATGCACATGCTCTTCAGCTATAAGTATATTACCGATTTCTGTTAGAAAATTTTGCAGGGCAAAATGTTTATGGCAACAGTATTGAGTCCAATTCGAGACATCGATTTATAGAAACCGTGAACTACAAGAATACGACAGGTTGGGCGAACGCAGATATCTAGATCAAGCCCTAGAAGATATACAATATATGTACAACATGTGATCGATAATAACACAAGAACAAACAAAAAAAGAGCCAAATTGACTAAAAAAGAGCCAAAACATTTTATGCAGCTTATGTTATTTTTGCATTTAATTAAATAAAAAATATTTTGTTCACAAGCACTTAAAGCAATAACACATATTTCCAAAGTATTTCACATTTTCATCTCAATCTAGTGTAATAAAAATAAATATGTACTTCAACCTAAAACTATACAAAATAACTGATTCTGAACTGATGAAAAAAAGAGCCAAATCGAAAAAAGTGCCATTGCGGCAACAAGAAAAAAAGAGCCAGTTTTGGCGCAAAAACGCCAATTGTGGCAACCGTGGATAATAATCTTTAATCTTTACTGAAAAGCTTAACTAAAAAGCTCGGTCTGATAATATTAAAAGCTTTTTATATGAGTCAACTTACCCGTGTTTCTTCATTTTGGTAACATTGTAATCTTAGTTTGGTTGTAATCATGTTACGTTCGTACTACTTCCAGGTACATAGCGTGGCTAGCCCTTTCTCCTAAAAGCGGAATTTTTTTATAAGCCAAATATTTGTATCGATCATACAAATTTTTCCATTTACATGCTTAGCCGTCACTTACATACATACATTTGTATGTATGTCTGTATGTACAAATGACTCTTTAATTGCTTTAATAATTCATTCAAAACATTTAACCCGGCTGTAATATTAATGTGTGCATGCATAAATGAATAAATAAAATATGCTATGCCTACAAAATGTTAAAATTTTCGTTGCAAATAAATATGGCCACCTTGAATATGACAAATATGAAAGCACGAATGGTGTAATTATTAAAGGTACCGCACAACATGGGAATTGGCCACCTTGCAGTAATTCTACCATTAACCAAATGAAAAATATCATTTACTTATGCAATTTACTAAAGCAAGGGAAATTTAAAGGTACTTGCTGCTCAGTTGCTGTAGGAAAATGCGAGAATGTTTAAAAATGTGTTTTGAGTGCATTAAGTGCTTTTATTTTACTTTGTTTAAGTTTGAAGTTGACATGAAAAGAAGACAGTGCTTCAATGCAGTAATCATTGGCTGCCTTGGCAATGTTGATTTTTGTTGATTCACAAGTAGCTCATGCTGTTGAATCCGTATCATTTTCTTCGTCTTCCTCCTTCTCGCTGTTCTCTGGCTCTGGGTCTGGTTTGGGCTCTTTGCGTGGACGTCCGCGTCCGCGTCCGGGTGATTTGTTGATTTTAGGCTTCGGCTGCTCATCTACGTCCTCGTCCACTTCATCGTCGTCGAGATCTTCAGTTACTACCTTTGGAGGCCTTCCGCGTCCTTTTGCCTTTGGCGGACGTCCGCGCTTCCTGGGTACTTTTGGACTGGCCTCAGTCGAATTTTCCGCTGGTAAGTCAGCAGCATCGGCAGCCTTCGCTTTTGGCGGGCGTCCACGCTTTTTCGGCACCGCAATATCCTCCATTCTGGCAATATACACAAATTATCTCACAATTATAAATAAGCTAAATTGTTTCTTTTTAATTTATTGCTTAAGAAATTCTATTGCGACTTTTAAATGGCGAACGCAATAAAAAATCCCTCCAAAATGAAAATCGACTTGGCGTCTATTTATTTGATTCTCACTTATTTTGTTCTTCGTTGCAACGATGATATGAAACCTATCGATATACAAACACGCTGTTACCGATTTCTACAGAAATTAAGTTGAAAATGTAATTTGAAATATTTTGCTTACACGATGATGCTTATTCAAGGAGCAATTCAGTTCGCTTTATGCCGGCCGGCATTAAATGATGTTATCGACAATAGCGTTGCCAACTTATTGCAGCATATGTAATGTGTTATCGGTAGGCTCCCTTAATAAAATGGCGCCAAATTGCTAATGGCATAAAAAATCCCACCGTTTTATTTGCAAAAGTAAATTATTTTTTTGTCCTAATTTCTACGACCGTCAGTAACTAGTAATTTATATATATGCATGTTACCGCAACAGCAAGAGTTTCATTGGCAAAGCGCAACGTAATCGATTACTTATTATCGATACTTTGTTGGGCAATATAAATAAATCAACATGATAAAGTTGCAAGCAAAAAATGACACGGAGAAGCACGCACTTTTGCTTAATCATAGGCAATTAATTAACAAAGCATACAGAGAGGCAGTGACCGATGATAAAACGTATGAGCTTAAGCACCAGTTGTTCAATTTTCATCAAAGGACAGCCCAACAACTGCCGCAGAAGCAAAGGAAACGAAAGCGCAAATCTGATGAAGCAGCAGCAAATGACGAACAAGTCGACAACGTTAAAGATTATCTGCAGCTATTGCCCAAATCAACGGAGAACTGCGTGGAGACAACACTGCCACGGCACTGGGAAGATGAGTACACGGTTCCTCAGCTGCACGGCAGTAATTTTAGCGGGAAATTTCAAAAGTTCCAAGCAACTGAGAGTAATCCGGACAGCAGCACTTTTATTATACCACAAGCAGTGCGGTTTTACAATCACAATGTGGAACAGCTGACCGCATTGCTGCCGCAGCTGTTGTCCAGCTATGATTTAATTGTAATTGATCCTCCCTGGCGTAACAAGTACATACGCCGGATAAAGCGCGCAAGGCAGGAACTCGGCTATGCCATGCTGGACAATGACAAGCTTGCACAATTGCCGATCCGCCAACTCACGCATAAGCACACATTGGTGGCCATTTGGTGCACGAACTCAACATTGCATCAGCAAGCGCTGGAAACGCAACTGCTGTCCAGTTGGCGGTTACGACTACTACATAAACTACGCTGGTACAAACTGAATACGGATCATCAACTAATTGGTAGCTTGAATCAAGCTGATGCCACACAAAAACAGCCCTACGAGCTGCTCTATTTGACCTGCCATGCTGACAGTGATGCGGCTTATGCCTCGGACATATGCCACACAGAGCTGCTCCTCAGCGTGCCCAGCATTGTACACTCCCATAAGCCGCCACTGTTAGAATGGTTGCGCCAACACTTGCAACTCGGCGAAGGTCAAGCAGAGCCCAATTGTCTAGAGCTCTTTGCCCGATATTTACAGCCCACCTTCACATCTATTGGCCTGGAGGTGTTAAAACTGATGGACGAGCGTCTCTACGACAGTATACTCGAGAAATTATAGCAACTATTTATATCAAATATTTTGATCCTCAAAAATCTTCATTAAAGTTGTTACTTGATTTAACAATGGGATTAACTATGTATATACAGTTTGACTAAAAATCTGTGACATATTTCAGCATGTTTATGGTTTATTATCGTTTTTATTTGTGTACTGTTAATGAGAGCAAATGCAACAAAAATTTTGTATGTGAGGGTAGGCGAAATGTTAAACATTTGTTGTGTTGGGTGGTGTAGTGTGTGTTTGGTTTTGTTGTGTTGTGGGTTAAATTAAGTATTAAGATATTAAGCATTATTAATACACATGTATTTGATGTTGTTTGCCTATTCGTGGCCCTGAGCCATGGCTGCCGGGTTAGTAGGCTCGTTGCCGCCACGCTTCTTCGAGCCTGAAACAATGTCATCGATGCGTAGAAGCAGAATGGCTGTCTCCACTGCAGTTTTGTAAGTTTGCAGCTTAACAGCAAGCGGCTCCCAGATGTTCTTAACATTCATGTCGACAATTTCGCCAGATTCACCATCAATTCCCCAGGCACAGACACCGGGGCCAGTGTGGGAAGCGTGCTTGGCGCGCAGGGCCGTTAAGGCTCGAATGGTATTGGCACCACAGTTTTGGGCCAATGTGCGTGGAATGATCTCCAATGCATGTGCTACAGCAGTGTAGGGTCCTTTGACCTGTTTACGCGTCAGCAACTGAGAGGCAGCCATTTCGACGGCACCGCCGCCAGCGACAAGGCGCGGTTCCAGCACCAGATTACGAGCCACATGCAGAGCATCTTGAAGATTACGCTCCGTTTCATTGAGTATGTCCTTGCTGGCACCGCGCAGCAGAATGGTGCAGGCCTTGGGGTCCTTGCACTGTGTGACAAACGTGAAATATTCATCGCCAATTTTCTTGATCTCGAAGAGACCGGCACCAGTGCCCACATCCTTCTCGGTAAGTTCCTCAGTGCGATTCACAATGGTTGCCCCACAGGCACGCGCAATACGCAAGTTGTCCGTCTTGCGGAGTCGTCGTATGGCTGTGATGCCTGCCTTTAGCAGATAATGCTGCGCCAGATCAGAGACACCCTTCTCGGTGAACACCAGATCCGGCTTAACGGCAATTATGTCTGCGCAAACGCGTTGCACAAACTCTTCTTCAATTTGCAGCATGCGCGTGAAGTCCTGCTCGCCAATGATTTCAACATTTGTCTGACTTTCACCCTTCTTGTACTCCAGGGAGCAGTCCAGCAACACAATGCGAGGATTCTCAATGTAGCGACGCATCTTAGCATGTGTCACATCTTTGTTGATCATGACGCCCTTCAGCACGCACGAATCTTCAATAGCGCCGCCGGGGATCTTCTCCACCTTAGCATAACTACATGGATACAAAGTCATTAAGATGCACGCTGACAAGTTATCGAAATCACTTACCGCTTGATATCAACCTCCAAACGTCCATTCTCATTCAGGGTGACAGTTTCAACAGCATCCAAAGCAATTTTTACTGCCATGTCCGACCACTTGCCAATGAATTTGGTGCCAACGCAAGCCTTGACCACATCAGCCATCTTGGCCTTATCCTTAACATCCAGCTGAACGCTCAGATCGGACTGCAAATAATTGACAATGTCCTCGAGGGCCTCACGATAGGCACGGATGATCACGGTCGGATGGATTTGCTGTTGCAGGAATGGCTCGGCTGCGGCAAGCATTTCACCAGCCAGAACAATAACGGAGGTCGTGCCATCGCCCACCTCTTCGTCCTGTGTGCGAGCAATTTCAATCATGCTCTTGGCCGCGGGATGCTGCACAGTTATTTCACGCAGAATCGCATTGCCATCGTTGGTCATCACAATGCCGCCCATGGGATCCATTAACATTTTCAACATGGCCTGGGGGCCTAAGCATGTGCGTATCACATCGGCAATAGCCTGAAAGAGTCGTCAAATTCACAAATTTTAAACAGATGGTCAAAAATGAACAACAAACGCAGACATGTGAGTCACAAACGTTACACATACGCATACACACACAAATTCACACACACACTCATACCTTTCCGGCTTGAATATTCTCCAACTGCACTTTGCGGCCCGATTCTCTTTTTGTGTTTTGACCTAAGTGCAAGAATTAACTAGTAAATTGTTCAAGATGTATTAAAAACTTTGTACTTACTCAACACGAGGATTGGTTGCTGTCCACCAAACATGATTATAGCGGTTTTTAATTAATTTCTATGTGAAAATAAAAGAACTCGTGCCTCGCGTTTTGCTGTTGCCGCTGTACGATAGAGAATGATTGACGTTTGTTTTTGAGGTTAGAAACGATGACGCACGATTCGAGAAGGTTCGATAACATGAATTAAAATGATCTATTATTTTAGGATAGATAGCCTTATTATAACATTAAAATTGGCTTCTCAAAATGTAGATTAATTAGAAAGAAAGTTTGTCGAGCCTAAATTATTTAAAATGGCTTTGATAACCCAAAATCAAACAGATGGTATCGAAATGTAATCGGTAAAATTGCACGGGCTGGCAACGCCGCTAAAACAGCTGTTGCGCTTTTTGTTTATAAACGTTTTCGAGCGGCGTTTTATACAAAATACTGCTCTATGGATGCCAAGAAGATATCCTTTGGCTTTAGCAAAGTAGCTAAAAAGCCAAACATTTTGCCCCCCAAAGTTCCAAAGGATGAAAACAAAGTTGAGCTCATAAAATGCCTTGAGGGCAAGGAAATTAAGCTTGTCGCGTAAGTTTACTTAACTTGTGTATGCACATGTGTAAATAAATTAACAAATAAATTTAATATTCTTTCAACTAGAGAGAAGCAAGAGGAAGCACCGCTGGTCATACAGATGGCCAGTAATCAGAAGACTTCAACGGCGCTGGCCAGTCTAATGAAGCGACGCGCTGTATTGCTTGGCGAGGATGACCCAGAGCCCGAGGAGACAACAGCCGAGCCGCAATCTATCGCTGAAGTCACATCCAATAGCGACAGCACAAACTTAGAGCTACGAGCCGCACGCGAACTTCTTGCCGCAGCACAGGCCAATGGCAATGAAATTGTAGAAGGTGAAAAACTTGTGTTACCTGCACTAAAAGCCGATGAACTGCCACTGGACGGTGCCAAGGAATCAACTATAGACGATTATGACTCAATTCCCATACAACAATTTGGCTTAGCAATGTTGCGCGGAATGGGCTGGGTGGATCCGCCACCCGTGTCAAAGAAAAAGGGCGCTGCTCCGGTGGACGATGCGCCATTTATGCGTCCCAAAGGCATGGGACTGGGCGCCGACAAAGCACTCAAGGCAAAGGCACTTCTAGTGCAGCCGGAGAAAAATGAAGTGTTGGAGATTAAGAAACAAGCCTTTGTTCGCATCTTGGGTGGCAAGCAAAAAGACCAGTATGGACAAATTGAAGGCTTTGACGACCATGCCGGCCGTGTGATTGTCAAAATGGCCATTGGGGGCGCCAAGGAAGCGTTCAATGAGTTCCTTTGCCAACCCGTATCGCGCAAGGAGTATTCCCAATACGGCAAATGCATAAGTAAGTGCCAAAAGAACCTTTTATAATTTTAATAACTTAACTTGTAATTCCTTATAGATACGGCTAAGTACGCGGAGTTTAAAAGGCATGAAAATGAGCATGGCCAAATAATTGTTAAGCGAGAGAAGTCAACGGAGCGAAACAGTACAAAGACAGAACGTAGGGAAAGTCAACGTGAGGATGAACGTAAATCAAACCGAACAAAAGATGAAGACCGCAAACCGTATAAGAAGGAGCAGCGCAGCATTAAGCCTGAGGAACGGCGACCTGAGAGCAGGGGCTATAAAGAGGAACCCACGCCTTACAGGAAGGAGGAACGCAAACCGTACAAGACAGAAGACCGTCGAAGAGACGATGTTGGTCGTGAGAATGGCAGCAGTAGTCGTTATCATGAGCGTGGTCATGAATCACGCAGCAACAGTTGTACATCTAAATCAAGTAGCCGGCGACGACAAAAAAGCACCTCTGACGAAGCCGATGATACGGGTGAATCAACAGAAAGTGATGCCGATTCAGCTTACGAACGCAAGGATAAAAAAACCTCTAAAAGCACCAGCACTAGCAGCAGCAGCAAATCGAAGAAAAAGTCGAAGAAATCAAAAAGTAAATCTCACCGCCATCGTCGGTCGAGCGGATCCGAAGATAGTGACTGTAGTATGGATGAACGCTCGCGTCGTCGTCATCCAAGCAAACATAAGAAGAAAACCAAAAAGAGCAAACATGCACGTTCTCGCACACGCTCCAGATCTCGCGAAGGGCGTGTCAGGTAGAGCTAAGAAAAATGAGAACGCATCAATTGTGGTTGATTCACTTGAAAACTTTATTTAAATATGTATGTATTATCAGTAGACGCCTAAGCTTGTATACTTATGCAGGATTATCATTAAATTTCAACTAACTCACAAATTAATCACAAAAATGTCTTTTCTTCGAGATTCTTAGGGCCCCATACACAATACAAACTTAAAGTTAGAAATGTGGTGACGTATAGGAATCCAAAATATCTTATGTTTAGGTCATGGTTTTACATAGTTAGGTGAATGATAATACTTTTAATATGCGCATAGTATACTTGGCTTTTATGATATACTATAGTATGTAATTTAATGTAATGTTTGATAATGGCAAGTACATGACTTAGTTGTGTGAATTTTTGGTCAAATGTGGTGACTGTGTGTCTGTGTGCGTGTGTACGAGCGTGTGTATGTGGATGCATACCATGTTTTATTTAATAATCCATAATAAAATCAAATAAATATTTATAATCAAATTACTGCAGCTTCTTTTTGCCGTACTGAATCTTGTCATTGACTATTTTAGATGCCTTTTGGATAATGGACTTGAATACGTCCTTTTCATTCAATCCCGGCCACATGGCCACCAACACAGTGGCACAGTACATTAGCAATAAATTGTTTATTATGGCACCGATCCAGGCAAGAGCCAGCAGTCCCAGGCTTATGACAATGACAACCTAAAAAAAAGGATTTAAAATTTAAGTAGTGCAAATATTACAACAAATAAGGGTTATCTTCTTGACTTGATACCGTCTGAATAGGCATATATATATATTCTTTGAGGTCTGCCACGCCTTCTTTAATGTGTTGCACATTTCAAAAGAATATTATAATACGCTCTAGCTTGTAATAATGAGAACACTCACCAATGTTGGCTTGCGCTCCTTGAATAGATAGTCATACCAGTCGGCGATACCAGACTTAATGCCATACAACTGTCCACAGACTTCCTCAAACTTGGCCTCCTGTTCGCCATCCCATTTGCCACCGCTGGAGACCAAGCGCGATAGCACTGGAATAACAAAGTCCATGAAAAATGCCAGCAGTGCCAGCAAAGAGAACAGCGTGATGAATGACAAATCCATGTACCAGAGCAACAGATATAAAATACTGATTGCTCCAAACACAACACCGGCATAATATTGTTTTTCCCAAGTTAGAACGCCATAGGCACCCACAATGGCATTGCGGAATGGTTCCAGGTCATGCTTCAGCTTAATTTGGGCACGTTTCTGTAATTCAATGTTTGTGTTTTTTTCATGATGGCGGCGTTTGTTGCGAGGAGTGTGAATAGTAAAAGGCAATTTCAATTGGATATTGGGGTCCTTGCTTACCTGGTCAACCTGCAAAGTTGTCATCTTTATCAGTCAGCCTTTTTCAAATACTCTTTTAATTAGGTATGTATATCGTTTTCGAAGTAAAACGCTACGCTTTTAACGTTATTATTATTTTAGGAGAAAAATCAATTTGCTGGATTGAGCTTCCTCCAGTAAGGATTAGAGGTGGAGAACTATCGATAGTCGGCACCATCGATAGTCAACGATATTATTTTTCAAACCATCGATAATTATCGATAGTTTTCAATAGTGTGTTATTTTGAGCACATATGCATATTAAATTCCAAAAATTATAATTTTTTTTATAAAATTCCAATTAAAATTTGTAATTGGTATTAATTTAGGCATTATAAAAATAAATAAAATTCGTTATCAATAATGATGTTCAGCTATAACCTATTGTAAAAGCCAAAGTTCGACGAACTAAATCTTTTTGTCCAGCCCACTGAACATGCACTCGGACTCGTTTCAGTTCCGTTCCGTTCTTCTTTACCTTTTTCGACTATAGTAAGGGACTTGTCCATATCATAAAACTATATAAATATTAAAAACAAAACTTAAATGTGTCCGAAGCTCTGCAGATGCCAAATGCGCGCCTTTCTGTGAAGAGTTGAGCGTCATAAAAAACTATCGCCCACTATCGATAGTGCAAGTCTGCCATCGATGGCGGCTCGATAGTGCTTGACCATCGATAGTGCCGATAGTGCCATCGATAGTTCTCCACCTCTAGTAAGGATGTAAAAAGCATCGATAGGAACGTTTGCTGACGAAAGCTATCGTTCTGGCGTATCGATACGGCTGAGCCGATTATACTCGCTTCTAGTGATGAGCGATATTTTTATTTAATGCAGTGACTGAATTTAAATATAGATCTGTATATAATGTTAACCAAATAATAAAATTCTATCAAAGCTCATATAAATTGTACTAGGACGTTCAAATTAGTATACAAACAGCTAATATCATAGATTTTTAAAAGGCATATATTTTAAGCTGCGGAAAATTGTACCGTGACCTGCTACTTTAGTATGTGTGACAAGTAAATTCAAAACACTTATCGTCCATACTTACTCGATACTTTTGAAAATGACTTGAACAAATTAAGCCAAACACAGAAACGTTTTGTTGCTTTTCAATAGAAATTTTTTTGTTCTGATCAAAATGAGCTGCCCAGGCTTTGGTGAAGTAAATATACCCTCGTCCCGTGCCTTTTGGGATGATTGTGAAGAGGATGAGTTCGATAGCATTGAGCCGGCAGCGAAGTGAGTTTGCAGTTTTCTTGTTTACATCGTGATTTGGCTAGAGGAATATGTAAATATATTAACAGGTTGCACCTAAAATTTAATGATGGCGAAAATGAAGCACCCATTGGCAGTGAGCTTTTTGTGCTTATCGAGGGTCCGCATGCAACAGAGTTTTGCCGCGGCTCGTTGCTCGCAGATGCAAAACGTATTTGCGAAATCCCAGCAAAAGCTTCGTCTTTACATTTGAATGCCTCAAGTAACCACTTGATGGCGGCACTGGAAGAGGATCTTACCAACAGTGGTGAAATTACAGAGTTGCTCTTACCGTACGCACAGCTGGCCAAGAAGGTCTTGACCGTCACACTTAAGCCAAAGGTCGACTACAAAAGCGAGGAAATCAACAGATACTCCGACGATATAGCCATTGTGCACAGCGTGGGAGGCACTGGGGACGATAAGTCAGTGAGCGAACTAGAGGCGCCCAATTTTATAGCCGGAGTGGCTGCTGGCAGTAAGTTTCATTGCGGCATTCACCAAATAACACCAGATATATCTTCTTGTTCTCTTCCACAGTTGCGAGTTGGCGCAGTCAAATGGAATTGCCTGTGAGTTCGTATGTTATTTATGTAGACAGGTTGCCATTGGACGGAGTGGCTGCTCAACCAGTGATCAAACTGTTGCAGAAAATGGGCGTTCAGTGTAGCGAACGATATGTGCCGCCATCCAAGGACAGCTCCTACTTGTATATTTAAGAAAACAACAAAAATAGGTGGCTGTTTATATTTTAATAAAATGGTGAAGTTGAAAACATTCGTACAATAATCAATCTTGAATTTATATCTTTATTTGCTTATTTTAATACATCAAACATACTCAAATTAAGCTCCCTGCTGCGCTGTTCCATGTGCGCCTTGGCAATGGCTATGAATTGGGGCCGCGAGAGCAATGAATAAGCGGGCACTAGCAGCGATGAGACCAGCATGTGCAGCTCCTTGTGCCCGCTGCTGAACAGATCGAGACCCAACTCTAAGGCAGTGCCAAAGTCGCATTCATCCACTGCAATATTGGCTGCATTGGCAACCGGCTGTAACTTCTCGAGGACAGCCTGCTTGGCATTATCGCTGCCATCATTGAGATCCTTACGTTCAAATAGCGCCAGAATTTTCTTAAGCTCCGCATCGCTAACAGTTAGCGGCCGGTAGCCCTGCTGTGATTTGCGCTCGTAGGGCACAACGATGCCAGCGCGATGAAATGACTTGGCCATAACGTGTTTGTTGCGCTCCTTCGTTAAATCATCGAGCTGCGCTAATCCCAGCGAATTATCACTGATGTACTGCTTGACAGCTTTTTTGGTAGCGGCCACTTGGGCCGCTGTGAATGGGGTGCCATGGAAATCGTGCTCCAAATAGTAAAGGAACGCATCAAATATGTTGCCAGCGACAAATTGAAATTCACAGTTTTGTGTGGCATTATTGCGTGCCAGCAGCAGACGCTCCTTATCCTGCGGCACATCCCGCCAGTAGCCATAGTGAACGCCACTTCCTTTGCGCACAAAAATGGTTTGAAACTCTGGCGGATCGTAATAGAAGCGCCAGTGTCGCAAATAATCTCCGGGCTCACCCATCTTGGCCTTATGGAATTTACCAGCCAGGAACTCAAAGGGACTAACCAACTGCAGTTGAAACAAAGTCTCAATGTGCTGAAGTGCAGCGGCTTTCGTTGTGTCCTTCTTGAGTGTTTCTATGAATTTCCAGAACTCATAGAAATCTGACGGCATTTCAACCAAAAATTTGTGCCTGATGAACTCATTGCTTTCACAGAGATTATCATACTCTTGTTGCACTGACAAACGTATACGCTTTTCCAGTATTTCCATATAGTTCTTGCCAGCTATATTGTTCATTGCCTCCTTGTGGAGCTGCGCCGTTTCCGATTCATAGTTGCCCAAGTCCTTTTCCGCATCCATCGTATCCGCAGTTTTATTGCTACTGCAGGTTTTTGCACTCTCTCCTGCCTCTTCTTCCTTGTCAGTCGGCTTGCGTTTTGGCGCCATTTTTGGCGTTTCTGTTTCCTTGCTTGGGTGATTGTATTTCTCTAGATGGGCCTCATTGCGCTGATAGCATTTGTCCCAGTATTTACAGTCTTCCTTTGGCATTATTTAAGATGCACACAATTAAACGAAATTATCGTACTCTCGGCAAAAAATGCACACTAAAAACAATAGAGAGCAGAGCTTTTTCTTCTTCTTGTCAGCTGCAAAATAGTGTTGGGTAGCTCATGAGTGAGTGAACAAAAAGAGTTGCTCCCTGAAGTGAGCATGTGAACAAGTTCCTTCCAAATTGCTCTTTATTGC
This sequence comes from Drosophila subquinaria, assembly GCA_037043405.1. Taxonomy (NCBI): domain Eukaryota; kingdom Metazoa; phylum Arthropoda; class Insecta; order Diptera; family Drosophilidae; genus Drosophila; species Drosophila subquinaria. Next base: position 329,284 of record JBAMBL010003111.1, on the reverse strand, counting down.
TCACTTGCTCTTTTTGTTCAACCAGCTGACTGGATTTTCTTATTAAGCTCCGTTTGTTTTTTTTTTATAAAACTTTTACGCAAATCGCGAAAATGTTGGACAGACTCAATGAGGACAGTTGGGCAGTAATATTACAGTATGTGAAACTGAAGGATCAATTGTCATTAATGCAAGTTTCGGAGGAAATTAATGCCATTGTTCAAAACAATTGGAGATGCATTAAGGAGGCTCACATGGATGAGGACATACTCAGAGAATACAACAAGGAACCAAGTAAAATGCACAATTTTCTGAAGCTCGCCTGTGGATCTCTGCAAAGACTGTTGTTATGTGGGCCATTCCTTGAGGTACTGTTACCATCTTGGAAGTCATACGAGTTTCCCATGCTTCGCAGCCTCGACTGTACCACATGGTTCGCATATGAGCAGGACGACAATGTGACGCTGCTCCTCACAGAACTTTTTCCTCGGCTCACCAAGCTGAAGCTTCAAAACACAAACCATGGTCTTCATCTATGGAACTTCAGCCAACTTCAGGAGCTGAATTTAAGCTCCAGCTCGTTGGACACTTCAACACTTCATAGAGTGTTCGGCTCGTTATCTTTGCGAAAACTGTCGCTTTTCCCATTTCCCACTTCTCACGTTGGGGACCTTTCTCTGGTCTGGATGTGCTCTACCCTTGAGGAGCTTCTGATTGATGATTTTAACTTGACGTTCGATATGTTGACAAGTCTTCTGAGATTGCTGAGGCTTAAACGCTTGTCCTTTTACACGCGTGACTACTATTACAATTACATGAGTGATTTGGGATGTTTGAAGCAGGAGTTTAGGGTGCGGTCGCTGCTATTCAACTCTTGTTCCTGGTATTTCCATAATCTGGGCTTGGTTGTTGCGCGCTTTTCAAATCTATGTCGATTGGTAATACAGGATGATGATATAGATAGAAAACAGCTCTATATTATTTGCTCCAATCTGAAACACTTGGAGGAGCTGCATTTAATAGATATTCGCGAATTGCCATTTGCCACGGACATGTGGAACATGGTTGGCGCATGCAGAACTTTGAAGCTGCTCAACATATCCAACAACGAGTTGGACGAGTCCTTTTTGGATGAGAGTAGCACATGTCTTAATAGAGTACTCAAGAGACGTGATCCAGATTTTCCTGTCACTCTTCACGTTCACAAAACCAGACTGGCCAACGATCCCCAAAAGGTGAGAAAATTCAAATTTACTTAAACTGAACATTCAAATATCTGGTTGAATTGTCATTTCAGACAATCGATGCACTCAATCATCCGTATTTGAAAGTCTCATTTGATCCAGTCCATATAGACACATTGGCCAACTCGGATCGAGCCTTTATTGAAACAGAATTTAGATAGTTTTAGAAAGAAACATAACAAAACGAAAGACTGAAGGATCAACTGCGATTGTTGCTAATTTCCCGATATTCACCTGGAGACACATTATGGAGATTTGCATACTTAGAGCGTATCGTAGCCTTATTTATTGCTATTATAATCTTGAAATTCGTAGAGCTTGTCTACTGTTTTGTGAATGGTGATAGCTTAATCACAAACATGAATATTGCGTTGGGTTGCTCACGAGTGAGTGAACAATACAGAGTTGCTTCTACCAAATTGTTCATTATTGGTCACTTGCTCTATTTCGTTCTGTTTTGATCACTATAGCTCAGTTGATCCTATTGCGCACTCTTGGATCAGCGCCAAAGCTGAATACATATTTTGAAAAATTTAGAACGTCGCTATTCAGCGAGTAACGAAATATGGAGCCATTTTGAAGATGTCGAAAGCCAGCAAGCTGAATGCAAGTATGTGTTTTGAGCTGTACAGCACAGAGCAACCTGAACAGCCATCAGATTTAAATGTAACGTCTGATATTTTTGATTAACAAAATATAACGCAGGGTTGATTATTTTTTAAGAGATATCGATAATAATATCGTTTATTTCGATAACACTTTTACGAGGTTCCGGATCTGAACATGGGTCCGCGCGAAATTTAAATTTGTTTTAGTTTATTCATCGACCAACACTTCACAATCGCGTACACAGCATGACAAGCATTTAAAGATATTTTGAAAGCGAGCGCAGCAGTCTGAATCTATTTAAAAATTTTTAAAAAAATTGTTATTCGTTGATTCCCTCAGTAAATGTTTTAATGACGTGTTTGGTTTTAATTGTTGTAGTTCATTCAATGAATACAAATTTTTGCAAAAGAATCGGATTGATGTTGGTTAGTTAGTATTACAATAAATGTATGTATATGGGCAGGTGCTTCAAATAGAAAACACAATAACTAAAATGCTATTAATCCTCGACAGCACACATAACTGAGTAGACGCACTCCTCCTTGTTGATCAAGTGACAGGTTTTGTTGACCAACGACATAAGCTGATTCACATCGGTTGCCCAGTTGTTCAATATATCGGATGCACTCTTCTTTGTAGTAAAATAGATAATGCCAGCAGGTCGATCGATCTTGACACGTATTGTGTCGCTATTAGCCAATTTGGACAGATATTCCTCACAACGATTTGTGGGCAAATTTAGGAGCTCACTCATGCGCGCCAAATGCAATCGTGAATAATACATCGCAATTATACGAATATTCTATAGAAATTATTAAATGTTAAATTATACTTAAAATTGGATTCGAATATAATAAGCTTACATGCTCTATCAGGCGATCTTTCAGCTCAGTTATGCATTTCTTTCCATGCTTGGTACTATCCTTGAACATTTCATTCTCGGCCAGAACCATGCCAAAGTCGGCATTAAACGTATCGAAATTGATTAGCTCTTTCGACATAAATAGACGCAGTATTTCCCTAAAAATAACGAAGCATTAGATAAGCCCAAAGATAAATAAACTTTTTAAGCATATTACTTATAGACGGGAACATCCTCCAGTTTTTTGTTCTTTGATAAATGCGCCATCATATCGCTCTGCTCGTTGTCATAGGGAGCCAATACACAATACAGTACAGCGCAGACCAGCTTGTCCGTCAGCTCCTTTTTCTGCGCATCTGTCAGATCAGTTTCGAGCTCAATGGCAGCGGCGGGTTCCGACTTCTTATCATCCTCGTCCTTTACCTTCTTGTCTTCACTCTTTTTCTTTTCATCAGATGATGACTCCATTGGTTCCGGGGCTTTTTTACGAGGTGGCTCGGCAATTGCCTGATAGTGACGAGATGTCTTTAGGAACGATGTATCTCGATTTAGCTGTATCATTAAGTTGTAGAACTTTAGCTTGAGATCATGCTGAGCTGGATCATCGAAAAACTTAATGCTGATTTTTTTGGCAATGATCTGAGTAGACACATAGTCCTCCTTCGATAGACACAGGCGCATTTGCTCCAAAATGAGCTCAACCTTCTCTCGCTTATCCATGGAACCATAGGTCTCAACCTGTAGTTCTTCCATGACGGCTGCAGCGCCAGCAACATCGCCATCGGCTTCCTTAATGTCCGCTAAGATTTTTGTTAAACGGGCGCGTTCAATTTCTACATAGATTTTGCCCTCGGTAACGGAACGCAGCGTATCAATCAGCTTCAGCTTGGACTCCTTGTCGGGTGTCTTGTCCACATATGTGCAGCATTCCTGTATCATCTTGACCACCGCTTGTTTTAGCTGCGAGCGGCGACGCACCAGCAACGAAACGTACTCGTTCAATGCATTCCAATTGCCTGCCTCAAGACATATCTGGCAGATAGCCACAAGCACACGGGAGCAGGAGACCATGTCTGCGCCCAGACGGGTTTGTTTCTCCAACTGCAGCATCATTTCGATGGACTCGTGAAAGGCGTCGGGGTTCTTTTTGGCGAGTTCCTTGGCCAGTGGGATTTTCTCATTGCAGGCGGGCTCGTAATCCACCTCCATTTTTGTAATACGACCGCCGTCGAACAAATAGGTATCCATGATGAGCTGCAAACAAACAAATGTGCAATTATTAAAGGATTTTTGTTGATGTTGTTGTTGTTGCTGTTCGTGAGTACTATGACAAGGCAACTTTTGCGTGTACCGCTACTTACATTTTATTACGTCAAACTTGAACGAAGTCTGCTTTTGATATTTTAATAAGTAAATAAAACTTTTTGCCGCACTTTCCAGCGGTAGCTGTTTTAAATAAATACTTTTAACTCGGGCTAAAGCAAATAAATGCGGTGAATTTCGATCAAAACTCTGCAGAAATTTGCTTACAAATGATGTTAAGTTGGCTGCGCGTAGTTTCAGTGTTGGGTAATATTTTAAATTTGATATAAGCTTAAAAAATAAATAGTCGATAGTTTTTATCATAGAGGTGAAAGCACAAAATATATATGTGAAATTTATAAAATAGTTACTAAATACAGACCCAAAATATTTATATTAAACAAAATGCGAAATCATAAGGTAAGTTGTGCAGCCCTAGTGTTGCTTTTGCAACACTGTACAGTAGAGGTGGAGAACTATCGATGGCACTATCGGCACTATCGATGGTCAAGCACTATCGAGCCGCCATCGATGGCAGACTTGCACTATCGATAGTGGGCGATAGTTTTTTATGACGCTCAACTCTTCACAGAAAGGCGCGCATTTGGCATCTGCAGAGCTTCGGACACATTTAAGTTTTGTTTTTAATATTTATATAGTTTTATGATATGGACAAGTCCCTTACTATAGTCGAAAAAGGTAAAGAAGAACGGAACGGAACTGAAACGAGTCCGAGTGCATGTTCAGTGGGCTGGACAAAAAGATTTAGTTCGTCGAACTTTGGCTTTTACAATAGGTTATAGCTGAACATCATTATTGATAACGAATTTTATTTATTTTTATAATGCCTAAATTAATACCAATTACAAATTTTAATTGGAATTTTATAAAAAAATTTATAATTTTTGGAATTTAATATGCATATGTGCTCAAAATAACACACTATTGAAAACTATCGATAATTATCGATGGTTTGAAAAATAATATCGTTGACTATCGATGGTGCCGACTATCGATAGTTCTCCACCTCTACTGTACAGCACTGTCGCAAAAAGCAACACTATACAGCACTGTCGCAAGAAGCAGCACTATACAGCACTAGCCTTAGCCTTTGTTAGCCGCGTAAAGTTTCGCAAAACCACAATTAATAGCCAATTGTTATATGAAAAGCGTTTGTAAACTGTTTTTGTTACAATAGACAGCATCGTACCATTCATAATTAACTCCTTGCATAGTGTCGCAAGCGTTTGTTGTTTCGTCGCTACAACTACAAAAGCATTTTACGCGCCAATTTAAGAGGCAGCCCAAAGACACAAAGCAACAAAATGGCACAAATCCAGGAATATCAAGACCTCGTATTGGATGCACTAGAAACGGTCGAATTCAAGCTGAGTAAGACACACACACACACTAATTTCTTTCGTACATACATGATTATAATTGCCATGCGCTTTCTTTTTTGCAGTACGCGACAAGACGGACATCAACAATGACGCCTTGATATTTCACCCTGCGATGGCCCATCAGATATTTGGTGAGTCGGAAACGATTTTTGGCTATCAGGGGCTACATGTTCGCGTGCTATACACGGCCGGACCGTTGCACATCTATTTGGGCATTGAGTACGAGAAGCGTGTTAATGAAATCTCTGGCGGTGAAATCAAAGCGGACGATGTTGTCGCTACCATTGCTCAAAGTCTGCCAGACGGCTGCTATTTTATCAATCTCGACGAGTTTCTAAAGACGCTGGACAAAGCTGACAAGTTCCAGCCATTTGGCGAGAAACTTAGCGAGTACACACAACGCGGAGATGATGGCAGCGAACGACAGTTTGAAATCTATCAGTGCGACTACAAAATGTCCTCGTTTTTGAAGTTCTTTGCACGTCTGCAAACGTTCATATTGTGGTTTGTCGACGCTGCCTCATACATAGACACCGATGATGCCCAGTGGTGTTACTTTATTTGGTAAGTTACGTTTAGGCTTTGATTTGTATCCCTGTTGAACTCTAGTTTATTTCAGCTACGAGAAGTATAAAAACAAGGATGGACAATTCCAGTATGCCACTGCTGGCTACACCACCGTTTATGAATATTATGCGTATCCCCAAAACAAAAGGCCGCGCATTAGCCAAATGCTCATTCTACCACCATTCCAGAAGCTAGGCTTGGCCACACAGATGGTGGAAACGATTTACAAGTTCTATCAGTCGCAAAGTAATGTCGTGGACATTACCGTTGAGGATCCCTCGGAGGATTTTCAGCGATTGCGCAATTTTGTTGACGCTAAACTGTGTATGGAACTGAAGTGCTTCACACGCGACGAAATCATTAAAGGCTTCAACAAGGAAATGGTGCGGGAGGCACGTGAGGCTTTGAAGTTGAATCCGCGACAAGTGCGCAAGGTATACGAACTACTGCGTCTGTTCTACACCAATGTGAACAATGAAAAGGAGTATAGGGCCTACCGTCTAGAAGTTAAAAAACGACTGAATGCGGTCTACTACAAACAGCTAAAGGATCTTCAAAAAATGGAACGCTACAAGATTGATACGGAAATGATGCGAGCACGTTTGCCCAACATGAAACAGCGCATTGAACAGCTACAGGAGGAGTATGAGCTTATCGAGCAGGACTACAAAAATACAATTGATAAGCTGCGGGCCTAAGCATGCACCCAAAACATCCTAACATCCAAACATCTATAAAAAAACAAATGCCATTGGGTGTTGATTAATTTATTTCGTTTTTCCGTTCTTCATATGTTGATTACAAAATACAATTTGTTGCTATAAGCCTACAGTAGGATTTTGTCGAATAAATACGTATTAAAAAAGTTACCTAATGTGTGGATCAAAATTTTCAGGCGTGTGGAAACTTGAGCAATTAAACGCATAGAGAAAACATATTTGCAGTAAAAGTATAGCTAAAATGTATTGTTTTTACACTAATTAAAAAAGGAGGTTCGCATATTGGAAGTACATAATGTATGGTTATAAATAGAGACGGGACATTATAAGTCTGATGGTGCTGCTGCAGCGGCAGCAGCACATAATCCATACAACTAGCATGAGCCGTACTCCTCCATCCATTTCTCGAAACGTGCAACATCGTCAGCGGATACGGACTTCTTAGTGCGCTGTTGGGCATCAAGAAAGTCCTGCAGTGTTATGGGCTGGTCAACATCCTCGCGACGAATTTGCTTGATCTGCTGCGGCGTACGGCCCGAGATGAGGCGTCGCATGGCCATCATGGAGGCATCCCGGCAAACATTGCTTATGTCGGAGCCAGAATAGCCCAGCATCTCGTCACCAATGATGGTCGGGTTGAGGTCCGGCGACAAGGAGACATCCTTGAGGCAGAGCTTGAGCAACGCAGCGCGTGTTTCCTCTGTGGTGAATGAATGTAAATAATTAGATACGAATTTTGATTAGATTTCATTCGCTACAAAAAAATTAAGATTTCCCTATTTAAGCAGGGTATATTCAAGTACAAACAATCTAAAAAGCTAGGTTCGGAATTTTTAAAGCTGATTAATAAAATCTCATTTTAAGTTCGCCCTTTTTGCAATCCCGGAAATCTTAAAATAAGTTTTTACTGGGATAATTCAAGCTGGTTTTGGAATTACTTTAAGTCTGTAAAAGTTCGAAACCAGTTGAGAATTTAAGGCGCAAGAATGACAAAAAAAAGTCATGAACAAATTCCAAAAAGTACTAAAACATTCTCATAGCTAACTTTATTTCAAACTTAAATTTTAAAAACAGATTTTTAGTATTAAAAACTGTTGTTTCTGGAGGTATTTAAACTAAACTCACAGATTATACGTTTGGAAGGATATTTTGTAAACCAAATTAGTTTGTTTAAAATCTGACTAATATTATATGTGTATATCATATAGCTGTCATAGGAACGGTCATCCGGCGTCTTAAATTTAAGATCGTTGATAACTTAATTCCAGAATAATAAAACACAGAAATCTTTAAAGAACAAGACAACATAAAATCAAGATACTTAATATTTTCGTTTCATAGATAATTCAAAAATAATAAGCAACACACAACAATCTTTAACTTTTAAGATCAAGACGGTATAAATTCATGTACGGATATACTTAGTTAATTTTATACAGTCAAACTTCCCTAACTCGAATCACCATTATCCAAAGAAAAGGTTCGATATATGGAGATATTCGACTTAAAGAGTTATTTTTCTTAAGTTTATTTATTTTGCTGCCACTCATTTAGCTCGAGTTAGAGAGAAATTCGAGTTATAGAAGTTCGAGTTATGGAAGTTCAACTGTATTTATGTTTAAACTTAATTTTTTCCGAGTTCACTCACCATTGGGAAGTGGAATGTAGATGCGTTTCTCGAAACGCCGTCGGAAGGCCTCGTCAATGTCCCAGGGATGATTGGTGGCTGCCAGCACCATGATGACCTTGTCGTCCAGCAGACTGGCATTGAGACCGTCCATTTGGATGAGCAATTCCGCCTTGAAGCGACGGCTCGCCTCGTGCTCCGAGTCGCTGCCGCGGGAGGCGCACAGGGCATCGATTTCGTCAATGAAGATTGTGCTGGGCGCATAGAAACGCGCCATCTCGAACAGGAGGCGCACCAGTTTCTCGCTCTCGCCGCGGTATTTGGATGTCAGCGTGGAGGAGGACACATTGAAGAAGGTGGTGCCGCATTCGGTGGCCACGGCCTTGGCCAGCATGGTTTTGCCCGTGCCTGGTGGACCCACCATAAGCACGCCCCGCCACGGTCGACGGATTCCCTTAAAGAACTCTGGCATTATAATGGGCAGCACGACAGCCTCCTGCAGTATGGTCTTGGCCTCGTTAAGGCCGGCAACATCAGTCCATTTGATGCACGGATGACGCTGCAGTATGTCCTTCTCCAGGGTATCGACCAGATGACCCTCATAGCCGAGGGGCGAGAAATGTTTTGTCTTTGTCTTGGGCGAACATCTTGGGGTATTTTGCGTGGTGGACTGTGTGGCATGCGAGTTATCCTCCAGCGATGTGGTCGCATCCTGGTCATCCGAATTTGAGTTCTCATCCAGCGAGTTCTTCTTCGTCACAGCCTTGTGCTTGAGTGTTAGCTGTGTTGTGGTGCTCAGCTTGCGTGCCCTTAAGCGCTCCACGGAACGACTCTTCCGGACAGCGGCCGTCAGGGCAGATCCCCGAACAGGACGACCGCCTAGACGCATTCCGACGCCGGTGTTGCTGCTGGCAGCCATGCCCACATTGCCAGCACTGCCATGATTCTGGCTCTGGCTCAGACTGTTGCTGTTGCTGTTCAGATTGCTGTTGATCGATGGCAGCGTCGGCTGCAGCTCCGGATCCCGGCGACGCAATGAGGACACCCAGCGCGTATCCTGGGAGGGAAAGGGCATTGCCGGCTGACCAGGCAGGCTGGAACGTGGTTGTGGTGCCACCTCTGTTACGGAGACTGCGTTTAATTGTTGGGTGAGCGAGTAAATTAACATGTGATGGACCAACCTTGTGTGGGCAAGCGCTGCTTGCTCCGCAATGGCAGCGCACTTCCAATACCCAGGCCATTGGGTGCATTCGCCCCCAGCTGATTAATTGGCCGATATGATGCAGCGGCGGGGGGATGACCATGTCCATGTCCATGTGAATGGGGATGAGCACTCTCTGCCGGCGGCTTCTTGACGGCATTGCTCCGGGATGGCCTGCTGCTGGCGGTGATTTTGGTGAAGGCAAATGGTGACAGCGAGTCCAAGATCAAAGAGTCCATCATGCGCGCCATATGCGAAAGGCTTGTGGGCGGCGTTGACGAGCTGCAAAAATGGGACACATGGCATTGCATCTGATTAAAATGTATATGGCCAATGGCCAATGGCATTCACATTCAACTTGGAACATGGAACATGGCTGACAAAGGTCATTTGCTTCGCTTATCAGCAACAACAACAGCAATACGAGTAACTCAAACAATTCATGTCCCTAGCTTAAAGTGTTGTCGTTTTGGTAGTTTTGCCACCAGATTTAGCGTTTTATTTTCTTTGTTCGTGTGTAGAAATATAATCAAGTGGCTAGCGTATTTTTTTTAGGTTTTTTGTGTATGCATAAAGAAGATTGTTTTATTTTTCATACAAAAAGCATAAATTATAGATTAAGTAAATTTTTTTCATAAATTACCTAATTTTTTGAACATTTTAGCATACTTAAAAATAACATGCATAAATTATATTATTAGGATTTTTTTTCTCATAAAAAATCCTATTTTTCTACATTCTTTTTTGTAGTAAAAACAAATTTAAGAGGTATTTAAGTCAAATGAAAAAAAATAAGATTATATTTTTAATTCTCTTATTAAAATCTACACATGGAATTTTAGTTATTGAATTTCCTTTAAAGAAGTTTGGCAGGATTTGAGTTGTAATAGAGCATTTATTTTTTAGTTATTGTTAATAAAATATGTTAGTGATTTTTTCCCAAGGGCAGCACTAGTTGCGTGTCTCGACATTTTATGCTGGCGTTTAGGGCTTCAAGTCTGGCCAAAGTTTGTCTAATGTTGTCTAGCCCTGTCGCACACCCTTTGAGTCACTCGCACAAATACATACATACATGTACAGATAATACTCAGGAATTTCTAGGAAGCCAAAGTTCGTGCGGCTCTAACAGAACAAAAAACCTCCCATCATACAATATAGTATATGCAAAATAGTTCTGAGTTCAATAAACTTGAGTGGGGTTAAATACCGTCCAGGTTATTGACGTGCCGGCGACAATTGTTATTGTTGACACTTACATGCGTCATCGTCATTAACTTCAACTCATTTTTGTGTACATACAATAGTGCAATTGCCATTTTTCCTATTTAATTATTTTTATTTTCAATTGCTGCTATGTAAAGATTTTATCACGCTAAAAAGTATGCTACAAAATTTGTTATTCCTTCTTTAGCCGCTGCCTTATTAAGTTGGCCGCAGTCGGCTATATTTCTTCCGTTTTGCAGTAACAACCGGAAGTGTTCTTATTGCGCGCTCATAAATATTTGGGTTAATGTTTCAGATAGATGAAGAGATTGCCGCTGATTAGCTGACCGAACTGGGGCAACTTCTGTGCTCATGGATTCATTAAATTCGGCTGATCCGCCTATTTGGCCTATATATTTATTGACTCGGACTTTGAATCAATAGATTATTGTGTTGGCATGCTTTTGAACTTAAAGGGAATATTAATAGAAACTTGATTGATTGTCAAACAATGGGCACAAGGCTGTCATAGGAATATAACTGACAGCCACTGTTGTCTAGATGGAACCGATTGCTTCAAAACCCATTCTTTGAATTATTCGCTGTAAATTTATGTCATTGAAAGAAAGAAGGGTGCCTATGTTAATTTTTTATAAGAGAATCCAGCACAAGTGTACGTCAATTTATGCAAATTACCAATTGCAATTATGACAAGCAAAAAAGTCAAGTTACCGGAAATGCAAAGGTGTGGCGAGAAAACACGAATTATGCCAACAAGCTTGGAATATCGGTCAACTCAAAATTAATAAACTTGGGCAATTTGATAAGAGTGTAGGAAAGCACGCACCCCTTTGTCGAAGGTTAATTTTACAATTCAAAATATGCATACTAAAAAAAAAAACAAATTTAGTATGAACATAGAGATTCAAATAAAAGTGAAAAAAGCAAAGAATATGCAACAAAAAAATGTATAAAAAGTGTAGTCTGGCTTTGTGAAATGTTTGTAACAGGTTTTAGATGGGATTTCTGACCCTATAAATTGCATAAACGAGTGAGTCTCACAAACTTAGTATGATACATATCAGGGTTCCGATTAGTCCCGAAACATTTTATAACTATCGCCTAATAATCTTGGAAGCTCTTTAGACTTGAGTGATTTATCTCTGTCATATATGTATCTCTGCCATCTTCTAACTTTGATCCCCTTATTTAATTTGATTTTTCTTATAATTACCACTGATGCAGATCCCAAAGCGAATGATATGGCGTGTGTCTATATCCGGACATAAAGGGCACGGCCACTTCGTATTCCACTTGGACATTGGGTGGAGATTGTGGCCGTAGTGCCAGCGTGTTACGCTCCAGCGTCGGATTGGAGCATGTCATCGAACGTTGACGCATAAATGGATGTATATGGGAATGCGAGCTTCCATGGTCGTTATTATTAATATGATTACTGTTTAGCAATTGGGCAACGTTGCCGCCAGCAGTTGAAGCAGGTGCAGCACCCGATTGGGCCATGCCAAACCAATTTTGTGCATTCGTATTAAACATTATTGCATGCCAGCAATAACGACACTTTTAATTTATAAAACGCACCAAATTTTCTATGAAAATGTAAACTAAAGTTTGACGGAATTCTCTCAAACAATGCGAGGCAACGCGAGGTGGCCTCCACCAAACGACTCAAGGGTTGTCCGCCAACTGACCACAAAACTGGACGACGGGCGGCGCGTCCACAACAAAAATAGGCAGCTCATTATTTACTTGGCGGGTAGTTTCAGTTATTTCTGAGAATGTGTGTGTGCTAGGTGTGTGTGCATGCGAAATGAGGTTAAAGGAAGTATTGCTTTGTGGTTTTTTTGTTGTTCATTTATTGCCTCCACCTGAGTCTAGTGGTCAATGCACGCTAGCCCAAGTCAACTCCGAGCTACACAAAAGATGCCATCGATTTCTATGACCAGCCAAGGCACTTTATATATATAAAAAAAAACATGGGCATACAGTATGCCGGGTAATTGTTTTGACAAAAAATAAAAAGTTGATGATTAGATATATTTTGAAATTACAGAAAGATATAAATTTTAAAACTCAGAAATTAAAATTGTGTAATTTGAATAATTAGTCAAACAATTTACTTGACTAACTGTACATATAAATACATACAATGTTCTTTAACGTGCTTAGCTGATTTCTTAATAATTATGAGCTTGTTTTTGCCGGCTTTAATGGCACGCTTGCACGCGGCTCAAGCCGCAAATTAAAAATTTCTGAAAACTTAAGCATATAATAAACATATTTATGAATTTTAAATAATGTAAATGCCATGAGTGTCTTGTCAACAAAATATATTTGACATAAGCAGTTGAACAAATGCTGCAAACGAAGGTCATTTTTATATAGTATAACTACTTATAGACAAATCAGCTGCCTGAGATAAAAATCGATATCAATGGAGAGAAAAATTCACTTGATTTTTTTTTGCTTGTTCTTGTGGTTGCCAGTCAAGGCACGTTGAAGTGGCCCGGCACGCCTTAAAAGAGGGCGGAATGTGGTGGATGTACATATGAGGAAAAATAATCATTTTTTTACTTACCCTGCTGCATTCATCATAGGCAGATAAGTGGATGTGGAATCCACAGTGCGTATGGTGGTATTTCCACGCAGCACAATCTTTTCGCGTGTGGTGCGTCTGTAGGTCTCTTCGCTACGCATTCTTTAAATTTTTAAAAACTTTGCAATTATCCAAAATAAGTAAACAAAAATTTACACTATTTGTAATTTTGTTGTTGTTAATTTTAACTTGTTTACTTTTGCCAAAATGGTTGAGTGTTGAAAAATTTTGCGTCTGCTCTTCCCACAGGCAATGTCAAACTGAGCAGAGAGCGAACGGAAACGGATGCTGCCACTGCGGCTGATGACAACATTTATTGCTCTCTCTCTTATTGGATTCTCTCTGCTCTCTTCGCTCAGCTGGCGAATTGCGCAACTTTAGAAGTGCTGTTGCTGTTTTGCTGCACAAATGGTCACTAACTGGCCGCAATGTTGATGGTCAGCTGCATGCAATGCTTGGCCGCCAGTCAGCTGTTGAAAATGGTGAAAATTGGGGATGTTTTAGATATGCAATCTGTTGGGTATATTCACTCTTCCATTGTATTCTACTTTTTTGTTGCATACTTCAGGTGAATATTAGTGCAACATAATTTGTTAATTTTTCAAACCTGTCACCTATTTTGTTTACATTTTTAGAATTTTGTATAAATTTGTATTTTTTTTTAAGTTGATAAATACAAGTAATTAGCTAATAGTGTACTCTTTTAAATTTTTGATTTCATAATAACAAACTAGTTACGATTTTAACCCACTCAGAAGAACAAATAAATATGTATCTTTATTTATCAATTTTTAAAAAAACTACTTATAAATTTTTGATAGTAAATAACCATTTTACATTTTAGAAATTTACAAATTTCGCAAATTTGTTGTACAAATTGATGATCCAAACTTCGAACTTTTCTTAAACACTTAATTTGCATTTGAATAATCATTATCATAAATATTTTGGGGCAGTTTATGAATTAAATTGGACACAAGCACACAAGAAACTGAATGCTGTGTAAATTATGTACTTGAATAATAAAAACAAAAAAACGCATTAAAAACCATTTCGAAAATTTCTTTTAAAACTAGTAGTGTCAAATGTACTCATCCGTAATATGTATCAATATAGACATATATATTTTTACAAGTATTTTAATAAGTATTATAAACCGTTTCTAACAAACACGAGGCACGTCGAAATGTAAGTAGAGCACAAAAAACAGAAATTTGTTTATATTTTGTTGTTGTTTTGTTTCCATTTTCTTGGGAAATTTGGTGGCTTCAGTTGCTTTGTTGTCGACTCGACTTTATAAGGTTGCACGTGTATCGTATTTATTCATAATGATAAATGTTTATAGGTTTTGCTGTTTCTCATAGATGTAACGTTTAAACGTTGTAACTTTAACAATAACTTTAACGTTGATAGTTTTTATTTATTTTGTTTTTTGTTTCTGTCTGACTGTACTAAAAATGTGCGTTTATCTAACATTTGATTATTTATTCGTTTGCATTGTGCACTAGAGAATTACGTTTTAAAGTTTTTCGTTAGCTTTTCAAATTATTTACAACTAGCCCTACAACTTCTTGCACCGACGTCTTACTAATTTGGCGAGTATTTAGTACATTTCCGCGACTTGATTGATTTACTGAAATTTGCGCGTGGATGTGCGTGCCTTCCAGGCTTTGACTAGATTGTAGGCAAAGTAGAGTGTAAATCCGTGTATCTGAAATCCAACAAAGCAGAAGGCATACCAGAATACGCCATAAGGAAATCCCTGAAACAGATGAAACGAAATGTTGAAATTATATTTGATTTAATCAATAAGCGCTTTACTTACATGCCACACAAAAATATCCGTCTCATCCAGCTCTACGGATTTGTCCATGGTCATGAATTCCCAAACGTCGGAAAAGTAATAGGCAAAACAGTAGAGTAGCGGGAGCATGGCCAATGTCAATATGGCAATCATATACTTTTGCATATCCCGCACCTTGTTGCCACGAGCCGCCGACAGGCCCAGAAACGAGGTGAGCAGCGAGGCAGCCCATACGTATTCCCACCACAGTGGCGGCGGTACCTCCAACTCTTCAATTTCTAGTACAAATATATCCAAGCGATCCAATATGTCGGACGTGAGCTTGGCCAGCATGACAAAGAATAGCAGGGCATGAAAGAAAATGCAGTACTTCAGGCGTGATTTGTTCAACAAGCTGCGACAAAAGAAAAGGAAATTTATTTCATAAGTAATTTCATTTGTATTACTTATTGACTCGATTTGTTTCCTTTTTTGTTTAGTAGGGCTCGGCCTTTAGCTATCCAAAATATGTACACAAACAATGTTGCTGTTGTTGCTATTGTAAACAGGCACACATGCTGAGTGTGTCTAGCTGGCACTTTGCCCACCCACTCTGCTGGCGCTGCCTGACTGGCTGGCTGCTTGTCTGGCCCACCTAATGCAGCAGGAGCTGTAACTTTACTGTCCGTTGTTGTGTCGTGACCTTTCTGTTTTTGGCACTGTGGTAGCAGCTACTTGTAAGTAATTAGATAATTTTACGGGCGATTAGAAAGTATTATTAACCTAATTTGATATGTGTTTGCCACTTTCTGCCTGAACTCGAAGTCATTGCCATCGGTGCCCGCGACCATTGGACCGCCGCGAGTTGCCATTTTGGTGCGTCAATTTGATGCCGTTTTTTATCACGTATTTTAACTATTTTAAATAAATTGTAACTGCCTCAATACTAGCAGAAATCGTAGCACAGAAACGGCTTTCAGCTGTAAAGTAATGTGAAACTAGAGTTGTCAAACTGTTCAAAAGACCAACAAACGATGTTGCAGCCCTGGTTTCTGGAAAACAGTGGCAGCCTTGGTTCCCAAAAAGGGGACGCTGTTTTACGCTTTTTCAATAAAAATTCGTTTTCTTAGTATCTTTTTTAATTTTGAAGCCAGAATTATGAATATTTTACATGATTTTTTGTTATGGTTTTGTAAGTTCCCAGTGTTGGTAAACTGCAACCCATGTATCGATGGCTTTAATATTGTGTGGCGGCTGGGCGATTATTAAAGTGCGGGAAGATTCGACAGTGATGTAAATCGCTGTCAGATTTAAAAATAAACCGCATAATAAGATTTAGATGAAAATTAAGCAATTATATTCCGCTATTTATCTGTGAAATTAGCATAATTGACTTCTTAACATATGCAAATTTCTTCAATAATGAGCCGTAATTAAGTCATAGGGTGTGTAGTGACCTTGAACTAAAGCTCACTGGCGGGGTCACTGCGTCATTAGTACCTGTTGCTTGTTTTTCCCTATCAATTCATAAATCAAGAGCCAGCCAAACAATAAAGAGTGCAACAAGCGCATATTTAAAAATAAAATCGTACATTTATATATGTACATACATATGTTTGTATGCATTTATTTTTGAAGCTCTTACTCTTTGCTTGCTCTTTTCCTTAGGTTCTCTGCTTGCTTTATTCTCGATGGGCTACAAAAGTCGAATGTGCCTTAATGTGTCATCAGTTCAACGGCGGAATTCTTTCCCACAACGTCTTGGTGCTAGTCGCATGCGATCGGTTGCGAAGCTTTTGACTCGAACTAATTATACGCGCACCCTTTTAATGCCAGTTATTGATAACTATACATTAACTGTATATGCAGAGATAGGCAGCTGAATTGACAACGCTCGCTTAACGGTAATTTTGTGTTATTTTACGTGAACTACGCTGTTAGTGGTATATATTTTAAATTTTAAAAATTAATGTATGCACCCGTTTTATCATATGTATGTATTTTTGGGACCGATCTTGGTTGCCTTTTAAGACTGACCTTCTTGGCTGACAGCCGATTCTGTTGATATTGTGCCCAAAATGTAAAATATTTTCAACTATTTCGGTTTTGGTTTCGTGCACCTGCGTCGATTTTCCGTCTGTCATCATTCAGTTTTGGCGCGTGCTTTTTCATTGCATTATTATTATTCTTTTGGCATGAAATAAATGTTAAGTCATCGATCATAGGCATACAAGATAGTAAATATTATTCTCTGTTTGTCTCGTTGCAGCTGCTCTTGTAACAGTTAAAACAAACCGAATCAAACGAAACCCAAGTGTATATAATTTCCTAGACCAAACCATGTCTGACCTTGCCGCTGAGAAACGCGCCTCCTTCGCGCGTCGGGCCGAAAGTTTGGTGGAGCGGGTGAGAGTTTTGAATACCATATATGAGGTAAACGGTATCAAGTGACCAGAGTATGCGTGAGATATAACAATTAGTTTGTTTATCTTAGTTGTTGTTGTTGTTTTGTTATTTGCATGGTTGTTTGCCGTCCAATTGAATTTTATTTGCAATTATTACAAATTGTTTGCCTCATTAGCCAAGTTCTAAATTAATGCCAAAGTAGTCAACAAATTTAAATAAACAACAAAATGAGCAGAAACTGAAAAGTCATAACACATGCATAAATAAATATATAGCATATGTATTTATATTTATTTGATTAGACGTAATGGGTGTGGGTGCAAGGCATTAAGAATTTAGACATTCAGACGTGCTTATTTGACTTGGCTCATTGCCCTGTCTTTCTGTCTTTGGTGTGCTTTTTTAATTAATCTCTTATATGATATGCCTACAAATACATACAGACATATAGAGTCTATAGCCATATATTTATTTATTTATTGCAATTGTTTGTGTTTGTGTTTTTAGCAAAAGTGTTTGGCCTTGGAGGCCAATTTAAGTAAATTATCTATTAATTCAATTAATTTTAAATTTTATCAGTATGAAAATTGCCAAAAAAAATTGTATTCTTTATTCTACGAGTAAGGGTTATAAAAACATTTCACATGCTAATTGAATTCGAAACTTGTGAAAACATTGTTCATTAAAAATTTTACACTTTTATATAGCAGACAAGCGCTCACACTTGATCTAATATTGTACATTTATAATTCGGTTAACGATTTCAAATAATCAGGTGCTTACCTTTAATGCGAATGAATGTATGTATGCTTGTTCTAATTTACTTAGTATATATAATATTTGTGTGGTCAATGGCCATTGTGGCATCGAGTTTATATCGTATTTATCAGATCAAGTGCGAGTCTCATTATGTTTTTTCCTTTTTGAATATTAAATTGTTTACTGGGCGTAATTTACGGTCAAGCTAAAAATAGTCTCAAAAAAATTTAAAATTTAAATTCTCCTGCAATATGCTTTGTAAGTGCGCGAATGTTTTTTTTATCAGGCTGCGACTCAGACTTAGTACTTTGCAATGACATCAATTGAGTAAAGAGTGGGTAATAAATAGTTACATGGAAGTATACACATATGTACAACATATACAGTCAGAGCATTAATTAAGCGGGTGAAGCAACAACCAGCTAACTTACTCACAAATTATATACAGATGCACATACACATACATACATATGTAGCTTGCCAATGACCGACCATTTAATTTGCTTTGTGTAACAGAAAATTTAATTGAACACCAAATTGCGGTAATCGAGGGCAGTTCTTGCGGTATGTGTATTTAAAAAATCAACCTTTCTCTCCCAGAGCAGAATCTCTAAAAAATAAAATAAAATAAAATAAACAAAAAACAAGAGAGATCATTAAATATCAAATATAATTTCATGGTATCTACAATTGATTTGGTTTGCCTGGCTTCAACATTGTGAATGTCTTTATTGGGTTCACATATTTGTCTTATCAAAAATAGCAGCGCAAATAAAAGAATTTCAGCGGTAAGAGAAAGAGAGACTATGTTAAGAGAGAGCGAAGAGTACGAAGCGAAGACAACGAGCAAAATAAATGAACGATAAAAAGCTAATAAAGTGCAACATAAATAAACGCGTGCGTAAATATCGCGTGAATACATTGTGTAAATGAATTTCACAGCGGATAGCGAAAGAAATAGAAAGAGAGAGTGTTAAAAAGAGAGAAAGAGAGGTGCAGGGTCTCAGCCGGTTTGTAACTTGATTGTCAGCTACTGAAGAAGACATACGTCATTGTCGTACTTGAAAATTCTTGCTCCTCTTGCTGTTATCCTCGTAGTCCTGGCACGTGTGCTTGTGTTGATATTTGGGCTTAAAGTCTTCATTGTTTTTGTATGTGTGGGTGTGTGTTTGCCTGTTTTTTGTGTGTTTGCTTGCCTAAAAAGTCATTCACTTTTAAAAGCCATGCACTTGAATTTGTCTGGAGCTCACAATTTAAAAAGCATTAGATTGCTTTCGAGTATTTTTAAATTGGCCGAATATCTGTTGAGAATACGTAACCAGGGATACTACAAGTCTTCACTTAAAATATTATTAACTTTAATTCCACTCCATTTCTGTCCGTTTTCAATTACATTTATACTAACTTAAAATACTCCGCAATTTATGTGGACGGAACACAAATCCGTAATCATTTTATACGCTCAGTACATTTTATATATTGTCATAAAATATTTGTTCAACTTTGTTTACATTTTACACATACATATATATATTTTTTGTGAATTTAACCTGCTGTTTTTACTGCTGGCGTTGAGCTCAAACAGAATTTAAATCGTCCAACAATGGGTGTGCGAGAAAGCGGATTAAAGAGCTCATTGCGTATACGCGACGTTGTTCGCACTTATTGCATAACATTCGCTTTTATATCAAGATAGATGCAGATAAATGGGCAAGTGTAATGTTTTAATTTCGATTTAATTAAACAAAAAGCAAAAATGGCAAAATAAAGGAGACTAAGAGTGGCTTCGGACTATTATGTGAGACAAGCGAAGAAATTAAACAAGAAGTGAAAGTGAAACCACAACAAAAACAACAACAGCAGCCACTGTGCACACACATATCAAACAACACATTAACAGTAAGTGAAGACAACAACATAGTCGCTACAATTACATAGGCAGGTGCGCAGAGCAAACAACAACAACGATTTATGTGCACAGGCAAATGGTTGAAAAACAAAATACAAAAGACGCATTACTTAAGCCTTAGGCGGTAGGCGTAACAGGGGGGTAACAGATTGTAGGCATAAGGTTGTAGGCGTGACAATAAGTCAACAGACAATGGCAAAAAGTTGCCTAAAGCTGTGTATTGCATACCTTAAGACGCCCAAGTGGCAAAACAATTGAAAACACTGTAAGCCACTTGCCATAGGCAATGTTAAGAAGTTTAACCAGCCGAGTTGTTGGAGGCGGAGGCGTGGCAATGTCTGTGTCTTTGAATTGTTATTGAAATGTGTATAACAGCAGATAATAGAAAAGCGCCAAGTTAAACAGTTTACAAAGAAAAAAAAAGAAGATAAACAACGCAAATTTGCTCAATGAAACTGTGATTCCGTGGGATGTTGATTGACTCGAAATTCAATAGCAAAATCCAATA
The DNA here is from genome assembly GCA_037043405.1 of Drosophila subquinaria. Taxonomy (NCBI): domain Eukaryota; kingdom Metazoa; phylum Arthropoda; class Insecta; order Diptera; family Drosophilidae; genus Drosophila; species Drosophila subquinaria. Next base: position 308,589 of record JBAMBL010003111.1, on the reverse strand, counting down.
TATAGTAGAATTAAGAATGTGGAAGAGAGAAGCGGCAAAAATAGTCATTTAACATTCAAGTCCAGCAGAAGTGAGTTTAAATGGATTAGGTTCGTTTAGACTCTTTCTTGATAAGCTATAAGTCAATATAACGTTAATCAATTAATTTAAATCTTCGCGTACTTTTAAAGCACATTAAAGTTTGCCGCAAAAGTTTTCTTTAACTTTATTTTTCGTTATACGAATTTCACTGCGTCGACATTAAATTTTTTTGCTGTGTCAGTGAGAAAAAAAAATAAAAACCTCATCAGACTTATGGCCATGCTCATTGACAACCGTGGTACTTGTAGTCGAACGTGCGCTGCATTAATATCAACATTTGCATTAGGACTCGTATTCGTTTTCGTTTGCGTTATAAACATCATCATTATTTCAACAAAATATTGTCAGCTGCAAGCGCATTGTGTCTTCCATACATATATACAGTTGCTATGGTAATTGTTTTGACAAGCAAAAAACACTTGTTTTTAGTTTTTTAGATAATTCAGGCTTGTTCCGGTTTTCACTTATTATTTTATAGCATTTAGTTAAATGCATTTATTCACTTTGCATTTAGGCTAAGTATTTAAAAATACTTGTTATTCACTTTTTCGGACTTAAGTTCATCAACTCAAAGTAATATCAATTCGTAGAATTTCGCCGAAATGATATTAGAGCAGGTCACTTCTGCAAAATATTACCGAAAGTGAAAACTGGAACAGACCTGTATATTATTATTTTTAAAACAAGTTAATACTGGGAATACCTATGAAATCAAATATAAATGAAAAGTTTATGTTTTGTAAAGGCAATTGCATAACTAACTGTATACACATATATATATATTTAATATGCGCATAGTTGTTGTTAGGGGGGAAGTGCACTCTCGGATTCGACTTCCATTGTTGCCACACACAGTTGTTGGACTGTTGCTGTTGTGACTGCTGACTGCTGCGACCGCTGTATCTGACATTTGCTGGCTTGACCTACGCCACGTAAATTCTAAATGCGCATATCGGATAAATTTCAGTGCGAGGTGGGAGACTGGCTGGTTGGGTTGACTGTGTGATAGACAAATGAATGGCGATGGCATTCGCGCTTTTACCGCGCACAGCTAAATTAGCGCATCAAAACAAAAAGGCGCTCAGCACGAAAAAACAAGAACAACAAAAGCAGCAGTCGCTATAAAGAGTTGGCATAACAATGAAACCAAGAATGAGAACTAAAACAAAAGGAATTTTTCATATAAAATGCAGACGCTCACACAAATACATACACACACACAGATGCAGCCAAATAGACAGTCGACGCATACAAGTACAATGCGTGGGTGTCAAAAAGCATTGCGCTCGTAAGTAGACAACGATTTTTTGTAATGTGCTTGGGACTTTTTCGTGGGCGCTAAGGCCACAGCGTTGCCAGAAAGTTAAAGCAGTGAACTGCAAGCTCAAAGCAACACAAATCGTTCAATAAAGTTAAAATAATATTTTAAGAATTTCTTGGAGCTTACAACACTTGCAAAAAATGAAGTTACAATTTCTTTAATTTAAATTTTATTAAAATTGTAGTAAATTTTTTTTAATGACTTTTATTTTTGTCTATCCAGTTGAATTTTAAATAATTTAATTTATTTATTAATTTAAAACTATTTTTGCTGATTTTGTTTAGTTTTAAATTTTAATTTATTTCGACTGTTTTTAGCTTGGGTTGAATATATAATTCTATTTATAGAATTTAATATTTCTTTCTTTGCTTAAACTTTAACAATCTGGCAACGCTCGCAGTCCCAACACCTGCCCAACTAACTGCCCTACGGCAATACAAATATAGACGCCCCCACATAACAGAATTTAAAGCATCTTTTTGCGTCGCAACATCTTGCCATACGCAGAGGGCAGAAGCACAAACAGTATACCCCAACCCCATTTACCCCTTACCCTAAAACACACACACACATACAACTACAACTGCCATTACCATAACACTTTTCGGCATTTTGTTTTGCTAGCAGCTTCGTCGTTTTCGTTGCCATCGTCGTTGGCAGTCGTCGTACGAGTATTTCGTGCCTCGGCGGCATCGTCGTCCAGGCAGCTTTGATAAGACCAGGCGGCAGCAGCAACAACAGTCGTTGTCGTACAGTCGAACGTGGTTGTTTTCATCGCTGGAAACTGAAAAGTGAAAATCTGCCTCCAGAAAGAAGCATCCGCATAGAAGCCAAGCGTGCTGTGAATTCTGTTGCAAGTGCGTCTGAGCGCCTGATAGACGCAAATCAAGAAACGTTTGTGTGTTGAAAGTTGAACGTTGCAAATTGTGTTGTGAATTTTGAGCCATGTCTAAACCGGTTACACCACAACATCGAGCCGTTGGCGCTGCAGCTTCCGGTTCGGCTGAAAAGATTAGTGTAAGTTTGTGGTTTGCAGACGTTTGCATTCAAGCAGTATTAATTTTTTTTTTTTTAAATAGTTTTTTCAATCTTACCGCCATACACTTAATGTTGCCTACTTTGCGCGTCATTTCGCTGAAATGCGCAGTAGTTTTTGAGTCGCATCATGAGTTTAATTATGTGTTTGCGATTCTTGTGCCAGTTGCAGGTTAGATTCCCATGCAATTTCTCAACTGCATCCGTTGCATATTTTAACCGCTACGTGACTTTGCGCCATGCTAATGACACATTTATGATGCTCACACCTTAAGCTGACTTTGCAAGTTACATATACATATATACGAGCATCAACTGCAGCGTCACAAAGATGCAAAAGTCCGTTCAAGCCCTGTGACCTTGTTTGCAGTGTGTGTTTCTGTGTATTTGTGTATATTTGTGTGTTGCAATTTGTTATTCGCCGTCTTTTGGTGGCTGGCAGGTTGGTCTCAAAGGGCATAGCATACTTTTTGGCGTGCGACTCATAAAAATTGCATAATTGTCGCTACATCTGTTTGTGTGCGTGTGTGTGTGGGTAACTGTATCTGTTATAGAGACATCTGTATGTGTTGGTTGACCATTACCGTTAACTGTCTCATTTTACGAGCCATTTGCGTTCGCATCTGGCAGGCCAAATAAATTGAGCTGCTCAAATGGCCAACGAGTGTTGCTAGCTGTTTATTAAGTTTGTTATTAACGGCTTTCCATAATTGTCAGCCGAAAGACATTACAGACTGGGCAATTAGGTAATGCAATAATTTACGGACTTTTATTTATTTCTCTACGTTCTCTTCCACTTGTGCTTCTCGCGTCATAAATTCAACAGGAAATCTATAAATCTCAGCAAAATCAAATTGGCTCTCACTTGAATTATTCTATTGTGCAGCTTAACTTGTGTTTAACTGAATCAGCAGCCATAAGGTATGCAGTGTTCTTGAAGTTTAGCCCAGCGCAAATAATGCATGCCTTGTGGCTGGTAAATTCGCATTCCATTTCAATTCCAAATGTGCTGACAACCATAACATATTTTCGTTGGCATCAAAAAATAATAAAATTCTACCCTGCAGATATTTTCTGCTCGTTCCAATTTAGTAACATTTCTCTTCGGTTTTTTATATGCATCTTGACTTTGACTCTATTGTTCTGAGTGAACAGCAAAGAATGCAAATTTAATTAAAGGAAGATTTCCTTTTGACCCTGAAGTACTTTTTTTCTGAATCGAGTTAAGAAAGGCATAATTGGAAATATGATAATCTTTTCGTATTCATTAATGGTTCAGTTGATTTTTATTTTCTGTGGTCTGCTTAAAATTGGATTTTCGAATCAGTTCAACGGAAATATGTAAAGTACAAAATTTGATTCACTTACAGCCACAAATTTTCGTGAAATTGGAATTGAGTCCAAATTAGTATTCAATGCAGTTTCTTAAAAATCAATGAGAAAACTTTGAAATAAAATTTCAAGTACAGTAATATTTCTATACTTTTCATAATATGAACAAAGGGTATATTGTCTTGTAATAGTAATTTTCAGTAAGAAGTATATACCAAGCTATGAAGATATTATTCTGCCATTGCCTACAGGGTATAGAAATAGTCGACCAATTAAAGTTAAAAAATGGTATATATATTTTCATCTGATTTTTATGCGATTCGTAAAAAGTAGAGCATGTGCACAACGCCGCAGGTTGCCATCATGGACCATGCACACACACATACACACACTCATAAAAACGCATATATACCCATACACTCACACACAGTAGCACATATGTATATAATCAAATGTCTTCCATTTACATGAGTCTCGTTATTGCTGCATAAGAGAGAAAAAATATATGTATTCTGCCAATTTCTCGTGTAATTTGTTGACTTACACGAAAAACCAAAAACGTAACAAAGATCAGAGTTTTTCTCTTTTCACTCCTCTATACCCTCCCCATGCCTTTTAGGTACCCTTATATGGGTTTCGGTTGCCTTTTGGATTGTCTAGGGCATCGGTTGGGCAAGTTTATGACCTTTTGCACTGAATAAACTTTCATTACACCAAGTTGGACGAGTAGTGTAAAATGTGCCACGCCTCCAACTGAGTGCGTATAACATTCTATGTCCGTACAAGTGTGAGTGCGTTTGTTATGTGAGTCCTTTGTCTTTGTTTATACGAGTAAACATAGTTTTGTTTGCCAGTATCCGCTGAGTAAACTTTAAGCATTCTCTTATGTTTGTTTATTTATCAACTCGATGTTGCCTGTCACTTAATCAACAATCTCTGTTGACTTTTTAATTGCATTTTTAATGAAGCTTTTTCAATTTTCATTTGCGGCAATTGCGTTGCTGCCAATAAACATTGCACATACGCCGCGTGGCTTCGACAATTTCTGGGTACAGCTGCTCCTTGGAAGCTGCCACACATTTCTACATGTTTCTGGCGATATTTGTGATATCGTTGAGTATTTTTTCTTTGGCGCTGGCATAACTTTGCCATTGGCAAAGTGACGAAAGTTTTCAAGGCCCCGTTGCGCATACGCCGCATAAAACAAGCAGCCTGTCAACTGCTGCTGCATGTCTCACAGTTCGAGTGTCAGAGACTGTTTAAAAAAACTTAAATGACCTTTAATTGACGGGCTTTATAGTAGGCCTTAACTTGGTTTTGTCTATTAAAAACTCATATAATGCGGCCTCCAAAGTTTTTCTCAATTTATTGGGCGAAAAAACTTTCAACATCACATCACAAAACTTTTAACGCTAAATGTTCGGGCACTTTTTTGTAAGGCTTTAAATATACAGTGGCAAGCTCGTCGGTGGAATTCGTATTTACAATATTCCAATAAGCGTGCCGAATCATATAAATTTATCACGTATACGGCAGTTTGAATTTAGCAACCTTAAAATGAGAATGAAGCTTCTACTGCTATAAGTATTTGCCATAACTTCTGATTGGGCTTAAAAGATAAACAGGATAACGTGTGGCGTAAAATAGATAATTATCAATTAGCGGCGGTTCCCATAACGAACTGTTAAGTTTTGCGGTTACATCAAATAAAACTTATGTCAACGTTAAGATAAAAGACTGACATGGACATAAGTAAAGTTTATTAAGCTCCTTAATAGCTGTACTAAACGGTTTTAACGTTGGAGTACAATGTTTTGATTATGTTAATCAGTGTTTTAGAAGGCATAAATGTCCATTGGATTATCTGTACTTACTGACAGCTTTTTACAGGTTTTTTAAATTATTTGAATTTAGAAATTGTTATGTTAATTCAATTGATCATCTGTTTCCATTAAAATGCACGAACTCATTTAACAGCACATTCCGTTTAGATGCACTCCATGTAGGCCAATTTTAGTTTAAATTTTGTCTTTTTACTTCGATTCATTGCACTAATTATTTAAACTTTGATGGACATTTGTGTTGCCAATTAGCAGATGCTGCATATTAAATTCGCCATGTAATGGCCGCTTATTGAATATTAATTGATATTAATGTGCGGCCAATAACTGTCTGAAAAATGTGGAAAAATTATACAAATAAACTCGCGTTTATCGAATACGCATCAATAATATTGTAATTCTGATATTCAAGCCCCTAACCAATTTTTCTCTTAACAAAAAGACACAGCATGAAATGTCAATAATTAAATTTGCATTTTGCATGCCTCAGAGACGTACAGGAATTTACGCAATACTCTCTGCCATATCAAAAGTGAAACATCAATTTGATGAGCAAACCGAGACATCCGGTTGGTTGGTTGGTGGGTTGGATGCTGTGGATTTGGCGGGTGACACATGACAGCACTTAACCAAATATAAGTACCAATCGCAGCTGAGTGCCGTAAGGTTGTATGCTAATGGCTGAAACGGTTTCTGAAAATACCCTGTACTTTAGTCGAGTACTTTAAAGCTATATATCTTTGGCATTGCATTAAACCTATATGTGACTGATGGTATATTTTTATTGTGTAGGGCATCTTCTAACCGAGCATACTCCATTACAAAATTATTTCTTGTGTACTTTGCCGGATGTGGCAAGCGCTGTGGGATATTCAGAATCCCTAAAGTATATGTGTGTGCACAAGCACGTATCTGTAGTTGTGACTCTCTCTGTGTGTGTGTGTGTGAGTATGTGTATGAACCGAAAATCCATTTACACTTGAATACATATTGGTCATCATGAAGTGGACAAAAGCGTACAAACTTTGTGTTAGGCGTAAACAAACAAACAAAGAGCAAAAGAAAAAGAGATGGTGAGAGACTGAGTCAAAGAGTAAGGGAAAATTGTTTGTTTAAATTATGAATGCAATAAATGTAACTAACTGAAAGCCCGACGATTGAGTTAGGCGTGTCCGGCAAAGAAAGCGCTGATTAGCTGGAAACAGGAAGCTGTGGCACCAGAAAAAGCAGAAAACTGTGACCAGAATTGAGTAGCAAGCACTTTGTTAGATAAACTTTGCGTTCAAGTGTTGCGCTCTCAGTCAGCGACAATGCCTTCAAGAGCACTTGTCTGGATCTTGGCTTAGCTTTCAGCCAAGTTAAGTTGAAGCAAGTATTCGCTGCAAAATGCGCGGCTGTTTCTAAAGTATACGGAACTTTCATTTTTCGATATTTGTGGTGTCAATTGCAAATTTGTTTGCAAATCATCAAGAATTTTTTTCTGCCCGTTTTCACGCCGAGCACAAGTTTCCCAGAGAAATTTTCTTAGTGCTTTAAAGTTTTCTTGTCATGGCGGTTACACTAAAACACCATAGCATTCATTTTCGCCAAGGTGAACAACGACAACAGCATGCAAAATAACAATACAGAGAGCCATAAAATATAACGTAAGAGCAATTGCATTTTCATGTCCACAAAGTTTTCCTTTAGCTTTGGGGGTTTGTTTGTTGTTTTTCTCATTTCAATTTCTTGTCGGCTGTCGACATATAAAATAACACAACAGGCTTATAGCACGGCTAACAACAACAGTTGCTGCTGCTGTTCCAGCTGCATATTGAAATATCTACAGTAGTATATTTGTATTTTGCATGTTGCTCCACTAAACGTTGGCTTTTGTTTCTGTAACTATGCCTGAATGCCTGGCAAACATGCATGAAACTGTATCACTTGGTCATCATACTCTTACATTGTACGCCTATGCACTGCTAAAAAAAAACATTTCAAAAAATATTTAAAAAAAATAGCTGTAGTCAGGAATATTTTTGATTTAAATTTACTTATTAATTATCGATGGCTTGGTCCATGTCATTCTCTAATGGAAATGAATGAATTTTTAAATAAATATATTTATTGTTTTATTTTCAATAAAGTTCAAATCAATAAACCAAGATAATTGTAAATTTTCTAAACTAATAACGTCACCCTTCGCGTGGTAAAAAAATTAAGAAATAAGTTAGAAATTCAAAAAAAAAATTTTTTTAAATCGACAAAAATATAACAAAAATATTGTGAACATATCAAAACTCTAGTTTCAAAATTAATTTTTTTTTTTTAAGTCCCATGTTTAACAATGTTTCTGAAAAGAGTTCAATTTTTTAAAATATGGGCTAATCCTGAGTTGCGGACGTTACATTTGCACGCAAATTTTCATGTTTAAACTGATACAGCTCGCGTTCAGATTGGTGAATTTAAATGAAATTTTCTGAAAAATGCATTTCATTGAAAGTACTCTTAAACCTATTTTAAGATAAGAGCCTTACTGTTTTCGAAAAAAAATTAGGCTTGCTGAAAGTTCCGTTGCGGCCGTTACAAAGAATGGAAGTCGATTTGAGGTTAACGTACATTTGGACATATATTAGCGAATTTTGCATAATAAACAAAAAATATCCAAATACAAAAAGATTTATTGAAATTTAGAGGCAAAAAGAGGAATTAATTGATTAAGCTCGGCCATGAACAACCAAACCACCGTAAAATCATTTTGATTTAGTAATTTGAAGCCTTAAATATATTCTATTACAACAAAAAACAACTATTATTAAAAAACATGCAAATTATTGACAATTAAAGATTTTTGCCCTTGGTTTAAAAATTTTCGGATTAGCCCATATGCCACCGTTGCAAGGTTTCCACTTTGTTTTTTTTTTTGCCATTGCAATCAGCAATCAACGTAATTTTTTTAATTTGCTATAATAAATAAAAAATATGTCGAATTGCACCAAGAGTGTCAATATCTCCTAGCTTAATATTGTGGCCGCATGGCTTAGACAAATGGATTTCGTCTTTAAAATTAGTCAAGAAAGAACATACAAATATTTTTTTGTCAGTGTAGTTGTGTGTGTTTGAAGTCTTCATACATACAATGTACAGGCATTGCCCTCAAGCAAGCGAAAAGTTGCAGCTTTGCAATGCATGAGAGAGAGTGTGTGTGTGTGTGTGTGCTCACGTATATGTGTATGTGTTTGTGCGCTTGTGTACGTGTCAACTCATTGACCTCATTGCTGTTACCCTCTGCTCTTGCTGTTGCCAGTTAGTGCCGATGCTGCGACTCCTGACTGACGTGTTTTATTTTTTCATTTTCCTGACATCGTTGACGTTGGCAGTTTCTCTGCCACCGCCTTCCCATTGCCTGTTTCCTGGCTGACTGCGCTTACACTTTTGCCGTTCATGCTGTGCCCCTTTCACACATTCCATGATTTGCTGTGATTCTGTGCCATTACCATTACCCTACCCATCTCTACAGCCGACAGCAAACGTTTTAATGTCGTAATCGGATAGCATCGACCTCAGTACTTGGAACTTCTGAGCTGACAGCATTGTATGGCCAGGTCTCTGATTCTGCCGGCAGTTTTGATTAGACTTCCCATTTGCAAGGATATGATATCTGACATGTTGGGGGCATTAAACAAATGATGTGGGGCACACTTGAAATTGATTTTTAAAAATTCAAGGTAATTAAGAACACAGCACAAATGATTACACAGAAAACCTCTTCAAAATTGTTCAATGGTAAATCTTTTTCAAATGATTTTTCTTTGAATCTGTTTTAACAAATTTCTGCCATGGAAAAGTTCTTAAATTATTTTAATATTTATGTATCAGAAAAAAGTAGTTTACAAAAGAATATTGCAAAGTTTCAAGATGAGTAAATGGTTAAATAATTTTTAACTTAATTTAAGTTGAATTTATATTTTAACTGTCCATCAAAGTTCATCAAAGTTTTCCTTTGATAATAATCTTACTTACCATATGTATTAAATTTCAGTTTGCACATCTAATTAATTTAATTTTTCGATGTCATTTATATCAACATAAACGCAAAAATTCAACCACAAATTGCTTATTTGACAATTATCAGACCTCAAAGCTTTCCCACACTCTTTGAATGAATTGCATGCACCAATTAGCAATCCCTTCTGCGTTTAATGAGGCGTGGATCAATTAGAACGATTTCTCAACGTCAAAAACATGCAAAACTCGTGTAGTATCTCAATTGAGACAGAAGTAAAAACAATTCAAAACATTGACCCATTGAGAAGTCAATTAGAATGCGCGCCCGCTGGCAACACAACTAATATTAACAAGCATTTGAAAATTTGTTTGATACATGAAACAAAATACATATAAATCAAACGATTGAGGAAAGTTGGATTCTTTTTTTAATTGATTGATGGCAATATTAAAACTGCAAAAGCAATAGGAAACAAGCGCTCGGGGCAAAAAGCACAAACGAACAAATGCAATTTACAATTGAACAAAGAAAACCACAACAAAAAATACGAGACACCTTATAGTAGAGGTTGAATGCGAGCAAAAGTTTTATTCATTACGAATACGACATGTGCGGTTAAGGGTGCGTACCATCCATCGACTCTGACGCTGTTTCTGTTGCTGTTGCTGTTACAGCCTGTGTGCGACAGCTCAACAACCGCAACATCAATCATTGAATGCGTCAACCTCAACGATAACAGCTGACGACGCGTCGTCTTTACTTTCTTTACAGCTCCTCAAAGGGCTCAACGTCAGCTGAATGAGCATTGTCAGGTCGTAAAGTGCAGTCAGTCAAGCGGCAGGTGCTTGTACGTCAGCGCTGTGCAATTTATTGCCAATTTCATTATTTACAAACGTTTTTTATGGCATTTGCTCCAATGCTGCTTTATTCGATCACTTTCGCGTTGACAGTTTACGTATATTTATTTACTTGCCAGCTATAGAAATTTTAATTTGCATAAAAAGTAAATACTTTTTTCAACATATGATATGTTTGGATTTATAATATCAACTCTTCTTGAACTCTTTATTGAAAATCAGCATACAAATTATGCTTAAATTCAATTATAAGCTTGCTTTGTTCAGGTTTTAATTTATTAGAATTGGTACTCAAATTAATTTTTCTCCTACTTTTTATCGTCCAATTAATTTCAATTGATTTTTAATGACAATGTGCGCAATTTCCATGTTGTTTACTCAGCAATAATTGCGCGTTGCGACTACGACGCACTACAAACGTCACATTCAGGCCTATTTCCATTTCCATAACCATTGCCAATGCCATTCCCATCGCCATCATTATCACCATCACTAGCACCATCGCCCTGTTGTCAACGCCATTATTTGCGTTGTTTTGTTTGTTAGCACAGCACTTTGCTGCCCCACTGTATCTTCTGAGCAAGGACGTGGGCCTTAAAGGCGTGGCATTGCCATAATGTACATTGCTTGTTAACGCCAAGCAACATTAAGGCTGCAACTGACTATAGTTTCATGTTCGCTGTGTTTTTTATGGGAAAACTAGCTCCACGACCCGGAACAGTTACGCAAATTTACTGCAGCGGCCACAAGCCAACAACATCAACATGTTTTATTTATGCTTTTAATTTGAAAGCGCAACTTTTATTGGCATTTGGCAAACAAATGACCTGCAGCTGCCTCTAACCACAGCCACTGGGTCTGTCTCTGTGTCTTTTTCTGCTTCTGCCTTCTATTTTCTCGTTTTCTATTTTTATTCCCTGCGAGAAACCACTACATACAAATGATATTAAAAGTTGGTGCTACATTTACATAATACTCATTTGTTTATCTACATATCTATCTATTTACTTGCCTGCGAAATAAAAATAAACACTTTAGACTACATTAAGGAGCTTAGGTAAATTGTGGGCTAAAGATATTGACGAGACCCCTAGAAACGAGAAGCGCTGCACTGTCTGGTCTTTTGACACTTTTATAGTTTCCATCAATTTCAATAAGTGCTTCTCATCAGTGTGTGTGTGAGTGTGGGTCTGTGTGTAAAGGATACTCGGTCTGTGGACAATGGCTAAAGAATAAATAAAGGGAACTCGTTTACCTTAAGCTTGAATAAGTTATAAATAGAATTAAGGTAACTATTACTGCGGGTTCATTGTTTATTGTTTTACCCATAAGCCCACTCAAAATTGCTTCAATAAATAATGTTAATGCTTTAAGCAAACTGAATATTTTATGTTAATTGAATACTTTGTTCAGCAATTGAATATAATTAATTATCATTTATACAGAGTATTACCGTTTTTAAATGCAACGCAAATTGTATTGCCTACTTTTAGGGGCAACTATTGAAAATTCTAATTTGAATTTAAATGTAATACATGCAATTGACATTTAGCATTATCATTGAGCAGACATCATCCGGTTCCCCCTCTGCCTGTCTATTATGAGACCTCACAAAATAAACATACAACAACACAAAAGCTTGTCGCTCTTTATATTTTTTTGGTCATTTCATGCCCAGTCATTTTTCACGCTTCAGTTTGTTTTAATGGGAGCGTGAAAATGATTTTGCCTTTTAGCTTAATTTTTTCTTTTTTTCGTTGAAATTTATTTTTTGCTTTGAGAATTGCCAGTAATGCGCTAACAGTGCATAATGTAATCCAATTAGTATTTAATTCGAAATGTCAATGGCATTACAGAAATACAACATCAGCACGGAGAAATGTGGAGATCTGACAGTCATAGTCCAGGTAAAATAGAAAACTAATTTAAATATGCACAAATAAAAATCGATTGCTTGTTTCGATTTAAAGGGGGATCTGTCGCAGCAGGAGAAACGAGCTGTGTTCATCACAGTTCATGATCTGGGCTGTAATCGTATGTAGAAAATATAATGGTGTTAAGTACTCAAAATTTAACTAATTATGACATTGCACATACGCCGCATTGGCAGATAATTCGTTTCAGGAATTTGTGAGCAGTCCCTGCATGACGGAAATAAAGGAACGCTCGTGTTTTATCCATGTCGATGTGCCCGGCCATGCTGACAATGCCGATGCATTATCCGATACTTTTCCATTTCCATCGCTTCAGGCTTTGGGCGAAGATTTGGTCACCGTGCTGGACTATCTACATGTCAAATATGTAATTGGTCTCGGCGAGGGCGCTGGTGCCAATGTCCTGGCCCGTTTTGGCCTCGCCCATCCCAGCCGGGCACTCGGCCTGATTCTGATCAATGCCACAGGCAGTGCTGCAAGTGTTTTGCAATCCTTTAAGAGCAAGGTACGAAGATACCTCTATGTCTATTTACTTAGCAATTAATAAATGTATTACATTTTGACCATTTTGCAGTTCATTACCTGGAAAAGTGATGAGGTGGCCCAATCGGCTGAGAGCTTTCTTATTTATCACAAATTTGGACATGTAAGTTGGAGCATTTGCAGTAAACACACTCTGAAATTAAGTGTATCTGTGATCTGTGTGTTGTGTGGTTCGTGAATTAATCAGTGTTATTTTCCTTTTACTTTCCGATTTGTATTTTTTATATCTATTTTATGTTTAACTTGGGTGCATTTCGGTTGCACTAAAGGTCATGGAGGTAAACGAGTTTCAAGTCTAATATTAAAGTCTCATCAGCTCTGTTTAGTCTTCTAATTAATTCATAGTCTCAGAAAATTTCAACTTTATACAAATTTGCTCAATCTTCATTAGTTTTAGGTCCTTGTATAGCATGTTTATTGAAAATGCTTTATTATTTTCCATTTTTTATTATCTTTCTTTTAGCCCTCGGTACGTAGACCTCAATCAACCAATCGGCCAATATGAAAATGCAAAATTCTTTAAAAACTTTTGTAATTCTTTTTGTTTAGCACGTTTTGTAAAATGCATGATTATAATTTTTGTAGCAAGTAGTTTATGTTAAAATGTTAAAAGTCAAGCACTCTCTAATGCAAATATTCTGCTTACTTACACTACACTAAAAAAAAAAAAAAATTACAATAATAATAAAACATATAGCAAATTGTTGGCGAGAATCCAGACAAGGAAAAGATTGTGGCCGAATATCAAAAGCGTTTGCATCGATCCTTGAACAGTAAGAATGTTGGCCTCTATGTGAAGGCGTTTATGAGGTAGGATGAAATTAAATATATACCAATAAAAGAAGCCTTGTTATTGCTACTTTTTTTTTGTAGTCGTAAGGATCTAACACTCAAAGGTTGCAAAGTAGATGTCATATTGATCACCGGCATGCTCAGCCCATATGCCTCAATGGTGGAGAAACTGCATCGCGATGTGGAGAAGGAACGCGTGACCATCTTGAAGATTGAACGTGCTGGCGATGTTCTGGCCGATGCTGTAAGTTTATCCCTCTCCGATTTCTGTTCAGTCTTAATTTACAAATTTTTTTTCGACATTTTTACAGCCCTCAAAGGTGGCTCAATCGATACTATTGTTTTGCAAAGGCCAAGGATTGCTCACTTCGATCGTCATGCCCGGCGTCGATCGTGGACGATCCTACTCCACTGCCAGCTCAAGTTCCTTTGAGCGCCGCTTATCACGCGGCATTTCAATGGAGGATTACGATAAGCCCAACATACGGCGCCTCAGCATTATGAACAGTGAGTCGCCCAAAAAGGAGTAATCAACAGGCAGGAGCAACAAAGTTCAACGTTGAGTAGAGAAATTCAAGTTACAAAAATTAACGCATATTTATATAAAATTATTTAACTTGGTAACAATCCGTGTGTGAAACTAGAGGGCAAGCAATCATTCATGATGCAATCGTATTAATTTTAGCCAAATGAATAACATGAATTTTAAGCCAAAATTTAAATTATGTAGTCATTGTTTTTAATATGAAAAGAAACAACTTAACAACTTGTACGTGTTTACATTTAGAACGTATTTTGTAATTCCCAACGATCCACCTGTGAAAGCCAAAGAAAAGCGATCATATCTCAAGTCAACTTCCAATTGTGTCATTAACTACTACTTATACTATATATACTTATATGTATACATTTAATATGTACAAGCAATCATCTATGTAATACCTCCGATTAGTACACTGTACCTAAGTAACAACAACAAAAACTACAACACAATTGTGACTCCCATTTTTACTTTGTTGTCCACTAATTTTTCTACATTTATGTATTTGCAAACAGTTAAGAATTGCTATTTTAATACACAATTATTATATACAATTATTATATAGGGTAAGTTCAAAGCACCAAAGGCATTAAGCTGCTTATTTAACGAATATATGAAACTAAAACTAAAAAGGCACACAAACCAAATATTGTGTTTTATCAAATTAGCAAAGCAATGAAAAATTACATAATGTTATTGTAGCTAAGCTTACAAAGCTGTTTTTAGCATACGGGTAACAATATTGGCTCTTAAGTGTAAAACTATGCTCTTAAAAAATAATCAAAGCACTTAACAATAGATGTAGCAACCGTTAAATAATAAAGTTTAAACTCGAAAACAATCTATTTAAATGCATTTTACTACGTAATCGTTCGCTGTCGATTTGCATTTACACTGCATAGGGCGATTTCCAGGTTAACATTTTTTTTTTGAAAAACCATCCTATTTTGGTATATTTGTTGATTTGGAAGCTAGAATTTGAAAAACATCACACGATTTTCTGCTATATTTTTGACGTTTTTCTAGTTTTCGATTTTAAATTGATTTTACAATGAAAATTTTATTTATTTAATTTTTTTTTAATTGCTACATTATTGCAAAATGCACTAAAAACTAATTCCACACTTAAACTTCGCGCGGGACCATTTTTAGTTTCGAAACTGCGTATATTCGATTTTATTCCTCCAATGTCGATAAGACTTTATGCAGCATTGCTGTTTAAGCAACATGCTGCTCAAGGTGAATTTACTAATAGTAAATCCACCTTGATGCTGCTCATGTACCAAGGTGGATTTATACCTGGTGATGTATTCGCTCTCTCTCGGGGCGGAATTGTCAAAATGAGTCTGACGTGAGAGAGACGACAGAGATAGATATATAGAAAAATTGTTTTGTTTTGTTTTCTATACTCTTCACTCATTTTCGTTTTGTGCGCTGTGCAATATATAAAATGAAAATAAAATGCAATGGCATGTTTGTCTTGTTGTTCCTGTAATGACCCGTAGGTAACCAATTAATTAATTGTGATTATGGATATTTGTTAAGCTCCTGTTAGCCGTCAGCATCGACGCTGTTATCCCTGTTGCTCTCTTTGTGGAAGCTGCTCACCGGTGCATGCTTCCACAGTGCCTGTTGCATTTATTTGTCTCTTTTTCATATCTCTGGAAACACAAACCAAACGACTTGCGTTCGAGCGGCATATGTATTTTTCACACAAGGGACATTTTTTAGAGAATTTAATACAACCGCTTACTACGATGTTTGGTTTCGTAATGACGTTTCCGCCCCGAAAAAGAGGGCACGTCGAGCGAATACATCACCAGGTATAAATCCACCTTGCTCATGTACGAGAGAAACAGTGCTGCCAGATTAGCTTATTTAAGGCTAGATCTAGCATATTTGAAATGGAATGTTTCCAATGGAATGTTTCCAATGTTTTTGTTGATGCCGATTTATCGATGTTGCATGGTGATGCATCGATGTTTTGCAAAACATCGGCTGCCGCACTTCCAACACGCCATTTTCGCCGCTCTGACAATGAGTTTATAGTAATTTGGGCAGTGTTTGCAATGCCTAAGTGAGTAAATTTATTTAAATTGGTCAGAGATACTATAGCTACAAGAAGGCTTTTCAAAGTTCTCATCAAAAAGACCTCTTGTAGTTTGTGTTTAATACTTTTAAGATAAAAACTGTTTAAAACTTTAAAACTGCTATGAAAGCACACGTTTTTAAGAGAAAATGAGCTTCATTAATCTAAAAAATTCTAGTTTTCTTCTAAGCGCGGTATGGTTTTCAAACATTAGACATACATCGATGCATCGATGTTTCGACCCGATGTATCAACTAAAATCGATATTTAATTTTGAAAACATCGATGAGCATCGACATCGATGTTTCCACTCAAATTTACATCACTAGAATAAAGTAATTCGTTCATTTCAATGACCCGTTCATTTGAACTTTTTCAGAACGAAACAACTCTAAATAAGATACAACTTAACTACAAAAATGTTATAAAAATAATCAACTGAGATATATTCGCTTACAGTAAAGAACCCGTTCTCGGATAACTTTGACTTCAAACGCAATTGCATGGACGCGCCACCGCCAACAAAGCCACCGAGAGGCATTAAATATGGAAAGGATGAGGTACATTTAATCAAGATTTCATAGGAAATTCTTTAAAAATCTTAATCTTAAATCTCGTACAATAAAGTTTAAAATAGTTGCCAAGTGTTCACTGCTTGCATTGAATCTGAACTTAACAATCAACGATGAGCTGATGACGCCACCGCCGCTGCTGCTGGTTGATTCTGTAGTTGTTGTTGTTGCACGCCCTCTTTGATATTTGGTAGTCAGAAGAAAGAATCGAAATTCATGATTATTGGGCGTGTTTTCTTTTCAGTCGGCAGGCTGTGGCTTCCTCGTCAACGTCATCAAGTCGCTGGGTTTTAGCGAGACCACCGAGGAGCGACAAAAGGAGAAACAGAAGATCGAACAGGAATTCAAGCGTTCGGATTTGCGACTAAATGAGTTGGTCTCTCGTCATGACCAGCAACTGACCCAAGTACTGCCACTATTCAGTCAGGTGTCCACGGAGGTGACGGCCAGTCGCGAGCGTATTCACGCTGTCAAGGAGAATCTGGGTGCTTGCAAACGACTCCTCCAATGCCGCCGTGATGAGCTCAAGAAGATGTGGACGGACGCTGTGCAGCACAAATACGTGCTGGAGATGCTGGAGCAAATGTAAGTTGGTCATCCTTCAAGTCACTTTGTAAGTAAATGATAAATATATGCATTGTCCTGCAGCCAGGAGTTGCGCAAAGTGCCTCAACGTGTGGTCAGCTACACTGCGAAGCGGCAGTATTTGCACGCCAGCAAAGCTTTGACGGATGCCCTGGCTACACTTAATGGACCGCTGTTGGGTGTCGACGGGTTGGCTGATTTGCGTACCGACTTGCAAGCGCGTCGACAACAGCTTTACCAGCGTCTGCACGAGGAGCTAGTGACTCAGGTTTACAAGAACTCGGCCAATGAGGCGTTCCAGCGAAGTAATTCAAGTCGCCTCAATTCGAGTTTCACGCGCGGCATCGCTGCCCGCCGCTCGACCGATCGCATTGAGGCCAATGCTCGGGTGCGCAAGGCCTTGAGTGAAATGGCGCAGGGATTTGACTTGGAAAAGGCTGAGATCGTCGAGGATGCTGATCTGGTCGATCGGGAGCTCAGCATGAGCTACTTCATTGCCATTATTGTGGAATGCTTTGGCATGCTGCACAAGGTGCCCGATTCACTGGAAACGCTTCGAGTAAACATTCAAACGGAGCTGCTAAATGTGGTGCGTCAGACAACCCATCAGCTGGCGAGTGGCGGAATGCTTCAAGCTGGAAATGGGGAAACCAATCCGCTGCTCACACTGTTGGAGATCATATTCAAGCAGTTCAAGGCTATAGCCAAGACACACACTCTGCTGCTGAAGAACTATCTGGCTGTGGGCCAAAAGTACGCCGTTGTCGGACCGCAGCCCTATGATCTTACAGACTTCTGGGCCCAGGCGCAGTCAGTGGTATGTGCAAGTATCAAAATATTCAATTACTTTCCATTAATTCGTTGTATGCCTGCCCACAGCTGCAACTGCTGTTGACGGACTATTTGGATATTCAAAACGCTTCAGCGGATGAGGGCGCACAAACGGGCTTTGCGGAGCCGACAAACAATATCAATTCATATTTTATGAGACGCAAAGTTCCAAGGTATGTGATCATTGGGTACCTTTGTGCACATTCAGTAATCCTTGCTTATAATTAACAGCGCCAAGAAGTCAATGTTCAAGTTTGACAAGTCCTCGCACATAGCCAACAACGCCAGCAGCAGCAACAGCACGCATGAGACCTTCAAGGAGCATCGGCGAAATGCGTCGGACGCCTCGGTCGATGACAATTTGGGTGGTAATCTTGGTAATCTTGGCAGTGGCAAGGGCTCCGTGACTGGTCTGCTACCGCATGAGAAGAAGCAGCGCGAGAAGCTATTGATATGCACCCCCGATCAGAACGTGATCACCAAAGTGTATTTGCCTTTGATGGGCTACATACAGGAAATTGAGAACTTCATGAAGTGCAAGCCGGGGTAAGTGCACAAAACATAGAGTACTTTAATAAAATCTGAACTCGTTTATTTATCTTTCAGTCAACCCTGCAGCCTACATGACTTTGTGGATAACTATATTAAGGACACGTTCCTATCCAAGGGTCACAATCGCAACTTGCAGTTGACCATCGAGTCGTTGTCAAAGAATCAAGATGCATGGCGTACAATCATATCGCCCGAGGAAATGAAGTCACTAAACTTGAGCCGGCTACTGTTGCAGTCCACAGTCATGGTAGAGCGCCGTCTGGTGGAAACCAAGAACCTAATAGAAGACTTGCCCTCCTATTCGGAGGAGCTGCTCAAAATGGTGTGTGCACTGTTGAAAGCCTATCGCGAGATCTGTCAGGCGGCATACAGAGGCATTGTGCAGCCGGATTCGGAAGATAAGCGTATTTATAGCGTGGCTTGGTTAAAGGACGAGGATATCAGTCGATTTTTAAAGTACGCAGCTAGATTTGTATGACACTTGCCAATTCTCTAACTTTTTCTCTGCTTTGTTCTGCTGCAGATCGTTGCCCAACTGGACGGATCTGAAGACATCGAGCCAGCGCGCACGACACACGCGCAAGCTGCATCGCGGCAGCTTTGAGCCGTCCGAGGAGGAGAGTCCGTTGCAAGTGCAGCAGCGAAATATTCGTGAGGCCGAAATGCTAACGAGCAATTTGGGAGAAGGCGGCATAACCCAACAGGAAATATTGGCTGACATCAGCGTGCTCAAGGAGTTGGCCATATTGCAAGAGAGCATGGAATGGTTCTCGGTTCGCGTCTCCGAGTTTGCCAACGAGCTGCGACGTCCTTTGGTGAACGGCTTGAACTCGGCGACGGCTGAATGCGCGGCGAATGTGGCCATCAAGGATGGCACGATTAAAGTGATGACTAATTTGGCACTGGAATTCGATGAGTTGGCCAATACGTGCCTGCTGGTGCTGCATCTGGAAGTGCGTGTGCAATGCTTTCACTATTTGAGATCCAAGTCGAGCATTAAGACCAACAGCTATGTCGGCTCCAAGGACGATATACTGGAACCAGATCGCCAGGTGTCGGTGCTAACAAAGCGTCTGTCGGAAATGGATGAGGCATTCAGCTCTACGCTTCATCCGCGCAAGACGAGGGTAATTACTATCTAGCCTGTCATGTTATTCTCTTATCTAACTTTTGGGTTTATCCAATAGTACATCTTTGAGGGATTAGCACATTTGGCCTCACGCATACTTATCCAGGCGTCCAACTATTTGGAGCATATTGATCAGATCACCGTGCAGCGCATGTGCCGAAATTCCATTGCCTTGCAGCAAACGCTCAGCAACATAACAGCATCCAGAGAGATTGCCTTGGACCAGGCGAAGCATTTCTACGAGCTGCTCTGCATGGAGCCAGATGTAAGTGCTTGTAGAGATTTACTGATGGAGACTTTAATAAAATGCATCTATTGATTTTAGGAAATACTCAACGCTCTGCTGGAGCGGGGCACAGAGTTCTCGGAGATGCAGTTGCTAAATGCATTACAATTATCCTGCAAGGCCAGCGGAATTACCGATGCCAATTTATTGGCTTCCTATCAGCAAAAACTTTCCGATATACTGGGCACTAAGCCCTCCAAGGGTGTTGTTGTATAATATAGTTACAAGCAAGTGAAACACCAATTTTAAATTAATTGCGCCTTGTATGCCCACTCACACACACATACCTATACATATATACATCAATAATAGTTTTTAACGTGTAAGTGCAAAGTATGCTAGTGTTAAGCCCAAATTGATTATAAATGTGTTGAACATGTTGGCATGCACTTGGTGTTGCGATATAGTCCTTTATAAACATATATTCTAAAGTTCATGAACAATACTGTAATATGGCTTATACACAATAAATTAATAAAGAAACAACTAATTTCTCCAATGTTTATAAAATATAAATTTTATGTGAAGTTGGCAGGTGCTGCTGCAGCTGCTGTGCTCGGTGCGACGCAATTAAATAATTAAATATTGTAATAAAAAGGCCAAAATTTTATAATTATTATTTAATTACTTCTTTTGACATTGTTTTTTTGAGCCGAAAAAGTCAACTTTTTAAATTTTGAAGCTAGAGCTTTGAAAAAATATCAGAAATTTTGTTGAATTTTTCTCGAATTTCTAATTTTTTTTGTTTTTCAATTTTTTTGGTTTTTTCTCAACTTTGCCACCAAACCAACTTTGAAATAAACTTAATTATTTTAGAACATTTTGTATTTTGTTTTTTTTTTTAAATGTTTCCCAATTTTTTTAAATTAATTTTTGAAAATTTCAAATTTTTCATTTCAAATTTCGCGCCAACAGGAAAAAAAAAGTCAGGCGTCTGTTATTTACAGACCGCAATACTGTTACTCTTGTTTACAGTGTGCTCAGTGGCGGAAATTCGCATTCGAGAATCGATTACGACCATCATACTTCGTGGCCGGTACGGCTTCGAGCTCATACCACAACATGCATTACTTTTCCATAAGGTTGGCCACGTGGAGCAGTTCAGTACGATGTTAACAGTGCTGGAATGTAACTAACAGTTTGATGTCCAACAACGTAAATGTTAGTTAACATTTATTCGTAATGCGCCAGTAATTAAATTTAATTTTCTCATTTTAATATTAAAAATATAAAAAAAAACACAGTGAGTAACAAACAACAGCCAGCAGTTAAAAAACAAGATGAAATTCAAATTTCAGAGTTATTCCATAAATGCGCGCGCTGCCTTCCAGGAAGAGGAAGAGCTGGAATAAGCACAATCGAACTATCGGCAGTTAGGCAGAGTTGATGCCTCAAAGCTATCGAAATCATCCCTAATATTAATAAAAATAAAAATATTAAAATGCCCGAACAAATTGTTGAATCAAGCCCGAAACTAAGTAAAAGCAGTGAGATTAAGTCTCCAACTTACGATTTAAAAAAGTTCCAGCTCAAACGCATACTCAATAATAACAGCAAATCCAAGAGTATTACCTTGCTCGGCACTTTTCCGGATTTATCAGAAACGGACGCGGCAATTGTAGTTTTTGAGAAAAATGGTAAACATCTTTGGCATTTAATAGGAAAATTAAAAGTAATGTATTTATATTGCAGCTTACCAGGAGAGTGATGTGGCTACTGAAGGGCCAGCAGAAAAGGAGTCTGAGTCGAAGCCAAGTTATTTTAGCACCGATTTGAAGGTACGCACTGACTTTGTCAACAACATCTACGGCAGCTTTCAGTGTGTGCCCAACCCGGAGCTTTGTGGTATGCTGAATAGCCAGTAATGTACACAATTCCACATTAATTGTTTCCTCGTTAACAGCCGTAAAAAGCACTGTCATCTATCCGGCAACCGATAAACACATTGAGAAGTATTCCATATGCCAGAAGTACCTCATTAACGAAACTCCAGATCTCTATGAAACTGTTACGCTTCCGTACATTACCTCATGCCAATTCTCGCTGGATTGGGTCTACAACATTCTTGACTACAAACAGGAGAAGGAACGTATTGTTTTCGAAGACAAGGATCCTGAAACTGGATTTATATTACTACCGGATCTCAAGTGGGACGGACGTAATGTGGAGAACCTATATTTACTGGGCATAGTTCGTAATCGTGGCATCAAATCGCTTCGTGATCTCAATGACACTCATTTGCCGTTGCTGCGCAATTTGCGAGTGACGGCCAAGCAGGCGATTCTGGAGCGCTATGGCATAAATCCCACCCAGCTACGAATGTACTTTCACTATCAGCCGTCTTTCTATCATCTGCATGTACACATTAATCCGATTAGAAATGATGCGCCCGGCATTTGGTGCGAAAAGTCACATATGCTGGATACAGTCATTAACAATCTGGAATTAGTGCCGGACTATTATCAACGTGCCTCCCTGCCATTTGTCTTGTATGAGGGCAACAAGTTGTTGGACGCGTATGACAAGCTGTTGGCTGTGAGAAAAGCAGCAACTCAGAAGGAAGATGATCCGAAGAACGCTGCGACCGATGAAGCTGCAGCAGAAGAAGCCTTTACCGACGAAGAACCAGATGAGGCTCGCCAGTGCAAGCGCATTAAGCTGAGCACTCCGGAGAAGGAACCCGCTGACAGTGAGCTTGTGGTAACGTCGTGTGCCTAAGCTAGGCATTAAGTATTATCAATGTGATTTGATAAGATAATAACGATGAATAATTAAAGTAAAAATGCATACAGAATTGTCAGTTTTAGCATTCTTTATTTATTTATTTATTAATAGTGTCGCTATGTCTGTTGTTGTGTATTGTTGTTATTTTTGTAGTTGTTGCTGCTTTATGCTACGGGTCTGTCTGTAATTTGCTCTTGTGGCCTCTGTGTATTCGAATATTTGTAATACGTTGAAATACATCCACTGCCATTGAGAATTCGTTAATTCGTTTTTGCTCGTTAATGATCAAAAATTTATATATGTATGTATCATTCATTGCAAATCATATACATATTTTGTGGGCGCCTAAATGCTATTTTTGAAATAGGTCGAGTTTGTTTTTTTTTCTCTTTTATTTGTTTGGGATTTGTGTGGCAGCTGCCATTGAAATGTTTTTAGTTATCATTTGTTTTGTTTTTATAGATTAAATTTTCTAGCGTTATATATTGAAAGATGCCGAATTCAATTCGGTATTTTCAAAAGTCATGCTAAGCGAATGCTTCGATTTTATAAGCTCGTCTTTTGCTTACGAGAGTTACAGCAGCTGCGTGTGTGTGTGTGTTTCAGTGTCTGTATGTGTTATGAGTGGGTGTAGAGTACACATCTCGGAAATCTCTAGCCTGGAAGCCTTGCACAACATCGTTTAAATATACATACATACATAAATATTATTTCAAATACAGACATACATATGCCATATATATATACATATGCAATACATATACATATAGTGGTATATAAAAATAACAAAAATAATAGTAGCAATAAAATCGTAGTGTGTAATTTTTCCATTAATAAAAACAATGCGCACCCCATCGGCTTTGCCCGAATACTTTCAATTCTTCAATTGCTGTGGCTGTTGCTGTTGTGGATCGGCGTCCCCTCAGCGTCAGTCTGCTCCTGTGGCACATACATCACAGCAGCGCTGGGCGATGTGTTGACAGACATGCTGCTCGTCATCGTTTTGTCCGCATCCGAAATGGACCAATTGCGCTCTAGCTGCTCCAAAGCAGCCATCGTTGCCGTTGTGGTTACACCAGCGCCGGAACTTTCCGAACCGGCGCCATCATTTAGGACGCCAGCTCGCAACGTCTCTCCGAGCAGTACCTCAATCTTGTCCTGATCATCGAGATGCACAAATCCCAAGCGCACCAATTCGCTGGTCAAATCGGCTGCCGTATCCTCTTCGTTCACCTGGCACGTCAGCTGTCTATTCATTTTGTCGTCCATGCGCAACAGTATTGTCATAAGAATATCGTTGCTGTCCTCCTTCAGTTTCTTCACGCTGCACATCATGTTCACAATGCGCCGCGACTCGGTGTCCACAGGCTCCGGTGTAGCCGACTTTACGGAATCGGCACGTTCAGGAGACGCGGCACGCGAACGAAAATGTGGTGGCTTCTTGCCGCTGTACGTAATCAACGGATAGACGCCATACTTCACGTCCTCCACAAACTTTTCCAGCTTGTCGGCGCCAGGCACATCCGACAGACGAAACTGGCGCTCATTGCTGCCGGACATTTTGAGCTGCGCCATAACCACATCTGGGTGATTATAGCGCTGCATCAGACCATCGAAGGCTGTCTCGGAAAACATTGTTTTATTGGCGGGCGAGAAGACCAGACAGTGGGCGGCCAGAAGTTTTAGTGCATGCACCTGTGAACATTTCCAATCAATCAATTATTTTTGACAAGTTTCTATGATAATTAAAATCAATGAAAATAATTAATATATTCAATATACGTATTATACCTCAAAGAGCAGTGGATGAAACAGCAAGTCGCTGGCACTTGGTCGATCCTGTGGCTGCGGATTGAGACATTTCAGTATCAGATCACGCTGCAGATCATTGTCCAGGCTGTTGATTGTGCGCTGTATGGTCTCCTCGTTGATGGCAGTCGATTCGCTGTTGCTGGACTGGGGCTGTATCTCCAGAGCGGCCATTTCCAAGGCGCACATGCCGAAAGCGTAGATGTCGACAGCGGCGGTCAATTGCTCCGCCGCACCATATTCCGGGGCATGGAAATAGTGACCGCCACGCTCCTGCTCCTGATCCCGCTCCGGCACTTGCTCCAGTTGGTCCAGATGCTGACGGCGCACGCTATAATGCACCGCATCCGGGACCACAGAGCCAATTTTGACCAGGCCATTGTGCTGTATGAAAATGCTATCACAGGTTAGATTGCCATGAATGATGGGCGGCGTGCAGGAATGCAAATAACTGAGCGCGGACAGGATCTGTGTACACCATCGACGCCATGACTCAAGCGGCAGTCGCTTGGCATTGCGCTTGGTGCGCTTGAGGAACTGTTTCAGTGAACCCGACGACATGTACTCCGTGATGAAGATGACGCGCGGTCGCTCTGCTTGTTGTATGTCCGTCCAATAACGATGGAACTTAACAATATTTTGATGGTCCAGCTGTAACAGATTGTCAAACACCTGACGCATTTTGTCCTCCTGCGTTTTGAGCTCCTGCAGCTGCGCATATTGCACCTCATTCCACACGACCTCGACACCTTCCTCGGTGTCCATTGCCAGATGCACACAATCGATGCCGGGCACATCGCGCTGATCCACCTCCTCGCGTCGCTTCAGCCATCGACCGCATGGCGACTCTTCCAGTATTTCACTCTCGTCCTCTGAGTCATCGCCAGACTCGCGCGGCGATGAGTCCACAGCCAAATTGGGGACCCCGCCATCAACTGGACTTGCTGTTGTTGTGGTTGAGGCGCCCACAATGTGCGGTGCAGCGGCCCCAGCTACGGCTGTGGACGCCGGCTGCACTGAGGAGGACTGAGATGTAGTCGATGTAGTCGTCAAGTTGATGGCGCTGGCGGCGCCCTGTGTCGGATTAGCTGCATTTGGACTCGGATTGGGATTCGTTTCATCCACGACGCTACCGCTGCTGCCGGCATTTGCTTGGCTATTTGACATTAGGGCGCGGTCGTCGCTTGTTATTCACAAAAGCAGTTCAACCCGCTGTTGCCACTTTTATTGTTGCTGTTGTTGTTGTTGCTTGAAGTGTTGTGTTTGATCAATCTTAGTATTTGAACTTTTTCACTTTTTGCTTAAAATCGTTGAAATCGTGGTTCTCTGTATTTGCTCTGCTCCAACTAAACCTGCCGCTACCGCCGCCGCCGCTCCACAGCCGCAACTTCTGCCCACACACTCACACACACAGGCACACGTACACGCACACACACATACACAAGCACGTAGCTCACTCTCCGCCACCACCCTTCTCGTACAACCACAGCCTCTTCAGCCGTTGTTCAATAACGCACTCTTTGTCGATGAGCCTTTTTTTGCAGTTGTCGTCCTGGATTGATAATGCCTTCTAGTGCAGCAGTTGCGTGTAGTAATTATCTGCGCTTATTGGTCCTGATGTGCAGCCGATTTGGCTTGTTTAGGCGTTTTTTTCACGCTTTTAAAACACCCAAAAAATGTGAGTAAATCGATGCATCGATGATATCGATAATTAACACCCGATGTATCGATACACCGATGATTAAAATGCAATTTTTAATACAGGAATTATCGATTTTAGAAGGTTGCACACTGTGTGGACGCAGTGACGTCAGCAATGTGATTGTAGCTGATTCCATATACTTTTTCCATTCTTCCATTTCATGAATGCCTAAAAAAATATTTATTAGGAAATTTGAGATTGATTTGAGTCTATTCATCGCTATAAATGACAATGATATGAGAAAAATATAACGATATTCGAGCTCGAGTTGTTTAATCGTTCAATTTCATAATTCTGATTTTGTGCACTTATCGCACACTTGACAGGCCATCATTAGACTTATCGAAAACTGGACTCCGTCGGCTTGACTCGCGGCATTTAGAAATAAAAATTTGTGTCTAGAATTTCCTGACATATGCGAAATGGATAGCATTATTGGACGTAGTCAGTTCGTTTCAGAGACAGCGAACCTATTTACAGATGAAAAGACGGCCACTGCGCGAGCAAAGGTTTGTTATCGCTGTCATGCCGAAATGGATGCGGACGATTGCCATTTGATACATTTCTCATTTATCCGTCGTAGGTCGTGGAATGGTGCAATGAGTTTGCCACAGCCAATGCAACGTTGAAATGTGAACTTCTTGTTAAAGTGCAGGAAATCGTGCTAGGCTCGTGTACCGAGCTGGCTGAGGAGTTTTTGGAGCCGGTGCTGTCTCTGGCGCACGATCAGAACCAAGAAGTGCGCAAGCAAGTCGCCTCCTTTGTCGAGCAGATATGGTATGTTCTTCTAATCATTTGTGACACACGTAATTAACATGCTTTGCTTACAGCAAGATCAAAGTGGAGCTGCTGCCTTACGTGATTAATGTGATCTCTATGCTGTTGCGGGATAGCTCGGCACAGGTTATCAAGCGTGTTATTCAAGCTTGCGGTAGCATTTACAAAAACGGACTGCAATACTTAAGTAGCCTGACTGATGCCACTGATAGCGCTGAGCAGGCGTGGAGCGTGCTGAGCTTGATTAAGGCACAAATTCTGGACATGATTGACAATGAGAACGATGGCATTCGCACAAATGCCATCAAATTCTTGGAGGGCATCATAATACTGCAAAGTTATGCCGAAGAGGACAGTATGAAGCGGGAGGGCGATTTCTCATTAGCTGACATTCCAGAGAATTGCAAACTGATTAGACGTCAAAAGCTGCAGGACGAAGGAACCAACATATTTGACATAATGCTGCAATTCCATGGCACCACACACATCTCATCGGTGAATCTGATAGCATGCACGAGCAGCCTCTGTACGGTATGCAAAATGCGGCCCGTTTTCATGGCCCCCGTGGTTGAAGCCTTTCGACAGTTGAACAACAATCTGCCGCCTACATTGACCGACTCACAAGTGAGCTCGGTGCGAAAGAGTTTGCGCATGCAGCTCCAAACGCTGTTGAAATTGCGAGGCTCCTTTGAGTTTGCTGGTACCATACGCAACATATTAATGGATTTAGGAGCCAGTGCTAATGAAATACAAAAACTTCTGCCTAAAATGGACAAGCAAGAAATGGCGCGCCGACAGAAGCGAATACTTGAGAATGCGGCTCAGAGTTTGGCCAAAAAGGCTCGTCTGGTAGAGCAGCAGCAGTCGGAGCAACCGCAACCGCGCGAAATGGAACTGGACGAGGATGAGATGGAGCGGCAGCGTCAAAAAAGCTCCCGTGTCAATGAAAAGTTTCTCACCGAACATTTACGCGTTACCGAGACGGTGGTCAGTCTTGTTGTCGAGTTTTTACCCACGTTGCCTGATGAGGCACCGGAAAAGTTTTTGGCAGAATACACGCCTATTAAGCAATTATCACTACCGCAACAGGTGAGCAACATTGCTCGTCAATTCGGACAGCAATTGACTGAGTTGCGTCTTGGACCGGGATCAGCTGCTTTCAGCAAAGAGCCGCCCATGAGACCAAAGACAAATACTCAGATTGAGGCAAGCAGTGCTCCGGCAGAGCCAGCTCCTGTGGCCATGGAGGTGGACAATACCCCTGAAAAGCTAAGCGAACAAGAGTTGCAACGCAAGGAGGAGGCCACCAAGAAGTTGCGCGAAACTATGGAGCGATCAAAAGGAGAACAGACGGTTATTGAGCGCATGAAGGAGCGTGCCAAGACGCTTAAGCTGCAGGAGATTACGAAGCCCTTAGCACGCAACGTTAAAGAGAAGTTTCTGTTGGACGCAATCGTGCGTATTCTCAACTCAGAGAGGCAGTGCATCATGGGCGGCGTGGCAGCCAAGCGACGCAAACTGGTCACAGTTATTGCAGCCACATTTCCGGACAATGTGCGCTATGGCATAATGGAGTTTATTCTTGAGGATGTCAAGCAACGCATAGATCTTGCTTTCTCATGGCTTTTCGAGGAATACTCTCTGCTGCAGGGCTTCACCCGACATACCTATGTCAAGACGGAGAATCGTCCGGATCACGCTTACAATGAATTATTGAATAAGCTCATTAGTGGAATCGGTCAACGTTCAGATTATAAGGATAAAATTATTCTGCTGCGTCGTGTTTATTTAGAGGCGCCCATTCTGCCTGAGGAGGCGATTGTGCAACTAGTGCAGCTGTGCCTCGTCGATGAGTTTATGCCGCATGGCCTGGAGCTAGTCAAGGATCTGGCTGTGTTGCGACCACCGCGCAAGACTCGTTTTGTGCGCATACTTTTGAATTATGCTGTGCACGAACGCGCCGATCTTCGCGAGCGTGCGTTGGCCCATCTGGTCACGATCTATCATGTTCACAAGATTGTGCCAGCACGCATTGATGAGTTTGCCATAGAGTGGCTGGAGTTTTTGAATGCAGAAACCCCGCCAAAGAACATATTCTCATCGGATTATGGCAGGCCAACACCGGAGGCCGCTTGGAAGGAGGATACAGCCAAGGTGTGTCTGTTGTTAGCTCTCACACTGTTGCCATTTAAGCCCGAACGTAAGTAAAAATAATCAACAATCAAATACGAAACTTTGACACATTGTGACCATTTTATTGCAGTTTACCTAGAGAAGATCTGTGAGGTGTTTTTGGAAACCTCCGCGGAACTGAAGCGTACCATATTACGTAGTTTGGATGCACCTATTAAGAAACTTGGCGTGGAGTGCCCGGTACTGTTGAAGTTGGTGGAAAACTGTCCCAAAGGATTGGAAACTCTGGTGATACGCATCATTTACATTCTAACTGAACGAGTGCCCACTCTCCATCCCGATCTGGTTCGCCGGGTGCGTGAGCTTTACCAGAACAAAGTCAAGGATGTGCGTGTGCTCATACCTATTTTAAGTGGACTGTCGCGTTCCGAGTTAATCGCCGTGCTTCCCAAACTGATCAAACTAAATCAGGCTGTGGTTAAGGAGGTGTTCAACCGTTTGCTTGGCATCGGTGCCGAGTTTGCCCACCAGCAGATGGCGTTGTCGCCCACAGATTTACTTGTGGCATTGCACACCATCGATACAAATGTGTGCGACCTGAAGGCAATTGTAAAGGCGACGTCCATGTGTCTGGCCGAACGTGAGGTTTATACGCAGGAAATTCTGATGGCGGTGCTGCAGCAGTTGGTGGAGATTATGCCTATTCCCACACTGATGATGCGCACCACAATCCAGAGTCTCACACTATGTCCACGTCTCTCCAACTTTGTGCTAAATCTGTTGCAGCGCTTGATCATGAAGCAGGTGTGGCGTCAAAAGGTTATCTGGGAGGGCTTCCTGAAGACGGTGCAACGCCTCAAGCCGCAGTCGTTACCAGTTATGCTGCAGCTGCCACCGCCACAACTTGCAGACGCACTCCAGCAATGCCCGGATCTCAGACCACAACTGCTTGAATATGCAGAGAGCATACAGGACGAGCCCATGAGCGGCGTCACCCAGCAAGTACTGGACATCATTTCCGGTAAATCGGTGGATGTATTTGTAACGGTAATTGACTTGATGCATTTTATGTATAATTAAACTGAAAGTTTCCTTCAATTTACAACAGGATGAAAGCGGCGGCTACATCAATCCGGACAACATTAAGAAAGAATTGCTGGATCCCTCAGACATTGGCGTGATTTCCACGGTACCCGTTCTCACATCCCTGCCAGTGTTGAATCCAATGCTTGTTCCTGTACCGCAGCCTGTTCCAGCGCCGGTGCAAAGCGATTTGAATCAACCGCTGCCACCTGGCGAAGACTAGTCTAATATGATAAGTATTAGCATCATTTGTTAACTTTGTGTGTTTTGAAATAAACACGTTGAAGTTTTAATTTATAGAATTCTCGTGTCTACAGTTACTTCCAGCAAATCCTTTTCAGGTTATCAAAGGTATTTTATATATTTGAAAACTTTCCACTGTATTGTCTTTTCGTATTTGAAAAATGTAAAAAATAACTGGATTTCTTTGCGGTTATTCTTAAAATCCATCATATTTGTGTAAATAATCTGGTCTATACTTAGTTTGATTACTTTAATCTTCGTTGGGGGTAATGTGATAAGTATATGACGTTAGTTAACACTTAGGAATATCAATATTCAATAAATAACATTCTTATTATTTTAAAATAACTAATCAGGCCTGTTCCGGTTTTCACTTATTACTTTTTTGCATTTAGTGATTTGCATTTATTCACTTTGAATTTAGACTAACAGTTTGAAAATTATCGTTTTTCGCTTTATCGGACTTAAATGCATCAACTCAAAGTGAAATCATTTCGCTGCATATCGCCGAAATGGTATTAGAGCAGGTTACAGAAATTCAAATCCGACAAATCTTATCGAAAGTGAAATTCGGAACAGGCCTGATTATAATATGTGCACCTTTCATATTTTTTTAATTTAAATGTCTTCTTTGATTCTTTGTGCAGAAGTCACCAAAGTTTTTAAGGTTTTCCTGTCAAGAGTTATTTATATTTTATGGTTGTTTTGATGTTCCTGCTTATCTAAAGATTCCTTATATATACATACAACAACATTCCTGATAATCCCACTTGATACACACTTGATGATACAAAAACTAAAGTGCAACGTTTGACCAAATCAGTTGTTGCTCGGACGTTATACCATGCAGAACAGATTAATCCTGACTGTAGTTTTCCTGGTTGCCTCAGTCGTTGCTGTGAGGTCGGCGGCTGTGAATGTTCAGCCAGGCGACATTGACTTCTATAAGCTGTACAATGATCCAGAGGCGCATATTAATATTAGAGATCGGCGCACAACGGTAAGTCCGCGTTATCTGGGTGCCTTAATTTAATTTGTTTTGAACAATTAATTATACCAGCGTGATCGTATGGCTGCCCATGGGTATCCGGCGGAGCATCATCACATTGTCACCGATGATGGCTATATCTTGGGCGTATTTCGCATACCCTACTCCCCCAAATTGAATAACCAGGATAAGATCCGACCAATTGTGCTCATTCAGCATGGCCTGACGAGTTGTTCGGACGCCTGGATACTAAATGGTCCAAACGATGGCCTGCCTTATCTGCTTGCTGATGCGGGCTTCGATGTTTGGATCGGAAATGGTCGTGGCAACACATACTCTAGAAATCACACATCCCTCTCCACAGAGCATCCTTACTTCTGGCGATTCAGTTGGCACGAGATTGGATACTTTGATATAGCGGCCATGATTGACTACGCGTTAAAGACAAACGGACAGGGACAGAAATCCATACACTATGTGGGTCACTCTCAAGGCACAACCGTATTTTTCACATTGATGTCCACGCGACCCGAGTACAATGAGAAGATCAAAACGGCGCACATGTTTGCTCCAATAGCCATTATGACCAATCTAGAGAACAAATTAGTGCGCTCCGTGGGACCTTATCTAGGGCATCAAAATACCTACTCATTATTGTTTTCCAGCCAGGAATTTATTCCTCACAATGAATTTTTATTGTCGCTGCTTTTCAATCTGTGTGAGCCGGATCTGATGCTGCGGCCAGTTTGTGACAGGGTTATGGATAACTTATACGGTGGACGTGTGAACATGGTAAGGAGTACTAGATGTAAAATCTTAAGCAAATCTTAACATTCTAACGTAATGATTAGACTGCCATGCCAGAGGGCTTAGCCACACATCCAGCTGGTTGTTCAACAAATCAAATGCTGCATTATCTCCAAGAACAGCAGTCGGGACATTTTCGGCAATACGATCACGGCCCTGAGAAAAATCTGGAATTATATCAATCTGAAACGCCACCGGATTATCCCGTTGAGAAAATTACCGCCGATATGCACTTGTGGTATGGAGAAAGTGACGATCTGGCCGCGGTGGAGGATGTTTTGGCTCTTGCTGGTCGGCTACCTAATAAAAAGGTTTATCGTATGGAGGACCCTTTGTGGAACCATGGTGATTTTGCGCTTAGCGTGGAGGTTCGCAAACATCTAAACGAGCCCGTCATTAAGATTATGCTAGACTTTGAAGGTGTCACTAATTAAATCCCAATATTAGCTAACTTGCTAATTGGCCTTAGAGTTAATACTAGCGCGGTAAAATACATTTAAAAATCAAATACCTTACCTCGAAAATATTTGTTTACTATCAATAGAGTTGACTAAATCTATTTTCATGAAAAATCTACGATGGAAGTCAGTCACGACATGCAAATTTGAATCTTTTTTTAATATTAAAAATGTTCCGAAAAATTAAGGATCCACCTTTTGTATTCATCTTCAATATGTTGTATTGTGTAAGACCTGGCACAAACAATTTTATGGGTGGGTTTGAAAGATATTATCTATTAACTGAAATAAATAGAAATATTTATTAGGAATGAAGAATTTTGCGCAATGTGCCGAGTGTCTAAAATATTATTTTTAAAAGTTCAATATGTAAAACTTAATATTGTTCGTCACAAAATTAGATATCAGAAATATTGGGGCATGGAAATGTTTACGTCGCTATGCTTTTACCTCTTAGAGGTTTTTTTTATAAGATAATTACGTTACAAGATGTTGTTCATTTTGGAATGATTTTTTAATAATTAAATAAAACGTTTCGAAATAAAGTATGTTCTATAATAATAACAATGTAATATTTTGATTGCTAGTTAAAACTTCTGATTTAAAATTTGAATTTTAACACCAAGAATAACCCTTAACGTCAAAATCGCAATCTAGCCAAAAATAAAGAATTTCGATTCACTGTTTGGACTTACCCCCCAAGCAACCATCATGTTTGTGCAAATAATCTGATCTATATTAAGTGCGATTAGCTTAATCTTCAAGCGGTGTTGGCGAGTTAACTTATCGGTCCTGCTAATTTGATAAGTGTGACGTTCGTTATTCTTGGAATATTTATAAAATTTGTTGGAAATAACAATTAGTGATAATGATCCGTATAAACCTCAATAGTATTATTACTATTGCTTGAATTTTAAGTGCTACCACTTGAGAGTATCAGTATTCAAGTGCTTTTGTACTTTAATCATTTCCATTCTGATTCCCTTATTATTTTAAAATTATTGACTAACGATTTGGATGGGGTCAACATGATATATAGTATGCACTTTACAATCTTTTGCGCAAAAAAGTCACTTAAGCTTTTTGTTAAGAGTTATTTTTATTTTATGGCCTTTTAAATGTTCCTGCTTATCTACAGATTCCTTATATATACACAAAAATTCCTGATAATCCATGCCCACTTGACGATAAGCCTTTAACAGGCTACTACAAAAATTAAAGTGGAACGTTTGAGCAACTTCAGTTGCTGCTCGAACGTTTTACCATGCAGAACAGATTAATCCTGACTGTAGTTTTCCTGGTAGCCTCAGTCGTTGCTGTGAGGTCGGCAGCTGTGAATGTTCAGCCAGGCGACATTGACTTTAATAAGCTGTACAATGATCCAGAGGCACATATAAATATTAGAGATCGGCGCACAACGGTAAGTCAGTGTTATTTGTGGCACCTAAATTTGTATTGATCAATTAACTGCACCAGCGTGATCGTATGGCTGCCCATGGATATCCGGCGGAGCATCATCACATTGTCACCGATGATGGCTATATCTTGGGCGTATTTCGCATACCCTACTCCCACAAATTGAATAATCAAGACAAGATCCGCCCCATTGTGCTCATTCAGCATGGGCTCCTCGGTTCTTCAGATGGTTGGACTCTAAATGGTCCAAACGATAGCCTGCCTTATCTGCTTGCAGATGCGGGCTTTGATGTTTGGATCGGAAATGCTCGTGGCAACACATACTCTAGAAATCACACATCACTTTCAACAGAGCATCCTTACTTTTGGCGATTCAGTTGGCACGAGATTGGCTATTTTGATATATCGGCCATGATCGACTACGCGTTAAAGACAAACGGACAGGGACAGAAATCCATACACTATGTGGGTCACTCTCAAGGCACAACCGTATTTTTCACATTGATGTCCACGCGACCCGAGTACAATGAGAAGATCAAAACGGCGCACATGTTTGCTCCCGTAGCTATTATGACCCATATGGCATTCAACTTAGCGCGAACCACGGGACCTTATCTAGGACACCAAAATACCTACTCATTATTGTTTTCCAGCCAGGAATTTATTCCTCACAATGAGTTTTTATTGTCGCTGCTTTTCAATCTGTGTGAGCCGGATCTGATGCTGCGGCCAGTTTGTGAAAGGGTTGTGGACCAGTTACACGACGCAGGACGTGTAAACATGGTAAAAGGTAGCAATTGGGAAATTGTAAACAAATCTCAATATTTTCTTGTCTCAATTAGACTGCCATGACCGAGCAACTCGCCACACAACCAGCTGGTTGTTCAACAAATCAAATGCTGCATTATCTCCAAGAACAGCAGTCGGGACATTTTCGGCAATATGATCACGGCCCTGAGAAAAATCTGAAATTATATAAATCTGAAACGCCACCGGACTATCCGGTTGAGAAAATTACCGCCGATATGCACTTGTGGTATGGAGAAAGTGACGATCTAACCGCGGTGGAGGATGTTTTGGCTCTGGCCGATCGGCTGCCTAACAAAAAGGTATATCGTATGGAGGACCCGGGTTGGACCCATGGTGACTTTGCTTTTAATGTGGAGGTTCGAAAGTTACTTAACGAGCCCGTAATGAAAATTATGCTAGACTTTGAAGATGTAAATGAATAAAAATCCCAATATCTGGACTACATAAATAAAATTCTTTGTCCTGACTGACTGATGTATTAACGTGTAGGCTAAACTTATAAGCCTAGAAAGCGAAAATTTTCACACAACATAGTCCCAATGCTGTCTTTTAACCAAAGTCCAATTGCAGGGAAAAAACCTTAAAACAGCGGACGCTAACTTTTTCCGTTTTTTTTTTACAAAAAATGTTATATTATATAAATTTGTTATTCAGTACAATCTTGATAAACCGGAAGCGAGCCGGGGCCTTACATATGTGTGTAAGTTAAGACTAAAAAAAAATGTGTTATTTAATCTGTAAATAAATTTACACTTTAACCGAAGTTATGTTTGGCAGACTCTGTGGGGGAATTCTGATAAAAATGGTCAAGTCTTTATCAGCTAATTATACACAAGTGAAACCTCGTATTTTTAAGGCTGAACAGTTGTTCGTTTCATGTTACGAATCGTATCTTTTGTTTCGAGCTGTTGACAACTAATTAATTTTTACTTTCTTTGAATATTGAGCTTAAAACTGCAAACCAAATGTCGAACTGGCTGCAGTTGAAATTCACTCGTCGGACTAACGCTATGCAGCAACAATTTATTTTGTTTTTAGTTCTAGTGGTCAGCTCGATTGTTGACTCGCAGGATTTAGAAATAATTAAAGAAAAAACAACGGTAAGTCTGAGCTACAAAGATTCCTAATATTTTTTGAGGATTGACTACTGAAAGGATTACGTTAACAGCGTGACCTTATTATTGAGCATGGGTATCCGGCGGAGCATCATAGTGTCGAAACCGAGGATGGTAGCATGCTGTCAGTCTTTCGGATTCCCTTTTCCCACAACTTACAGAATGCGAACAAGACACGGCCCATTGTGTTGCTGCAACATGGTCTGCTGACATCCTCGGATATCTGGGTAGTTTCTGGACCCAATGATTCTTTAGCCTTTTTGCTTGCTGATTCGGGATTCGATGTATGGATTGGAAATAATCGAGGAAATGAATACTCAAAGCAGCTCAAAAGATCTTCCTGGAGTATTGGCACGAGATTGGCTACTATGATGTACCAGCCATGATCGATTTCGCAATAAAAACAAATGATCAGGGACAGAAATCGATTCACTATGTGGGCCACTCTCAAGGCACCACTGTATTTTTCACATTGATGTCCTTGCGTCCCGAGTACAACGATAAGATTAAAACGGCCCACATGTTTGCGCCTGTCGCGATTTGGAAAAATGTGAAGAGCGAGTGCATTTCCTGTGCGGCAGACTTAGTTAGTGTAGATGGATGGCTTACACAGCTTTTGTCCCACGTAGAGTTTGGGAGATCAGTAGGTTCTTCTTCTGCTTCACAATGTTTCGAGACTAAATGTAAAAATTTTAATGAAAATCTAAGCTCTGAACATTCTAATAAGGTAGGAACTTTTAACTTACATGCATACATACATATATTCTAGCTTACATCATTTCCATATGTGTTAAAAAAGACTGCTGTTATAGAGGCCGCAAAAATATCTCAAGCCGGATCGTGGAAACAAATTTTCCACTATTTATTCAACTTTAAGTCGGGACTATTTCAACAATACGATTACGACACCGCAAAGAATCTTGAATTGTATAAATCCGAGAAGCCTCCGAGTTATCCAATCGAAGAAATAAACTCCGAGGTGCACTTGTGGTATGCGGATAGTGATGACCTTGTGGCTGTGGATGATGTTGTGGCCTTAGCGGACCGTCTGCCCAAAAAGGTACTGCATCACATTGACGATCCCTTATGGGCACATGGTGATTTCTATTTACACAACGATGCTCGAAAATATGTCAACGAGCCCGTCATTAAAATCATGCAGCATTACAAACTGAACTCAAAGTGATGTACAGGTCTAAATAGATAAGCATAAATCTGTAATAAATAAATAAAATATTTCGTTTAGGTGATTGACAAAAACCGGAGTGTATGTATTTGATATGACTTTGCCTTCGCCCAGGTAAAATGTTGACAAATATTCAAATGACCAAGAAAAATAATACAAATTTCGCATATTCGCTGGAATTGACCACAATGTTAATAAGTTTATTTACATATAGACTTTCGAGTGATGAATCATAAGCATTTTTACTCTTTCGCACAGTTGTTAAAACTTTTCAGACGTGTACAAACAGTTGTTAAATTCTGTTACATATTTTGACAACTGAGCAACTTTCGATTGTTATTCGTTGACCCGAAGACACCAACTCACATAAAGACACATTACTATGCTAAAATGCTAGATAATTAAATTAAAATTAGAAATTTTGATCGATTTTATTAGATTGAATGATTTTTGAAAATAAAGTAAATGCAAACAAAAATCGAATGAACGGCTTAAGTAAATACCAAATTAAAAAAAAAAAAATTCTAGCCTAGTATATGGAACTCTATAGGTATCAGAATAGAATAGAATTTCAGAAGTAATTCAACATAAAAATTAGATATATTTTTTCTTAAAAAAAAAAAAAATAAGCTAACGCTGGAAATATGGTTATTTCACAATAATATTGGTCTTTCATTGGAGCTCGTATTAAGCCAATGTAGGCCCTTTTACGCTTTTAAGTCCTTTAACTAGAGCAAATAACACTTTTACAATTAAAGAAGCAAAGAGACAGAGAAGCGTGGCAAGTATAAGAAACACGGAAGCGATAAATTGGCTCACAATAGAACAATTCGAGAATACTCGAATAGGTAATACCCTCTATCAAGTCAAATAGAATTAAAAGACTATCATTATTTTTCATTAGAAGTTTGATGATTTTATATGATCTAAAAATGGTTCCAAAGAACCAATGTATACCCTATTATCTGTATTTGGTTATAAGGTATAAGAAGCAAGAGACATCGGAAAAGTGGCGACAAAGTCAAACAAGCAACTGCTTTAATAGCAAGAGCAAGAATAAAAAATTTGGATCTCTTAAAAATTATGGAATAAATACCAAGAAAGGAGCATTAAAATACAATTGCAAGGGTAGAGTCAAGGTATTTTGAGGCATTTTTCGTTAATGTTAAACAGGCGTTGATTGCTTTCGGCACTCGCCATAAAGTAAAACTACAGCCGCCTCCCAGACAAATTAAGGGGTTAACAGCAAGGCAAGTAAAAGCCAAAAAATTAATGTAGTATACTTCAGCAGAACGGGTAAAGTGTTTCCATTTGCCGTTGTTCATTATTTTGCATATGCTAAGCTGTTTTTATTTACGCTTTCTCCATCTGGTTTTTTTCGGGCTTGCTGCCGCTCATAATTCTATTTTTTGAGTTTAATTATTATTAAATTTTGTGAAGCTCTTTGCATCCTTTTGATGCCAGCTCGGTGTACCCTAAATACACTTTCGTTGTATTTTATTGTGGTCGAAAACTGTGGGTCGCCGAGCTGAGCCCAAGGGCAGTAAATGATAACGCCTGGCAGACTGAGATTTATGAAACTATATATGTATATTAGGGCGGGTCAATTTGTTCGGGTCGAAAAAAACGTGGTAATCGTCCACCAGAATCGTAATCTACGATGAATTCTAAGATATTTTCACGAAGAAACTATATGTCTAAAATCAATTCCTAGCCTCCGCTGAGAAGCATGATGATTTCAGATAAAGGTATTTTAAGGTACTCTGAGGTATTTAAGGCATTAAAAAAAAAATAACACATTTTCCAATAATGTTGAGGCTTATTCTGATTCATCTTTTTGCAACATATTTTATAAATATTTTTGTTTTTCAATTAACCAATCAATTTTTTTTTAATTCGCTGAAATTAACCGAGGAAGCCATGAACTATGGCTTTTTAAGAAAATTAGAGGCAAAAGTCTGTAACTTTCTAACGAAGTGAGATATCGGCCTGAAATTTGAAATATATATTCTTGACATTTCAAAAAAAATTTAAACAACAAAATAAAAGTAGGCGTGGCATCGGAATGGGCGTAAGTTAACGGTCAAACGCTAAAAATCGGTTATTATAACATTAAAAAATTAAAAAAAATTTGAAAAATAAAATTTTATATGTATTTTTATTTTTTTTATTTGAAAAATATTTTAAATATCTTAAATGTAAAATTATGCAAACATTTTTTTTCAACAGTTGTGGTATCTAATCCCGTTTGACAAAGCTCTCTCCCACTACCGCCCTCATAATTGAATTTAGCTTATAGTAATGATAGCATACCTGTTAAATAATGATTAGTAATCATCATCATTATTAATTAGAATATTTTTGTTTAAAAGTCGAACTAATGATTAAATTTCGATTATTTTCGGGTTTGCCCAATTATTTTATGATAACGATTACAAAAAATCAAAAATAATCTAAAATTACTACAACTATTCAAAATTAATCAGAAAAAAACATCAAAAAAATCTTTTTGAGTATTCGGATTATTTTTGATTTTTTTCTGATTATTTCTGATTATTTTGACTACTTTGATTGTAAAAAAATATAAAATAATTTGATTTTTACCAAATAGTCATAAATAATCAGAAATAATCAAAAATAATCAGAAATAAACAGAAAAGATCTAACTTAATCCGAATACTTAAAAGTTTTGTTTTTTTTTTTATTTTTTCTGATTATTTTTGAACAATTGATTATTATTGATTGATTATTTTAGATTATTTTTGATTTTTTGTAATCGTAATCGTTAAATAAACACAAATTTTTCAACAGTGAATTATATAGTCAATTCGATTGTTTTCAAAAATATTCTAATTGCTTAGTAATTCTATTCGAAATTTAACAGGTATGAATGTAAGTTAAACTCAACATTTTAAATATTTTAATTTATTTTTAGAAAGCAAATAACAAAATATCTTAAAGGAAAATAACTTATCTGTCAGTTTTTAGTCTTTCTTAGACTCGATTTTATGATATGTGAAACGAGTCTCTTTCTAAGAAAGACTTTAAATACTGACAGATAAGTTATATTATCTTTCAGATATTTTGGTATTTGCTTTCTAAAAATAAATTGAAATACTTTAAATGTTGAGTTTAACTATCATTGCTATAAGCTAAATTCGGTTATGGGGGCGGTAGTGGGCCCTAGCTTTAAAATCTCGGAAAGCTTTGTCAAACGGGATTAGATACCATAACTGTTGAAAAGAATTGTTTACATAATTTTACATTTAATATTTATAATAATAATTTTTTTAAAATATTTTTCAAATAAAAAAAAAATAAAAATACATATAAAATTTTATTTTTCAAATTTTTTTTAATTTTTTAATGTTATAATAACCGATTTTTAGCGTTTGACCGTTAACTTACGCCCATTCCGATGCCACGCCTACTTTTATTATGTTGTTTAAATTTTTTTTGAAATGTCAAGAATATATATTTCAAATTTCAGGCCGATATCTCACTTCGTTAGAAAGTTACAGACTTTTGCCTCTAATTTTCTTAAAAAGCCATAGTTCATGGCTTCCTCGGTTAATTTCAGCAAATTAAAAAAAAAATGGATTGGTTAATTGAAAAACAAAAATATTTATAAAATATGTTGCAAAAAGATGAATCAGAATAAGCCTCAACATTATTGGAAAATGTGTTATTTTTTTTTTAATGCCTTAAATACCTCAGAGTACCTTAAAATACCATTATCTGAAATCATCATGCTTCTCAGCGGAGGCTAGGAATTGATTTTAGACATATAGTTTCTTCGTGAAAATATCTTAGAATTCATCGTAGATTACGATTCTAGTGGACGATTTTTGCGAAAAAAAATTGACCCGCCCTAATGTATATACTGAGAATTTAATTATAACTTTTACAACATGTGTGTGTGTTTATCTAAAAAATACAAATTTAATTGCAGCACATAGAAGTTGAGAAATTGATGTAAATTATCCAGAGAAGTTCAGTTACAAAAAATGTAATCGACTATTGACACTTGAATCTGTAACAGCAATTCTTGGTAAATTCAGGGACTTGTTTACTTACTGTTTATTTACTGTAATTTTACTCAATTTCTAAGTCCCTTATTCATGTAGGCAATTTCAATATTACGTATACGTCACGTTGAGCGCTTCATTGGCTGCCAAATTGAATTTTCGCACGTATTTATATATTTCACGCAGAGTTGC
This sequence comes from Drosophila subquinaria, assembly GCA_037043405.1. Lineage (NCBI taxonomy): Eukaryota > Metazoa > Arthropoda > Insecta > Diptera > Drosophilidae > Drosophila > Drosophila subquinaria. The sequence goes on along the minus strand of JBAMBL010003111.1, from coordinate 266,806 downwards.
GTGCAACAGATAAGCTATTTATATTATTGTTAATTTTAGAAATGATTAAAAAAATTCCCCTGCTTCTAATTTACTTACGCAATGAAAATGATTTTAGTTGTTACAAATAGTTAACTAAATAAATATCTATATTTCTGTTAATTAACTTCACAAAGGTTTTATGTGGAATATTTGTCTATTGGGTTGGCAAGAAGGTCATATCTTTAAATGTAATATTATGTTTTTGGCCATGCAATATTTATACCACTATATATCTATTTAGCATAACTTAATACACAATTCATGTGCATTATGCTATTGTATTGCATTTAATGTGCATTTGTTCATTAGGTGAACTCAATAAAAAGGCATTCTGACTGCACTGAGTATGATAACGAAGCAACAATCGTGAAAAGAATCAACTGTGACCATTTCTGTAGTAGATGTACTTAATATAAGTTGAAATTGGGGTTTATTAAGAGCTTTTTTTTGGGTATTACTTGAATAAATGACTAACAAATTGAGTAATAATTATCACGAATACGCCATGCTTGATGCCAGACGACGAACTTTAATCAGTCATGGCAAATATAGCTGATTCTTGGATACTTACACTGTTGAACAAACTAGAACCAAAGGTGAGAACCATTTATATTAAAGCAATGACGATATAACCATTTTGTGTCCTACTTTAATTTGTATGTTAATTAGTGTTAGATAAACCAGTAGCCACTTGTATGTGGCTAGTTAAAACCAAATAATATATAATATGAAGAAATGGAATCAAAACGCTATCGGAAATGTCAACACAACACCTGCCTGACGTTGAATGCCAAGTTGTGAAATGAGGGGAAAAATACCTAAAATAAAATAAAAATAAAAAACTAATTATCTTAAACGGACGGCTTACTCTAAGTAGTCTAACGTCAGACCTAAACTTGCAGACGGCACGACAGTCGGCCATGTTGTGGGAGTGTGAATCTATTTATCTTGTACACGTACTCGAGCTAATCTGGTGATAAAGTCGACTTCTACACACCGACAGGCATTCTTATAAGATTTACACGAATTATGAGGTCGTCTTTGATAAGCGATGCTCACATCTCAATTTCATTGAAGATGCTCAGCTCGTGTCGCTTATAAGTTTAGTTTTCCTCTGCGATCTGTTCGGTTCACTTGTGCTAACGGAGTAAGACTTGTAATATAAAATTCCGAATTGATTTTAATTAATATCCTTATTGTTGAGTGAAAAGCTAGTTAATTAAAAACCGTGTTTGTGTGTATCTAAACATGACCTAATTGAAATAATCTACTTATTCTGGTACCCACGTACGAATAGATATTATTAATCTCTTCTAAATTGTTAAATGTACCTATTTTAGTTATTAAACATAATTAAATTAAAAGCTTACAGTAAAGTGTATATTATTTCTATTCAATTTATTTTTCGCAGTAATCAAAATTTTATTGAAAGTATACTTAAACTATTTACAATTATTTTATATTACATTTATATGATAAAAACTTTTCGCAATAAGCAGTTGAAGCACAGTTCACTTATTAAATATCAGAAATTGTATTTTCAAACGGTTGCAGAAAGTCGCAAGTGGTTGTCATTAGGATTCACAGCAAACTAGTGGCAAAAACTTAATGAAAAATCGAAGGAGCCTGCAGCAATTGTAGTTTTGCTAAGCCTTAGTGCGATTCTGTGTGTGTGCCTAAACTAACACAAAAGTAATCAAAGTTGAATGCTGAAAGTGCGCAAAGGCAACACGACAGGAAGTCAATAAAAATAAGCACATTAAAGCAACTTGCGGTCTACGGAATTATGTCAACGACCATTGAGAGGGAGGCAGCGACGACAATGGACGCGTCGACGACTGATTCAACAACGACTGTGGGCAAAGCGATTGCTCAGACAGTCCAGTTCATAATTAGCAGCACAACATCAAAACCAATGGCAGCAAGTGGCACGGCCTCTTTCAGCACCGCCAGCACCACCATCTCGACGGCAACAGCAGCAGCAACAACAGCAGCATCATCAGCAGCAACAACAACAACAAGTGGCCATGAGAAGCTCAGCGTGAATGATTTGAGCAGCGCTCTGCAATATTTTGGAATTGTTGATTATATTGTTTTCATAGCCATGTTGGTGGTCTGCGCCGTAATTGGCTTCTATTTCGGATTCATTGAGAAGAAGCAGAAAAAGCAAAAGGGCCAAGTACCCACTGACGATAAGGATGGGGCTGGTGGTGTTGGCAACGAGGAACGTCGCGGTTCGGAAGCATTGGATTACTTGGTGGGTGGACGCAAAATGAAAGTGTTTCCGGTCTCGCTGTCACTGGTGGCTAGGTGAGTTACAAGCACAGCTACAGATGCTCTACTTAATTGCAGTGGGGACACTAGAATATACGAGTCCCATTTAATTGATTGGAGTGGGCATGAGATTGGTATGGATAATATGAGACTTGCTTAGGCGGTTTTGTCATTTAGCCTTAAATTGAATTTTACACGAACTTTGCCCATTTATTTTAAGACACTTAGTACGATCTTTTAAAATTAAATCCTGTGAAAAATAGAAAATACCAAAAAAAATTTTTTTTTACAATTTTATAACTAATGATATAAAAATAAAAAGAGGATAATATTTATGTTACAAAATAAATATAATTTAAAGGTTCACTGTAAATACTTTGGACCTTTAATCGTCTGACAGCTTGGACAATAGAAATTGGCCCATTTTCTTAGAAAATCAATCAAAAACTTTCGCCTAATTTCACTTGATTTGTTTCAAGGGGCCGCGTTTAACCGTGCGTATGCGTAATCTAAAGAAATCATATAAAAGCTGGCCAAGCCCTCGCCGTGGCGTCTGGCTCGCTGTTTGTCAAGCTAAACAATAGAATTTTATTTAAAATGGCCAAAGAGCACAGAAAGTAAGCAGAAAATCGTATATCTGATAAGATATTCAGTGTCAGGGTCAAGTTTATTATGGCTGATGATTATGCAGATAATGCTCTTTGATATCGCTCGCAAACTTGCGGAACTTTGTCGGTAAATGCGAGTATCTGACGCATAAATACAATTTAGCAGCTCGTCTCTCTGCAAAGCCGGGCCCGCGAACTAAGCCTGATTGAAGTTATTTAAACTTACGGCAGCCGCAGACTCAAATAATTTGCCAAATTACTTTTTTGTTTTGGCCCGACCTTGGTTCTGGGGGCCATTCCATTTGACACGTTTGGTCAAGCACCTTTCGGGGCATTGTTGTTGTTGTCGTGTTGTTGCGGTTGCTTTGTCCTGGGCGTATTGTCACCGCATTAATGACTGGCAATAGGATTGCTCCTGATTCTCCTGTATTCTGTCTCCTGTCCCGCTTATGGTCATTTGCCTCGCCTGACAATTGTTTTGTGCGCCTTTTATTGTTATGGCATTCTGTTTGTAGTCGTTTGCTTTCTGCAACAAATTTTGGCGACGTGCTCTGAATTACAATTACATGCCAGCATTTTTCTCAGATTCTTTTGAGTTGTTCCATTATGTTTTTCGTTCTTTCACTTTCACTTTATCCCTCTCTATTTTTGCTTCGATTTATTAAATAGGCCCTGCATCTGCATACTTCAACGACAGTCGTTATCAACTTTTAATGGTGTTTTGGCCTGCGAGCAAAAACTTTTATTTCACTTTAGTTTTGGTGAGAGGCAATGCATTTGCTTATGAACATTAATCATCAGACTGTGATTACAATATGATTATGCTCGTTAAAGATATGTAAAATAATTTTAGAAGTTTATTGAAAGATATTGCTAAGGGAGTAATCAGTAATAATAAAATATATTATTATTTTATTAAAGCATTAATATTAATTTTATGTCTAAATTTTATGTTTTAAAAAATTGTATTTTTGTGAATATATTATTTGTTTTTATTTTATATTTAATTCTTTAATATATTACATTTTTAGTTTTGTTTCGGGAATTTCATTGCTGGGCACCTCGACGGAGATCTATGTCTATGGAACTCAGTACGCTTTTATACTCATTACGCTGGCCATATCGGGACTTATATCATGGTACATATTTTTACCCGTCTTCTGCAATCTGCAATTGACTTCCAGCTATGAGGTAAGCTGAACGTTGTCTGATCTCTGTATCAGTATCTGTGTGTGTGTGTTTTTTTTTTCTCTTATTTTAAAATATTTTATAGCATGCATTGCATATCTATTGTTAAACATTTAACTTCCTTAAGCCTGGCTGTGCTGTCTGTAATTGTAAATTGTGATTTATTTTTGAATGCAAAAGTGTAAGTCAGTGTAAGTGTTATCTCGTACAGCAATGGCATATTTATGATGTCGTTATTTAAATCGCAGTGAGAAGAACATGCTTGACCATATTATTTGGACAGATCAACTAGAACTGTACTTGCAGATTGTACAAAATCAAAATAGATGCTTCGACTCGGTGTTTGGAAAACAAAGCATAGAACAGACACTAGACAAATATGTGTACACATTATTTGGCTGTCATGTAGCAGAAATAGTCGTGCCAGCAAAAGCAGAGCATTGTTTTCGCTGCTGGAGTTGTTATTCCATGTGAAATATTTGCGTGCGCTTCGCCAGAAATTTCAAATTGGATCTGCGTGTAACATAGTGGGCCAGACACTTGTTTTGGCTTGGCTTGGCTTGGTTTGTTAGACGGAAATTTGGTCGTTGTTCATAAGCTAGCTGGCGTATTGGGATAGGCTACATGGCGTATGTGTAATATTCGATTATGTATGCGCCACGTTGTCTGTGGGCTTGTGTGCGTGCGTTCGTGTACTCGTATGTTGTTTATGTGAATAACAATGAATGAAAAGCGACAACAACGAAAAACAAAACAAAATATTTACAGTACTTTGAGATGCGCTTTAACCAAACCGTCCGTGTTGTGGCCTCGTCACTTTTCACCATAACCACAGTAAGTAAATACAAACGAAATCCACACGCATTTTTATGTAGTTTATAATTTAACCACTAATTATTCCTACTAGTTAATCTGGCTACCCATAGTTATCTATGTGCCTGCGTTGGCCTTTAATCAGGGTAAGTATTCAACTTGATCCTGATCATGATCAAAAGCAATCGCTGACTTCGTTGTCTTACAGTGACTGGCATAAATGTACATATCGTCACGCCAGTGGTGTGCATTGTCTGCATATTTTACACCACTGTTGGCGGTTTGAAGGCTGTCGTCTGGACGGATGTCATTCAAACCGTAGTTATGGTGGGCGCCGTGATCTTTGTTGTCGTTAAGGGCACCATGAATGTGGGTGGTCTGGGTGTGGTCATTCAACGCAATTGGGAAAGTGGACGTCTCGAATGGCCTGAGTAGGTGACAAGCACACAATGAATACAATTAGTCATATCTAAGACCATAAATTTCCAAACAGATTCACACTCGATCCGAAAGTGCGCATGTCCTTCTTCTCCGTATTTTTCACCTATACGTTTTATGGCGTCTACAATTTGGGCTGCAATCAGATCATCACACAGCGCTACATGTCGTTGCCCGGCGTCAAGGAAATGAAAAAGGCATCCGTTCTGTTTATTGGAGGTTACATCTTACTATCCGGCATTTGCTTATATAATGGATTGGTGCTCTTTGCTAGATATTACGACTGCGATCCATTGACTACAAAGGTATGAATTTTGTATTTATTTATTAATTTATTATTATTAATTATTTATGGAAATTATTCATCCTAACGTACATGTATACTTATTACTTATTAGCTAGTAAGAAGATGCATTTAAGTAATTTTTTAAATACTTTTTTAACTTAATATAAATTTAATAACTTATAACTATTTGTTTCGCAGCTGGCCAAGGCCAAGGATCAATTGGTCCCCTTGCTGGTGATGGATACGTTGAGCATGATTCCTGGCCTACCTGGCGTATTTGTGGCTGGTGTGTTTAGTGCAGCACTTAGCTCGTTATCCACAGGCCTCAACTCACTGGCCGCCGTCTTTTTGGAGGACTACATCAAGCCGCTCTGCCGAAAGCCCTTGACCGAGCGCCAAACGGCCATAACGATGCGTCTCTGCACTGTCATCATTGGAACGGCGAGTGTCGCCCTGGTCTTCGTTGTGGAACGTATGGGCACTCATGTGATGCAGTTGTCCATGACTTTGAGCTCCTTAGCCCAGGGACCATTGTTTGCTCTCTTTTGTATTGGCCTGCTGTGCCCACGCCTTAATGCCAAAGTTTGTATTTCAGTTTGCAAAATGGCTTTTGTATGCAAATGTGATTAATCTATGGCTTGGTTTTTAGAGTGCGCTGGTCGGTGCCTTTTGTTCGTTCGTCTTCATGACCTGGCTGTGTCTAAACGCTCAAATGGCCATCAACTCCGGCGAGTTGCACTACGATACCAAGCCAACCAGCGTTGAGGGCTGCCAGTACCAGTTTGAATTGCCTCCGGTAACGCCAGCGAATGCCACTGTCACGGAACCGGCGTAAGTAACGGGAATTTGTTCTGACCCCATTGGCATCTAATTACGGATATTCTTTTCCACAGCTCGCTCAGCATTTTCCAGGAAATCTATCATATATCCTTTATGTGTTATACTTTCTTTTCCTCTGCCGTGGGCGTCATCAGCGCGTATCTGTCGGGTTTCGTATTCGGGTTCCGTGAGCGCGAAGAAATCGATGTCGAGTTGTTGGCGCCGTGTGTGCGACGCTTTTATAGAACCAAATATACCAGCGTACAGCTGGATGACACTCGACTAAAGTCAGTCAGTCAGAAATCATAAATTGTACTCAGCCATCGGTCTTGACTTGCAATAAACATTTTGATTAGTATGTAGCTGTAACATGCAACTAATTGCTTGACTTATCTATTAGTATGCTCTTGTTATGATTTAGACTTGTCACTAACTGCCAAATATATTTGCACATAATTGACTAATACTCGTACTTTCATTAAGCTTCAGAATGCATATATCATTTGGGATTCACAAACGTGCATTTTGAAATTTATATTTATTTGATATTTAATGTTTTCATCAAGCTAAACACTATTTAAACCTTATTTAGTACTTTGAACTACGCTTTGGTAAAAGCATTCGTAGCTTGGGATCTATATTGTTTAGTGTGAACATGGTAAGCATATACAATTTAAAACAAAAGCTGAAATCATCAGTCCCTTTGATCCTTAGTTGCTTTGGCTGCCACTTGCTATGTATGTGCCTGCCATCACTTATAATCAAGGTAAGTTTTGTCGAGACAATCTGCTGAGATATTTGGGAAACTTAATGCCTTGCAGTGACTGGAACGAGCATCCATGTGATAACGCCCATTGTGTGCATCATCTGCATCTTCTACACCTGTGTGGTAAGATTTAATTAATTTTGTTGAATGAATAGAACTGATTTCAAGCACAAACTCAATTTCTTACGATGCCAGGGTGGCCTGAAGGCGGTCATCTGGACGGATGTTATACAGAGTTTTGTGATGTACGGATCGATTTTGACTGTGTGCATCAAAGGCACCTATGACGTGGGTGGTTTGGGCGTGATCCTGCAGCGGAATCAGGAGAGTGGACGTCTCAATGCACCAGAGTAAGCAGTAGACATTGTTTTTGATTGAAGTTGATTAACATATTTGATAGTTGGACCTGGGATCCAACCGTACGCTTGTCCATGCTGTCTGTCATTGTGGGTGGAACTTTGCATAAGATTCAATCGTCGGATGTCAACCAGGTGTCCATACAACGCTTTCTATCGCTGCCCAGCTATAAGCATGCCAAGCAATCTATGCTCATCTTTACAGTTCTCCTCATATTTCTGTTGAGTTGTTGCTGTTACATTGGCCTAGTCGCTTATGCCGTCTACCACGATTGCGATCCCATTAGCACCAAGGTAAGCTACGAGCTTAAGTGTATTAAAATATAATATATTATTTTATAATTGCCTTACTTTCAGCTTGCCAAGGCCAGCGATCAATTGCCCGCGCTACTGATGATGCGGACTCTGGGCTCGATTCCTGGTCTGCCAGGACTTTTTGTGTCGGGGGTTTTTAGTGCAGCACTCAGCTCACTGTCCACAGGCCTCAATTCCATGGCATGCGTAATTTCACAGGATATGGTGCGACCAATGCTAAACAAACCTCTGACAGAGCGTCAAACTGCTTTACTGCTTCGCGCGATTGTCGTGGTCTTTGGCGTATTCTGCATGGCTTTAGTTTCGGTTGTGGAAAAGCTGGGCATGGTCTTACAGTTGGCTACGATGACCTCAGCGGTAGCGATGGGTCCACTGCTGGGCATTTATACCATGGGTGTTTGCTTGCCTTGGATTAATGGAAGAGTATGATCTATTTGTTCTACTGCATTCAGGGTTTATTTTAGAAAATGTATTTTATAGAGTGTCCTTACTGGCAGTATGGTATCCTTTATAACACTGTCTTGGATCTGTCTCAAGTCGCAGTTGGCACAGATGCACGGCGAGATTCGCTATCCGAAGATGCCAGTTTCAGTGGACAATTGTGACTACACTTTTGACAATGTCACCGCATGGCAAACTATTCACAACTACACGTGAGTATGCAGGAATTCAGCTCAAAGGCAACTTCGTTCTTTTTTCCCCTTGCAGGCCTTCTACGGATCGTAATATATATCATTTATCATTTTACTGGTACACTGCTTTGGGTGGTGTCATTTGCACTGTGGTCGCCTTGCTGGCGAGCTTTGTCTTTGGCTGGCAGGATGTGTCCCAGTTGAATCCGACTCTAATAACACCCTGCATGCGTCGCTTCTTACCAAAGAAGGATTATCAGGCTGTTGACTTGGAGGAACTTTTCAGTCGTAAGGCTCAAACTGAAGCCAGAAAAATGGATGAGAGTTCGGAGTAGTTACTCTAAGAATTTCTAAATATGTTAAGAGTGTAATCTAATAAAATCTTTAATTTTATATTTATGTAAATAGTGTTTCATTTTGTTATTGTCGAATTTGAAATTCACTATTCTTTATAATTTAATACATATATGTTTCTTTTTATTTTATTTCTTTGCCGTATATCCAGTACTTTGAGAGACGCTTCGATCGCCGAGTTCGTATCTTTGGATCGTGTCTATTCGTACTGATGAATGTAAGTGCTCAAAATTTGATAAATATCCATATTAGTTTTCTGATTTAAATATTTAAAAATTTTACACTTTTGTAGATACTTTGGCAACCCATTTGCATTTATGTGCCGGCGCTAACATTAAATCAAGGTGAGAGTTAAAAAATTTATAAATAGAATGAGAGGAAATGTACATATATAATAATTTTCTCTTAGTTTCTGGCATCAGTGTACAAACGATAGTGCCACTAACCAGCCTGATATGCATTATCTACACCAGTATTGTGAGTGACATTATAATCTTAAGATGTGTTTATGCTAATATTTACTTTTGTGATGTTTAATTGTATAATACTAGGGTGGCATTAAAGGTGTTATTTGGACAGATGTGATTCAAGGCATTGTCATGGTTGGCTCCATGGGATTTGTCATTGTCAAAGGCACCTACGATTTGGGTGGATTGACAGTGGTTCTAGAACGTAATCGCCAATTCGATCGCTTAGTGGGTCCTGAGTAAGTACAGTACAGAACAATTCGCTCAGTTGCAGCAATACTTAATGGACTTCAACTCAAAATATTAGCTTTACATATTTCCAATTTTTGTCATTTAATGCACAGCATGACCTTTGATCCCACGGTGCGTATGGGCGTCTTTGCCCTGCTTGTTGGTGGTGCATTCTTCAAGATGCAAGCCAATTGCATTAACCAGGCGGCGGTGCAGCGCTTTATGACCTTGCCGAACATTAAGGCGGTCCAACAGACATTGGTAATAGCCCTAACAGGCTTCATCATAGTCATGGCCATGTGTATTTACATTGGAATGCTGGCATTTGCAGCATATTATCACTGCGATCCCATAACGACGGGCGTGAGTATCCAGATTGATGTTGCGAGGTAAGGAAGACTCAATTATATTTCTCTTTTGCAGTTGGCACGCGCCAAGGATCAGGTGATACCATTGTATGTTATGCAAAGTGCTGGAGTTGTGCCCGGCGTTGTGGGTCTCTTTGTGGCAGGAGTGTTTAGTGCTGCCCTGAGTTCCCTCTCCACAGCCCTCAACTCCCTCTCCGCGGTGGTGCTCAAGGATTTCATCGAGCCCCATCGCAGTCGTCCGTTGACGGAGCGACAGACCGCCTATGTGCTCAGAGGAGTTGTCGTTATCTTTGGCCTCATCTCGATGGCCAGTGTGCCGATTGTACAGAAATTGGGCATGGTTATGCAGCTCTCGTCCACAGTGGCTGCCATCACGTGTGGTCCACTCCTGGGCGCCTTCTCTATTGGCATGCTATTGCCCTTTGTAAAAACAGAGGTTTGTCCTGGGCTCATTAGCAGTTGATGCAAATAATTACCACTTTTTCCGTTTCCGTTTCCCAATGAAGAGTTTACTTACGGGCATTTCATTGGCCACGAGCTTTACTTCCTACATTGTGGTGCGTGCCCAGATTGCCATGGCCAACGGTCAGTTGACCTTTCCCACAAAACCAGTCTCTGTTGAGGACTGCGACTACAGCTTTAATTTGCCCGACATCTGGAATACCACCAATACGAGCAGCCCGTAAGTTGTTGCTCCAACTGTTGTTAGATGTATTATTACTCAGATTAATGATGTTCTATTTTCTAGTGATCCAACTCAGTCTAAGGGCTTCAGCCTGCATGAGATTTCCTTTCTGTGGTACACTTTTATTGGCTCAATGGGAACGATAATCTGTTCACTGCTGGCAACACTATACTTTGGCAAACAGGATGTGCGCCAGGTGGATATGGAGCTGGTGGCACCTGTGCTGCACAAGTATTGGTATGGACACTACAAGAGTGTATCCAGCGATGATGAGCTCGATATGGAAAAGAAGGAACTCAAGTTCCATGAATCTTTAACGCAACTCAAACTGGATGAGAATGCGACACATTAAATTTAAATTATTCACAATTTATTCGTTAATAAATATGTATGCTCAACACAAAAGCCATTACTGTAGTTTTGTTATAGCTTTAAAATGTTTATCTTAACTTCACAATAATTCCTAAATTACTCTATAATATCAACTGTATAGCTGGGAACTACTTTAATCTTCGAGTCCTTTGCAAACATTCACTTACACACACTCACTCTTTCAGTACTTTGAGAGACGTTTCAGTCGACGAATGCGTTTATTTGGTGCCTCCCTATTTGTCCTGAAGGCTGTAAGTATTTTAGATACAACTATAAACTACTGTAGATACTAATACTATGATTATGATTACAGATCATTTGGCTGCCCATTGCGGTTTATGTGCCAGCTCTAACCTTCAATCAGGTCAGTGGAATTGGCGTTCACACCATTACTCCAATTGTGATCGTCATCTGCACATTTTATACCACGGTCGGTGGCATAAAAGGTGTCGTCTGGACGGATGTGGCCCAGAGTATTGTAATGTTTGGATCGCTATTTGTCATTATGGTAAAGGGAACCCTGGATCTGGGTGGATTTGATGTTGTCTGGCAACGCAACTTGGAGGGCGGTCGTCTAAATTATCCGGAGTTAGTAATCTTACCCTGGATTTATGTTATCTATCCTACATATTCAAAATTGTTATTGTTAGATGGAGTCTCGATCCCACAGTGCGTTTGAGCGTCTTGTCAGTTTTCGTGGGCGGTACTTTCTTCAAGCTGCAGAGCACGTCCATCAACCAGACCACCATACAGCGCTTCATGTCCTTGCCCTCCTTAAAGGAAATTAAGCAGACACTTTTCATCTTTAGCATTGGACTTGTCCTGCTTTACATGGGCTGCATTTATGTGGGTCTTGTGTGCTATGCCACCTACTATGACTGTGATCCAATGAGCACTGGGGTGATTATAACAATGATTATGATGAAGAGTTGAGCTGGGATTAAATTAGTTCTTCCTTTTAATTGTAGCTGGCCGGTCGTCGGGATCAACTGGTGCCGTTGTTGGTAATGCGGGTGCTGGGAGCTGTGCCCGGATTGCCGGGTCTCTTTGTGTCCGCCGTTTTCAGCGCTGCTCTCAGCTCCCTCTCGACGCTGCTCAATTCCTTGGCTGCCGTCATTTTGGAGGACTTTGTGAAGCCCCGCATGAAGAATAAGCCCATGTCGGAGCGCACAGTGGCTTTGACAATGCGCCTTGTTGTAATTGTGTTTGGAATTAGCTCTATTTTCATGGTCTATGTGGTGGAACATCTGGGCATGGTGCTTCAGCTGTCGGCTACACTGCAGTCCAGCTTGTATGGCCCCATGTTGGGCATCTTTACCGTGGGCATGCTGATGCCCTGGGTGGGCGAAAAGGTATCACAAATATTCTTAAATTAAGCGAAGTGTATTGTAATGCCCTCTTTATTTATTAACAGTGCATGTTTGTAAGCAGTATTTTCTCATTTGCCATTATGGCTTGGATCGCTGTCAATGCACAGATCGCCAATGTTACCGGTTCTTTTCGTCATACCAAGCTTCCGGTTTCTGTGGAAAATTGTGATTACGATTTCGATATGAATCGCTATCTGAATTCCACAGCCGAATAGTAAGTACTATTTATTAATAGAAAGCGACTAAATTTTTATTGACATGTTTTTTCGTAGTGAGCCACACAGTGGGACTTCCATATACCACATGTCATTCCTCTTGTACACTCTGATGGGCGCTTCCTTAAATATTATATTCTCGAACTTGGCTACGTTCTTATTTGGGCGTCAGGATGTGGACACAGTGGATGTGCAGCTATTGGCTCCAGTTTTACAACGCTATATGCTCAAGAATAAGAACAAGGATTATGAAGCTGTAAAACTAAAGCAGCAATTCACAGTTGCTGAAAACTCGGACTAAGCAGTTCAAAAGGGCTTGGATATAAATTCCATAAAAATATTGTATTCTGTTATTAATATTCAACATTTTTATTTCAATTTTTATTGATTTTTCGCTTTATAAACTAATCCTTTCTTAAAGTTTGAGAATATTGTAACCATAGACCAATTAAGTACAGATAGTTGTACTTATATTAACCGCAAATAATTTAATTTTTACAAGTATGTCTTTGAATATTCTTAATGCAAAATTATTTGTTCTTATATTTCATTTTATATTTAAAAGTACCAATTAGAGAAATTTAATAATTCAAAGACTTATAGCTGTTATAAATAAGTATAATAATATTAAAAAGTGGAAGACATTTAATTTGTAAAAGGTTTACTATTTTGTATTTATTTTGTACACAGGGCCGACTATCTATGGTTGCCAATAGTGGTCCACTTACATAACAACACTTCATATAAATGGAACACAATCGGCAGCCATAGATAATTGGCGTCCAAATGTACTTGGGAATTTGGCAAGAGATCATGTGTGCGCTCTCACATCTTCCATGCTGGGCAGCGTCTTGCTCAGAGTTCGCAGCTTTCGACCCAACGAGGAGTTATTACTGAGCAGGTAGTTGATGTTCTGGGATGGACCGGGTGACTGAAAGTGGCATCGACACTTCTTAAGACTGGAGTTGGCTGGAGGCGTTGTTTGGTTAACCACGCGCCGAGTACCAAATTGACTCCAGTTACTAGGCGTGGGTGACCTTTGGGGTCGCTGGGTCTTGGCCTTGTTGCTGCTATTGTTGGTATTGGATGAGGATAATGAAGCTTGATGCAAATCGGGCATGCTGACAGTAGAGATTCCCTTGCCCGTTCGGCGTAAGATCGTACGATCTGCTTTCTTAGAGCCCTTCTGATTACCACAATTTCTACAGGGTTTTGGTTGCAGATATGCTAAAATGTTTGCATCTTGTTGTTGCCACAGTTGGTGCTGTGGTCTTTGAGCTGGTTGTTGCGGTGTCGCTTTGATGTTGGCGTTCTGACAACGACTGCAACCACCCGATGGCCGTACAGTTCGCTCCGAACTAGCGCTTCTCTTTGGATGATCGAGGTCATTTTTATTCTGCTGCTTCTGCTGACGCTGCTGATTCAGCGCCCGATAATGAAACGTCTGACTGTCGATAAGCATCTGTGCAATAAATTTGAACTGATTGAGGTTCGTCTCATTGAGCTCGGAGATTTCTAGGAAAGTCACTAAAAGATGAGAAACATTTTCGCTTTTAGACCTCGCGCACACTTAAGCTGAATTAGATGCTGAAAGCGGAGCTGAAATCGAAGTTCCCGCTCAGAACTCTTTTCTGCCAGCTTGAGATGAAGTACACTGAAGCCAAGTTGAAAGCTGATGGCTGCTCGCTTTCAGCACGTCTATCTGCTGTTCTTTCAGCTGTAGTGTGCGCTAGGCCTAATAGTGGGATTTTTGTACATACTGTTAATCAGATCGATATTGATTTGTTTTAACATGTTTTTCTGAATGGACATCTCCGAAGTTAGCTGATTGACATTTGAGATAATGTCCTGAAAGTGCTTTTCCACTGTAAATTCGACAGCTCCATTCACTGCCTCCAAGACATTCTCGTAGATGATGTGGAAGAAATCCGCGCAAGAGTCTTGAAGGTCGCGAGCAGAATCTGAGGCACTCGATGGCATATCACTGGGTGAAGGTGACTCCGTTGGTTGATGTTGCTGCTGTTGCTGTTGTTGCTGCTGCTGTTGCTGCTGTTTCCGGTACAAATCTCGCTCAGACGCTGCCGATCCTCCGCTCTGACGAAGGGGAAACTGTCGCTGCTTGTCCATTGCTGGCAGGCGAAACTCCACATTACGAACTGGCGAATTCGTCAATTTGCGTTCATTTTGCTCTCGGAGAGCCTGAAGCGTTATAAGATCTTCAAGGCACATTTTTGGGTATTGCTGTGACCGTGATCGAGATCTGGCATGAGGTTGGTTGATCGACCGGTTCGATTGTTGTGCATTAGGGCCATAGCTGTCTTTAGGCATATACAATACCTCATAGCCGAAATCATCAGCCCGTTTCTTAAAGCAGTAGTTGGGAAACATGGTTGCTGTTGTTGTTGAGCTTAAAGTTGGAGTTGCACAGAAATTTAAAGAGTCAGATTCCAAAAATACGGAGTTACACTTTGATTTTGAGTGTGAGGTCTACGTGAGAGGGCGTATGGCTACAAATTCACTTTTATAACAAAAATTTCGAATTAATTTCGGTTTCTGTATGGGATTCATAATCATTTCTGAAGGAAAAAGCCGACATACGAATACATAAAATATATGTACTTATACGAGTACATGTACATATGTATTTATAAGGAATAAGAAAAAGTTGATTGTTTCCTTTTAATAGTTTCTCCTTTCTTATGGTTTACCGCAATTTAAAATTCTCATTTTCTTAATGCTTTTCATGCAATTCGACTCATACCTGATGTTTTTTGAGTTTGCCTACATTAAGAGCATAAAGTTGACCTTCACTTTTATCACATCAATTGCTTGTTTTTGTGATAGCATTTCAATTAGAAGTTGGCAAGCAAAAGTCTAATTAAAAAAATTAATTCATTTCAACAGCTTTTAGTAGATTATAATCTTGGTAATCTTGTAAGAGATAAATCATTGATTTTCTGCAACCTGCATATTAAGTTTCCATTCTGTTACTGAATTTAATACAAGGAAACAGCAGAGACTCGGTTATAAGTGTTGAATCAGTCCTAAGGATATTTTGTGTATTCGATTGTAACATGTAATATTATTTGCAAAAAATATATACCATAAGGAAAATAACCTTTGGCTGTTTGCCAAGTCGGGAAAACAATATCAAATGTGTTCTCACATTTAGTTCAGAAAGTCGCTCAATTTGTTGTGTTGACTTTACGTATTTGCTCGCTGCCATCAAAAGCCGCAGTCCCTATAACAATTATAAATGAAGTGAGAATGAAACTGCCTGGTCCTCTGATGTGCCATATGTCCTCTTGCCAGACTCGCCTGGCACTCCCAGCTGCTCGTCCTTGGGCCCATTGTGCGCTGAAGCATTGAGACTAACGAATGAAATTTGTGGCGCGTGCCAGAATGAATTAAAATACTTAAAAGACCACAGATTTCGACAAATTTGACCTTTATTCTTTGTATTCTCCTGCTTTATACACATAATTATGAAATAAATATTAGCTTAGACCAAATTGACTAAAACGTTATGCTCTATTAACTCTTATGCTTAAGTTAAAATGTAAATAGAATTTGGTTTTTTATGCTTGGACAAGTTACGCATACAGCTTCCTCAAGTGGTACACTTACTGCCAATTGTATATGTACAGAAGACATAGTTATATGTATATATAGTTGGCAAAATAGAGATACGATTAAGATAAGTGTTGGAGTATAGTATAAATACTAAGTTGGTTTTTACATCTAGTTGGGCTTAAAAGAAATGTAACTATTTTTAATTTCATGTAAATAAATAACATCAGTCTGGTAAATAGAATACGAGTAGGAGTGTTTCGTAAATATATCGAATGCCTATCTAACATCACTGAGTAAATTTAAAAAGGATATTCAAGTTGTTTTAATTTAAAAAATGTTTCTTTTGCTGAAGCTGAACAATCTCAGCTGTTCATATTCTTTATTTTATGGTACTGAACATTTTAAAACACTTTTACAAGGAAATTTAATAAGTGATCATTTTCATTGTGATGTTAAAATGCCATTCATTATAAAAATTTATTGTTTTATATTATTAGAGGAGTTTGCTTAAGATCTAATGCATAAATACTTAATATAGATTGCAATGGGAGATACTCGTAGTTGCATTGAAATTCGTAGCATACCTACAATACTTTTATTTAATTCGAATTGAGTTTCCGCTTTGCATACACAACTATCGCACTTATTGTCTAAGCCTCGTAAAACTTGTGGAGAGTATTCTGTGATTTATTTAGAGAAACTCAGCATCGCTAAAGGATGTCGGACCATGGACAGCAAACGATGACCGCTTACGGGTCGAGTGCGCCAGCTATCATACCTCTGACATGGCCGGAACAGTAATGACCTTGTTGGGCCGCTCGCAGATGACCACTCGGGCGTTCGTCTTGTTGGTGGAGCGACGTGACACTGTCAGGGACGTGGTCAGTGTGCGCATGGAGTCGCAGCTATTGTGCAGGCGTCGGCCCACTGTGTGGCAGCGGTTCTGCTGCGAGTTGTTGCGATAGGACTTGCAGCAGCAGGTGAACCACTTGAAGGGTGGAAAACGACTGCGGACGGGGGGAAGGGGAGTCGAGTGAAGTTAGTGGAAAGTTAAGGGTACTTTGATGAGTGTATGACTCTTACCTGAGCGTTCGAAAGACCTGCGAGCTGAAGAGGCAGTAGATAAGTGGATTCGCTGCCGAGTTGAGTGGTGCAAGACTCTGGATGAATGTGGCTATGGCTATGTTAGTCTGCGAGTGCGGAATCTGGCCAAAGACTTGCAGCAGATCAAATATGATGTAGGGTGACCAACATATGATGAATACAAACACAATCGTCAGCGTCATTTTGACCGTTTTGACCTTGGCGCGGGGTATAATCCCCCTGGAGCTGGCACGTCGCGTTGCTGCTGCTCCGAAACCTACGCGTTCTAGGCGAAATACCAAATGAGAAGGGGATTCCAATGGACCATCTTGTTCAACCTACCTGTGGGCACAAATATGGAGCCCTTGGCCCATATGGTCTTCACGATAATTGCGTAGCAGGCGGATATTATCAGAGCTGGGACGGCAAACAAAGTGGCTGAAACGAGACTCATATAAATCTGCCAGGCCATGGGCGAGCCCAATTCAATCCAGCACTGCGGATGGCCCTGTATGAGCTTCTCCTCATACAGCACTAAAATGGGCAGCGAGAAGAGGGCGGAGAGAAGCCAGGCACCAGCCACCAAATGACGAGCCCGTTTCCCTGTAAAAGTGGCACAAACGTGTTCCTTGTTACTCGAACTCCAAGTGCCAAACATTTTCCAATTAAAAAAGTTTTGTGACTAAAGGAACTTACACGACTTTGAGAAGTTCATCGGGTGCGTTATTGCATCGTATCTGTCAATGCTCATGGCCACCAGCACATAGGTGGAGGAGTACGTCACGCACACCTGTGAGAACCTTATGGCCTTGCAGGCCAGATTCCCAGCCCGCCACGATATTGTAATGCGCCATATAATGTCCGTCAGCACATTGAGCAATCCAACGCACAGATCTAAAACAATAACAATAATAATGTAGCTACATTTAAGGGAACTCCCCCAACACACACTCACCTGCCAGCGCCAGTTGCTTGATGAAGTAGTTCATTCGCGACTTACGATTCTTATTGATGAACATGACAAACAACACCGCCGAATTGCCCAGCACAATAATGGTGAAAAGTATCCACAGCACAGCAAATTGTTCCGTCTGCAAGAAGAAAACAGATGGGAAGAGTAAGCAAAAGAGACAGAGCAAAATAAACGTGTATGATTTTAAACACGCTTCACTAACCGCCCATAAAATTCAGCGTCAACAAAGTGTTAAGAGCGGAAATCACGCATAAAACTCAATTTAATATCTGAACAATTTCAGGCACACACGCACACCACACACACACACACACACAAACAGATAAACTGAGCACCACACAAGCGTCTTTGTTTATGGCTCTTTAAATAGCCATAAAAATTATAGACACTAACTGACGAATAGGGGCATAGGGGCGAAGGGACGTCGGGGCCAATGTGGGCGTCTGGGCCTCGACGACAGGATGTGCCAGCGGAAGTTTACTCTTCGAGCCAACAAGACACGCCAGAAGCAACAACAACAGCAATAGAATCATAAGTACATGGAAACATTGCCCGTGGTAATGATAGAAAGCAAACAACAAAGTTGTTGTTTATATCAATTGAAGACTCCGCGTTCAGTTTGTAAAGGTAATTAGATTTGCAATGTTCGCCCAGGAGGAAATTGCTACCAAAATTAAGTACCCAAAAATCAAGAGCTTGACTCTTCGTATAAGCTTCTGTTATTATCAAGAAAAGCCGTTAATAATTTTCATAATCTTTGCATAGTTCAGACTTTAGTTATCCTCAAAGTTTGCAATTAGCCCAAGATAAATGACATACTTGCATTAGATTAGTGTGGAGCTTGGCTTCGGAGCAACATTGTCTGCAGTCTGGCATAAAGATAACCACATTCTGAAAATAAACTTGACCCCAGAAACTTGTCAGTCTTGATGTTTGCTTTTGCCTGCCGGCAGACTGAAGACGCCTGAGCTTATGCTACAACTTTTTGCCCCTTAAATATAACACAGACTTGTACTTTTTTTTTCGTTTTGCGGCGCCCGCGAACGAAGTATGTAAGTATAAGCTTGACGCATTGAAGATGGCTACACAGTCCCTGAGTTGACCTGATTCGTGGAAGTTGATCATGTTGTGCAAATTGCGCGATAAATCAGCAAAAACGCCAAATGAGCAGACGTGGCCAGACAGCCAGATAGCCCAGTTACGAGTATTTTTGCGCAACTTGTATTTATTTTAAAATTAGTCTGCCTGATTTTTCATTCTTACTTTCTACTTTATTTAATGTACAATTTAAAAATGTATCGCTTTAAATTTTGAAGTAAATTTAAAAAACCTTTTTACATGTGACAATGATTTTTCCTAATTCTTTTTTATTCTTGCACCAATAATTGAAACGTATGTATGTATTTAAAGTCTTGGGCTTTGTGTCCTGAAGTGTTTGAGCCTGGTCGGAAATTTTCTAGCATGACTTTGACAATTTTTGCTCAATTCTCAACATTGCCAAAAAAGTTGTTGTAACTTTTGCCATTTGCCTTTCGCTCAGTTCCAACTTTTATTAAAGCCCACTTTTTTCTTTATTTCATTTTCACACTCTCCTTTGTTGTTGGCAACTGTTTGAATAATATTTGTGCTGTGTTAAAAGCTTCGCATACTTGCGGCCCGTTTATAAAAGTATATAAATACAATAAATACATTTTCATGCATTCCCAAAAACATTTTCGCTTTTATTTCTGCGAATTGATTTGAAGAAACGGTTCACCCACTAACGTATTTACATCTAAATTTTTCAGAATTGACTGATTTCGCCGAAATCATAAAAAATATTTTTTTTTTATTTGTTTTATATTCAAAATAACATTTTAGACAAATGTTGCGCAGAAATTGTTTTCCGAAACTCGATTGGAATTGTGTTTTTTAGAGTAATATTTTGCTCAAGTTTTTTGTCAGTTTCCGAGTGCTATGCTGCGGGCATATTAAAAATGTAATAAATGGCACGTTGTAAGCCTTTTTTAATGATCAACCAATGCTGTCGTTGTGTGTTTTTTATTTTGCGAATGGGCTTTCCTTTTTTTTGTTTGTTTTTAGCAAGTCATTATGCCTTTTTTCAATTTCGCTTTACACCTCAAGGAAATTGCTTTTTGTTAGGAGCAATAAAAGTACAAAATTTAATTTAGAGCCAAAAGAGTTAAGGGAGCAGCCTAAAGGCTAACAGCTTAGCCGGTCGCAGATAAGACCTCTTGGCCAACCGTAAGTTCTTATTTAAAGACGTATAGGGCGGGGTGGGGAGCCGAGAGGCCAGTTGCAAGGGGAAAGTTGCAAGCTGTAAGCCAACAATAGCAGCCACCTGTTGCGGCGCAACTATTATGTCTGCTTATTAAGTGTGCCAACCATAACAATGGCTGGCACTTGAGGCCGTGGCTGCTGTGGTATTGGCTCTCAAGTGGAACATAGACTGCAAAATGGTAGCACTCTTTTGTGGCTTTGGCGGGACTTTAATGTGGCTTTTACTGCATTAGAGGAAACTGTAGCTGGAGCTGCCTGCAATTGTGGCTTTTGCCTAAATCCCTTGGGTTGAAAAATTTCAGCAGCTGCAAATCGTTAAGTGCAGCAACAAGATAAATGTATGGCCACAAAACAATGGCAATGGCAAATTAATTTAATTTCACTGCAAACAATTACAACAACAACGACAAGAGCGCTAATAACATGAAAGAAAAAGCAAAACTCTGTAGTTGCTGCAGCAGCTGCTTTGCTGCTCAGCTTATGCTCGTAAATCAGCAGCTGTTGCAACAGGGTGAAAATGGAATACTTGCAGTTGACACACATACACACACACATGCACACACAAGTTCCAAGGAAAAGCGTGGTATGCTCTGTTAACAACTGAAAAGAGAGACATTTGTTATTATTTTTATTAAGATAATGACTGCTTAGGACAATTTCATTTTTACATTTTAACCTAAGCAACTTGATTTCATTTAAATTTTTAGTGAATAAGTCTATGCCTTAGATAAATTAAAAGTATTTTAAATTTGTCATACTTCTTGAGAATTTTTAAGCAATAATATTTTATTTTTAGCTTTTCCTTGCAATAAAAGGGATTTGATTATCCAGTTGGACAATACTACAATTTCATAACTTTTCATTTATACGGGTATCTACTTAAAGAGTGCTTTAAAGTAGTTTTTCTTTCGGTATTCGTACGGAAAATTTGTTCTTTTTCATTACACTTTTCATTTATAGCGATTAAATTGTGCTCGACTGCGGAGTGCTGTAACTGAAAGAAGCATAAAGTGAAATTAAATGGAATGTTACGTATACGAAGCGTGGTAAGCTACCAAGAATGGTCAGATAATAATAAGCTGAATAATGTTGTTGCCATAATGGCGAAGTGGCAGCATCTTGGCATACACAAAAGTTCGATGAACTCAACGCGTAAGTATTTGGTGTGAAATGCTGTTTAATATTTAAGCAGCGGCATATTGTCCACGTACACACAAACACACACACATTCACTCGTGAACCGTAAAGGAGATGATACCGAAAAGGCAGCATATCTGTTAAGTAGGTATCAAAACATGCATTTGGGTCAAGCCGTGCGCATCAATCATGGCTTTTATAGCTGTCGTTTGGACAACAATGGTCAGTCGTTGAGTTTTATGAACTACGCTTGAACCAAAGCCACATTTGTAGAGTCACCGAGCAGTGGCAGGAGCAGAAGACACATGAGTGATGTTTACCACACAGCACCACAAAAAAAACCAAAAGAGTGCGCTTTAATTCGCCTAATGGGCAACACTTTGTCATCAGCTGGCTTAAATCATTTCGCTTGGCTCACTGGCTGTGCATATTTGGTACTGATGTTGACACAAATTGAAATTAATAAAGCGACCCCTCCACTCTTCCCCCCATTAGCAGCGGGTGTGACAGAGATGCCAGCTGTGTGTTGTTTGCTTGCTCTAGTGTGTTTGCATTATGTTTGTTTACATGACAAACTGTTGACAGCTCGAGTGCGAGGCAGAGCAAGAGAGAGACAGGAGCAGAAGCGAGAAACAGAGAGAGAGAGAGCAAGGAAGAGCAACTGGCGGTTGTAAGAAATGACCAAAAATTTGGTTAACACAATTTTGGTTAGTTTGTTGGTCACAGCTGCTTTGTTGGGGCTATGGGAAAATATGGTCAATGGTAAGGGGGAAAATGCTTAATGCCTGTATAATGGCATATTAGCTCGATTTAAAGCTGGTCTGTGAATTATTGAGCTATAATACGTATGCTACAGAGTGCGGATTATGGGTTAAATGAATTTCAGAAATTACTACAATTATTCGTTAAATAAGTATATGAAAATGTGCAGCTATTTTTCTTACGTAACGTAAATGTTGTTTAGCATCAAGTTTTATTCAATTGTGTGAACCAGCTTATTTCACGCTCATACAACGATTATCTTTATTTCTCTTTTTCTTATTTTTACCATTCCATTCTTATGCATGAGCTGGATATCGATAAGTCATCGATATCACTGTTGCATAACTTAAAAAATTACTATAATATGTTAAATGCAATATGTTTACGTAATAACTAATATTGCACCTGCTTATATACAAAGTATGTGATACTATACTATTACTACAATTGTAAGAAAAAATCGTTCCATATCTTTAAATTCACAACTCTCCAAGCACGAGGAACATATAAGTATTAGCTATTTATTTATTAAAAAGCATAAAGCAGCTTGCCAACTGACCAATAAAAAATAAAACACATCAATAAATTTTAAAACCTAAAATTACAATTTTGCACAAGCGACTGGTAGATTTCCCCACCCAACAAGGACACATTAATCAAATGAGCCGTGCATAAATCTAAAAGACATGGAATACAGAAAAAACATAGAAGCCGCAAAAGAAATAGATAGATGACTGTAAAGGAAATGGAGGACATCAGAGCATCAGTGCTAAATTCTGTTGCCATGTAAAAATGAGCATTAATAAATTAAGGAGCACATAAATATTTACCCAAATGGCAATGCCTGTGCCTTAAATATCATGAATAGGCCAAATTAAATTTGGCCTAAAAATAACAGGAAAATAAATATAACTTACGCGCAGGCAGAGGCAGAGGCACATGCTGGATTGACCAGACAATCAGTTTGTTGTCGAGTAAACAATAAATAGGCACACGCGCCTAGAACTATGCAAAACAAATTACACACATAGGAGGCTCCGGCTGAATGGAGTGCGGTTTTTGCAAAAGTTATGACCCCACAAGCCCATGCGTGTACGTGCTTCAGTAATTTGCATATATAACAACATCATATAGGCGTAGTCGTAGGCAAATCATGATAGCCATGTTTAGAGTACCATGGACTCAAGTCAAGACAGGCATGAATTTGAATATTTTCCTTGCCATTTGACTTTGAGTGAGGTCTAACTGAGGATTCTCAGTGCTAATTAACACATAAGCAGCAGACATAACTATCTCCCTAATCGGATCTGTCTCCTTGTATCTTTTATTTCGTTCATACCATGCAACTAAGTATTATATTATAAATCTGCCAAATAATCTGAGCGTGACAACAGATTTGGTTATCGTTCAACATCGCTGTAGTTGTTGGGTCAGCAGATAAACTACCAATCGAAGTTGAAGATTTGCCTTAGAATGCTCAACGACTAAATTCCCTGTACGATTTTATAAAGAATTATACTAGAAAATCTATACAAACTGTGATATCAGGATAAATGTTGAAGTAGGTTCAGGTATTTGCAATTTGTTTGATTGCAGGGTATCTACATTAAATATTTTTTAAAAAGCTGCTGACACCAAGTACAGTAAGATATTTTTTTATATTTACATGTATAAATATACTTTATAGTATAAAGTTTATACTTATCAATACATAGTTTGGTAGATGACCCAAGCCTTTTATGATTATAATGATTATGTCATGATTTTGCATAGATATTCAATTTATATAGAACAACAACATTTAATGAATTGTACAGCTGCTTTGTTTTTAAGCAAGCAAACTTTCTGCTTTGATATCCTAAATATCATTAGATGCCAACACCAGTTTCTTATCTGTCTAGCATGAAACTTCCTGACCAAAACTCTTTTGAAACTTTCGTAACTACCAGAAAGTTGCGCGTAAACAGTATTTAGTGAAAATTATTTGGCTTAAAGCTACCAAAAGCAACAATAAAATGTATTGAAGTATTCTTCACGGGCTGTCACTCGCATTTTGGCTCTACGATGTAACAAATTTAATTAGAGTTTGCTCCACAGCAGCACCTTATGGTAAATTAATGGACAGCAATTGTAAATGCTATTAAAGACTGACTAAAGACAAATGATAGAAGAATACAGAACATAATTACAGGGAACCCAAGGCAATACTTATCAAAATGGTGAAACTATCGGTACCAAAAAAAGTGTATCCTAATTTGAAATTCCACAACTGGCAGTTGTCAAAGGACGCACAACAATACCAACAGACAGAACAACCTCAGCAAGAATATGGCAAATACAAATTTACTAAAAGAGACAAAAATGCACAGAAAACGGAAGCTAGGAACGCAGCCGGAAATGCAGAAGCTTAATAAGGAAACAGCTCGGACAAGCTGGCAAGTCAGAAGAACGTGCAGACGGACAGACAGACAGTCAGACGGACAGACGAAGGATGCTGGACAGGCAAAAGCAGACTGGGAAAGCACAGTCGATTCTGTGGCAGTCAAGTGGCCCTGGTCGCAACTAAAACTAGACGCCCGAGTTGTTATTTCTGATTTTGTTGGCTTTGTAGTTAACGGACTCTCAACTGCGGCATGCTCCGTAAAGTTGCAATGGGCGGCACTTGGCGGCTGACTTTGATTCTATTTAAGGCAAACAACTCTCAACTGTTGTTGTTTTTCCCCCGTCTTTGCCGCATTCAGAACAAGTAATTTGGTGTGTAAATGAAAAGTGTGTGTATAGCCCGCTCGTGTTATGCAAATTGCTGCGGTGTTGTTGTCATTCAGGGATTTACTACGTGTTAGCCCTTGGCCCTAATAGTTATTTCCAAAATAAAAACTTTACTTTCTCCAGTGTTGGGTACTTAAAATATGTTCTAAAGTCAGAGCTGCCTTGACTGATGACACTTTCTGGAGACTGCCTACTAATGACTTGGTTAAAACTTTGGATTATAATTAAATTTATATCGCATAAGTTTCAACATGAAAGGAATTTTCCTGTTACTGTTCCTGTTTACTTCTTGACTGAAGTTTTGAAATTCTTTCCAAGCTCAAATTTCCTTAGTGAATATTGATATGGAACTATCAATTATTTTACAAATTAAATATGTAAATTTAAGTAAGAACACAAAAATGACAAGCAAAATTCTTAACATTATTCACTAAAAGATTCCATCTTAATTGTTGTTACGTATACGACACATGAAACTGTTGCTAAATTAAAATGAAACCTCTAAATGAACCGTTTAACTGGAATGCAAACGCTTGATTGAATAACGTTATTTTATGCAATGTTAAATGTGAATCAAATGTCTCTATACGTACATTAGTGTGTGTGTAAGGGAGGGCATTATAAAGTGCATTGTGTCAAAGAAAAAAAAACATAGAGTGTACGTGCAGTGAAAGCCAAATACAAGCACGCACTTAATCATTTATGCACTCACACACACCCACACAAACATACCCACATAGTGCTACAGTGTGTCACATTTGACATTGCTCACGTATAAAGCACCGACTGTTACTCGCGCTGGCAACATTTCGCTTTTAAGTTTCTATTTTATTCTTTCTGCGACTGCAATATTCGTAACCATTAGAGTAAATTATGTGGCAAAATGACAAATGCAACGTTGAAAGCAAAGAGCAAACCGAGTAAAACCAAAGAACCGCAAAACTTAGCTTCATGTATTTCGACAATTCTTAAGTTTAACATGAAACGCAACGCAACGCAAAAGTTTCTTAAACATTTTCCACGCTCGTCATCTGTCAGCGTCAGTAGCGCTCATAAAAACCAAAAATTACCTTCGGGCCAATGGAGCTGGCAATGGCAATGAGCTCTGCCAAGGGGATGTTTGTTCCAATTTTATTGGAATTCCGTAAGTGCTGCTCCGTCGTCGCAGATTCTGTCTGACTGCAGCTGCATTTACCTATTACATCTCATACTCGTATCACATCCCATATGATGCTTTTCCGTTCTAACATTTTGTTTATCCCATTTTTCTCTTTTCTTTTCGCAGTAACTTCCGTTTATTTGATGTGGTTGCTGGCGGAGGCGATGAAAGTGCACACAGTGAGGTGTCAAAATTAAATTTCCACGAATTTTTCCCCTTTTTGAAGATGCTGTTTCGATAAACAACTGATTGATGATGCTTTTAATAAATTATTTCGAAATTAAAATTCGGTGCAATATTGAAAGCAGAAAAAAATGTAATATTTCAGCTGTTGTGCTTTGACGCTGCTATTTTGTGAAACGCTATGGTATAAGCTTGCCAACTGAACTGTAAATACGAGTACATATGATGCTATAGTTCAAAGCTTTGCGTTTTTGAATTCCCTCTTGACGGGATGTACATTTTGTTTGACGGTCTTTTTTCTATGTTTTTTTCAATTTTTATTTCCATCTAAAATTTCAATAAGAGTACCTTTTACGACGTGAATTAAATGAATATGAATACTTTGCCACAGAAAATGTTGTAGTGGTTTACTTGTCACCTTCTCTTTCCCTCTTTTCCTTTCTCTCAATCCACTTACTCTTCTTTTTACTTCACTAACTTCAAAGTGTCGCACAATAAAAACAGAAATTCATCATCATGAAATTTTCTGAAGTCATTTAATTCAATTTAATTTAATTTAAAGCACCACAATTCATTGCATACTTTGGTGCGTTGTCAACTGCTGACACTGACCTAGTTCCGCTCGGACGACTAAGAGTAGCTGCTGTTGACGGGTTTTGAGTTAAGTTGAGTTTCCTACTCGTATTCGAGTCTAAAAGAAGTTCTTCCTTTGTTGTATCTCAAGTATTTACTGAGCATAAATTCGTTGTTGGTTGTCGCCTTTGCAGTTTCTCATTAAGCGCATTAAGCGCTGACACAAAAGCAATTCAAGTGGGATAAAAGAATGAATCTTTGCCCACTTTAAGGCAATCCTCCAAATTTTTTCCCATTTGTTTTTCTTTCCCACTTCGCATGCAATTTAATATTACTTACGCGTATTTTTACTGCAGTTCACATTCTGCTGCAATTATCTTGCCTTGTCCGGGTCCTAAGTCGCGGATTTTAACGCTTTTCCACATTTGCATAATTTACAATTTTCGCTCGCGTTTCGGCAACCATTTTTACGATTTTTTGAGTGCCCCTGGGTCGCGTCTGCATTTTTGTTTCTCTCATTCTCTCGCTTATTTTGTTATCGTTTGCTTTACAACGACCTTCTGCCTGATGTTTATTTGTTTTTGTAAGTTTCTTACAGCTGCATGCACCTAGACAAAGCAGCAGGCGACTCTGTCTGTTGACTGCTATCTGCTGTCTGTTGTCTGTGAGTGTGTACGAGTATGTGCTTCCGTTTCCGGCAAAAACTTGTAGCACACTTTGCTGGGTTTGCTGTTGCCCTGCATGTAGTTCATACGCACCGTGGACGCGCAGCATGGCAGTTAAACTGTAATTGACTTGGGTTATGTTAAATTTATTGCCAGCCAGCTCATTCGCTATTGCCACTGCCAATGCTTATGCATGCAAATTGTCATTGCAATGACGTGCAAGTGTTGCTCTATTTTTCCTTTCACACTCTCTTCCTTTTTCATTATTCCGCATTTTTGTGCAACACTAGCGTATTTGTAACTTGCGGAATATTGTTGGTGTCTGCCACATGAACTGACTGGCATTCCGTGTTTATGAAATGAAATTAAATTTGCTTTTTACATTAAATTTCTCTCTTTCCGGCTGACAAGTGCGGGTCTATATGTCGGCAGCTCTATTTTTCTCGTCGTACTCTTATCTTTGAAGAGCTTATTGTTGTTCCCGCTTACAGCACAATGTAACCTTGTGTCTGTCATTAGGACAACTTCCACAATGAGTGCAAATAGGAAAAGTACTCGTATCTCATAGACAAATGTGCACTTATTATAGCTAATAACTCATTTTTACTGGCTATTTAAATACCCTTATGGGTTTTTATCTTTATTGGGACAAATGATTTGCTTTATTTGTTAAGAGTATATGTAATAGAAACATATTCTGTATTGATTTGTTTCGATTCGATTATTTGAATAAATGATTTGAATAACTTAATGTTAATGACGTCACAGGAGCAGATTTTTTGACACTTAAAAGATTTGAAACAATAATGATTATCTTTTGACGGCTTTACTTTAATGACATATTTTAATAAGAAAATAAACTAATAAAAAGTAGATTGTTTAACTTTACCTCAACTTTATCTTTATTATATAATATGTCAGAAATGTTCAATTTATTTAGTCAAGGTAACATTTATGTGTGTATTTAGGTTATCTTTGATTGAACTTTTATCTGTTGTTATTTTACAAGAATTCCCTTTGCTAAATACAAATAAGTATGTATCAAAAATCATAAGATACGAGTACACATTGTCAACAAACAGGACATCAGATATGCCTTTGAGCACTGATTGTGCTTTGGCAAGCACTCCAAAATAAACAAAACAACAATAACAATAGGCTGGCAAAACAATTGTGAGCTCCATGCTTGTGGTATGTGGTAGTTCCCCTTCAGTTATTCTCATCCCCACTCTCCCCTGGCAACGTCTGCACCCGCTCCCAGGCCAGCTTTGCAAAAATACAAATCAATTAGGCGTTAAAAAGAATATACAAAATGGCAGGGGTCCCAAAAACCCAATCCCTCTAGACGAACAAACACTCTGAAAGACATATGTGCATACGTGCGTGTGTGCGTATATGTGTATGTGTGATTTTTATTTATTTGCTACTCCAGGATCCTTGTGGAAGCCCTTGGCGACGCCTTCTTAATGGTTATCAGTGAAAACGCTATTAACGCCACGTTGATTTATTGCAATTTAATTTTGTTTCAATTTGGCCATGTTCGAGTATTTTATTTCACAAAATATGTGCAGACACGATTGGGGCGTGGCCAATCGCTTAGATGCCTGGGCGTTTAGTCCTTTGGTTATTTATAGCGCCGGGCACATGATTTACTCTTAATGGCCACCAACTGGAAACTTGCCCTAAACTTTGTTTACAGATTATCCAGCAAATGTAGAAATTTTTATGGCCCGACAATAAAATGACAACATTTTCGTATTTCGATTTTGTCTTTAATTGATTTGCTTGCCTATTTTATTTTTTATGCTTTTTTTATAGGTTTAATTTAAGTGCCCGATAACTTTGCAAATTTTGCGCTTTTATTGATCATTTGTTTTCGATATTCTCAGCTATCGTGTTCATCTTTATCCTCGTATTCAAAAGCTAAAGAACTCTTTTAGCTTAAACAGCCCAACTAGCGTACAACAATTTAAACTGAAAGAAAGTCGAGTGAAAGCATCAACTTTTCGCCTTTGTATGTTTTACATATAAAGTTGCGCCTTTGTC
The DNA here is from genome assembly GCA_037043405.1 of Drosophila subquinaria. Lineage (NCBI taxonomy): Eukaryota > Metazoa > Arthropoda > Insecta > Diptera > Drosophilidae > Drosophila > Drosophila subquinaria. The sequence continues at coordinate 237,025 of JBAMBL010003111.1, read as the reverse complement.
TATGCTACACATCTTGGCAGGTCCTTAGCAAGTCCTCGACGAGTCACATAATACCAGTACATGTAAGTAAAGTTGTACTAACGATTCTTGTAGTTTCGTTTTATACCGAAAGACAGACTTCAGTCATTTTCACGCGATATTGATGGATGGTTGATTAACTTTAAACGTGCTTATTCTTTCTAGCGGCTGCTGTGCGTTTCCTTGAACTTAAGCTATGTTTGTTTAAAAGGAAAGTCATTTAAATTAAATTAAAGGTAAATAGGAAACTTAATCAATTGCTTATTGCAGCTTCACACTTAGTTACCCACACAATCAATTGGAGCTTAAATTACCACTCGGTATTTGTTGGAAAAGTTGGCAACCCCTTCTAATTGTGTAAATTATCCAAACAAAAATATAGGGTTCAAAGTTCAAGCGTGACAAATAAACAAACAGTTAACTTTAATAGCCATTTCCCCCAAAGCAGCCAGAACAATATTCATGGGAATATTTGTGAAATTAACACTTTTACTCATTCTTGAAGTTATTTCGATTGTTTGTATATCGTTAAATTTGACAAAATGCCTCAAACAGGGCACTGAAAGGAAAAGTAAAGAGTAGGGTATTAATGAGAGATGCCAAAGTCAAGTCGCAAATTATTGTAATTAGTTGGGAGAGTCGTCTATTGATTTTGTTGATCAAGTGACACTTGGGAATTTGAACTGTGAGCTTGTTCTTAGCTAAAAAGTGTCAAATATTAATGATAAGGGAAGGAATTTCAAAGAATCATAGAGAGATGGGTCGTTGAACTAAAGTCCACGTGGCGGATGAGCAATGAACTGTGGAGAGTCAGAGGCCGTGTTAATGCACGGTTAATGAGTTGCCAAAAATCAGTGAAGCTGAAAAGTCACACACCAAATATTGAACTCAAATCAAAGCAATATTAAAGTACACTTTAAGATACAACATGCGGAAGTGCATTGACATTGGCAAGGAATAAATAATATGAATAAGATGACTATTTCATAAGGTTGTCCAAACAACGAGAACAACAACAATTATAGCAACATAATCGAGAGCACGCACAACCGCAGAATCGACGAGTTGAGCTGGACACGACTAGATCTTGATGGCAACAAATCCTAATGTTTATAAATCGCTATGACGCACATACAGCTCGTCCAGGCGACGTGCCAGATAAAACTCTTGTCAAAATGTATTTTATGGCCAGCGGAGCCTTGCGGCTTGCCTCGTCCAATGTTGCACGTTGCTTTGGTCTGTCTTTCTCTCTTTTTCTCTTTCTCTCTCTCTGTCTCTCTCTCTCTCTGTGTCTGTGTGTTGTTAATAAAATTGATAGTGCCGACCATTTCGTTATTTGGCTAAGGGCGAATAATGTTGTTAACTCATTTTTCGCCTACCAGTACACTCACTTCCCACGGGTAACATTCGAAGCATTTGTTGTCCTTGCGGTCATCTTATTTTGTCAACAACAGTGGTGCGCTGGCTAAATGCAATTAGGACCAACTATGCGAGTCTGTGGCTGTCGCCTCGACAAAATGCTTTAATTTGTGTTAAAGCACTGCATGTGTAATTAATGCCACGCCCTCCTCACATATGCTTATTTACAGCTCCAAGTGCTGGCCAAATACTTCAAGCCCTGACACAATAAACAAGTTGCCAGCTCAGCTCAGAACAGCTCCTCTTCTCTCTGCCTCCATTTCCATCCTCCATCCTTGTCGCATGCGAGTCTGTTGTCCTTGCGCAAATTTACGCTCACAAGCCGCTTAATTCTGCTGCCCACTGCCACAGCATTGCCAACTTGTGGCAAATTAAATTGTTAAAAGGGGAGTAAATGTCTCTCTCTCAGTTTCTCTCCATTTCTCTTTCTCCACAGGCCAACAACTCACAGCCTTCAGTTAATGATGACGCTTTGTGACCGCTAAGCGTTTAACCTTCAGACACTGTGTCGTCGAGACATGTGTTGTATACATACATATATCCTTCGTATATTTATATATGTATATATTTCGCATTATATTTTACATTTACTTTCGCTTTTATGCTTTTTACACATGTTTAATTTTACTTGGCAAATGAGCTTAAGACACATTTTGATGGCAGATTAATGAGTTCTCGTAAGCAACGCCTTTAGCTTAATCTTATTACTTCATCTGACTAACTCGAATTGTTGCAATAAGGAACATCTTTTAAACAGAATAAGATAAATAATTACAAGATAATTAAGATAATTTTGTTATACTTCTGACATGAATTACTATTTTGAAAACATTTGCAAAGTTCAGTCAACTGCTTAAAATATCTTTAGAAGAGTATCATATAGCTTTCATAAATGGTTTCTTCTCCTCAACATACCAAAAGTATATAGCTCTATCCTATTTATAGCTGTATTTTATATAAGCTGTCTAAAAAAATTTCGATTAACGGCTCAAAGCAAAGGCCGTTGGCAACAAAGTGTATATTGCTGTTGATGCCTGCTATTGAAATATTAACAGGTAAACATATTTATTGAAATTTGTAATATTTTTTGTGTTACTTGACAAAGGGCCAATTATTGTTGGCCTTAAAGAGCCAAGGACCATTATTTGTATATCCATTATTTACTCATATAATGTATAATAAATATATAGCTCAATGTGACGTCCAACATGACCAGACTAAAAATAAATGTACAATATGAAAAACAAGTACTCCAGGTCCTTGAGACATCTGACGGCACAGAAGGCTCAGCAAGTCTGAGCATGCCACCCCAGGAGGCGGCATTGAGTAACAACAATCAGGGTCATTAGCGTCACAAACATATGTGATTATCTGGTCGAAAAGGCCTGGCCAGTGGGCGACTCTGTCTGCTGATTAAACTGATAAAAATGGTCAATGGCAAAATTAAATTTTTAAAGTTAAGCAGCAGAGTTTGTGCGTGCTTAGTGATCAGTTTTGTAGCAAAAGTATTCGCCCACATGCCAAGGAAATGGCCCGAATACGCACTTGTCATGGCCAGTATTAGTAAAGTGCTGCAAATCTGCTTCCAGGCTAAAGTATCCCAGCAAAAGCTAGCGCTCAGCGTACAAACAATACTCGGACGAGGACGAGGAGCTGCGTGTGCGGCTGCATAATATGCTTCGATTTCGCCAGCAAACAAACATAAAATGGCGCAATGTTTTCCTTTTCGCTGCTGGCTAATCGGACGTGTGTATGCGTGTGTGTGTAAATGTATTTGATTGAGTGGGGAAGCATGTGGAAAATTCCAACAGCTAGCAAAGAAAAGCACCATTCGCATCAAATGAAATTGTAGCTCATTCCACGCAGCCAACTCCATCGGCTTGGTCGGGATACGGACATACGAGTATTAGGAATCTCGCATATTGGCAGCACTGCAGTATTTGAGCTGGCCATGGTCAGAACTTGCTCGTGGATTTGACGGCGAACTGGCATATTTGACTTTGTGTAACCTTTTGGGCGCCAAAACATGGAGTATGGTGCAGTTGTAATTGGCATATCTGTGTCAGAGTCATCAACAGCTCGATGTGGCAGGATTAGCCTCCAGGGTGTGTGTCCTTGCGAATGCGAATGTGTAAATGGACTTGTTGATGGGTCACAATGAAACCAATATACTAAATCCTGATACAGTTTATTGTGCTAATTTGTAATACTCGACATCTATACGCATCCATTTATGACAATCTCTTCGTACTCAGGTTCCACGTGTCGTATACGCAATGTAAATGTTGTGCAAGCTTCAATATTTGAAATCTCCTATGATTTACTACTTGGCCTGTGCTTACATTGCATAACAAATCACATCATTTAGGTTGTAAATGTGTTAGATTACCATTAAAGCAATCCTCTGCAATCCTCAAGTAAATCAACACTTTCAAATCGGACCATATCCTTTTGCTGCTGACCCACGTCAGCAAAGGCACATCACCCAGAAAATAATCAAGTAAATAATACCGGTTCAGTAACCTCTTTATGCCAACAATTTTCATACCCTTTCATCCTGTAGCTTAGAACTGTGGGGACAGATTAGCTCCAACCCATAATCCAATTTCTCTGTCACGCAGACGTTTTTGAAATTTCTTATTTCTTTTTCTGTTTGACAGGCGAATATAATTTCATTTATTTATTTTTCATTTTCTAACAGCAAATTGTTTAGTCTACGAGCAGAGCGTTGAGCATCGATTATTCCATGTTTTAACTGTGCTGAATCAACAGGTAGATCTTGGAATTTTCTTCAATAAAGTTTTGTTACTTTGTTTTACTTAGCCAAATAGCTCAAATATCTGCACGAAAATCAAAGGAGTTATTTTTGTTGTAACTTCATAAAAACTTATTATTTAATGATTAAAATAAATTCATTTACTCATTTCATCCATGGTCACAACTTTGTGTAAATATGGTTGTTCTTTTTGGCACTTAAATTATCTCAGAATCATACTTGAATCAAATATCTAAGAGAGATTGCAAAACCAAACATGATTTGAGATGAAGATGAATCATATGCTCACCCTTGCGGTTCCCTTCTAGGAAGGGAACCCTCTTAGGGTTCTCGAAAAAACTATCACTCAAATCAATGAATGCTTCTGTTCTGGACCTTCTTTTGATTTTGGCTTTTTATAACTTTGTTTGCCAGACAGGAAGAAGAGATCTGCAGAGGTCTGTAACTTTACTCTTTGTTTGCCATATGTTGTCTGGCTTTTTATGTGGATATGGCTGCATCTCTTCCTTTCATTTTTGTGGTTCTCATTTAAATAAACCCAAATTTATGGCGTACACACACACGCACATTCTTTGAGCGATTGGCGCGTTTTAACTTGGCTTACTCTGCATACGAGTGCACAAAGGAGAGGGAGATGAAGGCAAGGAGGTTCTTATGGGTTGGAGACTATTTCCGTTCTAACAATGGCTGCTCGTTGGCGTGATTTATTCGACGCAGCATGTGGAGATTTCATTACGTTCTCGATGCGTGCTACATTTACTTGAGAGAGGTTTTCCTTTTCCCCATTTTTATAGCCAGGCAGTCGGCAAAACGGAAGTTTAGTTTAATCGAAGTTGTTGTCACGACTTGCGACCGCTGATTGATTGTCCAATTGATAAGCCAGCCGACTGGCATGCAAATTAACTTAAAGTTGCCACGAGATCTTCTTGCCAGTCGTCTGCTCAATTTTAATTTGCAGCTGGGAAACAAATGACATTTGCCTTTTATTATTGTTTGTCGTTGCCGTTTGCCGTTTGGCTCAAATGGAAGTTTGTCTCTTACATTTACCACAACAACAAAAACAAGAACTTGAGTAAAATTCAAATTTGTATCAAAAACATGGCAGCAGCTGCAACTTTTGCTGTTTCTCATTTTCTTCACTTTGTGGCAAACGAATATAAATACGAACTTTGCAGTTTGAAATCAAAGTCATTCCAATGCATCGCGAATGCGAGGGTGACATGAAAAGTTTTTTATATTAAAACAGAAGAATAAATAGGGTATTCTATTGGACATTTTTTTTTAAATTTTGTAAAGAATTCTTCTTTTTTTTCCATTATTTTAAGTATTTATTAAGGAAATTCCTGGTAACGTATCTGAAATTTGAAATTTTGAGGCCACCCACGAAACTGAACTTTTGAAAAAACAATTGATTTAAATAACGTTGATTCAAAATGCGCTGCATTGCCCGATGGAGTGGAGTCCCCGTCTTTGTCTTCTTTTCGATTTCAATGCATAAATTATTTGAGCAGACTCTGCAGATGTCGTGGAGTCTTGTGACACTTACCTCATAAAAGTAGAAGGAATTCAAGTTGTCCAATTCGCCCGCATGTGGCGACGTTAAGTTGTTGGCCGCAGTTGCTGCCGCCTGGAAGTCGCTGCCTGGGGACGTTGTTGTTGCTGTTGTTGCTACCGCTGCCGATGCTGCTGTTGTTGTTGTCATTGTCATTGTCACCGCAGTCACCGTCTGGGCTGAACTGTCGGTCGTTGGCGTCGGCGCCAACATCACGTGTGAGATCGCAGGTGTAAAATATGTCAGATTAACTGCAGCTTCAACTGGTGCTGGAGCTGCTGTGTCACTAAATGTCAACTGGCTGCCATTGGACGCCTGGGGAGGTGCCAGCATACCCGACGAGACAGAGGCCAGGGTATAATAGAGCGAGTTATCGAACAACCTCAGATGCAACATTCTGCTTATATTAGAAACTCGTCTTAAGAATGAGCCATTGCCACATCCAAATGATACCTGTAATTTTAAGGGTATAAATATTAATTATTTGTTTGAGAGAAACGTTAAGTAAATTAATAATAGCTTTGTCTTAAGACCCCCCGAAGTACTAGTATTTTAAACACACATACATAAATCCCAAGTGAAAAGATGCATAATAAACGCTTTAAGCACTTGCTGGCTGAATGCCAAACAGTTGCCTCTGCTAACATGGCTTTTGTGTGGGAATTCGCACTAATTCTGGGGTGTGTGTGTGGGAGTGTAAATTTTATATATTTGCCTGTTTAGCTGGATTAATTTCGGCTTACGACGCCAAAAGGCAGGTTGTGTACTGAACCTTGTTATAAACCTGGCGCCGCATGCGACATTTACAGGTGCCAAAGTTTGACGCCAAATAAAACTGGATTTTGATCAGGGTGAGCAGAAAAAAACAACCAATGTTCAACTTTTCAACTTATGGTGGGAGTAAATAAATTGTGGGCAAACTTTTATCAATTGTTAAATTTGTATTAAATTGTTTTATAAAGAGCAACTATGTAATTTAAGATTAATCAAAAATTAAAGGAAATGGATAAATATATCTTCAGATGAATATAAATGGGTTACTTTTTTAATGCTTTCAATTGCTATATTTGCACAAGTATGTGTCTGCAATCATAATTCGAATGATGTCCAATTAAACCCATATTAGCAACACTCTTACACCCACACAGACACATACTCACACCCACTTGGAAAGCGTTTAATCAGTGAGTTGGAACATCACGTATCAGGGTAGATTATCAGCATGTCACTAATTGAATTAAACATGTGCAAGTCTTGGGTCCTTTGGACATGCAACGGATTGTTAGATGTCCATGGCTGATAACAATAACCTAAACAATTAGCTTGTTGCCAACAATGGCAATGTCCTGGAGACACGCACGTCTCTATACCACAACAAAATAACTTCTGAACTTTCTGTGGCCTCAGAACTTATGCATGCATATGTATAGCTGTCTGTATGTTTTTCTGTCTGTCTGTGTGTCTGTCCGTCTGTCTGTCTGATGAGCGTCTGTTTATACACATCTGTCTGGTGTGACCTTTGACAGCGGCTTAAAATTAAAAACGTTACAATATGTCAACTTATTAGGCACAAACTGTGACTGTGGCTGCGCAGCTGCGGCAAAACGTGCATGAAGTTTGCAAATAAATTTCATTTTAAATTCAAACTTTGTAGCGAAGCATTTGGTCTACTAATGCGAGCACGCAACTATTTTGGCAATGATTTATTACTACACGCACCTCTGGGGAGGAGGCGTTCCCGCATAACCCGCGTGCCCGAGGGCTTTTGTGTTTTGCCTGCCTTCGCTTTTTGACAGATTCAATTTAGTCGAGTGTCTGCCACTTGGGAGGCTGCTGGCCACGCCCACATGTCACCACTTTCGATTCTTATAAATTTATCACTTTTTATAGCATTTTACATGCGCATAGTTTTATTTATTATTTTATTTTTTATGTCTGTTTACTTTCATTTGGCACATGGCCAAAAAATGCTTTGCAGCGTCTGTTTTATGCTTCGTTCACTCGTGCTATGTGCGAATGTCATCCATGTCTTTGCCCAAGTCATACCTCTTCCTCTCTTCGCCCTCTATTCCGTTCTCTGTGATGTGGCGCCCTTGTGGGTGCTGCCATAAAATAATTAGTCAAAATGCGCCACTAAAAAGTCATTTAAGTCCTAATTCTTTGAAGTGCTCCATGAAATATTGCGCAAACGCAGAGTTGCATTTAATTGTAAAATGTGTAGAAAAATAAATACAATTTTAAATGTCTTATAATGTAGTACAGTCTTAGTTTGATTCCAGGAAATTCTGTCATTTAAAAAACTAATCAACAAACGAAAAAAGTGTAACTTTAAGGTGAAATAAAATAGGTTGTCAGAATTTAGCTATTAGCTTTGACAGAAATACTAAATTTTTTTAATTTACAATATTCTAAATAAAATAAAATGTTCTTTGCACACATAATAATGAATAACTTTTTTAAGTAATTTTACTGCAATATATTAATTTCTATAATATTTGAACACTTGACGTAATATTTTAAATATTTTTTTTCTTAAACTTGTTTTGTGTGACTGACAATTGGCTATGCAAATCTACAGACTATATTTCAACATAGATACCGACTTATTGTATGCATATGTAAATTGGCGAAATCGCTTTGAAGAATTATTCAGTTCAACCCATTTGGACTTTGCATAATCAGTTTGGCATTAAAGTTTCAGGCTGCTGCTGTTAATGCGAATTTAATTTGCATGCAAAATATAAGGCAAAGCTTCTTTCATGCCATAGACCCGATTTGAGATTGAAGTAGCACGAAATTGGTAGAGAGACATTGGGAATGATGTCAAGACGCCGCTGAGTAAGAATTTTATTTTATTTGTTTTGCACTGCGCTTTGGCTCAGATTGATTGACATATTTTGACTAAGCTGTCAGCCAAAATGCAGACAGTTTCAGACAATACGAAGTCAAATTTTTGGTTCTTTTGCTGCCATTGGCAGCTTGTCGATGTTGTTGTTATCGCAATTGGCGTTAGTGTCGAGAAGCATTCAATTTGATTGGAGAAATCAGTGCACAAATCGCTCAAGTGAATGCAAGAGCACTTTGGTTTTGTTGGCTTTCCCAATGATGTTAAAGCTGAAGCTGAAGCTGCTTCTGAAGTAGCTTAAATTTGACAATGGCAAATGAACAACTTTAAAGATACTCGAATGGACACAGAGAAAAAAGAGAGAGATATAGTGTGCAATCAATGCAAAGCTTCTTGCATAGAATCCGACAATCTGGCTATCAGACAATCTGACAGCTTAAGGCAGCCACTTTTGCCTTGCTTTGTTGCTTGCTGCAACAACATCCATTGGAACTTTGTGCAACGTTGCGTATGCGTCATAAAACTCGAATGCAGCTGTAGCTGCTGTTGTTGTTGTTGCTTACTGCTTTCTTTACTGCCACTTGCACCATATTTATGTATTGCACATATTCTTTTTTGTTTTTTCTTTGATGTCAACCGCTTTGGGTATGCCATTAAACCATTACGTTGTCTGCTGTTGTTGCTGTCGCTGCTGCGTTGCTTTTAATGTGTCCTGTGACAATTGCCGAGCACATATTGCCGAGTGGCGGAGGACACGTCGCGGCGACGCCATTCTGAACCAACATGAAAAATTGATTTCATTGCAAAAATATGGCTGCAACACAGTCGGGGTACCAATTTTATTGGGTCAACACATCGTCCACGTTGTATCTGTTGTACCTTCCCTTATAGCTATACTTTTTTTATTTATTTTTAACTTATGGTTTGCGTTATGTTTATGGCTGCCCCTCTGCAGACCTCATCATATGTGCAATTGCAGTTCATGGCAATCACAGCAATAACGACAAAAGTTTAGTATTTCATTTCAATTTTGTGGAGCGTGACGAGTGTTTGTCGCATAAAGGATAATTGGCAGCGAACAAAGCCACAGCACAGATATCATTTCTATATTTTTTTGTTTGCTCTTCTTAAAATAAAGTCAAATTTCATTCTTATATAAACTTGCTAAGTAAGTAACAAACCACAAAGAATATAGAAATGTTTATTTTTAAATCGGATTGGTGGCGTGCCTTTGTCTCTCAGCTGATTTGAATACAGTCTCTAGAGTCTCTGTCTTGGAAATTTGAATTCTTGTAGCGTTTAGTGTACATTTTGAATGCTTTTAAATTTATCCAAATTATCATGATGCAAACTGAACTCAAATGACTTCTTCAACATTAAATATAAATATTTCAATAATCCAAGCCATTACAATTATTATTAAGAATCGACCATACAGATTATGGCATCTTAAATTTTATTTGTCTGTAACAATAAATGTGGTATGTATGGTATACAATTCTTTTGGAGGTTACTTATTATGTGCTTTATAGCTTATCTCTTGTTAAACACAATCTTTAAATACCAGAGACAGTTCTCTGCTTTGGTAATGGCAGATTTGAGTTTGTCCTGCTTGCTAGCAAACACTTAGAGCCTGTTAATGCGACTGTCGCGCGACTTAAGTAGCCACTAATTTGAAATCCAAATGACAGGCAGACATAGTTGCACGTTAAGCCGAACAAAACCTTTGGCCTATAAATGCTTGGGATTCAGCCAAGTCGGCTCGTTATGCTGTCTCGACGCCAAAAGCAAATGAAATGTTTGTATACCCTATATTCTAAATATATAATGGGGTATATTACAGTTACAGAAGCAAACTATAGTTTGCATGTTATGGTTATTTAATACTGCGTAGCATACTTGTAGGCTATTTCGGCATTGTTGATATACTTCAGTTAGTTCTCTATGGTATCTATGCGTCGAGCACTCAGCTATACCAAATGTTCCTAGTTGTTTAAATGGTGTGTAGAAGACGCAACAAAATTGAAAAGTTTGTGGTGCGAGTTCGAAGTCAAACTTTTGCCTCGTCCTGTGCCTTGAGCTTCATTCAGAGTTCCCAATGGCCAAAATGCCGACGCGTCTTTCGACGTGCGGCATTGAATGGCATTTTATTTTATTATTACACACAGGTGCTTGTGCATTTATATTCAAATTTGTAGCACCTGTAAAACAGTTTGGAAAACAATGAAGACCATGCCAGACTAGACCAGAGCAGTCGTCAGCCAGCCAGAGGGCGAAGGGGACTTGTAGAGGGCGTGGCATCGTTGTCTGGCAGCTGGGCTGTCATCTGCACACACACAGCATGTATGCACACACACACACACAGCTGGTATGTGTGTGCAGCTGTGGCCATTTGGCAAAGTTAGACAAATATAAATGTGTAACACAAATCGCATCAAAACATTTGCCACTCGAGCTTAAGTTTACATGGAGACGCAACGGTAAATTTTAAGTTAGCACTCTTTATCAATGGCCAGACATTATGAATATGACTTGGCCAAAAAGTTTTTGGCTTACACGTGTCTGAGAAGACTGTTGGTTAAGGCGCTATACATGATTTTGCTCTCTAAGCTGACTGCCAAACCGGGCAGCATTTAATATACCAACTACGACAATTCCAATGGCATAAGAATAAAAGAAAACGTATAAACGAATAAAAAAAGGAAAATGCGTATACGACATGCTGCCTAGACATTATGTGTGGGCGTTGCTTTTACTTTTGCTTGGCCTTGCATATTCCTGGGTTTATTTAAAGCCGGGCTAAACAAAATAATAATAACAGAAAGAGCTAGAAATTGATAAAGCCATGCCAGTGCCGATATGAAGCTGATTTGTTATTAATTTCATCCCACACGAAACACGTCATATATGTATATATTTTACACTTATTATATGTTCTTATCGGCGTCTGTCTGTCAAAATGTCAACAGCTAATGTTGTTTTTTATTTTCTAAAGAAACTTGTGTGTGGCTCGAGGCCAAATAGCAAACATACATTGCGTATGAATGACATTTGTTGAAATTTAAATGAAAAGCTCATGTAAATTGATACTTTAACAATGCCTTGGGCGATGCATAGACTTGTCTGTCTGTCTGTTTGATCCGAGCATTAAGTGGACTTTGCTTGTCAGTCTTCGAACACTTTAAGCGCCTGCCAAATGACCACCCACACAACCAGACCCATAGTTGCCAATGCCGAGGACGAGATGGATGAGAACGGGGAGACACTCGAGTGTCTGAGTGTGGCATTTAAGCGCCTTTATTGAATGTTTACATAAAAACGATTCGCACCTGAGCGAAGTGGCAAAAAACAAAGGCATAAATTAACTGAAATAATTAAATTCATAGGAATAAATGAATGAATGAATGAATAACCGTCGGATGCGGGATGCAGCCTAGCCCGGCTCATTTGGCCAAGCCTATTAAGTCAATTATAAATAAATTATGCTGCCTTCAACAAATACTTGACTGCCGAGCCTGGCGCTAATGTAATCGGTCCAGAAAGGTAAAAACGGGTGGCGTTAATTAGTGTGAGTGGGGGGAAATGTCTGCGGAGGAGTTGTTATTATTATTATTTATGTATGTCCACGGTATGCAGTGCAGATAATTGCTTCACTATGCGAATGAGTTGTGAGTGTTACATAAATTCTCTCTACCCTGACAGGCCACAGAGCAAGTTGCCTTCAAGCAGCTTCCAATCTTAATCAGTCTTATAAAATTTGCAAGAATTGTATAATTTTCTAGAAAAACCAATAGAAGTTGTTGGTGCTAATTAAACCAGTGCTTCGGGCTTAGTCAGTGCTCAAAGCAGTCTGAGTCTCCACTCAGTCAGTCAGACAGAGGGACAGTTGTGAGATCTGAAAGATAGACAGCTAGTCAGATACGAAAATACACCATTTACTTTTACATATATATATAATACATAATTTATGCGGTACACAGAGCTGGAAAGCAACGCCTTTTGTGTTAAGTAGAATTTTGAACTTGACTTAATTAGACACAAATGCACAAAATAGCAAATACCACAACCAAAACTCCCTAGCGACTTTCAGATTTGAACCGAATGGCAGACAAAAGGCTAAAACTCTTAAACATAACAGAAAGCTAACTAAAAATCAATGAAAATTTGTATGAATTATTTTTATATCAGAAGAAACAAAATTTGTTTAAGAATATTTGAAAGTATTTTATTTAACTGACTATTTGCATACTTATTATTTAGCTAGAAAAAAGCTAAGTGCGCCTCACACAGAATGTATGCGTTTGTGGCTTTGACAAGCCCAGACGTTGACTTCGACTTCGACTGCGACTCAGACTCAGTCTCAGACTGGGAATGAGACCCATTCCCGAGTCACGAGTAAAAGGCCGTCGCGCGTTAATTAATCAAAAAACCGTAGATGTTGCTGCCAGCGGCTGCGACTGCTGATTTTTGGTGGTGCTGGTGGTGCTTCTGCTGCTGTACGATGGCTGGTCAACGAACCTTGTGCAGAAACAGTCGCTGTGTGCAAGCAATTAAGAGAACGGTAGCCAATCAAAGTGCATAACGTTCAGTTGACTCGAGTACAGCATGCGTATTTAATTAAATGCTAAATAATGAATATAGCACACGTAATGTCAGGAAATGTCACAATGAACTTCTCAGTCAACATTGTAGTCTTCTTGTAAATATCAGAAAAGCAATATTGCTTAACGTAAACAAAACTTGCCTTTGCAGGTCAACGGGTCATGAAAAGTGGTAAAATTGAAAGCTCACGAAAGGAAATGGACGCGACGCGACGTGGGCGATGGCAAAAAAAGTTAAGAAGAAGACCAAGCCAAGCCAAGCGACAGACAAGTCAACAGCCACCAAAAGAGAATCAGAGACACAGACACATCGAGACAAACAAAAAAGAGATGCAAATAGAATCAACACCTACAATAGCTGCGACAAAAGCAGAAATAGGTAAATCACAAATTTCTCTTGTTTTGAACTGCAATGCCAAAAGTCGCTTTGCCACATGTGGCATGGGAATATCAAGCTGCGAATATCGCCGCCTTTTTTTGGCAGACCTGTAATTAGAGTAGAGCGGGGGCTGAGTCAGAAGACTGGGCGTGGGGACAAGCGAGACATAGCAGCAGGCAAACGTATTTTAATTTGGCGAAATGTATAAATTTAGAAATCAAAGACCTTAAGCTTAACAGCGATTTTGTGTGTATATACCCTCTACTGTAAATATGATGAGGTGTATTTATTGTCATGTAGTAAGTAAAATAGATTTGATTTAAGAAACGTTTAATACTTTTCTATTATGGTACACTGTTTAGTTTGGTGTAGAGTTTAATGGGATAAAGTTTTATTTATATATTATGCTTAACATGATAAAGTCTATAATTAATCGCATTTCAGCTTTGGGAGCCAAGTATTTAATAGTCGAATAATTGTCTGGAATAAAATTGTTGTCAATCAGAGTCGGTCTGCCAATCAGTCAGTCAATCAAGTCAACCAATCAGTCAACCAAGTAAACTCAACTCGCTCAGGTGTAAAATAATTTGTTTCGTTCTTGCCAGGGCATCGAATCAATAGTCGTCGCGGTTGCTGCAAATGTCATTTATCCAGCCAGACGACGAGAGAAAAGTAACCAAAATCTGTTCGATTTGATGCCACTGCAACTGGCACTTGACACTTGATGGTGTCATTTTGTACCTGTTCTTAATGCCGATTAATTGCCATCGTCTGTCTCCTGCGACGGAGTCATCTTCTCTGAGTCAGAGAAGACTGCAACCCATCTTCGTCTATGTATTTTGCCTATGCCCGTCACGTACGCGACGACTGGGCTGCAAAGGATTTTACTCCTTTCATGAGAGCTTAGCGTACATTTCTCCCCACTGTTTGCATACCTCGACATGTGGCATGTAATCTTTGATTGCCGCACTTTATCCATAAGCAAAATCAACTCGAGGTAAATAGAATTGAGTGTGGAACGTGAGCGTCAAATTTGTAAGGATAACCGGTAAATGTGTTTAAAATAGAGACAAAATCTTAACCTTATCCAATGTTATCACCGACTTTATCTTCATTTAGTTACGTTGATTATCATTGACAAAGATTTATTATTAATGTACTAAAATACAAAAATTAGTAACAGTAACCTTCAGTCCATTGAAAATATATAAACAATGTCTAACCAATGAAACTTATATTGTTTGATTTTGTACAAAGCTATTTCAAAATTTTTAAGTAGGAAAACTCTGAGGATAAATAATATAGATTTATATTTTTCGTGTCAAGTTCTTAAAACGATCAATCTAAGCCCAATATAATATTTATTACTATTGTGCTTTTATTAGAGCAGTGAGTTAAAATATTTCAGAAAAGCACTTAAGTATTTTCAACTAAATGTAATTATTAAACAGCATCATATCCTAAATAATTGATAAAATTTCTTCTAATAAATTGAAACCCACTCTGGCAATTACAGAACAGAAGCATTTCTTGAAAAATCTGTGGGCGGCATACTTGTAAGTGAATCAAGCCCTAAAAATCCTTATTTTATTCTTACTTTAATTTTCTACCCACACTCTCACACAATCATAGAGAGAGCAAGGACTAGAGATGGGCATGGGCCTCCTTTTTGAGGCACGGCACGGCCCAAGCACGGCTGGTAAAAACTGAGGCCCAACACGGCCCAACACGGGATTTTTTTAAATAGGCACGGCACGGCACGGGCACGGCACGGCCAAACACGGGCGCTTTTAATAAAAAAAATTTATTCATTTTTGTCATCGTGGCGTCACTTTTTTATTATAATCGTGCTATCGATGTTGTAAGTGTTCGCAAATTGTGCGATACATCGATGAATTCTACAGCTCAAGCTGACAAACAAGCGATAAAACTACGCCAACTTATCGATAGTACCATATTTAAGTTCAAAATCTGTACCGTGCCTACCGTGCCTCCCGTGCCTACCGTGCCTACCGACTTAGGCACGGTAAAACACGGCAATTTTTAATAAGGGGCCCAACACGGCCCAACACGGATTTTTTTTAAATAGGCACGGCACGGCACGGACACGGCACGGCCCATGCCCATCTCTAGCAAGGACGCATTGGCCAACTTTTTACATTTAAATAAGTTGCACAAAAGTTTATTTGCACTCGAATTCAGTATGTCTGCGCAACGATCAAGTTAGGCGAATGGGCGAGTAAGAGAATAACAATTTATAAGAAAAGAGTTGGTTGCACTTTCACTTTAACGGTACTTTAGTTAGCGTTACGCATTATTCAGTGAGTAAACCGAAGATTGAAGAAGATGCACTTAAGTGGCAATCATAGTTGTATTTGTATTGTCGCAGCAATCCGTTCTCAAGTAATTGCTTTGAGCTTATAAAATATGGCATTAAGTGAAAGAAATACAAATGGCAAAGTGGTTTGACTGCCAGACTAAACTCATGGCTTAAATACAGGCTTTAAATGATGATGAAATTTTATATTTATGCTTTTCTAAATGCCTGAAGTCTATTTATCTAACAGCTATATTTTACATTTTATTGGCAACGAAAATATTTGGCAAAATAAAATGAAATTGCATTGCAACTGAGATAGTTGGGGGCCTTTTCAGAGCGTTTGACAGACTGGTTGAATGGTTGTCGGCATGAGTGCATGACTGGATGACTGCATGAGTGCTTGATTGCCTTACTTCGCACGCGTGCAACATGTTAATGAGCTGTAGTTCCATTAGCAAATTGCTGTTTGGGGCTTTCTTTGATTGCCGTTGCTGTTGCCTTTGCAATCGTTGTCGTCATTGTCAGGGAAATTATCAAAACTTAAATGCAGGTGCTCGTGCTGTTATTGTTGCTTTAATTTTCATTGGATTGGCCCCTGACAGCAATTCTGCGTATGACTTTTCCAGACTTTTCCCACGTCCCATCCCATGAAAGCAACAATGAAGCAGGCCAACTGAACAGATTTTTGCTGACACTGCTATTGTCAGCATTGACAATGCAGTCAACCTGCTCTGTTTATATACATACTCGTATATCTCTGCTTATCAGGACTGCCAGTTCAACATCACACAGGCCCCAATTAGGCAATACAAAAAGGTTTAATCATGGCAGTGATAAAATTGTGAAATATGTTGTGGTTTTTAGACCGGGCCACACAACTCACTGCCAGACGCAGATTTATGAGACATTTAAACTTGAATTTGTGGTTAAAGCCATGCGGGTAACTGGAATTGGCTAACACTTTATTGGCTAAGCGGACAACTTTAAGCTTTAATTACATAAAAACAACTTTACTGCAAAATTTGTGAACATGAGAGGAAATCCTTGACAGATTCATGTAAACCATCTACCGTTTAGTAAGTAAATTAACGTGTAATTAAGGTGTAAATTATGGCAAATAGTTTTCACCCAAATTATGGCTCATTTACAGTGGTTTTTACTAAACGTAGTTTACAGCAGTATTAACCGAGATTAGATTTGCTTAGTTATCATTCTTTGTGCATAATTAAGGTATTCACTTCTCATTCATTACTAAAACATATGAATAAATATGTGCTTAATGTGTATACGTATTACGTATACACAACGTTATGCAGAAAATGAAAGCCAAGAGGATTTTGCACACACACAAAACCCACACTGCCTAGTGGGTGGGCACACATGACGTATGATTAACGTGGCTGCCAAGGGAAACTGACGCTGCAGCTGCAACTAAGTATATGGCTTAAATATGTATGGTATATATCCATGTCTGTTGTGGTTTTTATTTAAATCATATAAATTATTATTGCGCTTCACACGGATTGCAGGGATATGAATAGCACTTAAAATGATATGAAACTTCCATTAAAATTATTAACAATAAAAAATTATTGTAATGTTAAGCGCCTAGCGATTTATAAGTATGCATAATTGCATGGCCAATAAAAATTAAATACGCATTTAACTGTCAAGCGGCAATTGTTGGCCTCAAGTGCAGCCGATAATTAAGCTCAACGTGTTAAGAGCGCATAAATTATAAAGTAATGAGCAAAATTAAATATCTCATATGAAAATATCACTTAAAGGTCCGTTGAAAGTGGTGATGGCCTGAAATTGCAAGCCATAGCAAAGTAAATGTCGTAGACGGGACAACCACCCGCCCGGTAAAATGGCTGGGGCATCATTAAAAAAGTGCCGTGCACAGTATAAAAAAAGAAATAGCAGAGAAAAATAAAAAGGGCGGCAGACAGCCAGAAGACAGGCAGACAATTGGACACCCAGACATTCGGCACATTATTGGTAATCACAATATTTATGTGCGTTTAACGACACGACAGGCAAAATTGTTGAAACAAATCATTGACAGCTGACACAGAGCAAAGCAGAGCATTCACACACATTTGTGGTGGTCTTCATTTCACAATATTTTCATTCTTATCTTACTTTTACTTATGTTTTTTTTTGCATCTTTTTGGTAATTTGGCAAATTTTTTCTTTTACGAGACTTTGCGTACAATAAATCAGTTTTTTGTTTCGAAAAGTAAGAAAAAAAAAAACACTCAAGAAACTGGCTAAGACAAATCTAACTCCTCTGACAAGTAATCCATTACAGTACAATATTAAAGGAATGTGTACAAATTTAAATATTAATGGAAAAATATCATGTTAAATTAAAAGCACAATATATCAAATAAATTAATTAATTAAATCTAACAGAAACTATTTTGTAAATGGTATTAAATAGAAATACTTAGTTTTATTAAATTTATATTTAAAAATGACATAAAATTGCTGCATTAATTATGAACAATAACATTTATTTGACAATTGCCACTTTGACTTGAACATCCTGCACATGAAATATAAAATTTAATTATTAATGGGCATTTTAAAAGAACTTTGAATTGTTGTGTCCTTTTAATTGCAGATTAAATTAGATTGATATTTTGTCTATCGATCCATTTCCCATTCCGATTAAGTTAAGAATTCAGGGTTAAAGAATATTATTAATCATAATTAGAATATAAAATGTAAATTTCAAAATAAATTGTATTTTTTTTGTAACTGCAACTGCTCAGAATCAAGTTTCTTAAATTAATTGCCATTTTCTACTGAGTATGTTTATAAACTAATGTAAATCCGTGTGCGTGTTTATATATTTCAATGATTACAGAGTAAAGAATAAAGAGTATTTGACAAGCACTGCATTTTTCGGCCTTGTGTTTGGAACTTGTTTTGTAATTTTTGTAATGCTGTAACAAGAGCAATTAGCAATATTGTAGCAAAAACATTTTATACTGTGTAAATGTATAAATGTAATTTACATTATGCAAAACAAAACGTTCACATTCCAGAAAAAGTCGATTAAAATTGTTTGCATGTTTTTGGCGTGCTGCCTATTAAAAGAGGACCGACAAAATTGATATTGAAATTCCCACAAAAATGCAACTTTACGAAAACTATGTAAGACGTGAACTTAACAATTAAACGGTTTACTTATTTGAGGCAGACATAATATTAATTGACTTGGGAGTGACCCAATTTTTCAAACAATTTTGCTTGAGTAAATAAGTTAGCCACACTTAATTTATAATACCAAAAAAACGGACACAAAAATTAAATTAGGCGACACAAATCACAAACAAATTCATGTTAAGCTCATTTTTATGGACTCTGATAAGACATGGCCGAACCAACCAGCAATTTAAATTGTATCTGTTTAAAATGTCTATGTGTGGCAGAAAACTGATGTAGTCGTGTGTGTTTAATAGAAAACTTCCTGTTATTCCTGCCAGCAGTGAAGCCAATGACATGTAAAATTTGTCAATAGACTTTTTTCAGAAAATACAGGAAATGTTGGCTTTTAAGGCTTTGAAACACTTTTGATTGTGTTTAAAAAGGAAGCGACTTGACTGCTTTGAAGTCCCATTGTACTGATAAGTGTACACAATAAATCAAGCGCGATGGATAGGCGCACGTGTGCGGAACAAATACAGTTTAATAGCATCGTTGATACCACAAAAAAGACTAGCCTAGAAAATAGCTCTTGTTGACTGTAATATACCTCGTATTCAATTCTAAAGTATCAAGAGATGATGGTAATAAAATGATAAGTACATTTAGTTAAAATAAACATCAGCAAATTTTGACCCGACTCACATTTACTTCCATAATCAAAGCCATTTTATCCCATTTGTATGAGTACAGGGTATATAAATACTTACAAATTACTCGTAGAAAAAATTACGCACGAGTGACAAACTAAATGCCGTCAAATGAAAAATGAGAAGGATGAGTCAGATAAGTAGCTGCTAAAGCTGCTAGTGAAGAGTATAAAACAACAACAACCTAATAAGCTTGTTAAGAAAATTGCATAAAATATGCCAGAGCTACCAATTGGAAATTGAAAATCAGAAGGAAGAAGCTGCCAAGCAAAACGGCACATACGAATGCTACAAATGCCATTTGCGATTTTACACGCACGTATTTCTATTTCTTTATGCCACTGAGCATTACGACTGCCAAGAAAAGTATGAGTTTGAGTTTGAGTAGTCAATAAGTACATATGGATATGAGTATGAGTATAAGTATATGTTTGAGTATGAGTGTGCTCTTACAAACATACGTGATCTGGCTGGTATTTCTGTTGCATACATCTCAGCAGCTGCCAGAATTGTTGAATTGAGTTTGGCTTTAACATTCCGTTCGACTTGACTGCCTCCATATCTAGCTTATCTCATAAGTTAGTTTTGTGCACTTGTATTCCAGGAACAAATAAAAGTAGTTCAACTGCAACTTTTCAGTTTTTCACAATGCATTGTAATGGTTCTCCTTGCTAAAACAATTGGATAGTTCACTGCACAGTTTTTGAAGCGTGGCAAATTGATATTTTATGAGTTTACATACTACATAAATTACTGTATAAGGTATTAGTATATTTAAGCTTTAAAGGCTTGCTGCTTTCCATACTATGTGTAATTGAAAGGAAACTGATTTTGGGGAATTGCCTTTTTGGCATCCGCGCAGTTTACAGCTGCCGTAAATCAGAGTTCGGCCTATCAACTTTGCCACACATGACCACGCCCACATACTTTAACATACGTTGTGCAAAGTGCCATATGAAAAACCACATGATTAGCTTGGCCAACGCGTCTGTGTATGTGTGTGTATGCTCTGTATGTGAGTTTGCCGAAAAAGACATTGGCAAAAACTTCGAGGAACAACTTCACATATGTTTCTAGCTTGTAGCTTCGTTTTTGTATGTCTGTGTCCGTGTCCAGCTAACAACTTCATAAATATGTCGGACTTGTGTATCGCATAACAACCCCTCCCTTTATTTTCATCCCTCTCCTCTATTGAACACTCTAGTTCTAAAACTTCTCAGCAGAGATTTGTGCGTGTCATCGTTCAAAGCGAAGCATTTTTACGCTTCCGTTCAACAACAAAATGGCATTAAACGCAGATCAATCACAATCTAGACACCAAACTGACCCACAGAGTCACAGGATGTGAGTTGAGTAGTAGTAGGGGCAAAGTTTGGGGTCTGTCCATAACTGACATTTGAACCTTGACGTACGCACTTTTATTCTCTTCTCTTTTTTTTTATTTTTTGTTGACTTGGAAAGTTGTTCTACCGACTAGCTTTTCTATTTTATTTTTTCCCCTGCAAGTGTGCAGTTTGTTTGGATATATTTAGATTTATCCGCTACACTTCACACAACAACGAAGAATGTTTGATTCTAAAGCCACTCTCTTGGAACTTTTTGCTGTTCTGCACAAGAATTTCCCCCAACAATTAGTTATGTAGCTAATTGGCAAAACAATTATAAAGCTTTAATAAATAACTGTGTTGATGATAGATGGCAATTTGGAATTTGTTTCCGTTCAGCAATTTCAAAATTGTTTGAAAATACGAAAGCCACAGTTTGGCACAGTTCAGGAAACAAATTGTAAACTATTCCATGCTGACAAAATGAACCGAAATTTTGTAGCCAAGTTGAGAAAACTTTAATAAAAGTATGTATTGATCTAAAAATATCTGGCTTGTGAATTTTTCGAACGAATTGAATTTAATTGTGGTTTGATTTAAAGAGATTCTTATTTAAATGCTTTATCGAGTCATTGGCATATCACATTTTGCAAACATTTTCAGCTGTTTTGTTTCGTTTGCGCCATAAATTAGATACCTACTCATTATAATTTGCGTATTTGATTAGAAATTCCAATATGCAACCACAATTTCTGCTTTCAAACAAGCACAGAAAATCCAAACAGATGCATATGGAAAATTCAGTTAAGAATTCAAAATGATTTAGTCGCATTCTCTGATTTAAATTGAGAAATATATATTGCAAAATTTTGACTGCACTTTTGACACATGACTCAAAAACTACTTAAATTAGCCATAGAGATACTCGTACGTGTTTAATTGAATACATGACTAAGTGGAAATCGTAGGCATTTGACAATAAGTTAAATTAATTGCTTGACTTTTCGCACGGCATTTGCATTAAATTCAAATGTTAAGATTAATCACTGTCAACTAAATATATATAAGTTGAACAGATACTTAAGAGCTAAGACTCAGTCCAAGGCATGGCGCTTATAATTGCGCAATGCAATGCGATACTCACTCAAGTATTTGCCGTGGCATGAATTGCAATTGCAATTTAAATTGCGTTTGACTTAAGTTCGAATTCGATATTGAAATTGAAATTGTTATAGTAATAGCAATTGCAATTTGCTGTACAAGTGTTAGACAAGCAACGCCAATTTGCACCAACAAGTTGTGATTTGCACTTCAATATTGCAATTTTGGCACGAAAATTTCACTTCGATGGCACTTGAGTCTCGATGACTTGGTTTTCCGAGATGCAAACAGATGCAGCTTGTCTTTCTGCCATTCAGTCTGTCGACTGTCTGCCGCAACACGTTTTGTATCTCAAAGATGCACACACGAGTCGACCAATTAATTGTTAGCCTATTTGCAACGTCAACAACTTTAAAGCGTGCTGTAAATCGGTTAACACCAAACAACGCTTCGATATTGACACTTCACTTCAGTTGGCAGCTAAATTCCACACGGTACATAAATCTTGAATCTCGTTATGGTCAATTAGCTTTTGGCAACTGTCCTTCCGTTTGGCAGTTGCACTTGGCTTTGTCTTTGTCTTGGACTTTCCGAAGGTCGTTACAACACTAAACACAAAACACTTTTCATTTGAACTTATTACGAATACTCGCGTTATTCCGTTGAGAGTTTTGACCGCGTTTTTCTTTCGGGCCACGCAGCATTAAGAAATTCACCGTCTTGCTCATTCACAATTTCGCATTGAACTGAATTTGTGTGTGGCATCGTCGTGCGGATTTTCCTGTTTGCTGTTGCTGCTGCCACTGCTGCTGCTGCCAACGCACAGTGGATCATTTAGAGAAAAACAATGTATGAAAATATTGCAATGCTTTCATGGAAAAATATTTATTATTTTGAGTGATAGAATATCGTTTTATAGTTATTCAGTTTGGTTGCTTATTAAATTGGCTGTAAAAATGTAAAACCAAATTTCATTTTTGACCAATTTATTTATTTAGTTACTTATTTTGTTTAGTACGAGTATGATTGAATACATCTTTAAATATTTTTTACTTTAAAAACATGACACCTTCTAAAAATATGTAATAATAATGCCAATTATATGTTGTGACCCATAGATAAATAATGCATTGATTTTTGTCACAATAAGAATGACCACTGTGCAGCGTCGACGTCGCTGCGCGCTGCTTGATTTCACTTCAGAAAGCTTTGCCGGTATCAAAAACCGAAACTGAAACAGCTGTTTTTTGTTTATGTTGCCCAACTGGTTTTCGCACACATGTTGCATGTCAATATGTTGCTTCTGCACTTGAATGTTGCACGTCAGCGGCTGCCACTGCACTTGATAATGAGGATGCGCACTGCCAACTGTAGTGCGTCAAGTGCTCAGTTAATATTTGAAATGGTTCTGGCATTTAATTAAGTTGTCTATGTCGCTAGCAACATTTGTTGTGCAACAATTGATGCCAGGCAACACCAAACAGCAAGCTTTCAGTATGGCAAAATCATGTGCAACATTTCGTTGAAGCTTTCTTATCAACTGGTTTCTGGGGGTAAATTTAATGTAAATGCTGGCTAAATTCGAGACAAGATAAGCAGCAAATAAATCAAATAATATATTATTATGATACACAGAAGAATAAATAAAGCACATATTTTCGATCAATGTATATGATATATGCTTTTTTATGTGACTATTAAAAAATCATTATTAATTCTAGAAATAGATTTTATTGCTTCAATAAAACGAATTATGCTTAAGATACAAAGTAATCAAAAATCCATCCCTCCTTTTTTTATTATGATTTTTATTCAACATTTAACTTTTTATTTATGTGATAATTGATTTGAGAGACGCAAAGCTGTTGACCCAAATACCAATGCATTTAATTCCATTCTGTGTTGAGCTTAACGCTGTATCTTAAAGATAAAAGAGTAATTCAAACACGCAGCTGATCCTGAAGAAAACGTGTACAATTATGTGAATAAGCCATAAAACAGTGTGATACAGTTAAATCTATTGTTTTTGAATTTAAATTGTGAATTCATGACAAGAAGCCATCAAAATACGAATATTCGTCAACAATCAAAGCCGAACAGAGCAATTTGTTATTGCAAATAAAATGGGAACAGCTGCGTTTATGAATATCGCATTTAAACTCAATTCGAACATGTTTGGAAACTTTGGCAGCATCGCATAAATAAGCGAAGTTTTTTTTTGTTTTTGTTATATCTGCTGCAGGCAAATTTATTGTTATAGTACTTATTTATTACGCACATTTAGTCATAAAGCACAACGCGGAGAAATGAGACAACGATTCTAGCGAATACGATGAATGCCGACAGTCGTCATGTTCCCCTGTCAAGTGGAAGTGCTTTAAACAACAGGCTTACCAAAGTATGTATAAATAAAAACGCTTAATTTAAGCAAATATGTAATCGGGTGAATTTGTTTGCACATAGCAAAATAAATAATATACATGCTATAAATACCCTGGAGAATTTACAACAATCATCATGAAACAAACAATTTTATTGAACATTATTAAAATATTTAGCTTTCGGGATAAAATTTTATTTTATATATTCTATAATACTTCTCAAGAATTTTGGAATTTTAGTAATACCCCATTAAAATGTGTTTTTCAATAAAAACAAAAATGTTTAAAAATATATTCTTGTGCTGTGTCGAGGCGTAGGTGTTACTCGAAAATAAATAGCTTGATCTTGGCGACAGCTGACAAATTTATGCATCTGAACGATACGTATATATAGTATATATGCTGCTCTGTCTGCTAATTGGCCAGCTCATAATTTTGGTACATAAATGTACTTCTTTATTTATTTATTTTCTTAAGACTTAACACGCTTTCTTTATGCACGCGACAATTTGCTGTTTATGAGAATTTCCTTGATGAGTAATGCGCCGGGGATTTACTTAGACCGTTAAATATCTAAAAAGATTAGAGAACTTAAGCTGATATGATTCCCGAAATGAGGATGTCGTTATTCATAAGTGCTTATGAGTAATATCTATTTAAATGCCAGTTGGGAGTAATAATACTCTAATTAACAGTTAATTTTCCCACAAGTCCAACAAATCAACAAACCAAGTTGATTTAAATAAGTGAGAGCATTACGCATGGCAAGGACATCAACTGCAACTGACACATTGAAACAAATGATGACCACACCGAGAGCATTACGGTCATGCCAACAATGTTACAAGTGAACAATTGTGTAGACAAATTTATATCTACCACACACAAACGCACGCATATACACACATACATATGCAATGTGGTCAACTGCAGCATGGAGCTCAGTTAACATCCAACCAACGGACAGTCTGCCATAGAAAATCACAAGTTATCAATATGTCGACTATCGTTTATAAGTACTATTTTTTTTATTATTGTGCATATCTCCTTCAGTGCGCTAAATAAATAAATGAACACACACACGCATATTTGCATCCTGTTTTTATATTAAATTTTTTTAGAAAAATAAAAGGATAAGAAAGACAAATTCTACAGTATAACCCATTAAATGATTGCCGTGTGCATTTCTGTAAGAGTCACTGTAATTGTAAATATACTTTAGTATCCTTGCTTATCGCGTGCAACAGATTGTCAACTACCTTATTATATACATACATAGACAGATATGGTGCGTGATGGTGCACCGCACAGCCGTTGCCCAGCAGCGTACACATGTCGTATGCGCAATTTGCATAATGAGCAAAGAATCAAAATGGAGCCGCATGTGCCATGGATTTCATTTCAAAGCGTCTCAAGGCTGCAAACAGGCCCAACAGCAGCCAACTGACCCAATTATGATGCCTTCTTCAGTTGTTGTTGTTGTTGTTACAGTCATTCTTGAAGTCTTTGGCGTCTGTAACCTGAGGCAAAGTGCGTTATTTTCAGAGCACAGACTTTGGATTTTTCTGCCTTAAAGCTATCACGTCGAAAGTGTAGCACTTAGACTAGCATTTAAAATTCCAAAAGCGTCCAAAGCCTGCCAAACGCTCAGTTGATACACCCGCAAATGTTCAAAGGTAAATAATCTGATAAAAATAAAAAATAAAATCGTTGTACATATTTGTCCTTATTATATGCGCAGATCCAAGAAGTCAACCAACCAAGTAACCACTTTAAACATCGCAATCAGCTGAACCAAAGCACCAAAGCAGAGCAGGAGTAAAGCAGAGCTCATTAACATTTTGATTTGAAGAAATCAAACAAACATTTCCGCCAAAATGAATGGCAACAAAAATTGAACCTCGCCGCATGTCATTGCCTCTTCACACTTGGCATACTAAATAAACATATAAATATATACATTTATGAAGTAAATGTAAATTTAAAACTCTCTCAATATTTTACCTATATTTAACTATAGTATAATAAATAAAATAACTTGAATTAGCTGATTTTTTTGTTAATACTCGTATATTGTATGTATTCCCTATTTATGAAGATATCAAAGTTGGCAATGGAAATAGGTTCATTAAATGAATTAGTTTATTGGCTGTCAAGTCATTTTAGCTTAACCCTCAGTTGGATATATACAAATGTGAAACAACAAAAAATTTTTATATTTATCAAGATTTTAGTTTACAAGTAAAAACTACATTCTGCACTAACAAAACCAAAAGTTTTGTTGATGAAATTAGCACACGACCAACTTGTTTCGCATAGCAAGTTGTGTTCCATTTTGGCGGTAAGTTTTTTCTTGCATTAAAGGAACAGGATATTTAGGGAAATCGATAGAATGGTGCGACCAAGTCGACGTAAGGGCATCGAAGAGGTCTATGGCACGAAACTGGAGGCCATGCCAACAAGCCGACCGCAGGCGATTCCTCAGCCGGGCATGACGAAGACGGCAACAATGCGTGTCGCTTCCTCGCGCCAAGGAGATGCGCGCACCCAGCGCAGTTATGTCACAGCCAATGATTATTATATTACCACGAATGTGCCGCTGAATGCCACCAACATGCGGACTGCTAACAGCAGCATTGTGACACAGCCATCGATATCGAAGACGACTCAGTTGCCGGTACAAATGCAGGCGGCAGCCACACAGGCTATGCCATATGGATCAGTGTCGAGCCGCCGGAGCAAGCAGAGTGCTCGTCAGCCGATGCAGATACAGAGCCAGCCGCAGAAGGTCCACTTTGTGGCATCGGATGGCAATAAGGGACATGGCCATATGCATCCACACGGCCACAATCATTCACATGCGAAGCCGATGCCCATGCAAATGACACAACGAACCGTCTACGCACAGAATATGGACATGGAACCCAATGTTGCCGAGCTCTCGGATAAGGATCTGTTGATATCAGCGAGCAATCTAAACTCGCGTCGGCAACACACGCACTCGCATCTTAACCAACCGCATCCACATCCACATCCGTTACAGCATCAGTTACATCAACAGCAGCAGTTGAATAACCAGAACAGCACTAACAACACCAATAATATGCAACACATGCACCACGCGCAGCAGCAGCATCAGAGTCAGAAGCATCAACAACATCAGCAGCATCAACCACACCAGCAACATCAGCAACATCAATCACATAAGCAACATCAACAACAACATCAGCGTCAGAATCATTCACAGCAGCATCGTGGAATGCAGTTATCAGCTGTTGCCGAGGAGGAGGATAAAGACGACGATCCCGAAGAGTTCTTTGAGCTCATACGCCAGACTGTAAAGACGGCTGTTGGCGTAAGTAATCCTACACAGAAAAGAAGAATCCATTCTGAAATTCAAGTTTAAATTACTTGATTTTAGCATGTATTTCTTCAGGATATTGTTCAATTAACACAATATGCGGGTAAAATGCCACCCACTCAGTATTAAAATAGTCAAAAAAGCCAAAAATATTTGATACAGAAAATCCCGTATTTAGTCAACCATTTTTTACTAAGCTTGGGTTGATTTGATCCCGTAATTCCGTATTTTTTTTCTGTTAAACATTTACAATTTCTACTCCCTCTTTTGCCCGCTAGACAACTATTTGTGATGTGGTCAGTCGAAATTTTCACGATTTGTCTAGCAAAATGGAACGCTTTTCGAATGAACTGAAGGTGACCAATGATCTTTTTTGTAAGCTGCACGATGATGTTACCAAAAGTAGGTAAATCCCTTTCAAACCTAAATAAATTTCTCATCAAAATCCTTTTGCAGAGGTCACGCATTACGGGGAAGAGAACACCCGTCATTTTCGATATCTGTGCATGAAATCGGAATACGACAAGATGTTCTATCAGCATCAAACGATGATAACCGGCAAGAACTCCTCGAACCAAAAAGTGGCCGCCGCATCGCAGGCGAATCTCATCCCTGCTGCTGCGGCGCCCACCAGAGTTGCTAAGCAGTCAGCTGCATTAAATCAGAAGAGTGTTAAGCAACAGCTGGCATCCGGAAAGTTGGGCCACGGCAATCTGAAGAAATTAACCAGAGAATGTGTCAAAGCGCAGAATCCTTGTGCATGTCGCAGTACTTCAAAGTCACCGCCCCAACAGCAGATAAAGGAGCAACAGTCGTCATCGGAGCAGAGCGTCAATGTTAAGTCCTCGGAGCTGGGCGTGCGTGAAGTGTTGGGGCAAATACAACGCTTTTGCACACAAATGCAGCTCAACGATCTCAAGGATGAGCAGCCCAAGTATAATTCAATGACTGGCCTTGGAATTTCCAACATTGAAATCAGCAAACACACAAGCTCCATTTCAGGACCTTTGGCTGTTGATCCCACTGGCAAAGAAGCCAAGGGAAAGTCACATATTGGTACTTCAGCAGCTGCTGGTGGTGATGCTCTCGATGCTGAGGTTGAGACACCCGTTGATAGCATGGACGAAATTGAGATTGACAACTTTCAGTATAGCTCCGATGAGATGTCTTCGTACAGTGATGATGACAGTGAAGTCAAATTTAGCGGTTCCAACTCAGCGCGAGCTCCACTGCAATCATCCAGGCCCAAAATTCCCATTCAACATTCCAACAAGGGCGCGGGTGATGGACAGTAGACAGTGGACAGTTGTTATTAAACCAAGATAACCAATTGCAAATTCTAAACACAAAAACAGCAAAACAATCAAACTGAATTAATTAGTATAAAGATTGAGTTACGGTTTAGTTTATTTGGATCGCGCAAAATTTAAATGACGAGTGCCAAGTGCAAATGGCGAAGAATGGAGACACCAGCATAGGTACAACAAAAATATGTTTGGATATTTTTACCAAATGAAATTTGTTTCATGCGTGTTAATTTTATTGATATGCGAAAATCATTAAAAATATTATAAAAATATAAATATAATTATAACTAAAGAGGAAGCTATATTTTTTTGTATATTGAATTTTGCAGTTCTTTGAAGTTCTTTGGAATTTGAAACAATCAGTCTATATATACAGCATACAATAAGATAGTTGCTTATATAAAAGATTTTATTTTAATTGTTTCCTAGACTTGAATTCTTATTGCTTTTAAATGCATTTGACAACTAGCAGACTTCAAAGCAATTTCTGTTGGTTGCTTAGTTGTTGCTTACTGCTGACCCATATAATGCCAGACAACCTGGTAAATACAAGTAATGCCCATTGGTGTCACTAATAACTGCTTAATATATATTGACTGAGAAATATGGAAGCGCTTACAACGCTAAGCACAAAGTGCAATGCATATGTCACACAGAGCTGACACAAAAACTAGGCATAATTGCAAGTCGAATGAATGACAGAATGAATAAATAAGTGAGTGAGTGAATGCGCGAGTAAGTGAATGAGTGAGTGAGTGAGTGCATGCAACAACACCCACGCACTCGAACCCCTAAACTTAAACTGAGCTCTTGCATTTTTATGGGCTTACGGCTGTGTCAGAACTGCGAGCGCTGCGGCCAAAACAGTTGAGACGGAAACGTGGACGTGGTCGTGTGAATGACTAACTGTAAACCGAGCAAAGTACCGTTACTAACTGCAAGAGCGTATGTGAGTGTGTGTGTTTGTGTTCAATTTGGTTATGTATGAGCAGATCGCAAAAGGCTTTACTGAATTTCGCATATTCCCCTTTGAAAATTGCATAAACAATTTGAACTTTTCGGGTGTTGCAAAATGTATCAAAACTGTCAACTGCCATGTCGCATGGCCCAATTGCAATTAAAGTGCACAAAGTCAACGGATGGACAGCTGAATCTAAATTAAACTTATGCAATGCCAATGACAAGTGCCTCGGGGCCAAGTGATTTGACTAGTTGCAAATGCAGCTTACGTTCACGTTGACATTAATTAAAAGTTTTGCGCAAAAGCCACTAAACCGGAAACGCGTACTAAGCAACGGCAACGGCAACGGCATTGCCAACAATGTCAATGCCCATTTGGGGGCTATAATAAACCGTTATTCTGCATACGCTTTGCCAGGGCCAATTTGCTTAGGACACAGCCAACAATGAACTGTTTTCAAGTTTAAAAAAACTTAATCTACTTGAATTGAACACAGCTAACTCTATTGCATTTTTAGCTGCATAAAAGGGAAAAATGTTCATATCTGGAATTGTAAATTGTCACAAAGTTCATCCCCTGTCGAACCCTATGAAGATGTGTTTGTTTCTGTGTAACTCAAAACCTGCTTTAATCAGCTGCCTAATTGTAATGACCAATATTTGAACTTTAAATGCCTGCCACAAGTCAACAGAAAGGGGTTGCAGCAACTCAAACATGTCATGTACAACATGTAAACAGTTTATATTTGTAATTATGGAAAACATTTCCACTCAAATTGCGAGCCGATTTGAGTGTGTTCTCGGTTGAGTGTGCTCGTATAACCATAACAACGGAACCGTAATGCCCAATATGTCGGCCTAAGCCAAGTTGGCCAAAACAAAACAGCCGAAACAGGTGCAAAGCACGACGGGGGTGTCTCTCTGGTCTTTCTGGAACAGCATTGGCAAAGAAAAAACTACGCAAAAACCAATAGAACATAATTGCAACGCGAGTTGGTCTGTTAACAATTTGTGCGGTGTCACCGCAGTGTTTGTTGCCGTTGCCTTTGCCGTTGTCGTTGGCGTTGTCGTTGCAGTCGCAGTCGCAAAGCTGCAACCGTTGGCAGGTGCAACGCAAATTGATTGTCTATCCGCAAATAACAAAATACAGAAAATAGAATACAAATAAAATAAAAATAAATAAATTGAACTGTTGTTGATTTTTGTGTGCTGTGCTGTATATTGTTGTGCTACGTCTGCGTACTTCAGTGGGCAAACATAAAAACGACAACCCGAAACGTTTAATTGACCCTAAAATTACTCAAGCGTTCAGTTTTGGTTTTTTTTTTGTTATTGTATTTGCTTTCGATTCTGGCTTTAATAGTCAAGCAGAACAGTTATATATGATAAAGAGACGTGTGTGGTACTCATAAAAAATGTCATATATCGTATATAAATGTTATATATTCGCAAACTATCGATTTATGTGAAATAACATGATGAAAAAAATAATAAAAAAGAAATCCCATGCCCCATTAACAAGCCAATTTGCGTGGAATATAATTGCGGGTCTTAATAATTTCCGCAAAAAATACCTATCGATTTTCTTTTTGTTGCTGGCACATTTTCTGCGGGCCACTTCCCAGTGAAAAGAAAATATGAAAACTAAAATATTGGCCAGAGCGCATTACTTTGCACTGATAGAACGGAAGACCCAAGAACAGCAGGAAGAGAACTGTGCCAAGCCAGAGCTTTGCCAGCTCAATGTGTATTTGTGTGTGTGTTTGTGTGTGTATGCCAGTGTCTGTGTCGTGTTAGTGTGACAATTCCTAATGCGATTAAAGTGCAACACTCTCCCAAAGAGTCCAAATGCAAAGCAAATTGACAAAAGCTGCAGAAATTGAAAGAAAAAATGCAAAACAATTTGTGAAGCTCCCAGTTGTTTTGATCCTTAGATTTTTTTTTCCCCCAGTTTTTTTATCCTTATTAATTTCAATAATTTGCAATATCTTCCTTTTAGCATAGAGCTTACTGTGAAAATAAAAAATGGTGCTAATTGTCTACCAATATTGAACGCTGTAAAAAATTGACTAAACAGAAGTTACCAAAATTTTCTACGAACATTTCTACGTTACATTTTTTTTATTTAACAATGAAGAGAGCCATGAGTGGCAAACAGCGTGGTTGCAAAACGACATTTCAGTTGGGTGAGTATTTTAATTATTTTTGTATAAAGTAGAACATAAATCTGACATGAATTTAAATTGCAATAAATAAAAAAAGATTCATTGAATATTGTGAAAATTATTGACATTAGTTAACATTATAAAATTAAAAATAATATTATCTGCAGACTGTAAACAGAAATTTGTAATTTTAGTTAGCTAGCTACTGTTGATATTTAATCAATCGAAAAGCTGCCTCTTACTAAAAACTTATCCAAAACTCTTTGCAGTGTCATTGTATCTGCTTATCACAGCACTCTGCATAGATCAATGCCATTGTGCTGGGTCTGGAGCGGACGCAATACCCACTAAAAAGTCGGCACCGCTTCGCATCACAAAACCACAACCTGTCAGCACCACAGTTAAAACAACAACAACAACTGCAGCATCATCATCGACAACCAACGAATCCAGCAGCACTGAGGAGCAACTGGCACCGTACATATCGTCGACCACGGAGAGCACAGTTGGGAGCAGCGATGCCAGCAGCAGATATGGCACAACTGGAGCAGGCAGTATGGTGCCAGAGATCTGCATCAATGGACTCCAACTGGCGGCCACTAATGCGGAAGGGGAGACAATCGTTCGCAGGCAGCACGAGCTGGTGCAGATTATTGAAGGAGATGTCCTGCTGAGTGTTCTAACTAGCGATCCTGCATCGGCGCTGTTTGTCATTAATCGCGTGAATCAAGCTAATCTTATTTCCGCTGACTTTGAAGTTGGTTAGTGTAACAATGAACATCCAAGATATCAGTTACTTAATAGATATTTGTTCGTTTTCTTAGGGATGCGTGCGATTAATGTGGACAATGCCAGTCTGGCCGAGAATCTGTTGATACAGGAGGTGCAATATCTGCAGCAGTGCACTCAGTACTCCATGGGTATTTTCCTGGATTATGATCTGTACAAGCAGCTTGAGTCGATCATACGCGACTTGGAGTACAATGTGTGGCCCATACCCTCAACCCGATCCCATCTCTTCCCCAAGGTGGCGCACTTGCTGCATCAGATGCCCTGGGGCGAGAAGATCGCCTCTGTCGAAATAATAACCGAGACTTTGGATGTATACAACGAGTTCATGGAGGCAGCACGGCAGGAGCACATGTGTCTGATGCACTTCAAGAGCGATGAAAACGTCTACATATTGTTTGGCAACAAGATGCCCAGTCACTTCAAGGAGAACGGCACTGTGTTTGCCGTGCCCACGGAGCGCACAGAGCACGCTTTCCTGGAGGGTAAGTGGAAGATGTTTTATTTAATAAATAAATAATTGAATCTTACAACTGTCTTTTAGAGCTGCCCAACAAGGCGTTCATATTGATGGAGAATGAGATTGAACTACGCACCACTGACTTGGACTCCATACCCACCACGCTGGATGAGGTGCTCATTGGCAAGACGGTGATGCCCTCACGAGTTCTGGCCCTGGCCGGTCCCATTGTGGATCTGATGAGCTGGCTGCGAGGATCTCTCGCCAAGCACTGCAAGCGCGATGAGGATCTGCATGTGCTGGAGAGCTGTTTTAATTTCCTCAACTTCATCGAGGATTGGCGCACTCCAGAGTATCGTCATCCGCACGATACTGCCGAGTTGCTGGCGCTGCTGCGGATGCGTAAACTGTCCACGACAATGACCTTCCAGATGTACCAAAAGAAACTGGAAGCCGTGGACGTTTTAATGGGGGAGTCTCGCATGGAACTGCGTGAGATTGCCTCCCAGAACTTTGTGACGAATGTGACCACCTACTATCACTACAATCGGGATAACCACACCAGTCTCGAGCTGAAGACCAAGTTCGGACTGGTCTTCAACTGTCAGTACACGGCGGGCGACAATCGACGTCATCCGTTTCTATTTGATGGGGAGTCTGTGATGTTCTGGCGAATCAAACTGGACACATGGGTGGCAACGGGCCTGACGGCGGCCATTCTGGGCCTGATTGCCACGTTGGCCATCCTTGTGTTCATTGTGGTGCGCATCTCACTGGGCGACGTCTTCGAAGGCAATCCAGTGACCTCCATATTGCTGCTGCTCTCGCTCGTCCTTGTTTTCTGCTCCTTTGTGCCCTTCTCAATGGAGTACGTGGGGGAGCAGCGCAACTCGCATGTCACCTTCGAGGATGTCAACACCCTCAATACGCTCTGTGCCGTGCGTGTGTTCATCATGACTCTGGTCTATTGCTTTGTCTTCTCCCTGCTGCTCTGCCGGGCCGTCATGTTGGCTTCCATTGGCTCCGAAGGCGGCTTTCTATCCCATGTCAATGGTTACATCCAAGCCGTCATCTGTGCCTTCAGCGTCTTTGTCCAGGTGGGCATGTCCGTCCAGCTCCTGGTCGTCATGCACATGGCATCGGAGAGCGTCTCCTGCGAGAACATCTATTACGGCCGCTGGCTGTGGGGACTCCTGGCCTATGACTTTATCCTGCTCTGCTCCTTGGTTAGTCTGGTGCCATTCATCTACAGATCGCAGCGTAATTATCGTGAGGGAATTCTGATTGTGATTGGAGCTGTGCTCATGCTGATCATCTGGTCGGTGTGGATTACTCTGTCGCTGTTCGGTGACGAGTGGCGGGATGCGTCGATTCCTCTGGGATTGCAGGCCAGCGGCTGGGCTGTCCTTGTGGGCATTCTCATACCCCGCACCTTCCTCATAGTGCGCGGCATTGAGCGCTCTGATATTGCCCAAGCACTGCCCTCGCTCACTTCCCTCGCCTTTGCCCAGAACAATCAGTACTCCTCGGAACAGGTAAGTCATTCAACACCTCAATCAATCGATTTTTAATTTCCCTTACTCCCTTACAGAGCGTCTATGAGTGCGTGAATCCCGCCATGCGGCACTGCTCGCAGGAGGAGATGAATCATCAGTCCCCTAGTGAGATTCCCACTCTGCCCTTGCGAGGCGGCGGTCCACGACGCCAGCAGTTCTTCGCCAATCTTCGCCAGGCCAATGCCAACATCAATCCGCAACGTCCACCTCCACGTCCACAGCAAAGTCCTTCGCGCTCCTCTGTCTGCTCCTTGCCGCCCTCGCCGGACAACAGCAAGATAACGCGATTCTGAATGTGTACAGGATCTCTCCAGCTCCACTTCTAGTCAAAACTCCAAGAACGTGCATTCAGTAATTTGCTGTAAACTCTATCTGTTAACAACTTACCATCCTAAATATTAACGAACTAATAACTAGTTGCCATTCAAGACTTGAACATAAATAAATGGAAATAAAATTACTTACAAATAATATAAGCATGCCTTTTAAATTTGCAAAAGTTACAGGAATAATTATAAAATAATATTTGAATTTTAAATTATTTTTTTAATATTTTAATTATTATAAAATGCAGATTTAAAGGTGTTTATTGGTTATAAAATAAAAAAAATAAAAATTACAGAATTTTAATCATTGGGGCTTTACAAAGCTGTTATCATATTTTAGATTTCATTGAATGAAACTATTCAATATATTTAAAATTTCACCTAATTGAAAACTGTGACTCCCCCATTTTCAGCGACGTCCACTCTTAAAACGACCCTGTGCTCATGGTTTTGGAACTGGGTTTGTTACTTGATTACTTGGTTCGTGTATTTGCTAAACAGCTAAAAAGCTTGCCCAGTCAAGCTTTGTAACGGCAACTCTAATTGGCTGTGTCAACACGTGACAAGTGAATGGCTATCAAAGAAAATCGTCTTAGGCTCCTAGAGTGAAAATAAAAGAAAAACTCAATATCCTTTTGCGTCACGCGACACTGGCGCTGGCGCCCATTGTTTGGCCTTGAATGTGGGCGAAGTTGTTCTCTATTGTGTGTGTTGGTGTGTGTGTTGACGTCAGGCCTCCAATGTCCACCCCGAGCATTGACCGTGGCACATGAGAGAATGCGCAACAAGATATGAACTATTTGGAAGTACATGTTGCCAAAGAGTGTCCTGGGTCCGCCAAAAAGCAAGGCCGCCAAGAACACGCGACCATCCAAAATGGCGACGTTTTTAACCATCGTCGCCACGCGCCTAACATTGCACGCTAGAATGGGGGGAGGGGTGTGTTGAGGGGCGTTGCCAAACCACAGCTAAGTCATGCCGACAAGTTTTATCTGGATAGCAAGTGGTACGTGGTATGCTCGAAAATTTTGTGTTGCATACTTTTCGGGACAACAGCTTGAGGTCTTGAGGTCCACCGCCACACACAGTTACTTCTTCTCACCCGTCTTCTTCTTCTTCTTATAGTTGTTGTTGCAACAACAACAGCAACAACACGAAAGTGAAGTAAGTGTGTGTAGGCGCCTTGTTTTCCGCGCTTTTCCGGCGTAATTTGCACACCAACGAACACGAAAACGAAAACACACTCGACGGAAAGCAACGCAAGGAAATTCGCGGTCTGCTCCCTGGGCTGTTTTATTTGTAGCCTGTAGCCTGTAGTTGAGCAAATTTTCTTTTCCTTGAATCAGATAACAAGCAAAATACTTTGTGTTTCGTATTTGCTGTTGCGCATGTTTATGCATAATATTTAGCACATTTCTATACCCTGTACACGAAGTTGCTAAGGCATTTTAAGTCTACGCAAATAAAATTTATAAATAATAGACAGAAAGCAGTATGTAAATATTTACTTATAAATAATGATAGTTTGAGAACATCGAAAAATTATTTCAACAACTTATTTTTACATGGCTTAAATGATGATCAAAATACATATTCTTAACCTTTACTGCACACATTGCAATTGCATTACTCGGAACAGGATTCCTGCACAGTTCTTCTAGTTAAAATATTGGTTGACTTAATTCTTTCTTTTTAACTTTATTCTGTATTTTCCTTTAAGCCCGTGTAAACTTAACAACTATAAATTGCCAGCCTGTTTGATTTTATTGTTATCTATGTTAAATAAAAGAATTAAAAAAATACTGCTTTTACGTGGCAGTGTGACTAAAAATACAGCCTATCTGCCAGTCAGTCCCCGAATACTTACAAATGTAATTAAATTCAAATTCTTACAAGAGTATGCCCCACATTATCCTTATAAATGATTGTGATTCTTATAGTTAGTTCAAATTCATGTGGCCTATACGGCAATTTTATATTTAAAGAGCTTATTAAATGCAAGATAAAATTATCACAACTATCTGCAGAGTGACTCATGCATTTCCAGCTGCAGTTTATCTAGTTTTAAGAAATGTTCTGCTAATTGCACTTGAGAGTTAAAGAGTCGACAGGATTGCTGTCATAAATGTCAGCGTTAAACTGAATTCACCCAGGATTGGTGAATTGTAGGGGTCGAGTGGGGCTTAAGCGAATGAAGTGTGCAGCACTTGGCTGTCCAAAGCTCTGCTACGTGACATTATTAGCAGTGCAGTCCATATCCTGCACATCCTGATTACCCCTGTTCCTGTTCCACATAAGTGTATTTCCTATGATTTATGACAAGAGAGCAGCTAATGATGCCGCATTCGTTAGACGCCAGTCGCCCAAGGCCAAAATGTACATGTATATAAATATTTATAAATAATATAAATCCTAATGCCATATAGATGCAGATGCT
This sequence comes from Drosophila subquinaria, assembly GCA_037043405.1. Lineage (NCBI taxonomy): Eukaryota > Metazoa > Arthropoda > Insecta > Diptera > Drosophilidae > Drosophila > Drosophila subquinaria. The sequence goes on along the minus strand of JBAMBL010003111.1, from coordinate 199,081 downwards.
GCCAATTCGCTCGATTAGCATAAAACCATTAGATCCCAATGGAAAACTTTTACAATTTTAACTTAACATCAGGCAGTCGCTAAACTTGTAGATTCTTGTCCAACAATAACAATTGAGACATATGGTTATTGCATTTTCCTACTTTTCCTTTTTTTTTGTCATTTTGTTGATATGCGTAGGAGGTGGACCTGTTCTGATAAAGAGAAGGGAAGGCTGCCTATCATTTGTCACATGCCAAGAAAGCAATAAAACGTTACGGAAAGCAAACATTGCCGGCTGTATGTATGAATCACCATGGCTTTTGTGACGACATCAACACATGCTGTCCTCCCCCACAGTGGGGGCATAATATGTATTTTGTTTAAGGTTATCTGTCGTTGGGGGCGCTCAACTCAACTCGCATTTGCTAAATTCATTGGCATTTCGCCAAAAATGTCGACGCCATATCCAGAGTCAGAGCTGTGCTGCCCATTTGATTATATTAGTCATGCTTACAAAAAAAGCCATATGACGCTAGGGCAACCAGTTAAGCCACCGAACCCTGTGAGCCTCAACCAGTCCCAAACTACCCTAGCAAAAAGCCAAAACTCACACTCACCGGCCTTAGCTTTTACTATACAACGTCAGTTGACTTTTATTTTATGAAACTACAACGAAATTTGCCCACTTCGTAGAGAAAAACGAGGGTCCAAGGGGTAAGAAATTGCCATCCTACGGCGCAGATAGCGGCAGGGCAAAGCGAAAGCTTTTCATTCATCAAAAATAATCAGACGAGAGGAGTGAGGAGGGCGGCACAGGCATGGCCTGCGAGTGGGAAAGTGTGCGAGCATGTGTGGCAGTCAGTGTAGAGTCTGCGCTGCGCAAAATATCAAGAACTCTGTGCTATTTTTCGCCTATTTTATCGGAACATGTCTATTTTGGATAACCTCCCCATTTACTTGACGAAACTTTTCTTTCTGTTTCTACTTCAACTTCTGTTTCTATTTCTATTTCTATTTCGGTTCTGCTTTTGTCTCTGTCTCCGTTGCTGTCTTCAATTGCTGCGGGGAATTCATTCATGAAATTCGACAGTCTGACGTAGGGAAACAAACAAAACCATTAAGCTTTTTATTTTAATTGGCCCGACTTTGGCTATTTTTAGTCAGCGACAGCACGAAATCCAATTTGCAACTTATGAAATTCAATTGTTTTCTTAATCTTTAGCTGGAAATAATTAATAATATCTACAAGTATATTCTGTTGTACTTTTATTTAATATTTATAGTAACATTAATTTAATATTATTTTTGAGTCAATCAAATATAAAATTAATGAATGAATGTATTATTACTATTTTATAGGATCATAAAATATGTTCGCTTTATTTACGTTGTTTTCTTGTTCTCTTTTTCTTTATTTTCCCTTGCTCTCTCTTTCTCTCACCGAAACACTTTCCCTCTCTGACAACAGCTGTATGCTGAAGCTTTCGTCAAGTTAGAGGCAAAGCTCGCTCGAATGCAATCCACATGGTAACAACATCCTTGAACAAAAGGATATGCGCGTGCTTTTGTGGCCAGTACGCGACGTTAACTCATGGCATACACACGCGGCAGCGGCAAACAGAACGCGCACACCAAATACAAATACAAATACACAGACAGAAACATACAGTCCCACACAAACACAAACAGTGGCCCGTTGTATATATGAATAAAGAAAATTAAAGCGCCAATTTCCGATGGCCTAGAATTGAAACGAGAATTAAAAACTTGCAATTTAAATAAAAAGAAAGCAAATGCGAAAAGTTTGCTGGTGAAAAGTGCAAGTGAAAAGTGTCTATAAGAAGCAGAAAATCACACACAAACACGCATACGCAAACAACACACACACACACGCTCACACACACAAAGAGAACGTCATATGCCAGAGGCAGGCTATCGCTTGGCAGGCACATTGACAGCAACAGCAACAAAGGCAGCCCAAGGAGCAGAAGCAGGAGAAGGAGCAAAAGCAGTAGCAGCAATAGGAGCACGAGTGAAAAGCATTTTGTGTATCCTATTTTGTGTGTGAGCGAGCGCGTGTCCATGTCCGTGTCCGTGTCCATGCCCGTGTCCTTTGCCACAGCAGTCGCAGGCAGCAGCAGCAGCAACAACAGCTACAGCAACAGCAGCAATTACTGCTTGAAGTTGCTATAATGATAGATTTCAAAACGAAATTGAGCAAATTATCGTATAAAACGTGCCCCGGTTCGAAAATCTAAAAATAACACAACCTAGTTGAATTCGCAATCGGTGTCTGTTCCGTTGTCGAAGGCGATCTAAAAAAACTCAAGTGCCGCCTGCTTTGGGCTAAAACCAACCAGGCAACGAATCAACCAACTGACTTTAAATTATGCATGCACATTGATTTTTTGACGCGTCGCCGTCGCTGTCGTTGTCATTTTCGTTTTTCTCCGCATCGCCGTCAACATCATTATCAACAACAGCACACAGGACAGCAACAACAGCACACAAAACAGCAACAACAATAGGAAGAACCGCCTCTGCCTATTGTCAATCTCGTAAAGTCATTTCTCGTCCTTCATCCTGCCCGCGTCGCATGTTATCAGCGGAACTGACGTCGTCGGCGTTGTTGAATGCGAGTTATCAGCGCACCAACGGCCTAACAAAAGGTAGGCCCAATTTCACACACACAGCCGTAGCAACCGCACTTACAAGCCACAAAATATTATGCATACGCATACATTAAAGTGGGGCGGGGCGTATGCGTAATATTTGTAGTCAAATTGCAAAAAAAATATCGACGAGCATGCTGATGATAATAATGAATGTTCATTACACAACTGAAAGGACTATTCAATACACGGAGTCCTTGTCTCACTTGACAACGGGAACGGAAGTGAAAATGGCAAATGAAATGCTACGTTACTTATCTAACATTTATGGCGACAAATAATACTTTAACTAAACTTGTTTAAAAGCAACATTATTATTGAATAATTAAGACCAACTCGTTGCTCAACTTTGGTCAAACAATTCTGTATTAAATTTCTGTAGTTCAGTGTTTTATAAATGATTAATTACTGAGATATTGATAGGTTAATGCTATGCAACGTTGAATTCCGACAGGTAATTTGTATAAATCGATTCTGAAATCCTTTCGAGGTGACAAATATTGATAGAAATAAAATGTTCGATATGCTTATTTAAACACGGAACTTTAATGTCCGCAGAGTAATTACTATCAGCTTTATTGATTAATTTTGAAAAGGTCAGCGTATTGAATTAAAATGTCATAAAATATATTTACAGCTCATTTGGCATGCTTATTAACACCCGCACATGCACTCATTAACACGCATTCACACACTCACACACTATCTATTTTGCACGTTGGGCTATCCTCCTACTAACGACATTTTCTGCATCATTGTTGCCATTATATTCGCTTTTAATCTGATTGCGATTATAATTGCATTTGCCAACACCCTGGCTACTACGGCAGCTGCCCTTACTACTACCCCCGTCGCTGCCCCTTTGCCTTGGGACTACCCCTAGCCATTGGGGACCTGTCTTATTCAAGTTCCACGTATTTCTTGCGCCTCGCTTAATGCAATTTACCGTGCTGACAAGCTCTTAGAAACTCGGGCAACAACAACATCAGCAGCAATTGTAACGTCAACGCCAACAACAACGGCAACATCAGCGGTAACTGGTACCGGAAATACAGTTATAAAATGTCAACAACAATGCAAACTCATGTCATGCACTTTTACATTTCCGGTATGCAAGTTGCCCAATGACGGCGTTGACAAGAATTTTCCATATACCCGTATGTGTGTGTGTGTGTTGTTGTGTGGGTTTGCTGACGTGGCAGTAACGATTTTACGACTTATTATCATGCATTCGGCAACCGCAACAACACTAAGAATAACAACAATACTTTAAACCAGGCACAACACCCACACATGCTATGGGGGGCAATTTTGAGTTTATGGTTCGTATTAAGCCAACCAAATTGCATTAATTATACAAATGGTTGGCACGTTATAAATAACCGTGCAGTTTGCATACGAGTATTGTTTACCAATGCAAACACGATTCCATCGAGATTCGAGTTTATGGACTTTTGAATGAAACGTTGTCTGTCCATTAAAGTTTATATTTTTACGTGCTTTAAAACACTTTTTGTGTAACAAAGTATAGAGAGATTCATAAAGATGAAGATATAATGAAATTTATTAGATATGATTCGATTAAAAGTAAATTTATTAATTCAATCATTAAAATCTAAATTTTCTAATGTTACAAGATGTTGGAGCTTAAACTTTGGACTATTAATTTAAGGCACTATTTACAAATATTTGTTTTGATATTCTAAACATTATTGTTAAAGCTACATATTAATTATTGAAAAAATGTAATTATCTAAGTATTTTTATTTTCTTTGTATTTACACCTTTCTTATTTCTTTTCTTCAGTGGGTAGACCAATCGAAATATCAATAGTTTGTACAAACAGTTGTCCCTCTGACTTCAATCGTACATAAGTTATGTAAATTATTATTTTATTTAGTTGAATCGGTATTTTAAACCAATTTACAATCTGCTATGCTTAAGTTTGATGTCCTAACTACATGTGTATCACAATACTTATGCAACGAAAATCTAACTAATATTATTATTGTAACCATGGCAAGAAAATGACTTACATTTTCCGTCTCTATCTCTATTTATAACTTGCAGATGAGGCTTGCCTGTCAACGTCCTTTGAAAGGCTCTCATCCACATCAGCAGCAAAAGCAGCTGCAGAAGCAGCAACAGAAGCAGCAGCAACAGAAGCAGCAGCAACAGAAGCAGCAGCAACAAGCGTAGCGACAATGACCAAGCAATTGACAACAACAACAGCAACAAATGCTGCGTCTAGCATAACACAAGCGGCAAATTTGGCGCCCACGGTAATATCGCCCACAACAACGGGCTCGCCAACAACAACAATAGGTGCAACAACAACGACAACAACAACATCAGCAATAGATTGTGCTGTGAGTGCGACAACGGAGACAACAAAGACACAGGCAAAAACGACCTGCGTTCTGATGCGACCAACATCAAGAAAGGCCACAAGTTCAACGACGACGGCAAACACAACAACAACAACAACAGCGGCTGCATCAAGTGATGCCAGCGGACGTTCAGCGGCATTGGAACGTGCCTACGTCCACGATGTCTACGAGCACTGCGAGGAGCCGACGAGACCAGTGCGTCCGAGAGTGGCACAATTTTTGGGCAACCTGGAGCCCGGCTCGGTCGTCTGTGATGTGGGCTGTGGCAGTGGGCGTTACCTAACACAGTGTAATCCCGCTATATGCACCATTGGCATAGATCGTTGCTATCGCCTCAGCAAGACGGCACATGAAAAGGGCGGTGAGGTGAGTGCAAAAGTCATGAACAACGCAACGCAATGAAATTGTAATTGATGACAGCAAATTACTCACACTGCAAGGTGTGTCAGTGTGTGTGTGTGCCACTTCTTTGCAAGCCAACAATTATTCATTCTCTCCTCTCTCTTTCTATATTTATCTCTCTCCCTTTCTGCTTGCTTTCCTTTTCCGTTACTGCATTGCTTGGCCATACAATTGACCCATTTTGCCTCAACGAGCAAACACAGTTGCCGCATTCAAATATTATCCAGGGTCCATGGCATTCACTCGAGTGCCCCTCGGTGCTCCTTGTTAGCCCAGTTGTTAGCCCAGTTGCCATTATTGCAACGCATAAATTATGCTTATCATTGAAATTATTTGCACATGCTCTCTATTATTGCCAGCGTTGAGCTTTAATGCCCACATAATTGCAATGGCCAACAATGGAGTCATAAATGAGCAGCTATTCGGTCATTAGAGAGAACTGTTATAAACTGCACCCTTCTCTGCCATAAACTTCCCCATAGTTGCATTCCACTTGACGCTGAATCGATATTCAGTCATACTGGGAATTAGTCAAGTTGACAATTTTCTTGGCAAGTCTTCCAAATTAAAATCAATTGAATTATTAATTCAATTTATTATGGACCTATTTTTTCTCTTAATTTAATTTTAATCTTATAAAATATACAATGATGCATTTTCTGTAGAATATACTTTAGAACTGTAACTGACTTTCCTAAGAAATTATAGTATTGAATACTATTAGAGGCTTGTTCTCAGAAATGAAAAATGAACATGAAATGAAATAAAATGCAAGGCAAAGAATAGAAATATTCGGCATAATTTCACAATTTCTTGGAACACATAAATCGATTTCTTCGAAATTTCCATGCTTTATTTAAGTGGAATTTTCTATTAATATGTATACAATTGAGTCGACAGTTGAATAATATGCATTGTAATCAATTTGTTCACTTTATTGTTGTTGTTATTGTTGAAACCCACAACATTTCCTCTTATTTATTACTGTGAACAATAAATTTTGCACCACCAGTGGTTCCTAGAGGTATGCAATACTTTTTGCAATAATCTATTACAAACGCTTCGCTTCGTTTCGTTTCGTTTCGCATTGCTTATTTATGGTGCCATTTCCAGAACAGAAATGGCATTTCCCAAGAAATGCATTGTACTACTTGCCTCCATTTCCCCCCTTTTCTAGGCTCAGTTGCAGGCATTTTTCGCATTTAAATTGCATTTACTACTGGCTTTGCGTGGGATTGAACTTCGCATGTAATGACGGCGAGGACGCAACGAGGACACGGCGACTTAGTTGGTTGCCTAGTTGGTACAATGGCATTGCATTGGCTTTCAGGGTTGTCGGGGTTGCCAGGGTTACCAAGCTGGTTACATGCACACAAGCTGCAAAGTGCTTTCATTTATTTAATAACCTGTCCCATTATCATTATCTTGGCTGGACAGCAACTCAATGTGTCTATAATTGCCTGATTGTAACAATGGCCAAGTCCTTGAAATTTAATGACATCCATTAATAACAATTAAATGCATTTCATTTGCCATCTAGCTATTATTATTGACAACTAAGCGACCCTGTTTTTAGCCTAAAAATACAATTAAATTAGTTTCTATTGCAAATCAATAAATTCACAATCACATAAACGTAGAATCATCTGTAAAATTTAAATGAAAGAGAATTAAAATATAAAATAAAATATTCCTGAAAAGAATAGTAAGTATTTGACCCGTATACTTGAAGCAGCGTGAAGCCATCCGGGTTTTTGGCAACATTATTCAACTGAATGCTTTTCAAAGTATGTCAAACCATAAAAAAAACCTCTTTACTAGGTAAAAGTCTAGTGACGAAAACATTTTCATGCCCCAAAATTTCTGATATCCAATTTTGTGACGAATAATATTAAGTTTTACACATAAATTATTTTAAACAAAATTTTTGCACTCGGCACATTGCGCTAAAATGTCTCAATTCTTCAGACCAAATAAAACTCACTGTTTTGCGCAGTGCCGAATTCAAAAATTTTGTTTAAAATAATTTATGTGTTTTTTTAGCGGTTCAATTTTAGCGGTTTTTAGCGATTTCCCGCTAAACTAGCGATTTTTCGAAAAAGTCGTAGAACAAACGTTTCTAGATTTTTGAGCGGGAACAAGTCGTCATTCAAACTTTTAAGCTAAAACAACGATTTGATCCATACAAACAAACAAACAAACAGACAAACAAACAGACAGACTGACTTTTCATCTCGTTTTGAGAAAGGCACCAAAAATTTCAAAATTAATTATCTTCTGAACCAGTAGTCGGATTTTGATGATTGAGGTGTCATTCGATGCGTATTTTTATGAGAAATATTAAAAAATTAAAAATGTTGACCAAAAGGCTCCAACGGCCCCACTAGCTCCAATCATTCAAATTTTGCCCCTTCCACTTACACCTGTTTATCTCACGAACCAGGTGAGTTTTCAAAAGTCTTAGTATGCACATTTGTAAGTTAAATTGATACCTTTCGATCGGTATATAACTCGACCTGATCGGACAGTCATAGCAAATTTTCCATTCTTCCTGTGTATATATGCTAGTCGCCTTCGCACCCTTCGTGCTGCTTTCGTCACTAGCGCGGACTGCCGTCCGCAGTGATTTAGCTTTATTTAATCCAGATGACATGCAATATGTGTTCGTTTGCATTAAGTAAACTCAAATGCATAAAATGCAAACGCACAAGTGAGTCACGTGACTTGAAAGCGAATGCATTTGCTGTATTGCTGCGGATGTGGCAGGAACACAATAAAAAGTGAAAAAAAATACAAAACAACTTTGTGGAAAACCAATTTAAGTTTGCTTCAACTGTATCTGGTGATGGAAACTTTTAGTTGCTGCCTGATAACTTTGATTTCTCAACTCGTGCATGGCCTGATTTACTATAATTTTGTAAAGCAATAAACTGCCAAGTGGGACAGACTATGCAGTAGGCATTACCAAAACCAAATAACATACATTACATACATACAGCCTGCAGGCGAGAGCCCATAAATTTCGCTTTTTTTTCTGTTGCTGGCCGAAATGACGCATAAAAAGCGAAACATAAAAAATCGCACAAAAATTGGAATTCTTTGCTCTTCAAGTTCTCTTGAAACTCGTTCTTTTCGAAACTCAGTTTTGCGCTAAAAACCTGACACAAGCAGTAGTTTTACTGCAAAACTTGATCCTTAATTTTTTACATCTGTTAGTGGTTTGTTTAAGCGCCCTTTAAATAAGCTGCGGCCCAAGAAGGCCAACAGAAAAGGGCATGAATAAGTGCATACTTTGCATATACATAAGTATATTTTCAGTTGGCACTTTCTTTTTTGCGTCACTCTTTCAGTTTGCCTTTGCTGCGCTTTGGCCTCATTAGTGCGCAACGTGGCGTATGCGTAACATATTTCACCTGACACTCGCTGCGACAACTGAGCGTGCATTGAAAACCTGTCAACATAAATTTCTAAAGCGTAATGTGACCGACCAGTGTGACATTACACACCCACAAAGAGTGTGTGAGCAACTGTGTGTGTGTAGGAAAAATGGCAACTGCTATAAATACAATTTATAAAGAGCATGGAAAAATGTGAGTGAGCATGTGTATTCATGCATTAGAACATGAATTCAAAAACAAACAAATGCTGAAAAACTAGACAACTTGAATGCTATTTGAATAAAGGAACTAAAACCAAAAGCGAGTGCGATGCATTTTTTATGCTGCGCTTTATACGAGTATAAATGCAAATGTTGTCTAAGCTACACACGTAAGTGGGCAGTAGAGTTTTTTATGACCTGGTTTCTGAATAAGAACATTGCAAATTTAAAGTCTTTAATTTTATAACTATTTAAATTACTGATTAATTCTAATCAACTCAAAAAAATATAAAAATAAATTGATTAATACAAATGTATATTAAAGCAATGAATAAGGAATTTGGCGGCAATGGCAACCTCAGATGTTAAGAGTTAATACAATATAATTCAGAACTGAATGTCATGTAACATACTTCTAAAAGCAATTTACACTACAGATAAACTGCACACACAACTGACATTGTGTTTAATTTGGTTAAAAAAAGTTCAAACACTTATCTTAAACGATATTTCATGTCGTGAAAAAGTAATGTTGTTGGTTGTTGTTACCACTTCTGTTGCACAGGCTATTTGGCTATCATCCCAAGTACCTGGACAGCTGCTGTTACGGCACATGCGGAAGGATAGAATAAGAGAAAGAGGAATAAAGCGAGAGAAGAGGATTTGGTGGGTCAAGGCTGTTGCTTTTTACAATTACACAAGCCTACACACAGAACAATAAGCCATCAGCTTTAAACCAGCGTTCAAATTATATTTGTGAAACCTGCCACAAATCAAGTAAAAACCGTTTTTCTAAAAATTTGATATTTTTAAAAATATAGTCCCATAGAGAATAGATTATTAAAGCTGCAACCACACAACTGGGTTGCTTTCTAACCAAGGGAACTTTCATAACTGTCATAAAATGCCATTCACAGTAGTTTATGGAAAAATTCAAAATAAAACTTGAAATGATTGAGTAGCGGTTATGTCAATTGCATTAATCTTTACCTCCCACATTCACATCGTGTTGAAAGTATTTTGTTTATTTCCCTTTCGAATGGTTCAACTGAACTATTAGCGCTGGCCGTGACATGGAAATGAATGTACGTAGATGACGCACATACGACTATAGCAGCAAAATAAACATCGACAGAAAACAACTTACACACACTCAAACATACACACCGCAGAGTTGGGTTAGGTCAGTTTGCTTGCCCACATTAAAAAAAAAAAGAAACACCGTCAACAACTTTTTCAATTGGAACTAACCAAAACAAGTTGAACTATCTATGTGCATGAGTGTGTGTTTGACCATGTGTGTGTGTTCACACTTCAACGGCAAATTGAGTAAACCAACTGCCAATTTTCATCAGGCGAAAGCGTTAACCAAATACGAAATTGTTTCTGCCAACAACTACGAGTCCTTAGGCCAGTCTATGGGGCTGACATCATGGTGCATGTCCATATTTTATAAATATTGTAAATTGTGAAGATTTTTCATTGGACTGATAATATTAAAAAAAGTTGGGACAATTAAATGCTATTAACATTTTGTCAAAAAATTAGAGAAAAAATTGCATATATCTTCCATCGAAATAATCAGTAGGAAATGACTTTTTTAGGGAAAGATTTCTCTTTTTCCAGTCACGCAGGACAAGCTAACCAGATATCAGTGATTTTATGCTTCTGACATCGAAAACATCAGTCAAATACTGATTATTGTATAAAAAAGTATGTATAATTAACTGTTACCTTTAAAGTCTAGGCCAATGTTACCATTTTAACTATGTAAAATTTAAGTTTGTTGTTTTTTAATAAATCAAATGCTTTTAGTCAATATTAAATTAATTCTGAAAAAAGTTGACACACACGCCCAAAAGTATGCTAGGAAAATTGAACTAATTTTCAATTTGAAGAGCATTTAAAATGCCGCATTATATTAAGTGCTTTCTGAAAGGATAACCATACATTACATTGTGTAACTATATTAAAACACAGCAATTAATATTAAAATGCATAAATATGCAGTAAAAATAAACAAAATAACGAGATTAAATTAATTTGACTTTATTGATTTAATTTGCTCGACGTATAAACTTAAATGGTCATTTATAAGCTAATACACAAAAATTAATAATTTAACCATTCATATGTGGGAGGTGTAACTCATATATAAATCAATACTTCAAAGACCCAATAAATATTACTTTGGAAAAATTAAAGTTAAAATTAAACTTTACACAAATTGATTTATTTTTCTCCAAAATTATACTCTAGGGACCATTTAGAAGCTCCTACACAAAGCTGTATAATATTGCTATTACCCATATAAAGAAAAGTTCAAAATCAATAAAGAGCCAAATATGTAGTAATTAATTGGCTTGTTTTTCTGGGTCAATTTAAACAATCTTTGATATTTTTAACACCACATTAATGACATTTCGATCAATTGAAAAGACGAGGACAATGAAGCTATCTGACTTTTGGGCAGAAATTTAATTTCAAACTAAAGCCTTAACAAGAGGTTATCCTGCACAATGGATTGCTCAATTTGAAGTTGAAAAAGTGTATAATATATGTATTAATTTACTTATACTTGAACTTAACTTTCCACTCGTTGAACCCTTGCAATGAGTGTTAACCAAAACGACTGCATAAAATTACAAGAGCATCTCTGCAATTTCATTGGCTGTTTACTTAACCATGCACTATGGGGCGAAATCCGAAAAATCGAATATTTAGTCATTTTATCAAAGTATTAATAATGCTATATTTTTTATGTTAACATGTAAAGAAAACTTTAAACTGTAAAGTTCGGTACCAACAATGTTATATAACAGACCAATGTTAAACCTAGAAGCTGTTAAAGTCCGATGTTGCTGTCAAAAAGCACGTGCTTTGAGATTGCAATATTTTTGCAGCCTATTTATTAATTGGATTTCTTAAAGACTAATCATTTATTTTACAAAATTTAAAATGGAAACCAATAATACGGGTTTGTACTATGTGTTGATTGTACTAGTTTTCTGTATTTGTGCGTGTTCTATTAATATTTTGTAACATTAGATAATGCTTTGAAAGGAAATTTCTTGGAAAGAAATTTCAACTTTGAGGAAGCTTTTAACAAAGTTGCTTAACGAGGCTTAATGTACGTCCAACTGTATGTCGTAGATCCATTCATTGTTATTTAAAGGCAATATGTCTCATTTTCCACAATTTCCCACAATCTGCGCAAATGAATATTTTAGGACGTAACCTCACCATTTTTCAGTGTTGATTTGCTGGCTTGTCGTATGAGATATTTGACCAGTTTTTGAGGTTTTTATTATTAACTCGAAAACTACTTCGGATATTTTGATGCGGTTTTTTTTCCAGTGCTATGTGTACCCATAGAAATTTTTTGAAAAAGTGGGCATGTCAAAATCTCCGCCCCAATTTTTTTTTTTTTTAATTTTATGCTCACAACCAATTATAAGAGCACACAACTTCCTTTGTCAAAAAATTACTTTTTCTCTTTATTGCTAATAATAAACAAGGTCAAAGCTTGTTATTTGAAATAAAAATTTCCACTTTTCCAAAAATATTTCTGAGGGTGTACATAATATTAATAAAAAAGTCGCATTCAAAAACCTAGCTTATTTTAAAAGTTATTAATAAATATTCGATTTTTCGGATTTCGCCCCATAGTGCCATGGCTTAGCCAACGTTCGCTGCAGCTTGCACAATTTTTATTGCATACTTTGCGGGTTGCTCAAGAAAGTGGCTAAAGATAAGGGTGATGGTAAGGGTGAGGGCGGAGATTGCGGTGAAGGAAGTTAAGGGATCTGCATTGACAGCAGTGCGTGCGTGGGTTCTTACACAGAGAAAAACAAATCATTCTAAAATTAAAGTTTAAAATTTTTGATTTTAGTATGCATTCTTAAGTATGCTTTAGGGTATTATTGTAAAGCTCACACAATATTTGGGTAAAATGACAAACACTCAGCATTGAAATAGTCAAAAAAGCCTAAAACATATGATTTTATTGATAAAACTTGTATAGATCCCCGATAGTCAAAATGTTTGCGGAGAAGAAATTGAAAAATAGCATTTAAATCATGTATATCGTAGTCGGTTTGAGCTTCTGACATCGCATCGCATTGATTTTATCCTGAAGCTCCAACTTTTTTTTGTCTGTGTAGAATCTCCCTCTTTTGTTTGATGTGGTTTATTTAATTGGCTGGTGGTGCTGTTGCAGTGTGCACCACTTCGTTGTAGTCATATTTCCCCAGCTACAATATTTATTTATCGTAATCATGCTGTGCTCTTTGGCCCACAGGTGGCGCTGTGCGACAATCTGGAGCTGCCGTTTCGCGACGATAGCTTTGATGCCGTCCTCTCGCTGGCCGTGGTGCATCACTTTGCCACCACTGAGAGACGTGTGCGGGCTCTGAGGGAATTGGCGCGAATCCTGCGCATTGGCGGCCGTGTGGTTATCACTGTGTGGGCGCTGGAGCAGCGACATCGCCGGTTTGAGTCGCAGGATGTGCTCATTCCGTGGCAACCGCCCAAGAATCGCACCTACTCGTACTCGTACTCCGACGACGATGATGAGGACTTCTTGCCGCCATATCACGCCTACACGGAGGACTCGACAAACTCCAGTCGCTCGGCGGGTGATGGCGACAGCTCCAGTCTGAGCTCATCCTCGCCGGGCGAGTCCTGCTATAGTTTTGTGCGTCGTGCCATTCAAGTGAGTCAATTATTTTTCATATCGTATTATTATAATATTATATTTATAATAATTTATTATACAGAAACTTGCCGCTGGTCGACGACATGCCTGGTTCCTGGAGTCCTGGACATCGAAGGAGACTAGAAACGATAGTAGCCTGGACTACGAGGACGCCAAGGATCTGCCCATTGAGTTGCGACGTCTCGAAGACTTTGAAGACTTTCCCGATCCCCCGCTCTCCGCTGGCCTCAAGTCGCGCAGTCTGGGCAGTATTCTGCAGCCGCCACCACGTCAAATCGTACGCTCCCGGTCGAGTGTGCCGAGCCTCGGTGGTCCCCTGGTGCCTTGCGAGACGAAGGCCAGCGCCACAGCCGCTCTGCTGCTCAATGCACCCGAGACGCAGTCGCCGCTCAATGGACGCCAGTCGCCCACGAGCACGGCCAGTGCGGGCAGCACGCTCAGCCGTCGGCCCAAGCTCATCAAGCAGAAGCAGTCCCTCTGCGAGGACGACATCAACCAGCACTTGGGCGACCCGAGCGGATCTCCAGGAAATGGCGCCGCCGCCTTTCACATGGTCAGCAGCTACAACGGCGCCAGCGGCGGTGTGAGCAGTAGCCTCTACACGCGTACCGGCTGCTATGCGTCCAATTTCCATCAGCACGCCTCCTCCTCCCCCTCGACGGCCTCTCCTCCGGCTGGGAGTGAGGCCAATAGGAGTACGGCTGCTTCTGGCCAGTTTCTGCGCAAGCAGAGCTCCTTGAATGAGGAGCTGATGGCCGGCAATCGGCTGAGGGAGAAGGATCGCGTGCGCAAACGTATCCAGAAGCAGACCTCCCTCAATGAGGCCTTCCTTTGCCGCTCGGCGCTGTTCTCCAAGCGGCTGCAGGTGATCCGCCAGGGGTTCACTACCAAAATCAAGAGCTCCACGGGCAGTCTGGAGCGTGTGACCAAGACGGGCATCAATAAGCTCATGCAAAATATCAAATGCTCCCCTCCGACTCCGGCGCAATCACCGTGTCCAACCAATCAGCAGCAACAACAGCAGCAACAACAGCAGCAGCAGCAACAGTCGAACAACAACAACAGCAAGCAACAGCTGCCATCACCTGCGACACACACACATCCGCACCAGCATCACCAGCATCATCATCATCTGACGAGCAATGCTGGCAACCTGTTTCCGGCCCATCTGCTGCTGTCCAATGCATCGACTGGTCCTGTGAGCTACTGCAGTGTCGTGGACTGCACTGCTCCGAACATCTGCCACTGCAGCGCCTATCAGCAGGAGTGCGTCGCCTGTGCGGACAGCGAGCAGGACAAGGCGCGCCGGCACTCGCGGGAGTCCGGCTCGGACTCCTCCAAGGACAGCAGCCTGCAGTCGGACACGAGCATCGAGTCCGAGGACAGCTTCGCCTCGGTCATTTTTATACCCAAGCCGGAGAATCAGCATCAGCAGCAGCTCAACTATCAGCAGCAGCATCAGCACTCCAACTCGAGCTCCAGCAACTCCAGTTCCAGCAATGGAACTGCCGCCCAGACAGCTCTAGCCATGGGAGCAACAGCAACAACAACCACAACAGCTGCCACGCCCAGCAGCCAGCAGCAAGCACGTGTGCCGCCCACAAGCTCAGTGCCAACCTCGCCGCTCATCATGCCCTGTCCCCCGACACCCGCCCACTCGCCAGCCGCCATTCTGGGCACGGTGACATCGCCGCCACAGTCCACGGCAGCTGTGTCGGCAGCAATGGCCATTTTAACGCCAGCTGCGAAGCCAGCTCGTTTCAGCTTTGATGAGGCCCACATCAAGGAACAGCGGGAGCAACAACAACCAGCAACAACAGCAACAACAACAGCGACAACAACAGCAACAGAAGCCACACACAAGATTACGCGACAAACGATACGGGAGATGCCACCGATACCCAAGTTCCGGAAGCAACAGTCTCTGCAGCTGCAACGCCAGAGTTTTCCCATTGTGCGACGCGCGTCGGGATCCGGCATGGCGGGCAGCAGTTCTAAGCTGCTCTCCCTGGAGCTGTTCAATCCGGCCACCGATGATCTGGACAGCGACTCCAGTGAGCCCTCGTCACCGGACTCCGTTGACAGCGTGATCAGCGCTCCACGCTCGGCACAGCTTCTATCAGCGCCCAGCACCGGAACTGGCAAGTCCAGTGATGAATCGGACACGGCATTGGCCCAGCTCATCAGTATCAATCAGACGCAGTACTACAAGGGCGAGCTGCAGATCAACAGTGCCACGCCCAATGACAGTGACATCATCCTGAATGCGGACAGTGCGCCGTTGTTGCCGGAGAAGCGTGAGTCTGGCCAGGCACAGGGTCAGCAGCCGCAGGATTGCAACGAGTTTGCCGAGCAACTGACCGCACAGCTGCAGCGTGAACTCGATGACAAGTGCAATCGCGCCGAATGCCGAAGTCTGGACGGGATTGGAGACATTGGCGAGTTCCTCAGTGGCGGCAAGAAGCGTTCCAATGGCGACTTGAATGCGCTGCGTGATGAGCTGCGCGAGCGTCGTCTAATGCTGGCCAATTTGTCCACTCAGCCCAGTTTGCAGCAGTCGCCCATCTCATCGTCCACCTCGTCGCTGTCCTCGCAGACGCGGAGCTTCACCATCCACGAGGAGCAGGAGGGCGAGGAGGAGGAGGATGAGGAAAACGAACGCAGCTACACGCTCGGCATCTATGAGCACTGCAAGTTCTCCAAATTCAACTACAAGCGCAATCGCCACTATAATCTCAACCCGGAGACGGCCTATCTCCTGGAGGACGACGGCGACAGCGATGTGCGGGATGATGAAGATCGTAAGTATATATGTACGTATTTACCGAAATCAGTACGAAAGGCTAGAACCCGAGGATATTTAAAAAATCCCACAAGCTTTGAAAGTTGTTAGCTCGTTTTTAGATCAAGTTATTAGGCTATAACTAACTAACTATAAAACTAACTATAAAACTACTCTGCGTGCACATCGTAGAAGTGCTGTCACCACTTTTGGAAGCTCTAGCTCTTGCAGTCTCCGAGATCTAGGTGGTTAATCTAAATAGAGCAGTGCATTTTTAATACTTAGAATAAAATATTTTTATAGGATCGGAGATGGTTTACCCTTATGGGAGTCAGGCTAAAAAGAGCAATCCCAAAACTTATGATATTCTTTTGATATTCCAGCTATACCTGAAGAAGATGAAGATGCCGAGGCAATAGAAGCTCGTGGTGGCGATCAACTGGGCGAGGGAATGCACGAGTATGGACAACGACGGCGGAACTTTAGCACCATTAAGTCGGTGACATCCAGTGCGTCTAGCTCCACAGAAACAGTGTCGACAACATCGCAAACACAACAACAGCAACAACAACAGCAGTCGGTGCAGCAGCGCAACTCCACCGAGTCCCTGGAGCACTCGAATAGCTCGAACACCTCGCTGGACAGTCCCTCGCAGGGTGGAGGCGCCACCACGCATCATCGCTTCTACCACGTGTTCCGCGAGGGTGAACTGGATGCGTTGATTAATCATCATGTGGCCAGTCTGCACATCGTTAGCTCCTACTACGAGCGGGCCAGTTGGTGTGTGGTGGCCGAGAAGGTGCAGGTGTGGACGATCTAAGTTAAGAACCTATGCAAATTTATGAAATTAAGAAATCGAATTCGGAATACCCAAAAAGTCTCTGAAGCCCCCAAAGGAATTGTTAAATTTAGTCTATATTACTAGTTGAACAAGAAACGCAAAAAGAATTCTAGCACTAATCTTAAGTATTCGTAACGACTCTTGCTTAGGGTTGCCAGGCCTGCTCAACGGCAGGGCTGCCGCACTGCATTGAAATTCAATTTCAAGTAAACCGTTTAGTTTTTAAGCGCAAATCGACGACACAAACGAAACAACGCAAATATATTTACAACGACTATCATCTATGATTTAATTCAGCTTTCTAGATTATTTAATTTTTTTTAACTCATAGAATACGTCCATTTGCAACGTGACATACAAATAAACCAAATGATAAAGTAATAGAAAATACTATTAAACATGTTCAAGTAAAAATTGCTTTAATAATATCAAAATAATAGAAAAATGCAAAAACCATATCTAGACATCTATAATATACCAAAGCTTTATGCACGAAAAACCAAAAGAAAATAAATATAAAATAAAAATAAATAAACGCCATCTAGCTACATTAATTCATATGTACATATATATGAACAGTGAATACAAAAAGGAAATCAAGTATGTTTTCAAATATCAATAAATGCATTTAAATCGATAATTGCAAAAATAAGTAAATTCAATGCAGGAGAAATCAAAAAAGGAAATTTGGTTAAAAATATGTAAATTTTGCGTACCTGTTTTCAAGCTCACAACAATAATAATTTTACAACATTTTCAATAATTTTTATAATACTTGATATTTGATATATTGCACTTATTTGTTTCCCTGATCAAAAAAAAATCTAACTAAGAAAAAAAAAACACTTCCCAAACGGCCAACAAAACCCAAACACAAGTAAAAATAATTCTATGTTAATAATATTTTTTTCACCTAAGGCGATGTTATTTCAAAAATAACGCAAGTACTCAATAAATATATTGCGACTGTACATGTGTTTTTTAGATAGCTAAACTAAACTTTATACCGTACAATATTAGAAAATGAAAAGTTGAATAAAATCTAATTACAACTTCAGATAACTATGAAATCGATTTATAACTACGTATATACGCTCGACATGCTGAATATGTTTTTACGAAACGGTATATACATATGTAATTAGTATTATGTAATTTGAAAAGACGTATTATGTATTTGCACAACCCACACAGAGATTGACACAACAACTGCAAAAAGTAACATAC
This sequence comes from Drosophila subquinaria, assembly GCA_037043405.1. Lineage (NCBI taxonomy): Eukaryota > Metazoa > Arthropoda > Insecta > Diptera > Drosophilidae > Drosophila > Drosophila subquinaria. The sequence continues at coordinate 180,471 of JBAMBL010003111.1, read as the reverse complement.
ACTACCAGACAAATTCAATAACTTCAAAAGAAAATAAACATTTGTTATGCATAAAAAAAAGAATCATTAAATAAACTACAATTACCAATACTTACCAATTATATTCTTATCACATTGTTTAAAATTAACGTTAATGCAGCTGGGCAGTACTTTTCACGTGGCAACACTAATTCACCAAATTTTTTGCTTGGCAGCACTATGTCTGAGCGCAATATCGATATATATGTAAATATCGAAGTCATTTGAGCGATATATTATCCGCAGCCCTGGATTTAAAGCTGTTTAATAAAATGGCAATAATTGAAGTGCCAATTCTCAAAGCCTGTTCGCAATAATGTTAAGAAAGAAGTATCACATAACGCTGTTCATGGCAAATATGTTATTTAATGAAGAAGAATTACAACTGCGAGGTAAACTTTATTGCTTGGCAGAATTGCAGCTGCTTGTTGTTGCACAACTATCGATAAATATTAGCAGTAGGCACTCTCAAAATACAGTCGTGGTAAATAAGCAAGAGGTAACGCTTTGCGCAGGTCAGAAATTTGTCGCGTGACGTCACGTTTCCAACGTTTATTGCTGACTGTAACACTAATATATTGAACAGGTTAAATGTGACGTCATGCGCGGTGAGAGCCAATTGCTTTGCAATTTTGCATAACCTCGGCACCTCACAATCGTTCTTCATTTCCCACCAGTGTTGCCAATTTAGCTATTTTCCCGACAGATTTAGTGGGTTGCAACTGGCAAATGCGGGATAAATTGTAAAACAGCGGGTAGCGGGAATTTTAGCTACTTCAAAAATAATTTTAGCTTTTTTAAAACATCTGGTAACTTCATGTATTTTTATGCTTTACGATGCCACACTTAAACACTTAGTAGTATTTTTTCCATTTGAATGGCACAAAAACATCGATAAGCCAAAAGAGCATTAAATTTTATCGTTTTTAACTATGAAATCAATTGAATCGAGCTTTATACCATCGCGATTGTAAGGTGTAAATGCCTAAAATATATACAGTGGTCCACTTATATCTTCATACCCCCTTACTTTGTCAAATTTTTAGCAAATTTGAAATAGTCATAAAAAATATTAGCGAATAGATTTTTGAAATTTTTTTTTTGCATTCACTCCTAGAATTGTTTGAAGAATTTTTTTTCATCATAATATTCCAAAAACACTGGATTAAATCAATAAAAATATCGTTTTACTACTCTAGCGTTTTTTTTAACTATGAACAAATTTTGTTTAGCTATTTTCAGCTTTTTTCTAAGGCTATTTTGGCTTTTTCATGTCCCGAAGAGTTGGCAACACTGTTTCCCACACACACACGCACGAAACCTCAACCATCGTTTGACAGCTAAATTGCAAAGCTCCGTAGTTTTTATTAAAAATGCAGTGAAAAAACGTTTAATATTTCTTAAACAATTGCACAATGGCTACTCAAAAGCCTGGAGAATGGGCGACTGGTCTGCTAGCAAGATTCGAAGATCAGGTACGAGTTTTACAACACTTTTAATATGTTGCGTCGAGGCTGCTTTGCGTAAAGTGAAAAAATGTACCTGCTGCTGGTGTTGTTTTGGTGTGGGTGTTTGTGTAAAAGGGGGCTGGTGGCTGTGGGGCCGGTGACAGCTTCATGAATGAACTGGATAGTGGAGTCGTTTGTGACGTACCGAAGTGTGAATACACTTGTAGTGGTCTTGGAAATGAAATGGAAAAAAATATTTAACTTTAAAGAGTTATATTTGAGTTTGGAAAAGTTAAGCGTAGTGTGCCAAGACTTTGCAAGGAGTGTAACATAGTTAATGGACCCTCTATAATAGTAACTTGTGAAATAATCAATGAAATGCGTTTTATCCGCAGCTGCCAAACAAAATCGGAGCCTATGGAACCCAGGCACGCATGAGCCAGGACCAATTGGTGGCATGCCTCATACACATCTCGCGATATCGCTTCTCACTGGTCATTTCCGGTTTGACAAAGATGCTGCAGCGCGTCAACGAGGCAGTAAGTAGCTGACAATGAGCATTGATTTCAATCCTAATTATGTTCATCATCAACAGGCACTGCAAAATCGACATGAGCCAGAACGATGCTACTTCGAATCGTTGGTCATCATATTGACCACCCTGGAACGTTGTTTGACCAATCAGACCAAGGATACGGCACGCTTTGAGGAGGCCATGAATGTGAAGCTCTTACTTCGCGAAATATCTCAATTTGTGGACGTGCAGAGCGACAACAACCCGAATGCAGCCCAATTGAAAGCGCTTGCCTCGAAAGTGTTGTTTGCTCTGTCCCAGAATCACTTCTCGGCTGTATTTAATCGAATATCGGCGCGCATACAGGAGCTGACATCATGCTCCGAGGAGAATCCTGACTATAACGACATTGAATTGATACAACACATTGACATGGACATGATCAAGCTGACCAAGTTGTTGCAGGGTAACTAATTACTAACATCTCATTTATATAAACTGATGCATTTCTTTTGCAGAAACAATTACTAAATTCCGTTCAAAGCGAGCACCGCCGCTCATTTTGCTGTATTCGCTGGAGAAGGCCATTTGGAACTGGATTGAATATCATCCACAGGAGTTTCAGGACTTGCAGCGTGGCACGAATCGCGACATATCAACGTGAGTAGTTAAGCATTAGATTTAACAGATTTTACTAAAAAAAACACGCTTTCCTACAGTTGCTGGGAACCGCTTCTTGACTTTGTTGAGTACTTCAAAACGGAGAACAAGAAAAACAAAACCTTAGTGTGGCCACTACAAATGTTATTGCTCATATTGAATCCTTCGAGCCTGGAAGCCACTGTGAACGAGCTGCAGCAGTCGGAAAAGGAGAAGGAAAAAGAAAAGGTACCCTCAAAGTCCACACAATCAACTTCACGCGACAAAGACTTCTCGGCCAGACAATTCATTGAGAGCATCAAACGTGGACTGGGTCCCCATTCGCCATCAAAACAAGTGACGGAATCATCGGCCATTGCCTGCGTCAAGCTGTGCAAAGCATCTACGTATATCAACATCAATGATTCCAACAATGTGGTCTTCAAACTTGTGCAGTATTTCATCAATGATCTCAAGGCACTGCTCTTTAATCCCGTCAAGCCCTTCTCGCGCGGACAGGGCTACAATTATGCCGACATCGAGCTAATGATTGACTGCTGGGTATCCTGTTTTCGCATCAGTCCGCACAACATTGAGGCACTCAAGGTTTGCCTCAACCTGTCCTCACCGCAAGCCTATCATTTCGTAATCGTGTGTTCGCTGTTGCGGTGAGTTGCGCCTTATGAACTATTTGTCTTATTATTATATATATTTGAATTATTGTAATTCCTTAGATTGGCTCATATCTACGTAGACTTTCGGCTACAAAACAAGAATCCGTTTCGCATTGTTAACCAGCCGCGCCTTCCCTGGTGGCCACAGACCGATGTAGTCCATTATCGTTCCGCGGAGTTGCGTGCTCTGTTCACAGATACGCTCAACAAAGCTACGCAGGGCTATATAGCGCACACGCCACTTCGTTATATAACTTCACTAACGCTCAAGTCTAAGGACACACAAAAAGGTCTTAACCGCGCCGAGGAAGGACCAGCTCATAAAATGCTTTTGCTGCTGCTCGTACGACTCATACACGCCGATCCCACACTGCTATTGAATGTAAGCTAATGGAAATCTATATAGCATCCCAAACTTATCATTTATATTTACAGACACAGGGAAAAGTAGCACACGAAGTGCAAAGCTCTACACTGGAGCTTATTAATGGCTTAGTCAGTCTGGTACATCAGACGACTTTGCCCGATGTGGCTCAGGAGGCCATGGAAGCCCTGCTGGCTTTGCATGCACCTGAAAAGATAGAAGTTTGGAATCCAGAGGCGCCGATAAATACATTCTGGGATGTCAGCTCACAGGTGCTCTTCTCAATTTCGCAGAAGCTCATTCAGCACCAGATAGCCAACTATACGGATGTTCTGAAGTGGCTGCGTGAGATACTCATTTGCAGGAATACATTCCTGCAGCGACACAAGGATTATGCCCATGTTGGCAGTCAAATTGCCATTTGCAAGCAGGCGCACATCAAAATGGAGGTGGTCTTCTTTATGTACCTATGGAGTGTCGACTTGGATGCGGTGCTGACATCACTCTCGTGCTTTGGCCTGCTCTGCGAAGAGGCTGAGATCTGTTGCAGCTCCGATGAACTAACCGTGGGTTTTATCATGCCCAATTATCATATCTACCAGGAGCTGGCCCAGCTCTCTTCATGTGAGTCAGCAAATCATAGTTGATTGTGGACAATATTTAAGATTTACAATTATTATTCTAGCCGCAACGGATACACGCCTCTGTTTCTTTGACAACAGTCACGGCAATGCGCTGAGTCGCCAAGCTTTGCAGAAACGTATTATGACACTGTTGCGTAAGATCGAGCACTGTGTACACGGCGTCCAGCCCGCTTGGGAGGAAACTTTTCGCAATTGGGAGGTGTCTAGTAAAGTATTACAGACATATCCCAAGCTAAAATCGGAGGATGCTCAAGCGGAAATGTTTCATCGTGGCATGGGGAAGCGACGTGCCAGCCACCAAAGCTCTGAACATGATCTGGAAGAACAAATCAACGAGTGGGCCAATATGACCTGGTTCCTTCTAGCACTCGGCGGTGTTTGCCTTCAGAAACGAAACAGCAGTCGTCAGATTTTATTGCAGCAATCCCAAAATAACTCATCAGTGGCATCTTTAGCGCAGGCCTCGCTGTACTCCAGTTCAACCAGCTCTGGTCATGGCTCGCTGCATCCCAGCACAGTGTCCTTGTCCACCATACCACCAGCGCCGCCACAAGATTGCAGCTACTGTCCAGTTACACAGTGCGTTGTGTTTCTTACCTTAATTAATATTAGTTTTAATATTATCTTCCCTTCCTTGCAGATTCATTGGACAGCTGCTGAGGCTGTTGGTATGCAGCAATGAGAAGATCGGCCTAAATATACAAAGGAACGTCAAGGAGTTGGTGGGCGAGGAGATGTCTACACAACTGTATCCCATACTATTTGATCAGATCAGGGCCATAGTGGAAAAGTTCTTCGATCAACAGGGCCAGGTCAATGTGAATGTTACGGATATTAACACACAGTTCATCGAGCACACTATTTATATTATGAAATCCATACTGGATCCCAAGGCAAGTAAGGATCCTAACAATGACCAGCCATCGCCATCGGAGCATTTGGGCGTAACAAGTATTGAGGGCATGATGTTGGGCATTGTCCGCTACGTGCGTCACTTGGACATGAATGTGTATGCCATCCGAATCAAAACGAAACTGTGCCAACTTGTGGAGGTGATGATGAAACGACGCGATGATTTGGCTTTCCGCCAGGAGATGAAATTTCGTAACAAGCTCGTCGAATATTTAACGGACTGGGTAATGGGCACTTCGCATCAAATAGCGCCACCGAGCTCAGCAGATGCTTCCATATTGACCAACACTTCACTGATCTTCCGTGATCTCGACCAGGCTTGCATGGAGGCGGTGGCTGCTCTACTACGTGGACTCCCACTGCAACCTGAGGAGTCAGATCGCGGAGATCTCATGGATGCTAAGAGTGCATTGTTTTTGAAATATTTCACGCTCTTTATGAATCTACTGAACGATTGTATTGACAGCTCCGAGGCGGAAAAGGAGCTCAACAATACACCTCTGATGCCACCACGCCCACGCATGGCGGCCGGCAAGCTCACAGCTCTCAGGAATGCAACCATACAAGCCATGTCCAATCTGCTCGGCGCCAACATTGATTCTGGTTTAATGCACTCCATTGATCTGGGTTATAACCCGGATTTGCAAACACGCGCCGCTTTCATGGAAGTTCTCACTCAAATTCTGCAACAGGGAACAGAGTTTGACACTCTGGCTGAGACGGTTCTGGCCGATCGCTTCGAGCAGCTTGTCCAGCTGGTGACGATGATCAGTGACAAGGGCGAACTGCCCATTGCCATGGCACTGGCTAACGTGGTGACCACTGCGCAAATGGATGAGCTGGCCCGCGTTCTCGTCACGCTCTTTGACGCTAAGCACTTGCTCTCCCCGCTCCTGTGGAACATGTTCTACCGTGAAGTGGAAGTCTCGGACTGCATGCAGACGCTGTTTCGCGGCAACTCGCTTGGCAGCAAGATAATGGCGTTTTGTTTCAAGATCTATGGCGCTAGTTATCTGCAAATGCTGCTGGAGCCGCTTATTCGACCACTACTCGACGATGAGGAGGAGACATGCTTCGAGGTGGATCCAGCCAGGCTGGAGCCCACTGAAGACATCGAAGAACATCGCAACAATTTGATTGCATTGACGCAGAAAGTATTCGATGCCATTATTAATTCCTCGGACCGTTTTCCGCCGCAGTTGCGTTCCATGTGCCATTGCCTATACCAGGTGCTCAGCAAACGTTTCCCAAATCTTCTACAGAACAACATTGGTGCCGTGGGTACCGTCATCTTTCTGCGCTTTATCAATCCGGCCATAGGTAAGTCACTGATCAATTTTGTGTTTCACGATAAAAAACATATTCCTTCCTTTCAGTTTCTCCGCAAGAACTGGGAATTGTGGGCAAACAGGTGCCCAGTTCGGCCAAGCGTGGTCTGATGCTTATGTCAAAGATATTGCAGAATATTGCCAATCATGTGGAGTTCTCCAAGGAGCAGCATATGCTCTGCTTTAATGACTTTTTGCGTGATCACTTTGAGGCTGGCCGCCGCTTCTTCATTCAAATCGCGTCCGATTGCGAGACCGTGGATCAAACATCGCACAGCATGAGCTTCATCTCAGATGCGAATGTGCTGGCTCTCCATCGATTACTGTGGACGCACCAGGAGAAGATTGGTGACTATTTGTCAAGCAGTCGGGATCACAAGGCGGTTGGTCGCAGACCCTTCGATAAGATGGCCACACTGTTGGCCTATTTGGGTCCACCGGAGCACAAACCAGTCGACTCACACATGATGTTCAGTTCGTATGCACGATGGAGCTCCATTGACATGTCCTCGACAAATTTCGAAGAAATCATGGTCAAACATCAAATGCACGAGAAGGAAGAGTTCAAAACGCTCAAGTCCATGAATATATTCTATCAAGCAGGAACCAGCAAGTCGGGATATCCGGTGTTCTACTACATAGCCAGACGTTACAAGTGAGTTGCATAATTTGATCCTAATAAGACCCCTATTAAGTTTATACCTTGTCTTGCAGAATTGGTGAGACCAATGGCGATCTGTTGATTTACCATGTCATTCTCACACTGAAGCCCTTCTGCCACTCGCCCTTCGAGGTGGTCATCGACTTTACGCACACCTGTTCCGATAATCGCTTTCGCACCGAGTTCCTGCAAAAGTGGTTCTATGTGCTGCCTACCGTGGCCTACGACAATGTGCATGCCGTTTACATTTACAACTGCAACTCATGGGTCCGCGAATACACCAAGTTCCACGATCGCATCCTGGCACCGCTCAAGGGCAACCGCAAGCTGATGTTCCTGGAGTCACCAAACAAGCTAAGCGATTTCATTGATGCCGAACAGCAGAAGCTGCCGGGCGCCACGCTCTCGCTGGATGAGGATCTTAAGGTGTTTAGCAACGCCCTTAAACTCAGTCACAAAGACACCAAAGTTGCCATTAAAGTGGGTCCGACAGCTCTGCAGATTACGTCCGCCGAGAAGACCAAAGTATTGGCACATTCCGTGCTGCTCAACGATGTTTACTACGCCTCGGAAATCGAAGAGGTGTGCCTGGTCGATGACAACCAGTTCACTCTGTCCATAACCAACGAAAGCGGACAGTTGAGCTTCATTCACAATGACTGCGACAACATTGTGCAGGCCATCATACACATACGAAATCGCTGGGAGCTTAGCCAGCCGGATTCGGTCACAGTACATCAAAAGATACGACCTAAGGATGTGCCAGGCACTCTTCTAAATATGGCACTGCTGAATCTGGGTTCCTGTGATCCCAATTTACGTACGGCTGCCTACAATTTGCTGTGCGCCTTAACTGCTACCTTTGATCTGAAGATCGAGGGACAGTTGCTGGAGACGCAAGGTCTTTGCATACCGTCTAACAACACCATCTTCATCAAGTCCGTTAGTGAGAAACTGGCCACCAATGAGCCGCATTTGACTCTGGAGTTTCTCGAGGAGTCCATTCAGGGATTCCAACGCAGCACCATTGAACTGAAGCATTTATGCTTGGAGTACATGACGCCCTGGCTAAAGAATTTAACGAAGTTCTGCAAATCCAATGACGATGCCAAGAAGCTAAAGGTCTCACAGATTCTGGATAAGCTCATTTGTCTAACTATCGATCAAAAGGAAATGTATCCCTCGGTGCAGGCTAAGATCTGGGGCTCAATCGGTCAAATTCCCGAGCTCATTGACATGGTGTTGGATAACTTCCTCCACAAGTCGATTACGTATGGCTTGGGCTCTCCACAGGTGGAGATTATGGCCGATACGGCTGTGGCACTGGCCTCAGCCAACGTGCAGTTGGTGTCGAAGAAGGTCATTACGCGCATGTGTCGCGTCATGGACAAGTCGTGCACGAATCCCACCCAGTATCTGGAGCAGCACATGATGTGGGATGACATTGCCATACTCGGTCGCTATCTGCTCATGTTGTCCTTTAATAATTGCTTAGATGTGGCGACTTCGGTGCCTTATCTCTTCCACACCATCACATTTCTGGTCTGCTCCGGCTCGCTCTCCATGCGCGCCTCGACCCACGGTCTGGTCATCAACATTATACACTCACTGTGCACCTGTACGAATCCCTCGTTTGGGGAGGAAGCTCAGCGTGTCCTGCGACTGTCACTGGATGAGTTCTCGCTGCCCAAATTCTATTTACTGTTTGGTATCAGCAAGGTCAAGTCGGCGGCTGTGACGGCCTTCCGCTCCAGCTGTCGCCACCCGACAGACAAGTGGCTTGGCAATGAGCGTGTCACTCAGCCGTTGCCCGCGGATCGTGAACGCCTCTCGCTGCCCTCGTTGGAGGTAATCACAGACGCACTTCTGGAGATCATGGAAGCATGTATGCGCGATGTGCCCGATTGCGAGTGGTTGCACACTTGGACTTCGCTGGCGCGCAGCTTCGCCTTTTGCTACAATCCAGCCCTGCAGCCCCGAGCACTGATCGTTTATGGCTGCATCAGCAAGAGTGTGACGGATCACGAGGTTAAGCAACTGCTGCGCATACTGGTGAAGGCGCTGGAGTCCTTTAACGATCTTATTTTAATTGAGGCTTTGGTCATGTGCCTAACACGCATTCAACCACTCCTGCGACCAGAGTCTCCCATACACCGTGCCCTGTTCTGGGTGGCCATCTCGGTGCTGCAGTTGGATGAGATTACACTCTATGGAGCTGGCCTGGCATTGCTTGAACAGAATCTGCATACGCTCAAGTCACAGGGTTGCTTTGACAAGAAGGAAACCATTGCGGAGGTCATGATGAAGACGCGCGAGAAGCTCGAGTGGCACTTCAAGCAGCTAGATCATGCTGTGGGTCTGTCCTTCCGCAGCAATTTCCACTTTGCTCTGGTCGGGCATCTGATTAAGGTAAGTCGTTTATGCACCACATGTGGTCCTAGTCTATAGCTACCTGGCATTTCAGGGCTTCCGTCATCCCACACCTACTACGGTGTCGCGTACGTCCCGTGTACTCACCATGCTGTTGGGTATTATTGCCAAACCGCTGCACCGCGACAAATTCGAGGTGACGCCAGACAGTGTGGCCTATCTGACAGCTCTTGTGGCTGTCTCCGAGGAGGTTCGCTCCCGCTGCCATGTGAAGCATGCGCTTCCGCGCTGGCCCGCAGATCTCAGCAACAGCAGCATGGACAACGGCGAACTGCCAAACGGCGTGCAAACTGTAAGTGGAGATATTACTTAAATACATATATTACGGAATGAATTGTTTATAAAATTGTTTAGATTGGCCAACCGTTGTCGCGTCGCCAAAAGAGTTGGGATATTCTGGACCAATCAGCTCTGCAGTTTGCGCGTCATCACAAAGTACCTACACTTCAGGTATGTTGATTATTTCGATCCTATCAAATTACGTATGTAACTAATCTATTTGATGAAAATTTGTTGTACAAAAGTTGTTATAACCATTTGCTATAGTAACTTTTGGCTATCCAGTTGTTATATTGAGACTATATATACATTCTGCCTATGTATTATCGACTCTATCGAAATCAGCCTTTGCATAATTAATTAATCGTTCAATAATATTTTTTTCTTATCTCTTTTTATGTTTGTTTTGAAAAAAAAAAAATATATAAATACCGTACATACATTTATCACAATGTAACTCCTATATACTCTATATACTACTACTTTATATGCCTGCTGACTCTTACATCTAATTGGTGCTTGAAACTCTCATAAATATATATCTATATAATTACATATAAACTACTACGCATGAACATGTCATTTGAGTTATGTTTGATTTAATAAAAAACAAAAATAAATATATATATATCTATAACAATAAACAATACAACTATAACCACTACATCAACAACAACCACAACAACACATCTGTGATATACAAACGTAGAATGCGCGAGTTTTATTCAAAACTCAACGCTCATTTTCGGTACCAACCACCAAGGATCCGAATAATGCTAGCGGCATCGAAGAACGTCAGGTATTGCCTATCAAAACTCTCTCTCTTTACTATACTAATGACTTATACCCAATAATATGAGACCCCTAACCCACTAATTAATAGTTCTAGCTGCTAGGCCTAGATTTTCTATTGTATTATATTTCCTTTTGAGGACATTCAAACATTCATGGCTTGCTTAAATTCCCATTAAATCCATAAAAAACTATTAAAATTTACATAGTATTTTTAAAGTAACCAACATGCTAAATATCTTTTTATCTTTTAAACTCTCTCAATGTCTCGTATTAGCTGATTTTTTTGTTAAGATAATATGACTATAATAAATTACAATACGATTTTTAACAGGAACGCGGATCACGTTCGTCTGTGTCAAACGAATCTAATGTCTTGCTCGATCCTGAGGTTCTGCCAGATTTGTCAATACAGGCACTGGTTCTAACTGTACTGGCGACCCTTGTCAAATACTCATCCGATGAGGGCGAAACGCGCGTGCTTTATCAGTATTTGGCCGAGGGATCCGTGGTTTTTCCCAAGGTCTTCCCAGTCATGTAAGTTGTACGCTAAATGTTTTCTTAGATCTCTGTACTATGTATTGATTTCTTGTCTGCAGTCACTCATTGTTGGATCAAAAGATTAATAACATACTGTCAGTATCACATGACCAAGTTGTACTTAATTCAGTGCAGAGTATTATACAGAACATGCTGGCCAGCGAGGATCCATCACAGCAACAACTACACTTTCTGCAGAGCTGCGGATTTGGTGGACTTTGGCGATTTGCTGGTCCCTTCACCAAAGTTAGTCTAGTATATGCGACTTTCTGAATGTCTGATTAACTATTAATCTATCTCCTGCAGTACAACATGATGGGTGAATCGTCCGAGTTGTTTGTCAACTGCTTGGAGGCCATGGTGGAAACATGCTTGCCTGGCGATGAATCAGCACCAGTCCCACCCTCACCGCGTCCCTATAACTTAAGCTCCAGCTTGAGCAGCCTAACGCTTGGCTCACCCACTGATAAAGGTAAGCAAATAAGTAATGTAGTTATTTAAAGTCCAAATTAGCTGCATAACTAATTAAAATTGCTTTTAGCATAGAGCGTTATTTTAGCAAAAATTTTGAAATGATTATTTTAATACACTTGAATTTGAATTTGATAATCGTTATATTCTCTATTTACTCTTTCTTTACGCAAACACCTATTACGTTAATATATAGCATTCTCATCGGAATCATTAGACTTTTATGAAAACTGCTCGGGCAGCGTCACCTCGCTGCGACGTGCCTCACACAGCAAATCACGCGCCAAACATCGATTGAACGAAAGTCCATCACATTAAATGCTCCACAACTGCAATTATTTTCAAACCAATTAAAGCTTAGCAAAATTACAAATTACAAATACACTTACCCAGCACATTTGCATTAACATGAAAATCGTGTGCAATAGAAACTACTTAATTTACGATTACGATTAGTAGTTATCTAAGCGCCAACTAACTAAATTGTCACCAAACACGACACATTCTGACAATTACTAATTAATAATATTGCGTATGCAAATTGTTATCAACAAAACAAACAAACAAACAAAAATAGGAAAAATCAGAAAAAGTAAACACATAAATGCACTTTATTGTATTAGCGAATTGTTGTTTGAATTCTTGAGAATTGTATTTTATGATATTTATGAGTACCTTGAAGCATTTACAAAAAAATTTCGATAAATTGTCTAGCACTTTATTATGTAGTGTATATGTCGTAATTGTTTGCTACGTATTTTCATTCATAGCTATTAAGCAAAAGCCGTCTCATGTTACTAAAAAAAAGAAACTGTATGAAGTAGATCGGCACTTTAGTAACTTGGGCTTCATATTTTATTATATTATATATAGATATATAAATATGTAGCTAATGGAATTACGAAGCATATTTAACTACAAATAACGTACCTAAAATCATGCATGCGAATTAAACGTGTTGCATAATACAATATCCCTCAGTAAAGAAACTGCAAAACTAATGAAATCCAATACAAAAGAATTCCTTAAATAACATTTTCAGTTATTAAACATTTTCAGTTAACAAAAGCTTTAAAGTAGATTAGTTTAAGCAAAACTTTACAGCGATATTTTATACGATTATATATTGCATAGTGTAAACATATATATTTTGAATACTTAAACAGCATACGAAATTCCAAAAATCTAGATAATAGAACTTTGATATGATAAAGAGTTATAACCTCCATAGACTAGCTCTTTTTTTTATATTATCTGGTTTAATATTCTACCGATCCCTGTTCGGATATCCTATTCTATACTTTATATTATTTTTTTGCATAATTTATGTATATGTTTATGCCTCTTCTATCTTATTTTCAGCTGCATGAATAACAACAAACCCACGCACTAGACGTACCACACTAATCGCAAAACTTATGCGTTTTTTGAATCTGTTTAAAAAATGTTTTTAAAACAAAAAACAAAACCACAAAATGTACAAAACCAAACAACAAAAAAACTATGAATGTAAAGTGAACAATGTATGTTTATATGTATAAAGCAGAACGTAACAGCTGGTTAAATGCAAGAAGCCCCACGAAAACTACAAATAGGAAAAGATAATATAGATATACATACATACTATATTTTGTCAGAGATACAAAAACAAATCTTAATACAATTACCGATTCAATGTAGTTTTTATTAATACGAGTATATATTTATGTAGTTTAAATAATAAGCACGTAAACCTACTCACCAGTTCCTGAGATGACCACGGCCAAAGCAGGGCGTAACGGCACCATTTGTACCAGAGTTGATTATACGATAACTACAAAAACAAAAATATAAACAACAACAACAACCAGAAGCTTTAAGAAATTGGCATGCGAAAGCAGCCTTTAAATTCTTTTGTATTATACCAGAATCTCCCGCTGCAACTAACCAATTTGTAATTAATGGCATTTATTTTATGTTTTTTGTTAAGCTCATCTCCCATGTAAACTAATACTTAATTTATTTCATGAACATTATTATTTAAATTTACTTTTTTCGTATTAATAAAATTGTCAAACACCAAAACCCATTTGCTATTAAGCAACAAGACCCAGTCCGCTTTTAATGCAAATTAGCTGTAAGCTTAAAATAAACACAACAAACATTTTAAAAGAACGAAATTCAAAATAGTTTTAGCGAATCGAACGTTATACTTACATTTGTACCTCTTATTAAACGGTTTAGTAAAATGATAAAGCGCAACAATTATGTCCGTTATCTTCCTTTTCGTATAAGTCAAACTAGCACAAAAATTTACTTAATTAATAACAAACTCAAATAACAAATATTAAATCGAACTTAACTAGAATGAAAACTACTTAATATTCACACATTCGAATGTATTTATAACAATCGAATTTGAGAAGTGTTATTTTCGCATATAAGAATGTATTTGTGCTATATATGTATGTGTTGCTATATGTGTATGTACTTCAAATCGAATTTTATGTATTGTATTTTACGAAACTACGGAACAAAAACATTTGCACACATATGCATCTAACTAATGATATTTATGAAATAAATGTTAATGTTTCAAATCTCTAGTATCAATGTACAATTTACTATGTCGAACAAATTAATTTAATCTCAATAAAAATGTTTAAGCAAATACCATCGAAATGTGTAATATTTTCATTACAATTCATAAATTATAGATATTTGCTGACGCAATTTTTGAAAATGCATCCTTTTGAATGAGAAACGCCCGAGCACGACATAAAAGTACGCAGTGATCAGTATAAGAATCTTATTGTTATTGACACCCATATTTCAAGCTGAGTTCCAAATCTTAACCTGCCTTCAAAAATCTGAACCCTCGTTCTTTCCAAATGCAAATATTTGGGCTTTTTCGCGGAACTGCATCGGATCACCCCAAGAGCAAAATACAAGTACACATTTGTTAAAGGTTGAAAACCTCCCCCACGACGAAGCGGAATCACTACCATCATAAAGTACTGTTGCTGTTGCTGTCTTTGTATTAACTTCTCGATTTCATGCATACGATTAAACGACCCTCGGTTGAGCTGAGGACGAGCACACACTTACCCTCAGCGCTGAGCCTGAGCCTCAACCGAGCAGGTGAATTTTGTCAATGGGCTCAAATCCCAGTTGCAATCGCAAAACGCGCCAATCGAGCAAGTGCCACAGCTGACCGACCGGGCCGAATCTCGTAAACCCAATCCCAATACTTGTGGGAATGCTTGAAGTGAACTTTCTCACGATGCGACGCCAACGGCACACCGGCTGGCAAGTGCCTGGCACTGCTACGGGTGGTGGTGGTGGTTGCTTCTTGAGCGAGCGAGCGAGCCCGACCCGTTCCCTTACGTACGTACATACATAAGTGTAACGCAATGTCGCGCCAAAGAGGAAATGAGGTCTCGGTCTGGGTCTCGCTCGATCTGGCTCTGGCTCTGGCTCTGATGCCTGTGACAACGACAACGCGCCAAAGGGAAGAGCGCAAAAAAAAACAAAGCACACTCACACACACACACTAACACTCGGAAGAAGAAGAAACAAACAGAAAAACCAACAATGCCGCCAAGTGAGGGTAGCAAAAGGGAACGGGAATGGCACGCATGGGGCACGGTTGCAAGAGTGTGCGCAGCACAGACACCACAGCCAGGTCGAGGTCATGTCGATGTCGTTGGCTGAGTTAAACGTTGCACGCAGCCAGCTCGTGTGTGCATGTGTGTGTGTGTGTGGTGCTAGGCTGCTGCCGTTGGTGGTGGTTGCTCTGCTTCTTTGGGCTGTGTGTCTGTGGCTCATGCTTACGCTCTTGCTCTTGATTTTGCCTCTGTTCCTGTTGCGCAGGCGCACGGCGAACGGCACGAGAGAAAGAGAGAGCAACGCGTCGCTCTCGCAGATGCACTGAGAACGCATATGCACTGAGAAAATTTAATTACATAATATTTCCATCTTTGACTAATTTTTTCAATTAATAAGTATTTTAGATATATTTTAACGAAAATTCATAGAAATTAACAGTCTATGTTAAGTATGTATTTTTCTTAAATTAATAAACTGATTTTAGATTTTATTTATAAGTAATTATCACTGCGGACGGCAGTCCGCGCTAGTGACGAAAGCAGCATGAAGGGTGTTAAGTATTACAAAGAAAAATACGATTTTTTTAAATAATTTAAATGTCTACTTGAATTCAATGTTACTTACTTTTAAAATTTGAACATTAAGATTTCTGTCAGTGTAATTGAATGGCTTCCGCTAGTTTGCTACAATTATTATACCCTATACTTAAAGGGTGTGCACAAAACGGAGTTCCTAGGAACCGTAGTAGAAAAAATTCTTAGAATAAATATATTGAGGATGATTTAATGAAACATCAATCTGATTTATCTAAGTTGATGAAAATTATGTTTGTCGATTACCTATATTTAAATGTCTTCCGCAGGAAAATATGTACATTATATTTAAAGTGTACTAAACAGGGTATTCCATAGTTTGGCAGTCATTTATATTACCATGCTACTGTTGCACACGTGCAGCGACGAGTGAATCTTGCCACAAGCAGAGCAGAGAGCCAACCAACGCCACACACACGCACAACGACAACGACACGATTGATGATCGGCTCGATCCGATCGGATACGATACGATGCGATCCGCTCCTCTCCTCTGCTCTGTTCGGATCGTCTTGAGCGTTGCGTGGTAGCAGTTAGGGGAGGATTTTGCAAGTGTTCGCGCCGCCGACGCTGCTGCAGCTACAAAAAGGATCAGTTTACCTTGCGGCAAGATCATTTCTTAAGCGACTACCGTGCGGTGAACAGCAGCAAGTGACCGTTTCGGAACAGTATTTGGCCAATTCGACAAACTTCTTCTAAACAACTCACAACATACTCGCAACAGACACTTCAGAGCCAGTTTAATTAGTACAATGGCCGTGGAGGGTCAAAGATTTATGACCAAGACGCAACACTACCGCAAGGTCACCAAACCGTTGCTGGAGCGAAAGCGACGAGCGCGCATGAATCTGTACTTGGACGAGCTGAAAGATCTCATTGTGGATACAATGGACGCACAGGGTGATCAGGTCAGCAAACTGGAAAAGGCCGACATACTCGAGCTGACGGTGAACTATCTGAAGGCACAACAGCAGCAGCGTATGGCTTGTGGCGATGGTGAAAGGGCTCCAGCAGCCATGCCCACTTCCACTCCCACTCCCACATCTCCACCAGCAACCCCATTGAACTTTGATAAATTTCGAGCTGGTTACACACAAGCTGCCTACGAAGTCTCACATATCTTCTCCACGGTGCCCGGCTTGGATCTAAAATTTGGCACGCATCTGATGAAGCAACTGGGACATCAGCTGAAGGATATGAAGCAGCAGCTGAACAGTCCAGTGTCCAGCGAAGATGCCACCGAACCAGTTAACCTGGCTGACTGTAAGCAACAGCGTGCCACATCCCATCAAGAGGATCTGGAGAAGGGCGAGGATGTCTGGCGACCCTGGTGAACTCTTGTACTTAGCCAATACATTAGCTTTATTAACATGGCACATGGAGAGCTTTATTACTCTGGTTTTAGTTTTGTAAGTTATCATCAAGTTTTCCAAGGATTACTCCAATCATTTGCCTCAGTTTTATTAGATTAAGATATGATGTGATGTTCCTGTGATAGTTTTTAAGTGAGTTTTTTGTATTTGATCTCCAATAGCAAATAATACGATAATTACTTAAGTCATATAATTTATATCAGTTTTACAACATTCAGCTTCCCAATGAGCTTCCATTTAGTTTTAAATACTGAACGCTTTAAAATAAATATTTTGTATTCACGTATATTATTAAATATATTATTAATTTTATAACAACCTCAAAAATACAATATTAAATCAAGCATAAAAAAGAACACTGAATAAATTCTGCATATGATCATATAACATAAATTATTCTATTCTATTTATTTATTGTGGGTTGAGGAGGGTGATGGCAGCACGCGAATAAAATTTAGGTCTAAATATGATCAGTATTGACATCCGATCATTGCATGTTTCGGATATGAATCTATTCGAAATTATTGCATGATGTATTGAAATCAGCTATGTAAATTTATAGCTATAATAAAGCTATATAAAATTACAGATATATTTTTATATAATTTAGTAGACATGCAAAAAAATTAAGGTCTACTGCATATATATATTGCTTATGTATTTCAAGACTATCCGAACTGAAAAGCACCATTTTGAGTTGAAGAAGATGCAGGATTATTAATATTTTAAAACGCATCTCCTAAGGCTCATTATATTTGAAATATTAGAACAATTTTAAAAGATTAGATAATAAAGTCACAAGTTTATGTTGAGTTAAGTTAAGTTTATAAAAACCCTTAACTTATATAATTTGTATTGCTAAAATATGTAAATCTATTATAAAAAAAATAATAAAACTGTCAAGTTATTTATTAGATATTATTTGTATTTTTCTTTTAAATATTAAGTAAATGAATAAATACAAGCCTAAAATCATAGCAAAGTTATAGCACAAAACTCTTTTAGTTAAATCCGCAATCATATGCATAAATATAATAGTATTCATCCAAGACTACTCGAAGATCCAACACCACCTCACCCTTCGTCAACCAAACTCCATAGTTCAATTACAGGAGACTGGAACGCACACGACTTGCAGTCAAAAGTCGGAAGTGTGTCCACCGTGCGCCACTCGCGAGTAACGTGCAACAAGGAGCGAGGAATAAAGTACGAACAGCATCGAACAGCATCGCTGGCCCCTCGCCGACCTCGACTTACTTACACAAAGGTCCTCAGAGGTGAGGAGCAGGGGGACAGATATTAAAAGGCAACGGGCAACGGGAACACACACATTAAGCACACTCGTCGCACACGAGCAATGTTCCCACAGGATCACAACTGGCACAAAGCCAACAGCCAACAAGTGCAGGACGAGAGACAGAGAAATGGAATACCAATAAACGAAACGAAAACAGGAAGTGCTTCTCCGCCTAAGTGAAACGCCCCAGCCACATTGCTGCTGCTGCTGCTGCTGCTGCTCCTGCTGGCAATGTCGTTCCCACGCCAATGGGCACAACGGAGATGGCGAGATGAGTGTGCAGTTCATTATCCTTTCGCTCGCCCATACGAGCATTCTTAGGCAAATCATAACACAAATCTAGAAATGGCAGCTGCGCCACAAACTGCAAAAATATAAAAATTCCCATGGTTCGTTTCGTTGCTTTGCTCATTGAGCAGGTGAGCCCAGAACATATTGGTGTGAGAAACCAAGGAGGAAAGTGTTTCCCACGATACTGGGACACAAACACACACACACACACACGTACAAAGGTAACGATCCTGTGATCCTGCTCCCTGCAATGCTGATGATAAGGGTGCCACAATAAGAAAGCGAAAGAAACGAACGAACAATAAGAAAGAACAGCGGAAGGGTCGAGTCCAACGTCCTCAAGCAACCAACCCTCATTCCAGCACACTCGCCACGACCCGAAATGCCAGCACAGTTGAGCCCGAACCCGAACCCAAGACCGAAGGAACGAACATTGGGGGTTGTTTTTGGTCTGGTTGCCTATAAAAGGCGTCGTCCAGTTGAGCAGTCCACACACAACGTCTTACACACTCAGAGCAGCAACAGCTCAGCAAAGCAAATACCAAATATCTATATAAAATGTCCTCAATGCAAATATCAGAAATGTCCAAGACGTATCAATACCGCAAGGTGATGAAGCCGCTGCTGGAGCGAAAGCGGCGAGCACGCATCAACAAGTGCCTGGACGAGCTGAAGGATCTGATGGTAGCCACGCTGGAGTCGGAGGGCGAGCATGTGACGCGGCTGGAGAAGGCCGACATCCTCGAGCTGACCGTAACCCACCTGCAGAAGATGAAGCAGCAGCGTCAACACAAACGGGCCAATGGTGAATCAGAGACACTGACACCCGCCGAGGGATTCCGATCTGGCTACATCCATGCCGTCAATGAGGTCTCCCGCTCGCTGTCCCAACTGCCCGGCATGAATGTCAGCCTGGGCACCCAGTTGATGACACACTTGGGTCAGCGACTGAATCAACTGCAGCCCGCGGTGAAGGAGGTGCTGCCAGTGACATCGCCGCTCTCCGTGCACATTGCCAGCCGGGATGCCTACTCGGTGCCCATTTCACCCATCTCCAGCTACGCAGGCAGCCCCAATTCCAGTGTGGTCAGCGAACACCTCTTGACCACTTGCTCCAGCGCCAGCCTCAGCATCGATGTGACCAAAATAGATGATGCCGACAGCGAGGATGAGGAGAATGTCTGGCGGCCTTGGTAGAACCAGAGCAGAACGAGAAACGAGAAACAAGAGAAATCGAAAATTTAGAATAGCACAAAGTCTTCCAAGTCAATGGGTCACTTCCAGACTCCATTGTCTACCACTTAGTCTTAAGATTATCTTAAAAAAAAGAGAGAGTAAAAGAAAAGCTTTAACCGAGTCGAAGTTCATGTGATAACTAAGTATAAAAATAAATTAAATTATATAGCTAAAATTGAAATAACAAATGTTTTCATTATTCAACTTGACAAGCTTCAGTTCTATGACTGAAATTAGCTGGAAAAGCTGCTTATCGCGTTACTCGATCCACAACATTGGACTGTCCAATTGGTCAAACAAAAGTTTCTGGGAATGTGTCCAGGTACAAATACAAATAGGTTCGCATAGCGGAAGTACCGCGGTCTAACCATGGCCCAAACTGCTGCTTCATTTTATCGAATCCTCCTCTGAGTCAATTCGTTGTAATTTTCTGCCTCTTTCTTGATGTTGTTACGAATAAAAAGTAAAAGAAGATGAAATCTCGTAACAAAAGAAAGCGAAAACAATGCCAAGGCCGGAGAAGAAAACCAACAAGAAAAATAACAAAACAACAAAAAAAAGTAAAATGAAATGAGAATAAAACGATGTCCGTCACGAAGCTACCGACGGACACATCTCACATCTCATCGGATCGGCCACATGGGGCACCCTTTTTGAACACGTGTGCACACAATAAGACGGGACCCAGGGAAATAAAAAATTAGAGACTTATCTCTTGGCGTGTCTAATCGAGTTACGACATTGTCGCTCAGCCTTAGGCTCAATCTTGTAAAGAAAGCCGAGACGAACCAAAGCGAGCCGAGCCATAAACAAAGGGCAGCCAAGGATCGAGTCATTCCATTTTCAAAGCCATCCTTTTTTGGCCACTCACCTAGAAAATCGTGTGCACAATGGTCAAGGCAAGACACATACATACATACTATATATCTATGTATACATATATAATTGCTTGGGCTGTCTGTCTGACATTCAGGTAAAGATTCGATTCGAGTAGAGTAAATGATTGTCCTGCCCTGGGGCAATCTACAACTTGGGCCCAGACAGGATATCACATTTTGGCTGACCCGCATCATTTGCTTATCTGCCGCTGCTGCTGCTGTTGTTGTTGTTGTTGTTAATGTGGCTGTTGTTGTTGCCCCAAGACCAGTAGCCTCGACGCCTGAGCTGTTAACAATCAATGAAGTTTAAGACAGCAACATAAAATAGTCGAGACAACATGGAAATTATGGGGGCAACTCTAGGGATGCATAACTCTGACCTTGATTAAGATTAACAATCGAGTGTTTTAAAATTCAAGATACTTTTAAAGTAACTATTAATCTTTAACTGAGAGTCAGGGTTAATTTAGGGTTAGCTAACTAATAGGCATCTTTATGATTATTTGAATTTTTGTTTGGATCTCACATATTCTCTGACATAATAAGAAAGACACCACAGGGGATGCTTATCTCTGACTCCGATTCTGATTAAGAATTTGGAGACTAAAATTTGACAGAGAAATCGTACCTAAATCTTTAAGTATTTAACTTATTTATTTTTTTTATTAATTTATATATTTAAATAAAAGCATTGCAGTACATGTAATGTTATAAGCAACAATAGGAAAAATAAACCGATGAAAAAATGTTGCACTCTTTAATATTTAATTTAGTAGTTTTAGCTCAAACTCAAACGGTTAATTCATATTTTTAAAATGAAAAGACAAAAACTTGTGCCAATTTGCATATTGATTAATATGTTATAAGCAACAATAGGAAAAATAAACCGATGAAAAAATGTTGCACTCTTTAATATTTAATTTAGTAGTTTTAGCTCAAACTCAAACGGTTAATTCATATTTTTAAAATGAAAAGACAAAAACTTGTGCCAATTTGCATATTGATCAATATGAAAACCGTGAAAAATCACAACTCAGTGCTTATCCTCATCCATCCCTAGGCAGCATAATTGTGGCACGACAACAACAACAGCAACAACAGCAACAACAGCGACAACACCCAGAGACGACAATAAGCAGAATATGGCAAAAGGCAAAGGCAACGGCAATGGCTAAAGGAAATGCATGCAGCAACAAAAGATACTTAATCTTAAAGGTAAACCCGATGAATGATGAACGAATGTGTTGCAACGTAACCGAAACCGAATCCCAAAACCCGAAACGCTCAAGATCTGCAACGATCGAGCTCTCGAACTCAAACGCAGACTCAAATTCAAACTCGAGCTCTCGAACGCAAGCCCAAGTCATTAAAAATCTACAATACACAAACTGCATACGAATCACTTGAAGGGTCCCAGCACACGCACACACAAATAGACAGACAGACGGACAGACAGACGGACAGACAGACAGACGGACAGACAGAGGGGCAGAGGGATGAAGGGCTGAGGAGCTGTGGTACAAAGAAATATCAGAAGCGAAGATCGTGAGAAAATGGTTTGGAACGTGGTTCTCACACGATCGACACACCTGCCCTTTTTTATATGTAAGCGTTTGTCTGTGTACGAGTATGCATGTGTGTGTGTGTGTGTATGTGTGTGTGTCCCTGTTGTACGTATTTCTGTATTCAAGATACAAGACCACTTACGGGCAAGATCACGAAGAGAGGAATGAGGAGAAGAAGGCGAGTGACAGTTGTTGTTGTTGCCGCGACTGCAGCGACTTGAAAGAGCAAAAGCAGCGTGCGGTAAGTGTGCGGCAACGTCGCGTCGTCGCATTGGCCAACATTGTAATGACTGTGGACACACGATCGTTAAGACCAAAACGTAAGCCCAAAAATACAAAAGGGGCAGGGGCATCATAAGAGGAGTTGCCTGTGGCGCGGCGCATGCGCGAAGCGACTCCGCAACTTGCAGCGCGAAGTCTCAGCGTTTTGTCGAACGAACTCAATTTAGTTTGTTTATGGCCAGAGTAAGAGAGACAGAGATGAGAGAGAGAAAAAGATGTGTATGTGTGTGTGTGCCACACTTATATGGTGTGCTATTGACTCTGTAATATCTTTAATATGGGATGTTGTTACACTGCATTGGCACACGCGCACGTTGCCACTGGACAAGCTGCCCCAGAGCTCTCTTTGTCCGTGTGCCAGAGATGCTGGCACGAGTTGCAGACACACACACATGCACCTCACTTCACTCCCCACTTCCCACTCCCCAGTTGACTCCTCATGCCCCAACCCATGCTATGCCAATCTACCAACATTCGCCTGCTCATCTCAATGATGGCCTGGCCCCCAATGGACAACCGCCCGCTTCATGGCTCGAACTGTCCGGTTTTTTTATTTTTATTTTTTTCTTGATTATTATTATTTTTGTTTTCTGTTTTTTTATTAAGTGGTGGTCTTGCGCTCACTTTAATATGGCTGCATTAAATTCTGCGGCGTGTGTGTATTATGACTGCAGTAGGTGGCACTGCCTGGCCCCGGGGCAGCATCAACTGCAAGTTGCTTGAGTGAATCAGAATGTGCATGTGAATGCGAATCTGAATGTGAATTTTGTATATGAATGTGGCATGGAATTAGTGTGTGGGGCCAACACTCAGAGGTCACGTGACGATGTCCGTACTGTACTGTACTCCATTTTCTTATGTTTCTTATTTTTCTTTTTTGTTGCTATAAGACGCTTATGGAACCGTTCAAGTCGCGCCAATCAAACCGTTAGCAAGTGGCCCGAATAACATAATATTGTCATTATCATCATTGTCAGCTTTTTGTAACACATTGTCAAGATTTCGCTACTGTAAAATGAAGAGGATTAATGCGTTTTGCAAATAATTGAAGTGAAAACTGTTAAATAAATGTTCCATGAAATTTGAAATCAATTTATAAAGTATATTTTGTTTATAATAAAACACTTTTGGAAATATTTGTTGTATATTGTTAATTAATTATCCGTTCACATATAAATTCATTCATAATCATTAACATTTCATTCTGTAGGAATCCTTAACATGAGACAAGGCAAGTTCTTTAATGATCCCCTGCAAACTTTGTTTTCTTTTTTTATTAGCTGTTTTTTGGCCAAAATAAAAAAGAAGAAGGGCTAAAAATACATATATAAAATATATACCTGTATTTATATTTGTGTGTGAGTAAATATAAATAACTTGTGCAGGTCGCTGTGCCAATGTTACGTGACTAATCACATTTGGCGAAGATTAGCAGCAATCAGCATCAACATCAGCAACAGCAGCAGCAACAGTGGAGAGTAGGGTAGATAGTCATCATCATAGTTGTCCACACCAGACACAAAAGCGTTCGATTTGAAGTTCCGTAACCAAACCGCACACTCGCACACACACACACAGTCAATAATATGGCCAATACAGATATCACGTATACGACTCGTATACCTCGATTACCAATACCAATATATAACGAAGTTTTAAGTGCCCGGTCTGGTCGCGGTCGCGGACCTTAATTTGCGATGTCTGGAGGTCTGACCGTTTGTCTGACAACGGCCCCGGCGCATGTGCCAAACGGTCAAGCGCAGTTAAAGCTGTCAAAGCAACAACAACAACAGCAACAGCAACAACAATGCGATCCATTGACAGGCGAGTCGAGCGGTTCTCACACTCAAAAAACTTGTAATAAATGACGTTTCCTAGAATTTTACTTGCTGCTTTTTTCATATGTATGTATAAAAGTTTGTCTGTCTATACATATATATTGTATACATATGTGCTATATAAGTTTCTTCTGTTTTTTTTTTTTATTATTTAATTGCCACAACAGCGCCGGCGCAAAAGGCCCCGCAGTCGAATCAGAGAACTGAGAACGAGCCGTCATTTAATGAGGCCAACTGGAGAGACCCCGAGAGTGTGGGAAAATATTTAGCGACTTCCGGCTGAGGTTTTCTGATTTGGATTTGGATTTCTATGGAGCTCATTATAATTATTATTGTGTCGCCTCCGGAAGGGTTCCATTGATGATTGTGCTTATCGCTGGACTCGATGACGCAGACAGGCGTCTGATGAAATTCAATCGCTGACTGAAATTCGAGCTGATCAAAAGTAAAAACGACATATTTTTTTTTGGGTCTGTTTTCATATTTTTATTTTTTTATACAAAAATTTAATAGCTTTTCTCTGGGTACATAAAGTTAAGCCGCACTCCTTAGCCAATTTGTAGGCTCTAGCAGAGTGGGCACAGATCTTTCCTTAGCCAGGTTGTAGACTCTGGCAAAGATTAGCCAACGCGCGGCCTTCAATCCAGCGCGGATGCTTGGACTAGGTTGCCGTGCAGGTTTGTGAGTAAGTTGTCAATGCCTTCTGTTTTAAGGCTGCCGCCTGCATTGCGTTCACCAGGGACGCCACATGGAGCCGGAGCTGGAGCTGGCCTCGCTTGGTGATGGACTGCAGCTGCCACTGGCACTGCCGCATTCCGAAGGTGGCGGTGTCACCAAAGCTGGACTCGGACTGCTGCTGCTGCTGCCGAGATCATCGGATGTCTGCATTGGCACGGTGACGCCAATGGGCAAGGTGGGCACCACCACTTGCAAGTAGTTCAAGCGATGGCCCAAGTGACTCATCAGCTGAGTGCCGAGATCCACACTGACGCCGGGCACCGCTGCCAGAGTTTTGGACACCTCGTTGGCTGCATGCACGTAGCCGGCGCGGAAACTCTCCGCAATGCTCAGCTTGGAGTCGGCGGCGCTGGCACTTGGGCTGCTTCCGAGGCGAAGTTGCTTTTGGGCGCGCAGCTTCTTCATGTGCTCAACGGTCAGCTCGAGGATGTCGGCCTTCTCCAGGCGAGTGATGTGCTCGCCCTCCTGGGTCAGGCACTCCACCATGATGTCTTTCAGCTCGTCCAGGCACTTGTTGATGCGGGCACGACGCTTGCGCTCCAGCATGGGCTTCATCACCTTGCGGTATTGATAGGTCTTGGACATTTCCATTTCCAGAACCATAATTTACAATTGATGAAAGCTTGACGATATTATTACGCGTAATCCACAGTTAATTTACAGTCTCTCTTCTTCTGTTCTTGCTCTCTTGATGGCTCTGCGATGTTGACGCTGCAAAGTTGTAGCTTTGAATGATTCAGCTCGCTGTTCGCGTCGTGCTTTTTATAGGCTCGGCCTGGACTGCGCTGCGACTGCGAGTGCGCGTGCGAGCGAGATGCGCATTTTGCCTCGTGCGCGAACTAAGTTTTATTTATCCTTCTCCCTCTTGCCTGCAGCAGTTGCTCTTACTGTTGTTGTTGTTGTTGGTGGCTTCTGTTTACGTATGCGCTGTGTGTGCTCTCTCGCCCTCTTGCGCTCTCGCTCTCTCCAACTCCCTGTGTGCTTGTGTGAGGGCAATAAAATGACTTGAGCTGCGGCTGCGCCTCTATCTTGTTTGTGTGTGTGTATGTATGTATCACGCGCGTTTGTGTGAGTTGTGATTGTTATACCGTGGGAAACTGTTTCGCAGCCGATTTCCACGACGACGGCTGACTGCCTGCCTGGCCTGACTTCTTCTGATTGTGCATGCTTGGGGTCTTTGGCTGTCCGTCCTTCTGTCCGCGTGTCTGTCTGTCCGCATGTCCGTCTCCTCGTCTGACGGCCCGCCTTAAGAGCTCCGACTGTGACTGCGGCTGTGGCTGAGCGGCAGCCAAGCGAGCACATGCCTTCCATCCATAACAAGATGTTTGCATTTCAATTCATTTGTATGTGGCCGGGTATTTGGACTCGGACTCGGCTGCGACGACTTGGCTTCAGTTCGTCGTTCGTCTTGGCTTCAGTTTGCCATGTGCCTTTGCCTTCGCCTTCACCCTTGCAGTAGCTTATGGCACGCTGATAATTGTGGAATCGTCATCGCACAGCATTTTTGTTGTCTTCTCTCTCTCTCTCTCTGTCTCTCGCTCTGTTTTATTTTAGTTTTTGTTGCATGTATTTTTTTAACGCTTTATGGATCATTGATTGGGATCGTGGGCTTCGTGGGCCAAGCATTACGCTTTTCGTTTACATGATTATTCTTGATTGCCCATTGCGACCACTGCGACCACTTGGCTTTTGGGATCTGTTGTCGGTGGTTTTTATTTTTATTTATTTATTTATTTTTTTTTGCTTTTCGGTTTGAGTTTATGTGTGTTTGTATGCATGTATGTATGTGTTTGGCTTATGCCTCGACTACTACCACTTCTACCATTTGTAGACAATTACCGGCTTGACTGGGCAAAAGGCAAAGTATTTTAATGCGACGTGTGCGCGAAAGTCAGTTACGAGCCGTTGTTGTTATTGCGATTGCTATTGATGTTGCTATTGTTGTTGTTAGCACACGCTATAATTGTTGTTGTTATGACTCTATGTCTCGCAGCTTTTGTCACGTCACAAATGATTTGGATTTTTAGCACATATTTATATTTAGCACGGCTTTAATCTGTGATTCATCAATGTATTCACATGTATTTATTCGCACCATAATTATCTCAAATTCAGCTATTAATAGCAATCTTTTGACACACTCAGCTCGAATTTCACAACACTTAATTAGAAGTGGCGAACCGACGAAATCACATTGAATATGACAACACAAGAGGCGACAACAACAACAGCAGCAACAGCAACAACTGTAACAGCAACAGCAGCAACAATAAACGGGGCACAAGACAAATTAAGTTGGCGTTTTGTACGCATTTCAAATGAGCTACAGTTAACAATCGTTAACAACCTCATCTTCATTTTTGTCCGTCTGCCGCTGTCGTTGCCGCCGTTGTTGTTGTTGTTGCTAACATTTGGTCCGTTAAATGAGGCGCGCGCGAGGCTGTCAAAAAGCTGCCTGCTCCGGAAATGGCTACTTGGATTGAAAGTGACTAGTGAAGAGTGAAAATGTGTCTGATTGTTAGTGTTGTAAAACATGAATGAGTCTTATGTATGTAAGTATGTATAAAATAGGGGTCGCAAATGAAATCAATTTCATGAGGGTTGCTTATTTCGAAATGAATATTAGATCTGGCATGTGCTAAATTGATAATAGCATGCTTACTGACTGAAAGGCCATTTAAAGATAATATGAATGTGCTTGTGTGTATGAAAGTTTTTTATTCCAATAAGAAATACCACTTCAAATAGGAATCTAGGGGCTGTTTTAATGTAATTTCATTCCAGTCATACAAAATAACATATATGTAAATTTAAAAATATGGTTTTTCTTACTTCAATTTATTTCATATATTAATTTTTTTTTAATTTTTATATTTCATTTAAATTTATATTTTTGTGTTGACTGCTTTAAGCTTAACAATAAATAAAAAAAAATAATAAAGATATATTGAATCTAATAATTTTGATGTTTGTAAAACATTTTCTAAGCCTTCAAATATGAGCCAAGAAATTATAAAATATTTACTATAATCTGCCAATTAAAATAAATTAACATTTTTGTCAATTATTTTAGAGAGCTGTACTAAAATCAAGCCAGGATATTTAGTGATTCCAATTCAGACTATAAAATTCACAGATTTCTTGAATCTATAAAAAATATATTTTAATTTAGGATTGCACGTATAGTAAACAAAGCATTAATACGGAATGCAAAATCTTAACTTCGCCCTTAATCTCGAGAGACCTTCGAAATGTATCTTTGTTGTATCTCCCTAGCTCAAGGGTCTAATTGGATTATGTATGACTCAGGCGAACTGCGACCATATGCGATTTCACAATATGTGTAGCTCATTCCTTAAAGTCGCACAAGACCAACTTAAATACACACTTAGTCACACAAACACACACACTCACAAGACACACATTTGTTCTCAGCTCAGGCGAACAACGAAGACCTCATTTCACCCATTTTAGTCGATTTTTCTCTTTTTTTTATCTTTTTTCATTTTTGTAAAACAATTTTTATTTTTTTTATCGATGGCATACGCACGCGCGAATTTTAGTGCCCCCGCTGCGACGGCGACCAACATTGGGCCAACAACAACAACAACAGTAACAGTAACAACTACAACAACAGTATCAGCAACAACAACAACACGAGAGCGTGCACAGGCACAGGCCCAAGCCCAGAGACCAAGTCGAGCAGCAACAACGGCAACAGCAACAGCAACATCAACAGCAACAACAACTATAGCGTGTTGTTGAATTAATTTATATCCAACAGTGCGCTTTCAACTTTATTGCGCCGCGAAAAGCAGCCAAAGACAGAGACAGAAACAGAGAACCAGAGTCGGCAATGTGCGCCTGCCCCCCTGGAGGCCCCCCTGGACGCCCCCCGCAACAACCCACACAGATATACGGAGCGATGGCAACCCATCCATACCGACAAAAGGCACACACAGATACTCGACAAGGCACACACACATGCGCAGTGCCAGACCGTGGGAAACAAACTCGTGCCAGTCGTTTCATTGCTGTCAAATAATATCTTGATGGGGATCAACTTGAAAAGATTGGTTGGGGCTGGCTCGTTGCCGTTGCCGCTGCTGCTGCTGTTGCCCCCAGCTCAGTGTTGTTGTTGCTGTTGTTGTTGCTTTTGCTGTTTGGCGAGTCGTTGCTGGCCGCTGTTTAGGATGCGGTCGACGCTTTTGTTTTGTTTTTTTTTTCATTATTTTTGTTGCTGGTCTCTTTTTAGTCTTTTTAATACTTTACACATTTGTTCGTCATACCCCAACCGTTGAGTGTCTTGCTGCCTGTGTGTATACACACATACATTCATATGTGTGTATAGTTATAGCCATGGTCGTTTGCTTGGCTTTAAAAACCAGTTTGCCATCCGCCAAAGCGAGGCTGCGTCTCTGTCTGCGTCTTCGGCTGCTGGATGCCAGCACATACTCTCGTACTCGTACTCGCTAAGATCACATAAAAGACCCGGCACGCCCCCCACACACCGCCCCCTGCCAGCGGCCCTCAGTTGAGCCTTAACTTTCGGACAGCGCATTCGTGAATGGTGGCTGGTGGTGGTGGATCGCTTTTATGATGCACTGTTTGTGTTTGTGTTTGTGTTGAGCACACCACATGCGAGAGCACTTGGCACGTTTCCCATTATCTTCGAGTCCGCTGGAGGCGAAAAAGTTTCTCAAGTGCACATATCATATTACCACCAGGACTGGAGACAACTAAAGGCTTACAGCAAACTGCACCCCCAGCTCAAGTGTAAGCTGTCAATGCCCCCCAACAACAACAACAGCAACAACAACAAAAGACATATGCAGGCGCTTTAGTTTCTCCACTTTGATAAACAGTGTCAGCTTGTCTTCTTGTCTACTTGTCTTCAGGGGAGACCATTTCACACACTCTCATTTCAAGCACTCCATCCATTAGCTGCAGCGATAACATAAACAGAGCAGAGGGTAGACAACCCCCTGGCTGGGATCTGACATAAATATAATCGTAAGAAAAATTAAAAGTATCTTAAAGTATGCATCTATTGCAACGTTAATCCCACAACAAGCAGCGTGCTTCACACACACGTCCCCAGGCACACTCAACTTATTGATAGTTCCCCCTCTGCTTAATTAAAATATCTATAAGATTTCAGAGCAACACAAATAAGGGTGCATTTGAAATGAAATGTAGTGAAATGAAATCGAAGACAAGTGGCAGCCACATTTTATTGCTGCAGGGTTTCATGTTGAGTTCGAGGGTCGAGGGATCGAGTTCGAGTTCCATCACACAACAAAAGCCGTGTGGGAAAGTTGGAAATCAAAACAGCATTAACAAGTGATTCGAAATGCCCATACAAAAACACATATAACAGGACCCCAAGCAGCACCACCAACCACCATTATTACCACCGAAAACACCACCAGGACGAATGACTGGCAATGCGTGGGAATGCAGTTGAATCTTTTGGGCATTGCCTTTATGTTGATTGCCCATTAGGACTACAATTTGCACTCCTTTTAACCGTGTGATCCCATCCACAAATATTGTATGTCCTGTCTTCCTTCGAGTCGTGAGAAATTTTACGAAGGAACACCTGCCCTTTGTTTTTTTCTCTCTGTCTCTGTTTTTGCTGTTTCCCCACTTGAATATATATTTCCTTAAAATTTCAGGGCACCGAAAAATTGTTTCCCACACTTCGTATAACCCGAACAGTTGCACTTTTTGTATAGGATCGGGGGTACACGGTATTATACGTTTCCTTGCTCCTACACACACACACACATGCACACAGGAGAACAGGCTCTCGTCTTCGTCTGTGGACTACCTGCTGCCCTTACAAGAGCCTCAAATTTCAGGTTCTCGCTCACCAGCTAACTATCTTATCTCTCTCTCTCTCTCTCTGTCTGTCTCTTTAGCCTTTTTCAATGAGGGTGAGGTGCGTACCACGTACGCGTGTCTGTCGGAGGGTCTTTTCAATGTTTCCTTAACTGTGTGTACATCTCTCTCTCTCCCTTCTTTCGTCTCTGATTCTATGTATATGTGATTGTGTGTGTGCGGCCACAGGAAATGCATTTTGTGTTTGAGCTGCGCTGCCGCTGAGCGGAGCGGAGCTATAAAAGCGGGTCGCCTTTCGGTTGGGAAATCATTCTGACATCGTCAGCGTTTCAAGCAACACAAACAACATTCACACACGCTTTTCCATTTCAATCTCAAAACAAAAATGTGCCAACAAGTCGCCATCAGCAACAACGACAACAACAACAACAAAATGAAGAACAACTACAGCATTAAGCAAGTCTTGAAGACTTTCTTCAAGAAACAGCAGAAGCAGCAACAACAGCAACTTAAACAGCAACGCCAGAACTCATTGGAATCACTTGAGTCCGTTGACAATCTGCGCAATGCCGAAGTCGAGGAGGTCTACTATGCCGAAATCGATGAGAATGCCGCCAACGAGAAACTGGCCCAATTGGCCCAAGAGCAAGAAGAGGAAGACGTCTATGTGCCAGTCCGATTTGCACGCACCGAGGCCGGCACTTTCTTCTGGACAACAAATCTGCAGCCCGTTGCCAGCGTCGACGCCGATCTGCTGCAGCCCGCCTACTGCTATTCCAGCCAGCAGCATCCGTTCATGCAATACCAGGATCGTTGGGCCCAGGCTTAAGACATTATACCAGCCCAAACGAGCAATCCTCCATTATCAACCAGCTTTAAATGCATGCAACATTGTGATAGCAGCAGCAGACGCAGCAGCAGCAGTACTTAATCTTAAGCAAAACTCATCTCAGCGATCGCAGCGCTTCCATTAGTTCTTAAGATATTGTGATAGAAATTCAAAGCTTTAAACAAAAACTATATTACAAAATACAAAAGATATAAAACTCAAATTACATTGGCTTCTAATTGGTTCTTTGGGGTTCCTTTTTCAGTTTTATGATCTCAGCAGATCCTTATTCAACATACATATCTCATTCACTCTTGTGTTATGACGTCTGGCATTCCAATCCATTGAGTAGCTGGCACAACTTGTTTACGAGTACGATATGAACTGTGTTTATGTTCGCTCTTTCATAAAAATTGTTCGAGTCGCTTACGTGACAGATAAGAACAGTGTGTTTATATGTAAGTATTTTTGGATGCTACGAGATGTTTCTTGATAAATGTTTTCTTTTTGGGCAAAGTAATTGTTGTTGTGCATGTGACGTCAATGGTTTTTTTTATTTTAGCATATTGTTATAGTGCCATGTAGCTGGAATTGTAATAGATATGAATATAATAGATATGGTATGCTTTGAATTTACAGCTGGGTGAATGATATTGAAGTTAATAAATTAGTTCTCAGTATTAAAATACATTTTGTGTTGCAAGAAAATTAAAAAATGAGAACAGAACATTGGTTTATAATGATAATGTAAAAATTACTCTATATATTCATCCTTTTCAATATGTTCTTAATTTTTTGTTTGAGAGATAATTGAACTTTGTATTTTAGTTACAGTATCAATATAGATGTAATTTTTTTTTTTTTACATTTTAATTGAGTATTTAGAAGAAGGCAACTTAAATAAAAAATTTTACAAAAAGTATTGCTGAATATTGTCTATGAAACTTACACTTTATAATAGGAATAATACAAAATTTGTAGCAATTTTTTAAAATGACATTTGGTAACATATTTCGAGCCTCAAACCCTAATTTTTCTGTAATATTTCAGCATAGTATGACCTTGTCTGTAACTATTCGCATACCTAATGCTGTGATAATGCTATAGCTGGCATTCCTTGGCTTCAGTTGCGTTGGACGTCTGCCAATATCAATATGCTTAGATTCTCACTCCAAGTCAGTCCAAGTTGTCAGCAGTTGCCTTGGCTAAGGCCACCGCCACCTGTGTGCCCAAATATGGACACACCGTGCATAACTTCACGGCAATTTCTTGCACGGGCTTGTCGCCGCGTGTCGTACAACTTATTTATGTGCTTTTCCAGAAAGAAGAAAACAAACTGTGCGAAGAGGGAGTCGAGGGGGAGTTAGCAAAGGAAAAACCCATATCAAAAACGACAATTAAAATGCAACATGTAGACGTCAACACCTTTCAGTCACGGGCCAGTCACAGTCACAACTCACAACTCAAATATACTCCAACAGTCACATGCCAAGGCGTTTCAAGGCGGACGTTGAAATTGGGCATAAAAACAGTACCGCAAAAGATAATCGCTCCCATGTTCCCAACCCAAATCATTATCCCTCTCTCACTCTTTTTCCTTTGATCTGTCTCTATCTCTTTTTCCTTATTTATCAATCACAAACGCATTTCTCCTACACTAAAAATGCAAATTGATGTCACAAATGAAAGAATAAAGAAGTAAGAACAACATTAGTCGAGAATCCGAAGCCTGAATACCCTGTACAAATGATGTGTCCTAATCTGTACAATATGTAACATGTTTGGATCATTATGACTAACACATTTCTCTTATACTTATTTATTATTATTTTACAACATTTTTGTTCGATGAGCTCTTAAATATAAACAATCTTATATGATGCAACAAATAACAAATTTTGTGTACTCTCCGTTAGGGTATTAAAAAGTTGAATAAAATTCTGGTAGCGCCGTGACGTAAATTAAGTAGCAATATAAGTTTCTGTTAAATTGACTCCGACAGCGCATAATTAATTTCGTATGCATAGCGGCAAAGAATTGGAAGAAAGAACCATCTTGGAATGCCGTTGCTGTTGATGTTGACGTTGATAATGCTTATGATGATTGCCACCGCTGCGGCCCCTGTACCGATAGGCATCTTCATCGAACCCGTACCCGTACCCGTACCCTCGGCTCATTTGCATTTACAAGCAAGTGCGAGTACTACCACACTCTATTGCATAGAGAGCCCTCTATGAGTCGCAATGTCTCTGATACCGGTAAACGATACTGGGGGCTGGGGCTGGGGGCCTGTGGCTTGAGCTCTAACTTGGGGTTTAACGTTCGCCTCTGTGCCCAATTCTCGACATGAGTTAACCACAACGACGACGGCCTTCGCGTGCGTGACCGGCATGCGCTTAGCGGTCATTGATTGGCCAACAGCAACAGTAACAACAACAATAACAACAACGGTTGGACAGTTCTTTGACCATGTCTATGCTCGACCAGCCGTGTGTGTGTGTTAGATGAGGGCGCCGCGAGCAACAAGTGTGTGAACACATTAAACGGTGATTAGGCCCGACTCGGTGTCTTTCCTATTTTTGTTGTTATTCTCTAAGCACTCTGACTTGTTTGTATATGTGTGTGTGTGTGATGCGTTTGCAACCTCAAATTAGCCCCTACAGTTTCAACAGTTGAAATAATATCATTAGCCATGTAAGGCAAAATGTGGGCGGTCAGATTGTACAAGTATTTACCAAATTACTTAGATCTAGGCAAAAAACACAGTCATCCATCAAAACCAAATAAGTAATATGTCGGTTATTCGTAAAAAGAATTTATGTAATCGTTCAATCATCTTAAATGGATCAATGTCTCAGATTTTATTCAATGTAAAGCTTGAATAAAATATAAATAAAGATTTATTAATACTTATTTATGTTTACTTTTGAATTTGAGTATTTGCTCTTTTGTAAATTTAGACTTTAGATCAAAATATATATTAAATACATACACATTTTTTTTAAAATTAACATTAATTTTAAAAAATTCTATTTGATAATATCTCCTCAATAGTTAATTAACTGTTGTGATATATTTACAATACAAATATATATTATGTAGATGCATTTTTTAGTCATTACCAAAACATTTTTTTTAAGTTCGAGGTAAAATTAAAAATTAATGTTAACTTAAACTTGAAATAGTGAACACAGCATACTTTTCAGCATAGTTTGTTATTGATACCAATCGTATGGGGGCTCGATCTTTGTCTACTGATTGTCTAAAAAATTCCAGATTCTAATCGATCCATCTACTTTAATTAACTGAAAGTGGCTGAAACTTCAACTGCAAGACGGGAAAAAACAATCTAAAAATCTGTTCTAAATAATATCTGTGTTTGTTTACATCAATGTGAAGAAGTAAACAAATGCAGAGATGACGATCGCAAATATTTGCCAGTGACATTAATTAGTTGTTTATAGCGAATACTTCCCCGAAGCTATCACCAAAAATATAATACCAAAACGATGTTCCGATGAGATAAACAAGATAACAACTGCTAGCACATCAATAATGATGTTGATTCTTGATTGGTGATGGTTGATGGGTGATAGCTGAATGGTGATGCTTGATGGTTCGTTGATGGCATGTGGCCGACTGGCATCGACAGGCAATACACGTCAATTAGACGAGCATAACAAAGTATTACTCACCACAGCTACAGTTTTAGCCAGAAGTTTGTAGACCAACCTAAACAAGTTTCATATTGCGATTGCGTTATCAGCCAGCAGTGGTTTGATAAGAAAGCGTCAGTAGCGCCTGAAGTGGCCGTCATATATAAAAATCAATGAAATTGTAGACAGTCACAGCAATTGTAATCAAGAGCTAACAAAAAGCACACGTAGTCCACAGTTCATAGTAAAAATCCACTAACGAAATATTCAATTTCCCAAGAAAGTCAAATAAATAAACACAAAAATTAATATTTAAAAAAATGAGATCACAAGCTTTGTCACTCTGTTGCTGTTTGGCACTCTTGTCCGGCATAGCTGCCACAACGGTGTCCAACAACGAGACGGATTGTCCACAAATGTGTCCAAGTATCTATAAGCCGGTTTGTGGCTCCGATGGCTTCAATCTCAAGGAATTCGCCAGCATCTGCAATCTAAAGGCCAGTAACTGTCGCCGCGAACGTAATGCTCAATCAGGTAAGTCCAAAAATTGGCCAAGAAAATCGACATTGTTTTCTATTCCATTCCATATCCACTCTATTGTTTTTAGTCTTTGCCCAGACGGATATGGCTTGGTGCAGCTCCGAGCAGGTTGAGAATCTGCATGAAAAATTGGGCAACATTAAACTGGATGTGGCCGACTGTCTGAAGCCCTGTGGCATGATCTATCAGCCCATTTGTGTTACCAATGGCAAGTACCGTGGCCTCGTGTCCAATGAATGCGCCCTGGAAACCTTCAACTGCGCCCTGCGGGCCACCGGCGCCCAACCCGCTGAGCAGTTGCGCATCCTTCGCGCCGATACTTGTTAATCTGTTCCAGCCTGAATACTGCCTAATAAATCTGAGCATTTCTATTATTCGTAGACAATAGTTTTTCATTTGCCAAAATAAATGGCCTTAACAATGTGAAAATTGCTCGAAAGAGCAGAAATATTATTTTACTCTCAGCGGGAAAGAGGACATTGACTTGAAAACGAAAGTATCACTGCCCTATGAGAAAAGGTCAATAAACATCTGCTTGAACTCGACCCCCGACTAGAAAGAATTGCTGATTTACAGAAGTCTGCTTTTAAAACGTTTTTGTATTACCAAAACTTAACTTAAACAATGTTTGCATAACTCAACTTCCAAATTCATGTTGTATTACCTAATCTTCAATTTAAATAAAGCCTTTAGCCTTCAGTAGATGATTAAAGACAGAACTTTAAGCCTGGTTTGATAGTCCATTTAAATTTTCACCGAGAGACATTTTAATTTTACATTCTTTTCTTCAAAAAATATATTTAATTAGCTAACAGAGACATTTAAGCAAGCCGGAAATGCTGAAGTGGAGACCCTAAATATAAGATACCCGTTACACAATTGAGATATCTGAATTATTTTCAAGAATTTTAACATAAGTATTTAAAAATTGCTTAAGCTATCAAAATGCCCTTTCATCAGATCCATAACTTTGTTGTGCAACTAACAAAATTGCTGTAACACTTAATAAATTATAACAATCTCGGTTTAACTGTAGTACAATAGTTTTTCATTTATTTGCAAATTGATATCACATTGACAAAAGTAAATATTGCGCAAAAAGGAAATAAATATTTGTGTGAACAAAATAACTAATATGAGTGTTGGAATACACCATGCTGATCCTCCTCCTGGGTTAGTTAAGTAAGTAATTAAGCACCACGAGAGGTTCAGTCACGAGCATACCAAAATGAGATCTGTTATCCAGTTAAGGGGGGCACAACACGTTGAGACGTTAAGACACTTGGCTAGCAAAGTGTGCCGGGCAATTGGCTAAAGCTTTGACAGAGCCAGGCGTGCAGCAGATCATCGTCGACGCGCTCCTGTGTGTTGGCCCAGAAGAAGGTGCCGTTGTCGGTGCTGATGTACTGCAGCGGGAGCTGCAAATCCCACAGAGTGGAATTGTTGTTACTGTTGTTGCTGTTGTTGCTGTTGCTGTTGCTGTTGTTGTTGTTGCTGTGATGCCTGTGCTGACAATTGCGTCCATGCTGGCAGGCATTGCAGCTCTGTGTGCTGGCCTTCTCCACGTAGACGCTGCTGATCAGTGTGGGCGTATTGGGTGGCGGTGGTGTCTGTGCCAACTCCTCCTGCTGCAGCTGCAGCTGAACTCTCTCCGCGAACTTTGTGATAGACTCTTCGGGCGTTGATTTGCTCTCGTTGTCATCGATGCTGTGCAGCAGCTCCAATGGTGGCAGCAGCGTCACCTGTGTATTGTTGAGATCCACATTGTTGGGATGCGGCTGTGCTGTGGGTCGACTTTTGCCACCCACTGTCAAAAGTTTGCGCAGTGGCTGCCACACCTTACGCATGCGTCGCGTCGCCTTAGGCTCCACTGTACCCATTGCTGTTGTCATGTTGTTGCTGCTGATAGCTGTCAAGTTTTTCGTATCCAGATACATGGTGATAACTTTTGTTTATGACTTTTATTTATATTGTTTGTTGATTGTTATGTTTTATTTTGCTTTTGGTCAGCGAGTGGTTGCGTGTGCGCACCTCGCGAGAGTCGTTCGGTTTCTGATGCTGCTGCGCCAACCGGCGCTCATATTTATATATGAGGCGCTGCCGCAGCGCTGCCAATGGCCAGTCAAGAGTGAAATCGTATTCCGGCTGATCTCACGAGCCCGAACACCGTACGAAATTTGAGTGCACTCTCATGCACACACACACACACATATGCACACACAAGCAGACGCACGCACACATTGGTGTACACTTCTCATCGATGTTGAGGGAGAGGGAACTGTGCGCGTATTTCCCAAATAAATTCCAACAGGAATCCACAAGCTTGTGTGTACTTTTCCCATGCACGTACAATCGACAAGGGCCGCTTGATGAGTTTTGGCTGCAGGTAGATGAAGACGACGCTGCTTGCACAGTGGTACAAGTGCAGTTGTTAAGTGATTCGCTCAACAACTTATTGGATTTCAATTGTAATTTATGATGAATAGAATAGTTTTTATCTTTTAATTTAAAATATCTATTCTTATGTTTATATGCTTTCAAATTTGCAAAATAGATTGCCAGCCCAATCAAAATATTAAACTGGTTATGCGAAAACACTTTAGTATAATAATCGTCTTATC
This sequence comes from Drosophila subquinaria, assembly GCA_037043405.1. NCBI lineage: Eukaryota > Metazoa > Arthropoda > Insecta > Diptera > Drosophilidae > Drosophila > Drosophila subquinaria. The sequence continues at coordinate 141,588 of JBAMBL010003111.1, read as the reverse complement.
TCTATAAAATTCACTTTAAGTGTTATGGAAATATTATTATAATAAAGAAACGTACAAAAATAAACTAAAGTAGCTTTAAGTGTAAAAAAAAAAAAAAATACAATAATTAAAAATGGAGTTTATAAATTTACTACTACAAAATGATAAAAAAAGTTAATTTAGCAAGGTGATTATAAAGTCTAAATTTTTGAAGTGAATGAAATATAAATTTCAAAGTTTTCTTCAAATAACCTACAACCTACCTAATTTCTTAAAATTATCTACAGTTCATATAGGAAGTGCACTTCGTTGAGCTGAGGCAAATGGGTCTGCAACCACTGTGCATCGCCTGTTCCGTCATTTATGCACGACTGACTTTGTTTTCACATTCACACGGTACCCGAAGCCGGAGCCAGAGCCAGAGCCCAGTCGTTGTTGTTGTTGTTGGTTGCTGGTTGCTGGCTTGTCCAGCTCAAAAGCCGGTTGTTGGCAGTGACGTAGCCGTTTCTGGTCTCACTGTTCGTTCTGGGGGCAACAACTGCACCTGTTCCATGTTCCATTGTTGCCCCTGCAGACTAAGACGCTGTGCATTTCCGTCCTGGCGCAGGCGGCGCACCGTTGCGAGTGTGGGAAAGGGCTTATAAGAATTTCACTTGGGTTATTCGGTTTTGTATTTTTGGGCATTGTTGTTGTTGTATTTTTGTTTCCTTTCTTGTGATTTTTTGGTGTTTTGTTGTTGCTGCTGGTGCTGTTTGTGGATAGCAGCTGTTATTGCTACTTGTTCGCCTGTTTGTTGTCATTTATAATCAAGGCTCTGAGCCCTGGCGCTGATAAGTTCATTTTACATTTTACGTTCTCCGATCCTAGCCGAAGGGGATTATGACATGTTGTTCACACGCTCAGCACAGCACAAAGGCAGATCTAATGAGGCCGTGACCTGATTCCTTCCACACCAGTCCTTTTGCTCATTCCCACACTCAAAAACCAAGCCGGGTCTAGTCATCCAAAACTAGTCAGCCCAGTCAACCTGGCCATGGATCGAGCAATAACACTAAGACTGAGACTGAGACTGAGACTGAGAGTTAGCCTGGCCTGTTTGGCTGGCCGGGGGCCAAATGCAACAAACTCGTGCCAATCGCGTGTACACCGCATGCCTGCAGCTTGTGAGCCACCGTCTCCATCGCTTTGGCCGCCATTAATCTTGAACTCTCCGCTGCACGTCGTCGTCGTGGTTGCTGTTGCTGTTGTTGTTGTTGTTGCCCCGCACATTTGCCCCCAATCAGCGCCTAGCTTTGAACTGCACGTTTGCTAAATTGAAAGCGACTTTGACTCCATCTCTGACTATGACTGCAACTAAGACGCTTAGACGTTGCCAACTGCAGCTCCAACTTCAATTCCAACTTCAACTTCCACTTCGACTTCGACTCTGACCGCGCTGCGCATGCGCCTGCCTTAACGCCTTATTGGCAGACAGCGAGACCGACAGTTGGTGTCTTTGCCATTTTATACACTTACTTAGTGCAGTACATGCAATTTTTCATGTATTAGATAACTTTTCATGCTAAAATCCTTTACCAAAAATTTGGAGAGTTTTGAAAGAATTCCAAAAATAATAAACAAATTGAAATTAATTAAGAATAAAAAGATATAATAAAGTTCAATATAAATTTTAAGAAACTATGCCTATGAATAAACACATATATATTTTATTCAAGCTTAAAGCTCATTCAAGCTATTTAAACTCTTTTTTCGCATGACTATCCTTATAATATGCAATTTATAAATACCATTACACTTTATAGCTCATTAAAGCTTTTCAAACTGCCGCACAGTAAAACTGTAAATAAATTACGGTAGAGTGTTTGAACTTCGTGCTTTTGCTTAACATATTTTCAGCTTTTATTTAGCCACAAGCATCCAGATGGCTTTTGGCTTTTAGTTCACACGGCAGGCGACCAAAGAGGCAATATGGCAACGGCGCAGGGAGGAGGCAAAGCAACAAGGCAACAAGTTTTGTGCAAAGTTAGCGCAAAGCTTAAAAAATATATATGACAAGCAATTAGTGTGCATTGAGGTTAGTTGAAAATGGTTTTTGGTTGTGGTTAACTCATGTGTTTTAGTGTGTGTGAGTATTTCTGCATGTACGCTGTGATTGGATGCAACTGCATTACTCATACGACACGTGTGACGACCAAGTTGAAAGTTAAGGCAGCTTGAAAGCTGAATCCCAGCATAACTGATTCTGTTGTTGTTGTTGTTGTTGCCACTGTTCGATGTCAGCAGAAAAAAGGCCAAGCTAACAGCCAACCACAAACAACAGGCTAACGGAAGTCATGGGCATAAGACAAACAAACACGAGATTCTGCAGCATCATGGGAACTGCTTGTGCCGGCAAAAAAACGTCGCGCCAAGCACAAGTGTCATATTGCTGGGATGGCGATAAATAAAAAAGAAATACAAAAAAAGAATAAAAAAGGCAACATTTTATACACATAGTTGTGTGTGTGTGTGCCAGCTGTCCAGTTGCCCGGCTGCCCAGTACAGTAGCTTGAGCAGAGATCAGCAAAAAGACAAAAAAAAAAGCGAAAACAAATCTCAGAACGACAACCGGATGTTGAAGTTTATTGCTATGGGGATGAAGGCAACAAACTTTGCTATGCAAAAGTTCTGTTTCTTTTTAATTCGTTTTGTTGTTTTTTTTGGAAACATCCAAGCTAAATACATACATATGTATAAGAAAAGCTCTACACTTAATCGATATGCTTCAACGAAATGTTGGCCACTTAATGTTGTTCTTGTTAATATTATTGTTGTTGCTGTTGCTGTTGTTGTTGTCGTAGTTGTCGCAGTCATCATCATCAGCCAAGCATGCGACATAATTGCGCGAGTTAAAGCCCCCCCAAACAAGCGGCAGCCACAACAACAACAACAACGGCAATCAACAGCAACAGCAATAGCAGAAGCAACAACAACAAGAGCAACAATAACAACAAGCAGCAAAACATTTCAGCAATCCATCGGATCGCATCACAATCCAGCCATCCGTCCAACGTGTGGGAAACACACGACAAATCTGTTTCCCACGGTCTCGTAAAGTAGGCACAACACTACACACAACACACACTCTCAGACACAGTCGCAGCCACAGTAGGCTCCCATTTGTGCAAAGGCATGAGTGTGTGTGTGTGTGTGTGAGTGAGAGAGCAGAGCACCAAAGAGCCGACGACGAATAGGAGCAGCCGTTGAAGCAGCAGCGCAACTGTCATCATTGACAATAAGTATGACATGGACGACGGCAACATCGACGGCGACGGCGACTGCGAGGTGGCAGCGAGGCAACATCGACGGCATACTGAGAGCCACGCGCAGACCCGTTCTCATTCCAAATCCAAAAATCCAAAGCCTCGACTTAGACTTCGGCTCCCTCTGCAATCAATTTTGAAGACGAGCGCGCGCCAGAGCGCAGCCAGGCACGCTCTCTCGCTCCCGCTCATTCATCGTATGGGCAGCAGTGTTGTCGAGTTGCTCGGCTACGTAAACTGGCGCAACAATATTTCAAAGGGAGCACAGTGGGCAAATGTCTTGAAAATAAAAGATAAGCAAGGTTAATGGTTAATATTTAATTTTTAGTTACTGATACTGAATGCAATGTAAAATGTATACACATTTTATTGTGTATTGTGGGTAAAAACCGCAAAATTTATTGTGTAGTTTAGTGTAGTGCTTTTTAACATCGATTGTGACGTACTAAATATATAACTAGACTATAAGCTATCGGACCAAAAGCAATATTCAATGATGCCTCCAAATAGGATATTTAAATTTAACTGACAGAATTTTGTATTGCATACTTTTGGGGTTCCAAGGATATTCTAGTTAAGGAAGCTTACAAACATGCTTTTGAAATATTTTTAAATTAAGGGTTATGAATAGTAAAATTTTATATAAATTACAAATTGCAAATCACAAATTATTATATTCCTCAATGCTAAATTAACCGCGTGTTCCAACATGTCCTTTTTCTATGCTCGCTGAAGTATGCAACAAAAATGTTATTAAGAACAAATCTAAATACTTGAGAAAATAAAATATAGATAGCATTAAAAACAAATTAATAAAAGTTAAGAGCTAAATTTAAATACTACTAATTGACATTATTCAAATGTTTATAAAATTACTTCTGAGAAAATAAGCATTATAACTATTTGAGCAAATAATTAGCACAATTCTGTAAATCAAATGGTTGTCAACTGAGACCCACAGTGCGCAGTGTTGCCTGGCAACTTGGCAACCCCAACCCCGAAACCTGTGCATGCAACGGACTTCACAGTAGCCTCTCTTTGTGCGCGAGTGCTGCCGAGTGCTGCTACTGAGCCGAGACCGAGACCGATACCGAAGCCACGAATGCCACCACAGAGCTCTGCTCTGCTCTGCTTGTGTGCTAGTGTGTGTGGGAATTGTGCTGGTGTGTGTGAGCGATCATGCGGGAGCTCAGTGGCCCAGTGGCTCAGTCGGCTGTAGGGAGAGCGTCGTATAAAAGTAACGTTGGGAACTTGTTTGCCACTCATTTCACAAACGCGCTGCCTGTTGAACGCAACGTGAAGCGCGACGCACGCGCAATCGCCCCAAAGAATCAAAATACAAAAATCGTACAAAATCGACGTGATAATGTGCGCCTAAAGAACTCGTAAAATAAAGCCAAAAAAAAAAACAAACAAAAAATCAAAACTGTAACCGAAAATTGTGAACGTGATTCGAATCACAACATGGTAATGGAGATGTCCAAGACGTATCAGTACCGCAAGGTGATGAAGCCGCTGCTGGAGCGAAAGCGACGGGCGCGCATCAACAAGTGCCTGGACGATCTCAAGGATCTGATGGTGGAGTGCCTGCAGCAGGAGGGCGAGCATGTCACACGCCTGGAGAAGGCCGACATCCTCGAGCTAACCGTGGATCACATGCGAAAGCTCAAACAGCGCGGTGGCCTCTCGCTGCAGACCGTCGGCGGTGGCGTCGGCGGTGGTGGCAGCAATGTGGCCGCCTCCAGCACCAGTGCCGCCCACGTCGAGTCCTTTCGCTCCGGCTACGTGCATGCTGCCGATCAGATTACTCAAGTACTGCTGCAGACTCAGCAAACCGATGAGATTGGCCGCAAGATTATGAAGTTTCTATCGACACGTCTAATTGAACTGCAAACCCAATTGCTGCAACAACAACAACACCAGCAGCAACATCAAGAGCAACAACAACAAACTCTGCCCGCCGTCGGCTACGCGTCAGGACGATTGACCTTTCCGCTGCTGGGCGGTTACGGCGCTGCCGCCGCTGCCAGCTACGGCGCCTTTCTGGCGGGCAAGGACGAGCTGATCGATGTGACATCCGTGGACTGCACGGCGATATCCGAAACGGCGTCAGTCAGCTCGCAGGAGTCGGGCAGCTCGGAGCCCGTCTGGCGGCCCTGGTAATCAACTTGGCTGTCTGGCGACATCAACTAATTTCTAGATCTTATCTTTAGTATTCCAAATGGCTATTAACCGTTCGCTGCAGCCTCAGCAGCAGCAGCAACAACAACAGCAAAATCCGTTGTCTTCCAAAGCAAATTGATGCATCAAATCGATCTGATTTGTTGCCAACTGTGCATTGTTTTTAAATACTTTTAAGATATCTTAAGATAATTTGATAATTTTGTAAATTTTGTATTTCAACTGTGATATAACTAAAGTACGTTGCGATTCATATTATATTGAACATCGCCAACTTCCTAATAATTTTTGCTAAAGTTTCCTAGCGTTAAAAGTGTGTGTCGTTTATAAGTAAGCAATTGCGCCCGAAGTAACTAAATTAAGCTTTAAATAATTTTTAATTGTTAATTTATGAATTAAATATGAATAAACAACAATTCTCATACCGAACATTTAATGTATTTATTAAATTATTTCTACAAAACTATTTCAGACCTTCTAAAGGATTATAAATTCTTATTAACAACTGAAAGATAAACTTTGTTATTACATAATTGAAACTATCTAAAAATAGCAACTGGAGACTTTTCTAGTTTTGTAGCGTGATATCTATTCTCTGAAATCTTTGAATATTTTAAAATGTATTCATTGAAAGGGAAACCTTATGAATATGCAATTAAATACAAGTCAATTCGAGTTGGATGAGGTCAGTTCAGACTCACATGGAAAGAATATTCGAATTAAAAGGGAAAAATAATACAATGTGGATTATAATCGTGGAAACAATATGGGAGCTTATATCCGTGAATAGTAGATTAATACAAATTAAACAATGTATTTTAAATTCGGTGAAAAGAAAACAGAATTTAACGATCGTAAAATTAATGGTTTCATATTTACATATTTCTAAAAAAATATCCGCTTATTTTAATGTAAGTTAATAAATATTTTGTGATAGATAGTTGAACTTCTCTTCACATATAATTTCATTGATCCATTTACACTTATGTATGCATCTCAGATTCAATTAAAGTGTAGGATCTTGAGTTCCACATATGTAGATGGTAGGAATAGATGCTTATCTTTGGACACAAAATATGTGCTGAGTATGCATTCAATAAATGTTCAAGCATATCTCCAAAGTAAGTGCTCTTATTTCGAAAGTGATCTATTGCCACACACAAGCATCACACACACACACACACTTTGAAAAGTGTGGAGTTTTACTTTTATCAGTATGTGATTTTCACATAACATGCAACAAGTACAAAAACATATCAGAAGTTTGCCGTCAAACAAGCAATTAAGAACTTGTAGCTACTGTAAATAGCAGTAAATGTATATGTAGATATATATGACTGATTCATTTATATAATCAATTCTGATTTCAACTCGAGTATAATAAAAAAGGGCTGTCTAATTGGGTATGCGTTGATCAATAACTGATTAGACCAACGCGACGCTTGTTGAAAAACAACCCCTAAAAATGTTCAGTTGGAAGCTGTTGCTTTCACTCTGATTTCTACCTGCGAGCAGGTAAACAATCAACAGTTTAATAATAAGGTAAGGGTCCCATTTTAGGCTCAGACAAAAGATCGTTACAAAGTGAAGGCCAGTGGATTAGGCTGTCATGCTTATTAACAATAGATTGCCAGAATATTATTTTAGGATTGCTGAAAATTAAATGTCATTGAATAATGGGAACAAAATTGTTTTTTTTTTCTTTTAAATTGTATATATATTTTTGTAAAAATAGGAGTAAAATTTATCACAATTTTTATAAAGCTCAGTTGAGTGTTTGCGACTTGCAGTTAATTTTGTTTTTGTGTGTTTTGTTCAAAAATTAACAGAAGACGCTTTAAAGCAGGAAGCTGGAACCGCTGGTCCCAAATGGAAGACAATGTTGCGTTGTTTTGAGGCAGAGGTGGCTTTTTATGCTTGCACCCAACGATCCTGGAACTGAGCGACGGCAATTTCGTTGGCGGTGCTGCAGCACAGTGGCTCCACGAGATCGTTGTCGGCGGGAAAATCGGAGGCGGCGGTCCAGAAGAAGGTGCCATGAGCGGTGCGGACGAAGTGAACTGGAACTGTGGGCAGTTGCTCGAACTCGTAGTCCTCAATCTCACAGGAGGCGGAGGAGAGACGCTCGTTGGCTTCGTTCTCGTAGGACTCCAGGGAATCGGCGCAGCAAGATTTGTTGGCGATGGACTCGAGATCAGCATTGCGGCTATTCTCGATGGATTCGAGAGACTCCAAAGAGTTGGCCTTGTGTGTATTTTGCATGTTCTGTTGCTCCTCGACCTGCTGCTGTTGCTGCTTGAAGATCTTTTGCAGCAGCTTCTTCACGCTGTAGGATTTCTTGTTGGATTTGTTGTTGATGATGATGTTCTTGTTCTGGCACATCTTGAATTTTTGTAAGGTTGTTTTGTAGCTGAGTTGTTTACTGTACGAAGCGTAGTGCTCGAATGATGTCTGATCCTCTGGATCGTCGGCCTTTTATACCCGCACAGGACCAAAAACGAAACCCAAGCCGACAGCAGGTCGGGACAGGGGATGGAGACGGAGAGACAGAGACCGAGACCGAGACCGAGGCAGGCAGGCAGAAAGATACACCAGATATTGTGCGAGTGTGGGAAAGTACAAGGATACGTGCACGAAACAAAACAAGTAAACGAGAAAATCCTGCACACACACGCACACACACACACACACACAAAAAACGGCAGGTGTGTTTTAAAACGGACTGCGGGGACGGACATGCTTCAGATTAACCTGCGTGCGTTGGAGTGTATCGGCATGTGGTGCTGCACTGCTCCCACCTGCACTGTGTGCACAGCAATTTTATCCTGAGCCAGGATCGTGAGAAGCGAGACTTTCTACCAGTTCCCACAGTTTTCGAAGGATCCTTTTTCGAGCCTATTGAAAACGAAAAAAAAAAAGAATCTTTTTGCTGATCACTTTTAGTTTTTATATGCTCCTCAGTTGTTATCATTGTTGTTGTTGTTATCCTTCATTGCTGTGGCTGTTGTTGTTGTTGGCTGGCAGCTCTTTATGCACTTATCTCGTTTTGGTTGGCATAGAAATCCCTTTTTCGGGTCTTGAACACGTGTGCAGCGTTGCCCCCGAAAATCGTGGGAGAATATTTTCAATTTTCAACGCTCCGAAAATGAAACGAAACGCAAACGACCCAAACAATTAATGGTCTGACAGTATAGAGGCCCCGATCAACTAGTTGAATAGGCACTGGGATCATTTAATGCGCTGTAATTTGAAATTTATAAAAATTTGTGTCGAGGCGTTGCCCAAACGAGCGAGAAAAAAAAGGAGGATCATAAAAAGAAGACAAAAAAAGAAAAGGAGAAAAAAAAGATAACTAAAAACGTGTCATGCATTTTGAAAGCCAAAGGAGTTGCTTTTAATTTTATTTCGATGGCACACAATTAGCAGGCGACTCGAAATTGTTGCCCTCTGCCCCTGCCCCCTGTCTGTGCCTTATTAAGGGGCACTTTGTATGCTTCCTGGAGGAGCTAAAACACACGCACAGCGGTGCGCCAGCGTTGTCCTTTTTTTCTCAACTTGGGATCAGAACGAAGCGGATCGGTCGCAAGTTGGACACGTGATGGCGCGTTCCATGGGAACTACATTTCGGGTAGGATCCTTTACTTAATGGATTGCCATTGACTGGGCCATAAATAATTGTAGCGTATGTGCGTCCTTTTTTTTGGAGCTACGATTTCTATGCCTGGGAGACAAATTAAGATTCAAGAAGCGTCTATTCTGGTGAGAAGTTGTAGGCTGGCGTTAACAGTTCGTTACAGAATTGTGTGTACGAGTATCAACAGATTGCGCAGTCTTATAGATCCATCCCATGATTGTTGGACTCGCTTTAGTCTTATTGTTGTTGTGGGTTGGTCGAGCTGATTGTGTGTGTTTTCTTCTGAGCTCAGCTCAGCTGTTGAGGTTTAATTGGAAGAGAAGGCGACCAGCTAGTGATTTGTTGGGACAGTCACAGAATAAATAGTTGAACATATAAGCCAGATACTGACAGAATGAACATTTGACGTACAGTCAATTTATAATTATAGTTAAGAAAAGGACGAATTTTGGTTTGGCTTTACAGATAGATACTTTTGATATTAAAACTGCAGCGTCTAATTATGATATGCAATGCAATAAATTTAATAATAATAAAATTGATAAATAAATATTTATTTGCATAATTTTTTTAAAATCTTTTTTTAAACGAACGACTGGAGTTACCAGAATGTTTTAACATTAGAAGTCTAAGACCAAAAATGTATGTTACCAAAACAAAACAGAGTTAATCGAAATATAAATTTTTGTTAAAATGAAAAGTCACTCGGCTCTTAAAAAAAATATAATATTTAGATTCATAATAACTTAATATCAAAACTGCCCGATCAGATTTACATTTATATAGAAATTGCATAAATTAATAAATATTTTGGGATGTCTGATACTAGAAATTTACAATGTTATGAACATGTATTTATTGTGTGCCCAATTTCCTAAATTATCTCTAAGATTTAGTAAATAGATTTCTCAATTTGTTCAACAATACGAGTACGCCAACCTACATATGTTATAGGCTTGCCTTTTGATGTCTTGATCATTTATTTTGGTAACATTGCAATCTTTTTTATAAAAGAGCAATGCATAAAAGAGTCCTGGGTTACCAAGAATTGATTTTATAAAATGAATAACTTCATAGTTGGTCGATTCAGTCAACTTGTTGGATTTGTTGTGGATTCGTTTCATGGAATTAGGAATTACGGCCTTGAATGTTTTGGTCGAGTCATGCTACCAAATCATTATTATGCACGATTGTGTGCCCTAATTGTGTTTCGTCCTTGGCTCTATTTTGGTTGACTCATTCCCCTAGACTTCTTTTCATGGCCCACGTGCATGCCCAGATCCAATAGAATAGCCACCAGATTTCTATGGCAAACTAAAAACCTGAGAAAAAACAAAATTAAATGTTCGAAAAGCCCCGTTGGGGGTCCATCTATACTGGGACAGACTGAGAGATATACAGATAGCTGCTACCACTGTAGCGGTTTTTGGGCTACCGTGGTGACTTTTAGCCCAAAAAATCGTTTCCAGAGAAATCTTTGACCTGCTCAGTCGATGAACACGTGCACTGATTTCTTATCGTTACCGATCATTTAAGGTTCAGAAAATTGTAGATTAGCTCGAAACAAAAGCCTGGGACACAAACGAAAAAAAAAACAAAAACCAAACAAAAAGGAAAAGTAAAAATAAGAAAAAATATATATCAACATTAACCTGACCCCTCACCGATTGCCATTGTTGGCAAGTGTTTAGATTCCTGGCCCAAGTGTGCGTACACACACGCACTGTCGGGAACGGGAATAGGAATAGAGATTGTGATCGGGGAATGAGAACGTGAATCGTCTTGTTTGAACACGTGACGACCTCGTTTTCGATCGCTGCGGGGAGTTGGTGCTACGAGGCCGTCTCGAAATCGCATCGCCGCCAACTGACACGTCTGCTTGATGTATGTACCATCCACCTATCCACACCATGCCATATTCAGCAAGTGCCGAAGCCTGACCAAACCCAAGGGAGAGCCGACACCAACAGACACCATACGCTACGTGCGTAACTTGCAAGCGGTGAATTTTCACACATGTGGCCGGGAAATGCCCACAATCATTGGTTCGCGTCAGTCCGATCAGGTCCAGTTACAGGACACGGATTTTCCACCCAAAAACCTTGTCGGTGTTAACTGTCCCGATGTTACGGTATTTCCGTTCGCTGTTTCGCTGGTCAGCGTGAACTTCAAACGATGCGTGCGAAAAATTCAAAGGAATGTAACACTAGAGGCAACGACACCAATCACTTGAGTTGGTCTAGTCTATAGAGATAAACTAGACATGTACATATGTATGTGTAGAGACAAATACTATACTTACTCTATGTACACTAAGAGAAAAAAGTTGTGTAAAATCCTAAATGATCGGTAAGAATTTTAATGTTTCAATAAAGGCTGCAGTAACTTGCTAAAATCAATTCCTGAACAGGATGATAATATTCTCAGCATTTATAACAGTTATTAAAAAAGGGCGGTTGTTTTAATGTCTAATTAAGGTGTTTGATAACTATTAAAATCATACTTTGACATAAAATATATAAAAATTAATGACAAATTTGAAACTATATCTTAGATAAAAGTGATATATACATTGAAAACGGCTTTTGGGATATATTGTAACCGTTGAAACCTATATAACAGGGAGAAGAAAAGTATATATATTTCTCTTTTCATATAAAGCATATATATTTTTTATCAGCATCAACAGCCGAATTAATTGAGCCATGACGGTCTGTCCGTATGTCCGTCTTAGATCTCATAGACTATAAGAGCTAGAGCAACCAAATTTGACAAACACACTTATATAAACCCAATGCAGGTGAAGTTATTTCAAATTTCACACCCACAATTTTGAAAATATAATGACTTTTGGCAATGAACGTTTCATATTATTATGATCTATCATCCAACTTAATCTCAACAAGAGCGGGAAAATACAACAGCAGTAGTACCTGTTTTAAGTTTTTAAGCAACTTAAGCCCCTAAAAGTATGTAACGGGCTTATAATAGTCGGAGCCCCGAATATTCTATTCTTTTATTTATTTGAATTTTTACTAAAAGTCAATACAATATGTCTGTCTATTTCTCTCAATGTACGCACATAAATGCTTGAGAAGAAGCGATAAGCTCATGTGCACTGCAGTTAAAATAACAACAGATACAAATCGCAGATACATTTGAATAACGACCCACGCGGCGGCAACGGCGGTTTTAGTAATGATAAAATAACACACCATAACACACACACACAACAGAGTAAAATAAAAAAAGAAAGAAAATAAAATAATATTGAAACTGGCAAACACATGTTGGGTCCTTTTTTGTCATCATATTACATGCGAGAGACACAAAAACGCATCGCACTTGACACGAGACAGCGCGACATGTTGAATTATCTTTTAGTTTACAAATTAGTATGTGAGATACATGAGGGATTCTTGGAAGACACACATTGTTAGTTTAGGATATAATGCACCATGCACAAGGATATCAATATCCAATATAGGATATCCAATAGCCCAAGTGAACACCAATTGCCAGTTAGTCGCCTTTTGGTCGCCCATCACTCAGCGCACGTGCAAGGCACAAAAGGGGTTGTAATTACAGTTTAACTCGGTGTTGCCGCCCTCCCTAAAAACGAGCCCTAACAACACACCATACAGAGACACCACACACCACACACCGCAGCAACCACACCAAGGGGTCCGAGTCCGAGTTTGGTTTTTGCAGATTCGATTGCCAACAGCAACACGTGCAACCTGATGAACTGATGAGCATGTGAGGCGTGGACAGGTCCCAGACTCGTTTTTCGTGTGTGTTGTTGCCACTCAGGGGCGTCGCCGATGCTTGCAGCTAAGGTTTCATACCACATACTCGTAGCTTACAGGGCAGGACCTCCTACTTGAGGCCCAAGGGAGTTCGAGCTCGAGGTTCCCTCAACAACTCTCTGTTCTCAGTTCTGTAGATCACAGCTGGGGTGTTTGGTTCCATTGACACGTTTCGGGGGAGCATAAACACGCAACCTAAAGCATTAAATTGAACACTCATAAAAAGATATCTATATTCCATTCCCTTCTTTTATTTTGATCTTCTTACACACACATAAAACAAAACAGAAAAAAGAAACCCTTCATTTATTTTAATGTTAGCATGTCTAGTTCCACTTAATCCTTTTCAAACTAATTATAAAACTACAGACGCCGAAATCCTTTAAACAACCAATTATTTCAGAGCTGTCTCTGTTCGATAGCACATCTTACTTTCATATTAGGTTTCAGCTCAGACATTGTCCCTAATCCTGAGATAATGGAGCATGCACTGCATTAACAGATCCGGAAGATTGATCTTGATAGCTGAAAAAGACAAAGAACTGTGTCAATGTTTTGAGGCAACATTAACAAGTCTAGACTCTAGAAACATTTGGGTACAGTTGAGACCAATTTTACTTTGGTTTGGCAGTCCTCATAATAATGATCTCACTTTGATTTCCAAGATCCATTTTAGGCTGCACGGCTTGATGTCTCGTATTGGTACAGTTGACACCAGTAAGAACTATTTAATTGTTATAATAATAACCTTGCACTGATTTATTCGAAAAATTACATTGATTTGAGCTGGTTTTGATCCTAATATATTTTAAGTTGCGAATTATGATTGTTTTTAATAAAAAATGTAAGTTCACATTTTTTTATAATTCTATTAAAATTCGAATCTTTGTATTATATCTCTCTGTCCACTGTTTTTATTCGACGTTAAACACATGTGTATATTGTCATGAAACTTAAGAAATATACTGTTTTTAATCGCAACATATGTATTTCAGATTTATTTAAAAAAGGTTCTAATCCTTATCGATCGAGGGATCTTCGAATTGGAAGCCAGGTTATCGAGCGAAAATCTTATAAGACATATATTAGTAAAATCCAGCAAATGATAACTGGTTAGACAATGCATCTGTTAATAGATATAAACAGTTGAGTCAGTAACTTAAATACCGAAAAAGATTACTAAAAGCAACCAGTGTAAATAGCTGAAATACGAATTAAAAAGACCCATAAAAATTTGTTTTTCAAGTTTTAGTTTTATTACTATTAAAGCTTGTAATGTTATCTTAATAACTAAAGTTAGTAGAATCTCTTTAAACTGTAGATCTTAATACTATTAAAGCTTGAGATTGGTAACTAATTAATAATCATTTGCTTAAATCTAAGTAAAGCTCTTGTTATCACAGATTTACATCGAGTCAATTGGAAGACATGATTCGTTGTTGTTATGGTTGTAGTTGTAGTTGTTGTTGTTGTGGCTGCAGTTGTTGTTGCTGATTACCAGGGGCGCCACATCGGATTGTTGCTAGCTGGCTGTGGACTGGCTGCTGCCTCTGAATCCTCAGCATCGCTGTGATAGCCCGAAGATGCTGGACTGGTAGGACGGCTGACTGAAGAAGATTGCAGTTCGTGTTGCTGCTGCTGCTGTTGTGGTTGCTGATCTGCCTGCAACATGCGCTGGAACTCAATGCCCAGATTCGTCATCACCGTCTTGCCCACATCAACGCTCATGGCCGGTGTGCAGGCCATCACACGAGAGACTTCGCTGACGGCATTCATGTAGCCATTCTTGAAACTGTCCATGGGCACAGGTGAAACGGGCGCCTGTTGCTTGATGAGCTGTTTGCGCATGAAGACAAGTGCCGCCTCGAGCATTTCGGCTTTGTCTAGTCGCAGAATGGCATCGTCGCCCTGGAACTCGGCAACAAGTGTCTTCAGTGTGTCCAGGCACTTGTTCATCCTTGCCCGACGTTGACGCTCCAGCAGCGGCTTCTTCACCTTCAGATAATGCTGTGTCTTCGAGACGTAAACGGAGGATTCGTTTTGTGGTGCCATTTTTATTTTATGTTGTAGATTTAACTTAAGAGAATTGCCTGAGATGTGCACGGCTTGCAGGATGCTGTGTGAATGATGCTCTTGTCGACTGCAGCGTTGCCTTTTATAGGCAGCAGTGCAGCTCTCTCTCGGGCTCGGCTTCAGGGTCCTGCAGCCAGGACCTGCTGCAGGTAGGCTCCGAGAGTGGAGAAATCTAGAAAAAAGAACTCTGTCAGTCTCGTGCGTGGGAAAGGAAATCGTTGATAGACCCTAAAACTCTGAGACTCAGACAACAACAATAGCAATAGCAATAGCAATAAATACTATAAGACGATTGTCTAGTTGCGTGTCTTACGCATTGTAGCTGCAATTAAACCGTAAAATTCTGGCCAAGAACAGAGAATAGACTGGCCAGACAATTGACCGAATCGTTGTGATTTTGTCTTCCTGGGGCCCAAAAAGTAAATGACTGAAAGTTGTAAATGCGTTGCGGACTATGTGGTTTTATATGGGTAGTTCTTCAAACTAGTTGCTCATATTGTTTGAATAATAAATAAATGATAATGTACGAATTTTGTATATTTATACTGCTTACGCATCCACTTTGAAGTTGGCAATTATGATGATAGTATATTGGTAGTTCCATTGCGGATAGTTGCACCCGCAGTTCAGCACTCGACAGACGTCAGTCTATTCGTCACTCTTGAGTCGTCAGTCGACTGTCGTCGTTTGCTCGATTTTCGTATCGTGAGAACCGCTGGAGAAACGTCGTGTGTTTCCCACGCGATGTGCACACCTGCCATTTAAGTCGCTTATATGGTTACGATTACAAACACAGCAGCAGCAACAATAACAGCAACAACAACAGTATCAACAGCAGCAACAACAACAACAGCAATAACATGAGGGCCTCGACTGACGACGGCACACATTTATTGCGCCGGCGCGACGCGCATTATCAGCGTCGTGTGGCTGGTCTGACGACTTGACTAACTATCCGACTGACTGACTGACAGACTGACTGACTGTCTGACTGACTGACTGTCTGTCTGACTGATTACTGACTGCTTTACTTTAGTTTTTCCACTCTGGTCGTCATCAAGTGGCTGCTGTTGTTGTTGCTCTCGCCGCTCTTGTTGCTGGCGTCGTCATTGTCGATTGTTTAATTTAAATCGCCGTCGCAATGTCGTCGCTACTTGGCTTCAGCTTAATGATTATACCTCAGACTCAGCACCGAGGTTTCTGCGGAATTGTACGCAATAGTTATTTGTACTTTACGACATGCGCTAATTGAACCACAGAAGACTTTATGAGCCACAGCATCAGCAACATATTCAGCTACAGCTTCAACTATAGCTTTAGCTACCGCTTCACCTGTTGATTGGCCAAAGCCGAAGGTGAAAAGTTGGCGCTACCATTGACGTGATTGGAATTGGAATTGACTTTTTTATAGGTGCTTGCTGTCGGGCAAACATCAATAGAACTCAATTGTGGATTTCATTTGATGGGTATTGGGTCATATGGCAGCCTTTTTGAACAGCAGGTGCTTTTTTCAAGCCTATGCAATCAATCAATTGGGCATAAGAATGTGATTTAAAGTACGCTTACTTCAGTATTGCCAAAAGGGAAGGGATACAAATTTAAATAAAAAAAAGGCTTATGAGGAACTAAGTTCTCAGATTTGTACAAACTAAAATAGAAGAAAATTCAATGAACATACATATAAAAAATTTAAAATCTAAAAAATCTTTAAAAAAAAAAGTGCAATATATTTTTTTTTTCTTGGTCCTATTTCGAACTATATCACTAATTATCTTAAATTGCCAGTCAAAACTCATTTTATTCGTCAACTTTAAATAGTTACTAAAACCATGTTTGCCTTACTCAAATTTCAGGAAATGTTCCCATGTTGTATCATAATAGTTGCCCTTGATTTCTAACTATAAAAGAAAATTAGCTGGACGATAAGTGGACAATTGTTGTGCTCATCATTGTGAGAAGAGCTGTTGTGAGATAAGACCAGAAGCAGTTTTCCCAACTTTAACTTCTAATTACTTAAGTCTACTTAAATCTTATTTAGCTCAAGAATGACCAACTGAAGAAGAAGAAACACTCCCTAAGCACACCCTAGAAATAGCTGAACACTCTACAATAATTGATAGTCGACCGCGTTTAATTAAATTTCAATTTGCTAGACACCCCCTGAGGTGTCGCGTGCCACACGACCCTCGAGTTTGATTGAAAAGTAACTGAGTAAGCACTCAAATTATAATCCACAAATGCAATCAAGTGGAGATCAAATAATAGTGCACCTTGTGCAACAGCAACTGCAACTGCAAATCAAATCAAATTCATAAGTGCCACGTGACCAACGCCCAACGCCTGCCCAGCACGAGGCAAGTGTGTCTGCCACGTCTGCCACGCGGCGCAAGCTTTCCACAAGTGGTCGAAGCCCAAAAATAAATATCAATCAGGTGCAAATTGGGGCAGCAGCCGCTTTCGGATTTTATAAATGAACGCGTGGCAATTAAGCAACGCGAAAGACAAACACTTGTTTGAGGCTTTAGAGGTCGCTGTGGCAGTGGCAACGAGACTTTCGCCTGGCAGCAAGTGCAATATGTGTCAGGCCGTCAATATCCACCACCAAAATAACAACAACAACACGAACAACAACAACAGCGACAACGACAACAGGAGAGCAAGAGCAACACGAACCGGGGCTGTGGCCTAAATTGCAAGCAGCTGCCACTCGAACCGTGGGATATTTTTCCCCTAACCAACCGAGGGCCATCGAACCTTATCCATGGGAACCATAACTGCTCGACGCTCTCAATATTTATTTTGTGCGTTCGTTATATTGAATAAGATAAAAAAAATGAGAAAAAAACGCCAACAAACCCGAAGGAAACCTCGACAATGAGGGGTGCGGACAGACGAACGAACGGACGGACGCACAACTGACAAGATTATCCTGCACGTGTTGAGCTTGCTCTCTGCTTGTTCTCCATTCCATCCATGGGCATGATGATGAGCCTGCGCTGAAAGCGTGGCAGGCTAGCGTTGGGCGGCTGTTGCTGCTGTTGCTGCTGCCTCTCTCGATGTTGTTCCTCTGAAAGTTGCAACATCAGTCAGCCGCGTGCTGGGCACATGTGTTGCCCATGTGACACTTGTCGTTTTGGGTGGTGGTGCTACTCTTCGTGCTTTGGGTGGTGGTTTTGGGATTCTGGGCGATGGCAAGTGTGCTATAAAAGCGCGGCACTTGCCACGACAGCAGCACAGTTGAAATTTGCAACGCGAAACGCAAACAGCATCGAAAAATAATAACTAAAATCATGTCTAAAGTGAAGAATCTAATTGCCAAAATGTTGCAGCGACGCAACAAGTGCAACAGCAGTGGCAGCATCGGCAGTCATAACAATAACAACAACTATTGCCAGCACTATGAGAGTCTCGAGGAGATCGCACAGAATCTGGCTAACGAGCGAATGTTGCAAGAGACTGAAATGGCCACACAACAAATGCTCTTCTGCCTGGAAACCGCAGACGGTTGTTTTTATTGGCATGTACAGTAGCAGCAGCAACAACAACAGCAGCAGCAACAACAACAGCAGCAACAACAACCGGTAGTTAGAAGCGGTCAAATGAATGAATGAAAACAGTTCTTCAATGGAGCCATCCAGCCACAATACTCGTATGCGAAACAAGTTGCATGCAACAACAAAGAGGAGCAAATGAGGAACTAGTTGTCAGTGCAACCAGCAATCAACAGCAACAACAGCAGCAGCAACAACAACAGCAATGCCAATGACAACGTCTTCTGTGGCACGGTGTTAATTAAATATTTAATGCCAACTTATGCCAAGCTTAAATACCTTGTGATATACTAGTATGTTCTCTTACACATGCTCAGAATCTATTAATGTTTAGTTTATAGTGTCATTAGCATAAATGTTGTTACCTTATAAGCTAATAATAAAAATATAATAATAATAATGCCTTGCAAAGTAAAAGATATTGTCTTTTTTATTGTCGACTTTCGAACTCGACTCTTAAATAGTGTGTCTTATTTTGGTACATGTGCTATATTTTTATCTACTCAAGTGACAGTTGAACATGACGTCTTCATTTAGTTGACATTTAAAACGCCCACAGCTTTCAACTGCATACCTAGCTTGTCAGCTTGCAGAAAAAAACTTGTTTGATAAATCTGTTTAATTGAATCAATATTCCGATGTTGTTTTTTTAAATTTTTTGTTGAAAAATATAAATATTTCTTGGGGCTAATACATTTTTAACTTTCATAACATTTATAAACTAATAATGCATTTTAAATTGTTTACTTGTTAACCCTTTCGATCTCAACGTTGCCTTTGTTGCTGATTTTTTCAAATGATTCATTATAATATTGAAGGGCACATATGTTTACTTAAAATGTGAGATAATAAAAGACATTTTTGGGTATTTGCAATAAAGTGCAACTGTAGTATTTATGAAAAAAATATTAATTGCTTCGAACACTTTTAGATTTAATTTCTAACTCTCCTGCCTATAATTTTTTAAGTGCTGAATTTACAACATATTGTACTTTCTATAACTCTGATAATAGCATCCTGTCTTAAGAAACTTAACATTCGAACTACTAGCATACCTTATAAACACTCAAAAAGAGCTTTGTATACTTATAACTTCATCCTTTTGAGATGAACCCTGCACTATGGTAAAAAAACCGTATATTTTGGCATAAACTCTAAATATAAAGATAGAGACTTGAAATTCGGCATAACCTTTAGTTAGACTAATTTAGAATTTTGAATTTTTTTTTTCGGATTTGGACCACGCCTTTACCTTTTCCGCCCACATACGACTATGCTTAAAAGGGTAAAATATTTATATTAAATCTAAATATATAGCTAGAGGCTTAAAATTTGACACGAAGCTTAGTTATAATATTGAAAAATATACAATTTGTTTTGTTTTTTAATTTGACCTTGTCTTCATCCCAACCTTCCTCCCCGACTCAGAAAAAAAGTAAAAAAAATGTTTTCAAGCTTAAATATAAATCAATTTATTTTAAACTTTGCATGTTTGATGATTAGATTTAAATAGAATTTACAATTTAGTTTGTTTTTAAATTTGACCATGTTTCACCTCGCTCTCCATCTAAATCTGAGAAAAATCAGATTTTTCATCCAAAATTCACACCTACAACATGCGATTTTTCACGAAAAGGAACAAAATCGAACAAAAGGGATTATTCACATCTGATTCTAGATAGTTTAGTTAATAACGTTTACTTAAAACTCTCGTACTGTTTTGTGATGTACTAAAGTAAAGCTTAACGGAACAGGAACACATTTGTTAGTATTTTGTTAAAAATACACATGAACAACACATTAGATCATTGCACAATAAACCACAAATACTAAAAATCTCTGCTACTAGCGTTTTTTAAATACCTTTATCAACTTTGTTCATATTTATAATTTTTCACAATGCTTACATAACACACACAATTCGTTCTGAAAGTTGCAATTTGTTTTCCCGCTCTTTTTCAGCTCACATGGCATCGCTCAATAAGCTGACTTTGAGCGCGCTTAAAATATTAATGGTAGTCCCGAAAAATCTAAAAAAATTATTTTTGTTTGCTTTGGAGTTTTTTGATTTAGGAACTACAAACATTTTTAAGAAACTGAACGACAGAAAATTTGAGTTAATGCCAAAATATCGGACTTTTTTACCATAGTGCCCTGGTGCTTTAAGCATGCGCCCCTTTCTGCCTTCCCTTCTGCGTGTGTCTGTCGTGCGTTATTACGCGGTCCAAGCATGCGCACATATTCAATTACACAGTCAGAGCCACAGCCGTGGCAATAACAACAACAACAACGACAACAGCAGCAACAACAACAACGATGACAAGAGCATTGCATTGACAATAACCGAATAACCAACCCCCAGAACCCGTTGCGTGCCCAAATGTGCCCCTGAGTTTGGGATCGCAGTCCGATCTCGGTTCGCCATGTGCAGTTCAAAAAATTTTCTCACACTCGAAAAAATTGTAACGGCTTGCTGTTGAGCACACTCTCAGCACGCCATGCTCATCATCATCCCCCTTCTCTGGTTATATTCTTGGCTGTCTCGCTCTGTCAGTCGATCGGCTGCTCGCACTTCCTGCCCGTGGCCAAACTGGCCACGTATATTGTTTATATAGTTAACGAATGCGATACATTTAATCTTTAGTGTGTGTCAATTTGCCGTACAGTCATTTATGTAGTTTGCATGCCCCTCACAGCGTCCCTACATTCTCGTTACACAGTGCCCGGTTTCAGATCCCTGATATCTGGTCCCACGACGTGCCCAGGCATGCCACTTAGCGTGGCCCAAGTGTTCAACAGAAGCTACAATTCAGCATTCATAATTGACAACAACAAGAACAACAGCAACAACAGCAACAGCAACAACAGCAACAGCAGCAGCGACAGCAACAACAGCAAAGATCAACCTATGGGCCACGTCTTCTGACAAGAAGAAAAAATAAAATAAAGGGCAGGTGGTAGTTTTTTCGGTAGTACTGTCCTCACCACTCGCAATGACTCGGTCTTAAGTTCGGTCAGATTTACAGTGGGACAAGTGCATAAGTATTGGGGATAAAAATTCTTATTTACAATAATATAATTGGTTTCTTTGTACTCTTCATTTAAAATACTAATCCTTATCGTAAAAACATATAATATGTTATAATAGAAATAATATTATATCTATATAATTTTTCCGCATCACCTTATATCTAATAGCAACAATTCCAAATCTTTATTCCCACACTCTGGTATCTCTAGAATACCGAAAACTAAGCGTATCACATTAACTCTGAGTTATAAAAACGCCCACATCACCTTGCACTCGAATTTCCAATATTTCCACTGATACTATTTCAAAAACTTTATTCCCACGCACAGGCATCTCTAGAATTTTGGAAACTAATATGTTAAACAGCAGGTATGCCATGTAAAGTCAGAAACAGATTTTTGCCATTGCATTACCTTATCATCACCTTACACTAGAATTTCCAAAACTACTACAGACACTATTTGGAAAACTTCATTCCCACGCACAGGCATCTCTAGGATCTCCGTATCAAGTCTAACCGTATCAAGTCGCAGGTATGTCTCGTAAAATCCAATACAGATTTTTACCTTTACACTCACCACCTTACGACTGGTAATATTTTCAATATATGCACTGGCAATATTTTGAAAAGTTCATTCCCACGCACAGGCATCTGTAAAATTTCGAAAATTAACCGTATCAAGTACAAGGCATGCCACGTAAAATCCACAACTGATTTTTACCTATCCAGAATTTTTACATCAAGTACAACGAACACGTAGTGGGAAATCCAACGAGCTCATTCAGTAGAACTGTTTACAACATTTCCACATGTGTTATGCCCACTGTGCAATGTGCATAAGGGCTCGGCTAGGAGACTCGACCTCTCTCTCTATCCCTCTATTTCTCTCTTTCTCGCCCTACACGGCCGACCGATTATAACTTATAACACCAACGAGCGAGAAAAATCTTGTGGGAAACTTGAGGGCAAAGTGTTTCCCACGATTCGAACGTCAATGTAAAAGAAAACAGTGAAGAGCTAAAAGCAGCAATAACAACAACAAGCTGAACATGTGCAACAAACAACCACCACCACCACCAGCAGCAGCACTACCACCGACACCACCAACACAGAGACACAGACACACCATCAGCTTCATCCCCTGCCAAGACAGAACTTGTTTGCCGAGCCAACAAGAGAAAAACCAACCACCATCCTCAGCAAACGAGGATCGTTGTATGGCGCAGGCGCAGCGAGAGCCGAGAGATACGAGCCGAACCGACCCGACCCGATGACTGAGTAATTTGCTCGGCAGGTGGTGTTGTTGTTATTGTTGCTAGTGCTGTTGCTCTCTGCGCTCTGCTCTCTGTGCTCTGTTCTCTGCATGCGTGCGCTGAGCACGAGACGTGACGCAGTCGACGCAGGCACGTGCAGCTATAAAAGCAGCGGTAGCTGGAGACGGCAGCAACATTCTCAACGCAAACGTCGTGAGGTACACAACTAGTTCAAGCAACGTCACAAGTACACCAAACCAAACAAAATCATGGCCACCAAATACGAACTATCGAAAACTTATCAGTACCGCAAGGTGATGAAGCCATTGCTGGAGCGCAAACGTCGCGCACGCATCAACAAGTGTCTCGATGATCTGAAGGATCTGATGGCCGAGTGTGTGGCCCAGACAGGCGATGCCAAATTCGAGAAGGCCGACATCTTGGAGGTGACCGTCCAGTACTTGCGTAATCTGAAACAATCCAAGGCCGCCAATGCCGCTGCATCCGCTCCCGAGCACAGTTTTCGTGCTGGCTACATTCGTGCCGCCAATGAAGTCTCCCGCGCACTAGCTGGGCTGCCCAAGGTAGATGTCGCCTTTGGCACCACACTGATGACACATCTCGGCATGCGACTCAATCAGCTGGAGCAGCCCGTGGAGCAGCCAATGCCAATGACACTGCATACACCACTCAGCATCAACTGCGGCTCCGCTTACTCCACCGCCAACAGCAGCAGCAGCAGCAGCCGCGACGCCTACAGTCCCGTTTCCAGTGGCTATGCCAGCGACAGCGATTGCTCTTCCGGCTCATCTACACCCGTTGCTGCTCAATCCCTGCTCCAGATTAGCAGCACTGGCAGCGTCTGGCGTCCCTGGTAAAGAAACAGAAACTATACAAGGACCAGCGATTGGGACAAGCGCGCAATTCAAATGTAGCTTTACAATGCTTTACAATGATCTTCATTTTGACTCTAATTAAGTGTTACGCAGTTTTGTAAGTTAGGTCTGTGATAGGGCACGTTTATGACTCCATTATATCAATTAGCCAGAAGTCTGTTAGCCAATACAAATGTTTATATTATAAGAAGAAAAAACACTCGAAAGCATAAATACAAACAAACAACATGAAAACAAAAACATCTAAATTATTTATTTCCATTTCTTTTCTTTTGACAGCTATTTATTTCCACAGGTTTCCGATTTCTAATCAGAGCTATACTGATTGCCTACAGAATTTTACAACAATATTATGACTGTGAATCATTAGCAGCTTGTTTTCTAATCGGAAAAGTTGTTAATTTGTTTTTAATTGATGATTTTATTTGAAAAAGTGTCTAAGAATCTGGGATTGACTTTCAAATGTGTATTCCTATTTTAATTCTAAGAATTTTCGGATTTCCTTTCTAATTTCTTGTTTATATAAAATAAATTAAATATCTTTCTATTTATGTTTTTATTAAAATATTCGTACTTTAAAATCAAAACGAGGCCTCATCCTCTAATTTTAATTTTACTTTTTACATTTTTTTTTTTTGATGAGTTAATATTTTATTTATTTGTGGAGCACGCTCATTAAAGCACTTTCATATATTTAGCCTAAAAAATAATATTTCAGTTAATTATTAATTCTGTAATACACTTTTAAAAAAATCTACATTGACATATAAAAATATTTGTTCTTACATAATACTAGAGCCACATATATTTACTAAAATCATGTTCATTATTTGTATATTTATTCAGCATACTTACATTAAAAAATATATAACTTATAAATTATTGTGCTAGTCATAGTAACAACTTCATCAATTAATTTTGTTAGACAGAAAATAGTATTTATAATATATAAAAATACGTCTGCCCATCAAAATTAAAACTTATCTCATTGGTACAATTACTGCATATTAATTTATTTGAAACGAGCTTCGAATTAGTTAATATACTTAAGTTGCAAAATGAGCAGAACATATAATTAACGTTATTAACCGTACCTCATAAATAATTTACACAATTATTATGTAAAGTAAAACGTCGCGACGTCGTGGTATCTAAACCTGATATTACGCCCAATTATTGATCAATTTATCAATTAGCTGACAGAGCAAACATCAAAGAGTAATTGATAAATTATTAATGGTACTTGGCACTCACACGTACTAGTTTCTAGGGACAAGGGGGTTGCAAGGGGCTATCACCTCACATCAGCTCAGCTCAGCACACCCAGTTTCACCCAAGGCATCACCTCAGTTAGTCCACGCGTCGATTGCTCAGATCACGCTTTCAACGCCCGCCTGACCTGGCGACCCAAACCCGAAGTCAAAGCCAAACGAAGCCAATATGCCACACTAATTGTGTCCAATAAACACTCATGAGGCAATGGGAATGAGAGATATGTAGGTATGTAGGTACCGGGACAGAGAACAGAGACCGCATTATGCCATCATCATCTGCATACATTGATGAAACAATAAGCGAGAGATGGCACGGCAGGATAACAATGAGAATGGGAATGGGAACGACCCACGCACACGCACAGGATGAGGCAGTGAAGTATGCATTAAGGATAATAACACCGGTCTAAAGAGCAACTACAGCAGCAACAACAACAACAACAGCAGCAACAACAACTGCATGGCGATGCCCAAAACAGCGACAGCTGCAAATTTTGTGCTCTGATCCTTTAAAAAAGCGAAGCATGTGGCCAAAAGGAAAACAAACGAGAAACGAAAAAAATTGTGTGAGAAACTTACTTTCAGGTCGGTTCCCACGCCACGAGCCACAAGGATTGCCTGCCGATTGTCCTCTCTCCATAACAGCCGCACGTTGCAGCTGTTCCTCTGTTCAACGCCTTGTCAGAGGGAGAGAGCGAGAGCGAGAGCCCTTCGATATCAGCCCCGGGCATGCGCGTGCGAGCGAGACGGTACGCGCTCATGCGTGCCCGTTTCGCCGAGGGTGGATTCTGAACTTGGACCCAGCTATAAAAGCGATGCACTCACAACCGAAGAGCATCATTCACGATACAGCCAGCAACAAGGCAACAACGCAACATTCGAACATTTTTTAAAACAATTTCAACAAATTAAATTTACGTTAAAATGGAATACACCAGCAAAACACAGATCTACCAGAAGGTGAAGAAGCCGCTGCTGGAGCGTCAGCGCCGGGCGCGCATCAACAAGTGCCTGGACACACTGAAGACACTTGTCGCCGAGCTGCGCGGTGATGATGGCATCCTGCGCATGGACAAAGCCGAGATGCTTGAATCAGCTGTGGTATTCATGCGCCAGCAGAAGATGAGCACAAAAACAGTAGCAGCAACAACAGCAGCAACAGCAACAACAGCACAGCCAGCAATGCCATTGGAGAGCTTCCGCAATGGTTATATGAATGCCGTCAACGAGGTGTCACGTGTCATGGCATCCACACCTGGCATGAGCGTTGACCTGGGCAAATCGGTGATGTCTCATCTGGGACGCATCTACAAGAACATTCAACAGTTCCATGAGGCACAAACAATGCCTGAGTCACTGTCACATTCAGCATCGTCCGAGTTGAGCATCAACTGCAGCTCGGCCCCGCTCAGCCCCGCCTCGTCTGGTTATCACAGTGATGATTGTGAAAGTCCTGCACCGTCGCCTTTGCCAGTGGAAGAGAAACTGTGGCGCCCTTGGTAAAGCAACAGGCAATAGGCGGCGAGCTAGAAGACGGCAAAACGGCAAAGTAACGCAACTGTGATAACCAACTGTGATGGCAACAAAACAATTAGCAAAAGCAAAACAATTAAATAAAAGAATTGCAATAAGAAATAGAATATTATTTGATTTTTAATTACTGAAGGGTGGGCAAAAACATATGGTTGATTTACTTCCAGCTCTAGATACACTATGACATGAAATAATCATGCATTTCTTATTAGAATATTGGCTATTAGTCACTATTAATTTTTAATTTATCTAACAGATTCTCAAATTAAAACTTGTTTTACGCATAAAGTGCAACCGACTATAAAATTTATATAATAAAAACTGATGTCGCTTTACTTTCTTAGTTCTAATAATTTTGAAATTACTATTTATTATAAAAGGAACAATTATTTTCAATTACCTATAAATTTGTTTAATTCAAATATTTATTGCGCGCCCAAACTAAAACTTATCGTTTACCTTTTAACACAGCGTTGCTTAGACAATAATTTGCGACAACATCGATAGCACCAGCATTTGATAAATCAAAGTTGCCGGTCGATAGATTGTGGAGGCCAGTCGATAGCTCTAAATAATAAAGTGATGAGATATATCTTACGATATATCGTCGGCGTTTTACTTTTTCCACGCTTCGAAAACACGTTCGCGATTTAAAAACAAATCGGCAGTGCACTTTATAAACTTCAACAAGTAATTATGCGTTAAGTGCATTATAAAACCAAGCCAAATATCAATTAAATACAGCCGAATATCCAAGTGCAAAATAGACGGCTAAAGCAGATGCGAAAAAATAGAGACGAGAACGAGAACGCCACACAACACATACACGACGCGCAGGCTGGCTGTCAGACGTAGCGAGTTGGTCGGTCGGTCGGTTGAAGAGGCCAGTTTTTACGGGCGAAATTCGAGTAAAAAATTACTTTTTTTGCACTGAAAAAATCGGTTTGTGCAAATATAAGTGCTGTGTATATATGCGCACACAAAGTGGCAATAAAATGTGCAATTGTGCGGCAAGCTAAACGCTTAAATGTAAATTGGTATTGCCAACTACTCCGTTTTTTAATTGCTTTTGTTTATTTTTTGTAGGGCCAATTTTTCTTTTGCGCTGCGCTCGTGTATGCCCCTGTGTGTGTGTGTGAGTTTTGCCACTCGTCCGTTTGGGGTGCGCGCGCGTGTATATGTCTGTCTGTCTATTGTGTCGCTGTGTGTGTGAGCGAGCAACTCGCTGACGAGCCGAGCAGTGTTGCCAGGAAATTACAATCTATGTTGGGTTTCCTTTTGTTTTTGCAAAAATGCAGTTGTTCAAAAATTAAAAATCTACAAAAAGCTTAAAGTTAGCTTACGCTTAACTCAAAAATATTTAAACGCATTGTGTGGTTGCTCAATGGAAATAATTGTACCTCGGTCAGAGGTGGCAACTCTGCGTAATTGCAGTCTGTCTGTATATGTATTGCACGGGGTACATTTGTTTGTGCAGAGCGTGCGGCCAGCGTGCGTTGCTTTTGCAAAAATTACATGCCGCAGTAATGTGGAAATGGCTTAATAAATGCTGTAAAAGCTGACAAAAAAGTGAACGATAGTTTTCTACCTTATGCTGCATGCCTGTTTTTTGCGTAACATTTCTCCCAGGCACATGCAACTGTGCGTTTGATTTTTTCGGCGGTAAACACTCACACTCATACCCTTGTATGTGCGCCGATCTCTGTATGTGTATATGTGCTCACTCGTTGCTGGCATGGCTGCCATTGCTGAGATGCTCAAAAATATGTGAGCGCGCGTGTGTGTGTGTGTTAGTTTATATTTGTGTGCGTGAGATTCTACGTATCGAAAAAATGGTGCAAAATAACGACCAATAACTAAGAAACGCTGTAAAATTCCATTTGCAGGATACCCGCAAACCGCTAGACAATATGGAAACGCTAGAGTTGAATTAAATATATAACCACAACAAGAGCAAAAAAGCGCTTGCAAAATTTTATACATGCTCCGGTGCTAGTGCTGCTAATTTAGGCAGAGGAGAGTTTAATCTCAGGGTGCCAGCAGCAGCGGGCAGCGGCGCGCTGCCAACAGGAAGAGGAAGCATAATTCACAAACTTATCCGCAGGCCCCAAATAAAATACAATAAAATTACGGTACAACAACTAACTACAACTGTTATTTGTAGTTGTCCATCTCGTCGTTCGTTCTTGGACAACCATTAAACAGCAATAGCAACAATACAGTAACGACAACAACAATGTACCCCCAACCGGTGCGTCACCCCGCCGCCGGGGTAAGTATACTAAAGATTGCAATGGGACCCAATCAAGTGTTTTGCTAATTGTGTTTCGCCCCCATGTCCATCTCCAATCTGTACAGGGACCACCACCTCAGGGCCCAATCAAATTTACCATTGCCGATACATTGGAGCGCATCAAGGAGGAGTTCAATTTTCTGCAGGCACAATATCACAGGCAAGTATCTACGACCCACGATAGAGAACCCAGCTGTATATAATATAATAAAGTGGGATTTCGGATAAACTGAAAGTCACGTCACCCAATAAAAAAATGAATTTCTTGTGGATTTCGATGTTATTTGAAACAAAATATATTTCATAGTAATTTGTAGACACATTCATTACCACTAAAGATAGCCAATTACCTTAAAGGATGATAAGTTCATGTACTTTGTCAATACATATCTGATGGCTTAAGTTGTATGGACTAAGATAAAAAAAAATGTATATCGAAATAACTCAAGAAAATATCCCTTCTGTGTGTCTGTTTGTATGAATCACATACCCATATTGTACAAAAAAACCACATTAACAATTCCCATTTTAAATGCACTTCTTAACAAAAAGAAAAGAATGTTGATTTCTGTAGGTTTTTCATGCTATCATTTTTTGCTGGGCTGTTTCAGCCTCCAGCCTGCCTCAGTATCTTTTGCTGTATAAACCGGTTTGCCAGGCAGCGCGCCATATGCGCTGGTCATAGGATTTTTTTGCCGGCACGACGACGGAAACGTTGCCCGAGATTTCTTTCTTTAAACTAAACTAATTTGCCCTTTTGATTATTTTTCCTGTGAATTTCAGCATCAAATTGGAGTGCGAGAAGCTGGCAACCGAAAAGACCGAAATGCAGCGTCATTATGTTATGGTAAAAACAAAAAAACGAGACAAAACTAAATAACTTTCAATTTCAGTATTATACTTAAATTCTAATCTTTACTCCCACGCATGTTATGCTTCACAGTACTATGAAATGTCCTACGGCCTTAATGTGGAAATGCACAAACAAACGGAAATCGCCAAGCGTCTTAACACACTGATCAATCAGCTACTTCCATTCCTACAGGCCGATCATCAGCAGCAAGTGCTACAGGCGGTAGAACGCGCGAAGCAGGTGACAATGCAGGAGCTGAATCTGATCATTGGGGTAAGTTTGGGATCGATAATAATTATTATACTATAACTTTCCATAATGCGTAGTGCGAAATCGGTTTTCTTTTTTTGGTTTGACTTTTTGTAGAACTCAGTTAACCAGTGTTGACATAATTTTGGCAGTTGTATTCAGTTAGATTTGCAAATTCGTTATATTCATGAAGTGTTGATTTTGCAAAATCATGAAATCTTCTGTTATTTCCGGACAAACAAAGTAAAAGAAAGATAGGACAAGTTTTATTATTTTTATTAAAATTTAAAAATCTTGTAATCATTAAATAAGTTAACTGGGCAAAACTGCAGTAAACTTTCGATATGACAGACAACTTAAATAAGTTAGCAAATTTTAATGTCATGATTGTTAGAGCATTGTTTTTTCGGATGTACAAGTAATTTAATTAAAATTAAAAGCTAACCGAAAACTGCCAAAATCCAAGTCAAATATCTTTACCGACTCTTACATATATTCTGATCTCTCAGCGCAGATGAACGAAGGTTCACTGTAGATAAATCAAAGTTAATTTTTAAGAGAAACTTGTTTAATGTTTTGTTTTATTTTTTTTATTACTTAAAATTATTAAAAATAAACTATCTCCGCATTCAAACAAATAAATTCATATGAATTGATTATAAAACGATGTGCATGCGTGTATGTGCGTGTGTATGTGGCAGCATCAGCAGCAACATGGAATACAACAACTTTTAGTAAGTTATTTATTAATGTTTTTTTTTTGTTGCAATTTGCGTTCATTTGTTTGTTTGCTTGTTGCGCTAATTTCTCGCCCGCTCGCTCTTCACAACGTGTTTATCATTTAAGTTGAAGTCGCCGCTTGTTGTTCTACTTGTTGTCTCAGTGTTGTTGGTGTTGTCAGCACATACACATGCACCTACAATAAAACAGCTTTTGTGATGTCCCAAAGCCAAATAACAGAAAAGGCGACCAAAACCAAACACATGTATATCTGATAGCAACTAACCAATTGCCTGTGACTTCCAATTTGCAGCAACAAATACACGCACAACAGGTGCCTGGAGGGCCGCCACAGCCGATGGGTGCACTGAATCCATTTGGCGCTTTGGGCGCCACAATGGGCTTGCCACATGGGCCACAGGGTTTGCTCAAAGCGCCGCCAGATCATCACAGGCCGGACATTAAGCCAACTGGCTTGGAGGGACCAGCGGGTGCTGAGGAGCGCTTGGTTAGTAACTATTTCATTCCAAGGCAATCGTTTCAATACTAATAATAATACTTTAAAATTACAGCGTAATTCGGTTTCACCAGCGGATCGGGAGAAATATCGTACGCGCTCCCCACTGGACATAGAGAACGACTCGAAGCGTCGAAAAGATGAGAAACTGCAAGTAAGTATTGAAGAAATACATATAGTACATGATAAATCATAGTATACTCCTCGTATCATTGTGTCATCAGCTGTTGCTGCCTCTCAACTCACCAAAACGTAGTCAATATCATATGTAGTTGTTGTCGTTGTTGCTGTCTATACCTAATTCCCAATCTATTATCACTTCATGATTCTCATTCAAATCAAAATCTATAGCTAATCTAATAGTTATAGTTCTAATTATATGTATATATATTTGTAGTCTAGTGCACTGAACAATTTAATTGCTGTTTGTGTTATTGTATTATTGTAATCATTTTGTTTTATTGTGTTTGTTTGTTTTTTCAAAATTATTTGCAGGACGATGAAGGCGAGAAAAGCGATCAAGATTTAGTCGTAGATGTTGCAAATGAAATGGTGAGTTGAGTGTCGGCCCTGATTCTCATGCTGCAACAAACCAATCCAAACCACACACGCCACAGACACACAGAACACACAAATCTAAGGAAGTGAACAGCCAAATCTAACTATCGTTTCAATGACATTTGCAGGAATCCCACTCACCACGTCCCAATGGCGAGCATGTGTCCATGGAGGTGCGCGATCGAGAAAGCTTAAACGGCGAGCGTCTGGACAAGCCAGGCAGCAGCGGCATCAAGCAAGAGCGCCCGCCCTCACGTTCTGGCTCCAGTTCGTCGCGTTCCACACCCAGCCTCAAGACAAAAGATGTAAGAGTTAGTTTAGCTCCTTATAATAGGGGTATATCGATGTGATATTGATATTGGCTCCGGGAGCAATGGCTGCCCCCAACTTAGGTAGACTCTAATATGGTTGTTGTTGAAGTTGCTGTAGTGCTCCCGAATTCATAATTCGTGCCCACCGCTGATGTAATCCATTAAAGTATATAACCGAAGGTGTCTCAGAAATATTTTGGAGATTTCTGGAATACCTTGAGATTAACGATGTTACTTTCCCTCGCTTAGTCTCTCCTTTGTATTGTTATAAACAAACCTGTTAGTAATAATGAACATTTGTTTAATTATTATAAGTGGGTTGCGGGTTTAAGTGCTAAAATGTTTAAAACCAATATTTATTACTTGGGAAAACATTATGACTAAGTTCTGTGTTAACAAATTTGAAATAATTGCTATTTTGATTGCAAACATTTGATAGATGGACAAGCCGGGCACACCGGGAGCGAAGGCACGCACACCGACACCAAACGCTGCTGCACCATCTCAGGGCCCAAATCCTAAACAAATGATGCAACAAGGTGGCCCACCGCCGGCTGGGTATCCAGCGTCGCCGTATCAGCGACCGGCCGAGCACTATCAGCGTCCACCATCGGATCCCGCCTATGGACGACCGCCGCCTATGCCGTATGATCCGCATGCGCATGTACGAACTAACGGCATTCCACATCCCTCGGCGCTAACTGGTGGAAAGCCGTAAGTACAGATTGTCCGTCCAATAGTAATTGATATCTATATATATATACTTTGTATTTTTTGGGGAACAGGGCATACTCTTTCCATATGAACGGCGAGGGCAGTCTGCAGCCGGTGCCATTCCCGCCGGATGCGCTGGTGGGCGTGGGCATACCGAGACATGCGCGGCAAATTAACACGTTATCACATGGCGAGGTCGTCTGTGCGGTGACTATTTCAAATCCTACAAAATACGTTTATACGGGTGGCAAGGGCTGCGTTAAAGTATGGGACATCTCACAGCCGGGCAACAAGAATCCCGTTAGCCAGCTGGATTGCCTGCAGCGAGATAATTATATACGCTCGGTGAAGCTGCTGCCGGATGGACGCACACTTATTGTCGGTGGCGAGGCATCGAATCTATCTATATGGGATTTGGCCAGTCCAACGCCACGCATCAAGGCCGAGCTAACCTCAGCGGCGCCTGCCTGCTATGCTCTCGCTATCAGTCCCGATTCGAAGGTGTGCTTCTCGTGCTGCAGCGATGGCAACATTGCTGTCTGGGATTTGCACAACGAGATACTGGTGCGCCAGTTCCAGGGCCACACAGACGGTGCGTCGTGCATTGACATTAGTCCGGATGGCTCACGATTATGGACAGGCGGTCTGGACAACACGGTGCGCTCATGGGATCTGCGCGAGGGTCGCCAGCTGCAGCAGCACGATTTCAGTTCTCAAATATTCTCGCTTGGCTATTGTCCAACAGGTGAGAGTCCACAACAATTTGCTGTCTTTAAATGCTTAACTATATAAATATTTGTACAATTTAAAGGTGACTGGCTGGCCGTTGGCATGGAGAATTCACATGTGGAAGTATTGCATGCATCAAAACCGGACAAGTATCAGCTGCATTTGCACGAGAGCTGCGTTCTGTCGCTGCGATTTGCCACCTGCGGCAAATGGTTCGTTTCCACCGGCAAAGACAACCTGCTTAATGCATGGCGAACACCATACGGTGCCAGTATATTCCAGGTGAGCTACATCTAAATCCGTATCCATATGAGAAAATAAATTTATAATATGAAAGCTAGCTTATATGTTATGTTAACATGTTCATAATCAATCAATTGCTAATTGCTGAATCATGTTTATATCGCTTGCAGTCAAAGGAAACATCATCCGTACTTAGCTGCGACATATCAACTGACGACAAATATATTGTGACGGGTTCGGGCGATAAAAAGGCTACTGTCTATGAAGTTATTTATTAAATGAAATGAAAAACACACACACCAGAGGAAATCCACACTTTTCATTTTGTAATAAGCGCATATAGGTTTTTATTACAACTACAAAAACAAACAAACAAAAAAAAACAGCAGAAATACGCAATGTTCGATAGCATGGTAACAACAACAACACGAACATAAACAAACAAACAAACAACAGCAGCATCAACAAAAGGCAGCGGCAGCAGCGCAGTGCATATAAGAGCGAAGCAAAAAAATTCTATAATATAAATATATTAAAACAAAAAAAGAAAGGAAAACACTAAAAATGTAAGCGTACTTTTAGCTACTAAGCTTAAGCTAAGTCCAATAAAAAGTTGAACACAAATTGCAAAGTAAAACAAAACCTAAAACTACAACAAAATAATAACAAATAATATTGTAATGATAATGATGATGATGATGATTCAAAGCGAGTGCAACAGAAATGAAAAACTAAAAAACAAAGAGTAATAACAGTCGGCGATACCTACACCACGCTCATCAAAACAATTAAGTGCAGGGTTCACCCAGCATGGATTAGTCATTGCGGGAGCGTTGAGATTATGATTACCAGATGAGTTACGAGATGTCAGATATGTGAGTGCTTTTAGTTTGTCCATGTGTTTTATAAGTTGGCAGTGAAAGTTTTTGTAAGCAAAAAAAAAACAAAACAAAAAATATAGAAAACAAAATAGAGATCGTAAATCAATAATGCAAATGCAAAATTATAGGATTTAATTTGTCAATTTATTTAAATTTAAATTAGTGACTGCTACCCTCCCACCACTGTCCAATACTGTCCCGCCCTTTCCTTCTCTTCGCACACACAACACACACACACATTTGCATGCAGAAAAGTATATATATATTAATGAGTGTATATATATATACATATAAATATAAATGAATATAATTAGTAAGCAGTTTAGTTAAGAATTTTACATTATAAAGAAATACAACAAATAACCGAAGCAGGGCGCCACCAACACATATAAACCTAAATTCAAGCACACAAACACACCCATACACTCTCACAACACACCCATCAATAACGGGAGGCGCCAAAGCAGCCAGCTTTTGCTTGTATGTAATTTTGAAAGGAAAAACAAAAAACAACCAACTTTTTGTGTCTAGAAACAACAACTGTAAAATCCTATGTTTTATGCAGCTAAATTAACAACAGGAACAACAAAACAAAACAAAATGATAAAGTAAAACACGAAAAGATAACTTGTTTACACATTAGTTTATATAGAAATGAATCGTAAATATATATAAATATATATGTATATTTAAATATATATTATATATAGAATGTGGGCACATCTCGCGCCCAGCGAAAATTGTAATAAGCAAACAGAGAATAGAGTGCAGCACACGCTTCGATTTTTAATTTTACAAATATTATTATTATTGTGGTTATATATGTATATAATTATATTATAAATAATTGAAGCAAAACGAAAAAGAAAAATAAAAAATTATATATGTAATCAAAGTAAATTCTAGTACTCTAAAACACATCTGTCGTGTAGACACTGCGCTGTCGAGGCACTGGAGCACCCTGCTGCCGCGACAGCTTCGTGTGCAGTTCACGCAGAGACTCGCACTGGCGACCCGATATCTGGCGGAACTTCTCGATGGCAATGGGCAGCAGATTGTCCACCAGAAAGACTTTGTTCTTCATCACAAAGTTGGGCTACAAATATAAATGTTAGAATATTTTCAATTGTACGCAATTGCTCGACTCACATCAACGGCCATGTCGCTGGGCGGCTTCAGCGCATGCTGGGCCAAAAAGAGATCCCGCAGCAGCTGTTCCAGGCTCTGCATCAGCGCTTCCCCTTTGGCCAGACAGCCGCAGTACTCGGTCAGCTGAAGGAATTGTCTTACAAAGACCATCGTGGATTGTGTGAGATTCAGCCAAGTGTCGCCTGTCGTCTGCACGCGCATATCAATGCCCAACGAATCCAGTTCATGCAGAAGTCGCTTTAAATTCGATTTGGTTTGCAGGTTGTACGGCTGCCAGCTCTCCTCGGTGCGTCCCACGGCATCCAGCAGACGCTGCTTGGACTCTTCAATTAGTGACTCCAGCGTTGTACGCAGCAGACCCTCTAAATGGTAGCTAATGTCCAGTCCAATCTCGGTTAGCTTAGTGGCGGGTTTGCGCACGCGCTCAACACACTTGGCCACTGCCTCCAGGGATGTGCCTTTGGTCAGATAGTGCTTGATCAGCTGGCTAGCAAAGTACTGCAGCTCAGCATTGCACCACACGACGAGGGCTTCAAAATGTTTGAAAGACTTAAGTTGACAGTGCTCGCTTATATGACAAACTGCAGATGTACTCACCACTGACACACGCCGGCTGCTGCTCGAAAGCGCTAAGAAAATCGCATGCCACCTGGGCAAGATCGCAAAAGAATAGCTCCGATATTTCCGCATTGTTGCGTCGCGCCTCCCGTTGCGCCACTCGCAGACTAACCGTGCACACCTTGAGTAATGTGGCACTGGCCTGTCGGGATCGACCCATTTCCACGAGGATCTTGAGGGGCCGTTGAGCGGCACGTAGTGCAATTTGTAAATTGCGATTGTGACTGTTGGAAAGCTCTTGGATCAGCACATTGGTTAGCTTCTGTTCCTGCAGCTTCACTTTGTTCTCAATCGTATCTGCCAAAGGCAACTTCTTTCTGTTCTCCGCAAGCCGAAGAAAGTCCTGGGTACGCTTAATTAGCGTTTGGGCGTCCTCAAAGTGACGTTGTGCCACCAACGTTTGGAGTTCCTCACTTGCAGTGCTCAGCCACTCGGGTGTTTCGTCCTCCAGCGATTTAGGCTGTGCGTCACTTGGACTCTGTGCTGGCATCTTTTCCGGCGTAGCACCCTTCGATGGTGTCTGCTGTGGCTGTTTGGCCCGTCCCGGTGGCTGTGGTGCTTGCCCCTTCTTGGATTTCTTTTGTTGATCGAAGCGGAATGCTTCCTCCAACTTTTCAATCCACTCACTCTTCCCGGCCGCTGTTATGCTCTGATAGATCTTGGAACCGTCTGGTGTTATGATGTTAATGGCATTCTTGACGCCATCCAAATCCTTAATGTTTATGACGGCTATCTTCCTGGGATCGTATTCCGCGAGAAACTCCAGTCGTCTGTTAAAAAGTGCTGGTAAATACTTTGATATAATGGATTTAAATGACGCTCCATACTTATCATGCTTGACTTTGCACACAATGAGCACATCGTTGAAGAGAAAGAAAAACACCCGCTGTATGGGGCGGTAGTCATTAGCATCAAGCTCGATAAGAGCGCCCTCGTTGAGGAACGTCTTGCCCTCCAGATTGCCGTTGAATCCCTGCACCATTTCTTTAACAGCTCGTGTCGCATGACTGTTCTCCACATCATCAGTGGCTGGACTTCCCGTCTCCGCCTCGATGCTGTCCGCCTTCAAGTGGCTGCTCGCCTTGCCATCGGTCATGGTAGCCAAAATATTACGCTGCTCTATCAGGATATGCGACAGCTGATACATTTCCGACTCCAGATCTGTGTAATGGGACAAACTCCTGGGTTGTGAGTGGAAACAGAGAATAATGATCGTCACCTACGTGATATCTCCTTGGCTGTTTGAATGAACTGCATATAGTTCTTTTTGCAGGTTTGCTTGAGCGTCGCCGACGTCTGTTCATTGTACGCCTCGATTTCCTTCTTGCGTTGTTGTAAATCACTCCCACCTACACATTCCCGTGTCAGCTCCTTGGTATCTGTGCGGGAGTTCAAAGAATCCTATAGGCACATTCACTCGTATATTAAGTAGAGCTTACATTTGTCAACGCTAAAGTTGATATCGTCGAATTCCTTCATTGTTAAGCACAAAAATTAAACACAATCTTCTTCAATCTGCGATGGTTCAGCGTCTGCTGTTGTTGTTGTGCCAACGACGTATCAACAACGTAAGAGCAGAACGCGCAACGTAGGCGCACAATGGCCAACGTAAACGCACAATGCGCAACATATGAGAAGAACGTACGGCGCGCAGCTTAAATGCTATATTTTTTAATTCATCGCAAATTAATTTAGTCATGTTTTTAAGCAAAAGCTAAAATGCGTTGAAAAACAGCACACGATAGTATCGATGTTGATAATATTATCGCTTTAAAAAATATCAGTTAGAAATTCTACAAAAAATATCTATCAAAATATCGATATCGTGCATTTCGCTCTTCGCGTGGCGAAGTTGAGTAAGAAATTCTGGAAAAAATCTTAAAAATTTGAGAAAATTCCAACAAAAATTCTGGTAAAATTTTCAAAATTCTAGCTTTAAAATTAAGAAAGTTCCACTTTTAACTCGCGAAAAACTCACTTTTCAAAATGCGAAAAGTGGGGCCGCGAGAGGCTGCCACCTTTTTTTTGCAGTCCTAGTCAGGGCGGCCACCTTTTTTAAGTCAGGGCTGCCAGATGATTTTTTTGATGTTGATGAGTAATTTTCAAGAAAACAAACAGTTCTCCTCAGGTCGTATTTGTTATTAATTGGTAAAATGGATTGGCTTTTTGGTAAGAAGATCTCACCGGATGAGATGCTGCGCAAGAATCAGCGTGCCCTGAACAAGGCGATGCGCGACTTGGACCGCGAGCGGATGAAAATGGACCAACAAGAGAAGAAAATCATTGCGGACATCAAGAAAATGGCCAAAGAGGGCCAAATGGATGCGGTCAAGATCATGGCCAAGGATCTGGTGCGCACGCGTCGCTATTCCAAGAAGTTCATGCTTATGAAGGCAAACATTCAGGCAGTCTCGCTAAAAATACAAACGCTCAAATCTCAAAACACAATGGCGCAAGCAATGAAAGGTGTGTGTGTGGAGGGTGGTGTGAGGGGGTGGGGGTTGGGATGACGCACATTTTGTTAATCCGTCGCTGCTCTTTCAGGTGTCACCAAGGCCATGCAGAACATGAACCGACAGCTGAATCTCCCGCAAATACAGAAGATCCTGCAAGATTTCGAAAAGCAATCCGAGATGATGGACATGAAGGAGGAGATGATTAACGACGCCATCGATGATGCCATGGAGGATGAGGGCGATGAGGAGGAAACCGATGCCGTTGTCTCCCAAGTGCTGGATGAACTGGGCCTACAGCTCGGCGAGCAACTGGGAGATCTGCCCTCTGCCTCTGGCTCGCTAAGCGTTGCCGGTGGCGTTGGACCACAGAAAGCACCAACGGCTATAGCAGCTGGCGGTGTGGGCGGTGGACCAGCTTCTGGTGGTGGTGGTGGTGGTGCCGGCACGGGCGGTGGTGCGGCAGGCGGTAGTGGTGGCTCCACGCCCATGTCGGATGCAGACGCAGATTTGCAGGCGCGTCTGGATAAGCTGCGCAAGGATTAATGAATCACCTGCCGTTCGTTTTGTATGCTAGCCCACTGTTGTTTTTAAGTATCGCAAAAAATGTTAATCACTTTGATATTCCTGTTTTTCCCAGACATCCAAACAAAAAAAAAACTCGCTTTACAAATTGTGTAAACTTTGAATTACGCTAACAATCCTATATATTTCTGTTAAGGAAGGGAGGAGGATACAATTAGAATTACACACAGAGAGGAGGGATACAAAGACAAATCAAGCTACAAACTGTCAACTATTTAAGTAAGAATTTCTTTACTGGAACCCATGAGTTAGAAACAGCCGCTCCACTTCCTGGAACACCTTGTCGGCATCCGGGCTGGCGTCAATGGACTTCACCTGGCCGGCATTCTCAAAGTACTTGATGATAGGCAACGAGTCGTTGTTGTACGTCTGGATGCGTTTCTTGAGGCTGTCCATGTTGTCGTCGGTTCGCCCGGAGCCACTCTGACCGCGTCCCAGGCAACGCTGCACACACACATCTTCGGCGCAGTCGAAGAAGAGCACAAACTGCATGTCCGTCTTGTCGGCCATCTGGCGATTCCAGCCATCCAAATTGTCCTGGTTGCGCGGGAAGCCGTCGATGAGAAACCGCGACTTGCCCGAGTTCTTCATGGCATTCTCTAGAAGTGAGCATGTCACCTCGACGGGCACAATCTTTCCATTGCGTATGAAGTCTTCGATGAGCTGACCAAACTCGGAGCCCTCACGCGCCCGCTCCTCCCTCAGCAGATCGCCAGCTGACAAATGGGTGAACTGAAAGCGTTCCACAATTTTGGAGCATTGCGTGCCCTTGCCAGCCCCGGGGCCGCCCAATACGAAGACAACCTTTGGCTTTTCACTGGACATACTGTTGTTGCTGGTGTTGTTGTTTGTGTGTTTTACAACCGGCGCTGCTTGGTGGTTGTTGTGCAAGCTGAGGTAATTAGCTTTGCAAACGTTGTACTGATTATGGGAATGTTGGAATTGCTGACTCAGCAGTGCGCCTCCTTGGCCAACAGACTCAAGTGTTTTCGCTATACGCGTAAAAGCGCGCCACATTGACAACTGACTGAGTAGAAAGAATCGTGGCGGTGTAAATTGGGTATACCTAACAATTTCCAGTGGAAACGGAACAGCTGTTCCAAATTAGCCCACAATTTTCACATTGTAAAAACCAAACATAGATGGCGTATTTGTGTTTTTGCAAACAAACGCGAGACAGTAATGAAAAATGTTGCAGCCTTTGTGCTCGGCATAAATTGCAATTTTCGATCAATTTTAAGCTAAAGAATTTTTGTATAATCCAATTAAATTGATTACTTTTTTGTTTAATCTAATTTTATAATTAAAATTAAAATAATTTTAAATTGTGCGACAATCATGGTTTCGAATTTCTAAAACACAAACAGAATATATAGAACATCTGTTGGCCGCGCGTATGTGTGAATGGCAAGAGTATGCACAATGCACAAAATCTGCGCGTGAACCAACACTACATTCATCCGCGCCAATCACATTTCAAATGGGTTTTACAATTGTATTTTCATGTGTACATATTTTTATTTAGTTGTTTAAATGAGCTGCGCTTGATTTTTTTGTATTAAATCGGCGACCAACTGATATGGTATTATATGCTGAGAGCCAGGCGCCAGATCCACCTCCTCGTCGTCAACTCCCACAATAACGCCAGACACTGAAAACAGACAGACAATAACAAAGATAATAGAACAGATAGAAGTCAGAAGCGTACCCGCAATATTCGCTTTGAGGAACACATGGCTCATGAGATTTGGCGTGACAATGCGTTGCTCAGCCTCACCGCGCTGCTGGCTGGGCATATACTGGGTGGCCACCTTGGTGAAGTACTCGTCCACATGCGTGGCAAAGTCCTGGGCATATTTCGCCTCCTCCGGCGACAGTCGCTTGTCGGCTGCTTCTCGCGCCGCATCCTGGTTGAGTATGTGCTGAGTGTATGTCTCGATCTTTTGCAGGCGACATCGCAAGTAACTGGCCATAATGTAGCGTATGCGTTCCAGCTCCATTTGATGCACCACAAAGCGAAAGTCGTTCTTGTCGAGATCCTTCATTTGCTCTTCCATGTGTGCCACTTGCGACAGCATCAGCTCAAGCATATCCGTCTGATGCTGCAGCAATTCCGGTGCGCACATTTCGTTTGTCCAGGCGGTCTCTAGAATTTCCAAAACCTGCGCGGATAAAATGCAACAAATTCAGTTGAGTTTTGTTTGCAATTAGACCTTTACCTTTTGTGCGGTAATTGGTTCCGCATCCTCATCATCGTCATCGTCATCGTCTTCATAGCCATTCGCTAAGGCAGCCTCAGCACTCAAGTCTTGCTCAGTTAAATCTTGTTCTAGATTTTCGTTATCGGACATAATTTCTTGCTAGTCTGCAAATTTTTGGCGCGTCGGCAAGTAAACAAACTGAACAGCTGTAGCCTGCGCTTATGTGTGAATGGCAAGAGTGTGCACAATAAACACAACAATTGCTCAACACTGGCATTGCACGAGATGGCAGCGACGACGACGCAACAAACAGAATTTCAAAAGAATTTTCGCTTAATTGTTGAAAGAATCTTCAACAATTGGCAGAATCTACGTCTGGCTGTTGAGCATGGCATGGGAGGGCGCAATGGCCAGCAGGTGAGAGTTTTGCTGCATTCAAGACGTTGATAATTTCTAACCTAACAACGCACGGCAGGTGGCCATACAAATCATGGAGTACACATTCGAGTACTGTGTGGGCAACGAGAACATCACGCAGGGCGAGCTGCAGGAGGTGGTCGAGGAGCTGATGGATCAGGAATTCAATACGCTGTGCGACGACCACTCCATACCCGAGATATGCCGCAATCTGCTGCGCTATAAGCAAATGGCACAGGCTTCTCAGTATCCCCAGATTGAGGCAGAGCTGAGTAAATTGCCGCAGGGCAAGGATTGGTTGCGTCCCGATGTCAAGATCACCTACACGCCCGTCGAAGGCGACTCGTCCTCGGACGAGGACATGGATGACGACGACGAAGATGGTGACGACGCCATGGAGAGCGACGAGGAGCAGGCAGCGACAAGCAGCGGACGTGTCACCCGCTCCCAGACCCGAAAACAGCAGGCGGAAGAGTTTGTAGAGCCGGAGGAAGGCTGGACGACAGTGCGTAAAAAGTAAAATAAATATATCCAAATCAATTTGTTAGTTGTAAAGAGTGGCGTTTACTTCTTGCAAGTCTAGGAATCTAAGTGGCGGTATGGGTGAGCGAGTCTTTGGCCTGTGCGTGATCTTGCACAGATTACATTGAATGGGCGGTGCTTCTGGTGTCATCCGATGGGCTGCATTCTCGGGATGTTGTTGAGACTTCAGCTGTGACCAGGATGTGAACTGTGTGCCCTTGGGCAGCACCAGTTTGAGATCCACAACTGATGCAATGGAATCAATATTGGGCGTCAACGCCAGATTTATAGCCGGATAGATGATAAAGGCAAAGAAGGCACCCACTAAAATCAGCACGGGCACAAATACAGCAAAATACTTGTCCGGCAGATGCGAGTGCAGCTCCAGTTCCACGGGCAGATAAGCCCACGCCACGTATATAAAAAAGAGCACTGTGAAGAGCATGTAGAATGCGAATCCGTAGATCGCTCTATGCGGAGTCGGTGCTGGACTGTGCTCCGGCATCTTCTTCTTTGATCTCGTCCTCCTTCCCTCCAAACAGCTTGATGGTGTCCTGGCAGAGCAGCAGGCACTCGAAGAACGAGCTTATGGCAGTGCGTAGGTTCTTTACT
This sequence comes from Drosophila subquinaria, assembly GCA_037043405.1. Lineage (NCBI taxonomy): Eukaryota > Metazoa > Arthropoda > Insecta > Diptera > Drosophilidae > Drosophila > Drosophila subquinaria. Next base: position 98,446 of record JBAMBL010003111.1, on the reverse strand, counting down.
TGGTCAGCACTGAAGTGCACCACAAGCACATCGTCCTCCAGGCTCAGCGTCTTCTGCACAAAGTTGCGACGCGGCTCCTGATCAACGCTGAGAACGCGATAAGCGATTTCCGCGTGCCTTGGCGTATCAAAGGGCACTCTTAATGTGCTATGGATTTAATGTAAGACGTGATAATTTCATAAAGAGATAAGTCAACAATACTTACGATTCGTTTGCCTTAACGACGACGGCCTGCTGTGGCATTATAAATATTTTAATTACTAGCAACTTAATTGACAACTGCCGCACATGCTCATGTCTGCGCAGAATGTGAATGGCAATTCAACAAAGCGTACTCATAGGGAGAACAGCTGTTGAGTTAGCAGAGACACGAACCCCAATTTAAGCACTACCACACACCAATAAAATAATTAATTGATAACGTTTTCCAACTTGTATTTTCTTTATTACAAAATGCTTCCACGTCCAATTCTTAATTCAATGAAAATCCTTAGCATATTTACTTCTTGGACTTGACGACACCCTTGGGTGCGGGCTTCTTGGATGCAGTTTTGACAGCGGCCTTGCCACCGGTCTTGCCAGTGGGCTTCTTGGTAGCGGTAGGCTTGGTTGGCTTCTTCTCCACCTTCTTGACGGGCTTTACGAGAGCATCGCGCTGGCTCTTCAGCGCCTTGACAATCTTCTGCTCCTCAATGAGGAAGGCGCGCACGATGCGCTCGCGCAGGCAGCCGTGGCACAAGACACCGCCGTATGTGCGGGACACAGTCTTGTGGCGCTTGGACATGCGGGGACGCTCGCTGGGGCGGGAGGGGGTGATGCCCTTAAGCTTCTCCTTGCACTGACCACAGCGTGGCACGGTCCTGTTCTTCTTCACGTACTGATAGACCAGACGACCGCCGGGAGTACGCACACTGTAAACAAACGATTTCCAATTAGATTACACGTATGAAGAACTGAACTCACTGACAACTTACATGCGCCTCTTGTTGGATCTGGTGTTGTAGGACAGACGTCTCCTCAGAGTCAAGCGCTGGACCATGTTGCGGCTGCTGTTGTTTTCAATTCACATTTCCGTTTGTTATTTATTCAACGACCAGGTAACAAGTTCCGATAAAAGAGCATAAAAAAAGGCAGAAAAAACAATGCAATTTACATGAGTAAGGTGGGACAATATGCGACAAACAATTGTCAATCATTGTGTATTGAAATTTGCAATAATTCGTTAGCCGTTTTACGGATGCTCTTAGATTATTTGGCAAATTCACAAAAAGCAAGCTTTACATACTTGTAGTTAAAAAACCAAAAGAGGGAAAGAAGAAGCAAATCAACGTGAAGTTGGCTGCTGCTCACTAAAAAAGTGTTGAAGAACAGATTTAGAAATTAGCTGGTATTTTTTTAAGCACCTACAGAGAGAGCGGTCACACTTTGGCCGGTGAAGACAATTAAAACGTTGCTGGCTTCAATTAAATAAGAAAAACCATTAGTAATTCATGTAATTTATTAAGAATTATTTTTAAAACAATTTTACTGATGTACCTAGATTTGATATGATTTAATTAAGCGTGATCAGTAAACAATTTCCATATGTTTGGAGTATTATATAGGTTCTAGATGTTGGTCACACTGTTTACCATCATTATTATTAGTGTTGGGTAAACATTGTTCATTTAGGTGAACATGTTCACTTGTTCTTTTTTTTAGGTGAGTCAACTCACTCAGATTGCTCACTTGCTCAGTTGCACACTTGCTCAGATTGCTCACTTGCTCAGTTACTCATTTGTTCAGTTGCTCACTTGTTCAGTAGCTCAGTGGCTCACTGCTCTAAGTCCCTCACTCAACAAATAAAAAATTTTATACGTTATACATTTCAATTTAAATCGGATTCATCACTTTATTATGTACATAAAACTAAAGTAACAAAATTAAAAATAAAATAATGATAATATATTCCCTTCATAACAAACAACCAAATTAAAAAGTAAAGTAATGAAAGTATTTATTTCCCTTCACTTCTTTATACTTTTCTCCAAACGAATATACGCAAAGTACCGTAACAGAGTTCAGAGCGTAAAGGAAATAAAGAAATAGAACATTTGGGCGATAGGGAGCAAAGCAGAGCAACTGAACAAGACTGAGCAAGTGAACAAAAAAGAGCAAAACAGAGCAACTAAAGAAGACTGAGCGACTGAGCAAAAAAAAAAATTTGGAAGGAACATGTTCACTTGCTCACTTCAGGGAACAACTCTTTTTTGTTCACTCACTCATGAGCAACCCAACACTAGTTATTATTGCCGCTCGCGGTTTTTTTTGGCCCACGCGTCTCCTGTTCCACCCACCGTAAACCGACCAGTAACTGCTATCAACAAACTAAACAATGAGTTTCCTGAAGCCCAAGACACACATAGAGGAGGGCGACGTGGTCATCCTCTATCTGAGCGTTAATTCCATGCACGCGATCGAAGCTGTGCCCACGATAGTGAACAAGAAAGGCGAAACCATAGTGCACATCTTCCAGACACCCTACGGCTCACTTAAAGTACAAAGTAGGTTGTGAGCTTCCATTGCAACTGAAGATGCTTGTAACTTATATAAATTTGTGTTGCCGACAGGTATTATTGGAGTGGAGTATGGAAGTCGGGTGGAGTTGTCCAAGGGTTGGGCGCACGTGCTGCAGCCAAATCCCGAGCTGTGGACACAAACACTGCCGCATCGTACACAAATTATATATACGCCGGATATAAGCATGATACTGCATCAGCTGGAGGTGCGTCCTGGTGCTGTGGTTCTGGAATCCGGCACTGGATCCGGTTCACTGTCCCACTATTTTCTGCGCGCACTGAAACCGACGGGCCGCCTGCACACATTTGACTTTCACGAGGCTCGGGCGGATCAGGCGCGCGACGAGTTTCAGCGACACGGACTCGGGGACTTTGTAACGGTCCATCACAGAGATGTGTGCAATTTGGGATTCACCAGCGAACTGGACGGTGTCGCAGATGCAGTGTTTTTGGACCTGCCCTCACCGGATTTGGCAGTGCCACATGCATTCAAGGCGTTGAAGTTGTCGGGTAAGTGAAACGCACGGTGACTGCCCAGTCACCCAGTCAACGCTTGACAACAAGTTGTCAGCGCCCTTTGGCGCGTCGCCGACTTCGGCAGGCAGGCACAGCAATCAAGACTTGCCTGCTTGCTTGCCTGCTTGGTCACTCAGTTGTCTGTCTGCCTGTCTGTCTTGGCCATTTCATTGTGCTTGACATTGAATGCGCCCGCTTTTGGCAGTTGACGTGGTCAGGCAGGACTGTCGCTGCCCAGGTTTGTCACTCATTAGTGGAGCCAACTTCACTCGGCACCATTGCGGTCTTCGACTGCACTGACGATGATTACACTGATTGCACTGGTCCATTCGTATCGATATCGATAATTACATAGAAAAGAGATAGTATATAATAAACTTGGAGTTTTTAAAATGGAATTGTAATAATATTCAGTTGAAGCATTCTCAATTAATCGAAATAAAAACATCAATTACGGAAATTTTAGAAATAATTTAATTTAAAAAAATTAATAAATATAAAAAAAGTAAATAAAAGAAACAAATTTAAGGAATCCAAAAAAAACAAGAAAAAAAGAACTGAGAAATTTTAAAAAGTTATTATGTTATCGGATATTTAAGCAAGGTTTTCACAATATATATTTGTAGGCACCCCTAATTCTAGATAATTTAAATGATACGCTAAAAAGTTTTTGTTTTTAACTCAACTTTATATTTTTGTTTTGCTAATTTTTGTGTTCAAATTTTAATATTTTTAATATTATTCGTCGAAACTCTTTTATGATATCGAAATAATATTAATATATATTCGTTTAAATATTCATTATTGCAGGCGGTCGCTTTTGCTCGTTTTCACCCTGCATTGAGCAGTCGCAGCGGTGTATTGAAGTCCTAACAAAGTTGGGCTTTAATGAGATCTGTTCCATGGAAGTACTGCAGCAGGAGAGCGTGATTAAAACCCGCTCATTGCCCGTCATCGATCTGGAATTTCTCAAGGCGCCCAAAGACGTCGAAGCAAACCCGACAAACGATGACAGTAAAACAAAAGAACCCAAGGAGCTGAAGAAGTATTTAACTTCAAGTAATCCCCAAGTGCTGCCCGGACACACGGGCTTTCTCACCTTTGCCACACTGCCGCCCAACATACCCAAGGCATAAGAGTGTGATTTTCTTTTATTTTTTTGGAATAAATTTGTAGCTTTTATTTGCGTGTTCGACTGTTATTCGTAGTCAAAGGAATAGTCATCAAAGAGTTTGCGCTCCAAGCTCTTGACGCCGCCACAGTGATAGCAACGCTGTTGCAGCTCCAGCTGCCGGTGCTTCCGGCTCGAGGACTTGCGTGGCAGTGCCCATGGCATGCGCTGCTCCGGAATGGCAACCTGAGTGCGTTCCGGATTACCACTGCAGGTGGGACAGCGGCCCACAACGGTCGGCTTGGGCAGCATGCCGTAGATCAATGGACCCGGAGGTGGCACGCCATAAATGGTGACTATCTGTGGCAGGCTGGAGTACGGACGCGTCGGAAAGAGCTTCTCTCGATTAAGGAAACTGTGGAGGATTGAAGAAGAGTTACGAGCTGTTGTTGCTGTTACTTAAGTGACTGTCATACTTGGGTCGGGGCTCTAGCCACAGATTGTTCATCCGCTTGCTGCTCATGATGTCACCCAGTTTCTGCAGCAGTCGAAGATTCTCGCGTTCAATTTGCTGCTGGCGTTCCCGTTCGTTCTGCTGCTTCTTCCACTTGCGCTGAACATGATCGTGCTGGCGTGGCGACTTTGTATCAATCGCCGGACGGGCGGACATCACTTTCTCGCGATGCTGCGCATACCGCAATTGCTCCCAGGGCTGCTGCAGCAATTTGTCGCGTCTCGAGATCATTGTCTGGCCTGGTCTGGTTTGGTTTGGTGGTTGCAACCGAAATGGAACTCATGGTGGTTGGTTTGGGGACTCAGTTAAGCGGTGTTTGCCAGCACAAACAAAACATTGGTGCGTCCATAACAACAACCTTGCCAGGACAACGCGACCACACTCCGCAGCGGGGGCCACTCAACAAATATTGCACAATCATGCTCACAGATTAAGTTCAGCTTCGGCGGCGGCTTTGCTCAGCTGTCTGGACTGTCTATCCACAGAGTGACATCCCTTGGACTTGACTTGCAAATTTGCAGTTCAAGCAAACACTGTTACATAATTCTCATTGCTTTCGTTTCTGGTTCTGGTTCTGGGTTTGGTTTCGATTCTGTTTCTGTTTCTGGTTCTGTTTCTGGTTCTACTCCTGCTGCTTGTTAGGCAGCCGGCGGCTCGTTCCCTGGTTCTTGTGTACTAGCCGCTTCACTTGGTGTGGCGGCAAATTTTTCTTTCTTCTTTCAGCTTCTTCAACTTGCTGCTGCCGCTCTGTTGCTGTTGTTGCTGTGTTGCTGCTGTTGCCGCTCATATGTCAACCGGCAACTCAGTTGCTGCCGTTCTAAACTCTTGTTTAGTGTTTGATTGATGCTAAGTGCTTCTGCCTAGCTCATATGCAAGTACATACTTAATGCTCATACCAAGCTTTCAATAATTTCCTACTAAACTTTATTTGGTAAGCATCTGACAGAATTTTATTTCCCTATATAGCGTCTCTTTTGATGGGTTTTCACTGTTAATCGATCAAAATGCCCTACTTAACTTTCTTAAGAATACAACAAAACTCATATATCTGTCCTGCTGAATTTTGATGTTGTAATGAATTATTCTTGACATTTTCATCAGTTTATAAAATCAACTTAATAACTTATCGATCAATATAAAGGAAAATTCTGCATCCCTTCATTTCGAAATCTTATTTTATTTAAATGAAGTCAAATTTGATTATTTTAATATTTATTTTATTTTGTTATTAAAGCAGTTAACAAAAAAATTTAGATTAAAAAAATAAATTAATAATAATAAAAATATATAACATTTTTAAATTTAGAATGAGTCTGGAGATACTTAAAAAAATAATTTTATCCAACATTTGTAGCTAAAATTTGCAAAAGAGCAAAAATCTACAATGTGTGTCCATTTTAAGAATTTACTAAAGATTATTTCAACATCTGAATTGAATATGAAAAGCAAAGTTTAATATAGAACTAAATGCTCATAAATTAATTTATTTTATTTATTTTTTTTTTTATAATAATTTACTTATTTTTATATTCCTTACATAAAAAGACCATTAGTACATAATTGTTAGCCATACTAATTGTTGCTTAAGAAAAAATTATAAAAATTTCTGGCTAAATATGATATGGCATTTGAAAAGAAGTCATCGCTTTGTTGTGTAACACTTCAAGTGTGTATTTGTCTAGTCCTGTCCAAAAAAAGCCCAGCAATTGTTCTGCTTTTTGAGTTTATTAGCCCCCCGGTGGGTCGTCTTACAAATGCGTCTATTGTTTTTGCCTGCGTTCGTGTTGCAAGCAGCATTGCGTGTTGTTGTTGCTGTTGCTGCTGTTGTTGTTGCCAACAAGTTGCTGGGCCAAGTGGCCAACTATAGGCAACAACTGTGTTGCTGTTTCTATTGCTGCCATTGGGCGTGAGTTTGCACTATTATCAAATTAAAAGCAACGCCGCTTATTGGTCAGTTAATTGGAAGATCTGTAATTTGATACTGGTAACGTGTTGCTTATCACAGCTCTCATTGTTGTTGTTGCTGTTGTTGTGCTGTGTTTCATTGTTGTATTTGTACAATTATCTTGTTAGCTGATCGACAACTGTAACGGATTGCCATTCAGCTATGCCTATATCCCATCATCCATAACCCATAGCCCAATGCCCATCGCAACCCACAAGTCATAACCATGGCCAGTATGACTACTCGTCTCTTGGCCCCTATCTATCTGGGCCCCTGTCTTGTTGCTGCTGGCAGCGTTTGGCTCGTCACAACTAAACACCTGCTTATTTGTGCATAAATTTCATATAGAAATGCTCATATTTATTGAAAATACTTGTATTTATAAAATGGCATATAATTGCGCTCTATGTATGTATGCCAGTGTGTGTGTCTTTGTGTGTGTGTGTGTAAGGGGGTGCAGCGCTGCCCGCCAGCAATGTGGCCAGTTTCTCACCTTTAGAAGCCGACCAACAGTCGCAGATGGCAAGCCAACAGCATCAGCAACACCAACAACAGCAACATCAACAAAATGATGCCAGAGGTTGCCTCCTGCTACTCTTGCGTTGGTTATGATGAAAACTTGAATGAACTACAAACAGAATTAAAAAATTTAAAAAATAAAAATAAATTAGAAATTCACTATAATAAATAATTATATATATTTCGCCAAACATAATTTATGTAAGCTTAGATAAAAGTAGGAGTGTATATCATTTATACAAACTATTGACTAATTTACTGAAGGTAAATTTTCAAAATATGTTTAGAATACTATATTAAATTTAAAATCGTATAACTATTTATAAATAAGCTTTTTATAAATTAACTGCTTAAACTTTTAGAATATATATTCTGAGTACCCACTCTGAACTGAACTTAATACCTCAATTGATAGAGGTTTTCAAATGAATAAAAGTGAAAGTCTACCAGTAAATATTTAAATAATATAATTACAAAAGTCTATAATTGACATATTGCTAATTTTGATAAGGCATTTTATAAAGAAAGATTTATAACGCGTAGTCATCTCTATATTTTGTAATTTTTAAAATCGTCCAACTTAAATGGATCTATTTTCTTTATGTCTTCTTGATATGCTATGATCTATTAGCTATGTGTTTCTTTTTATGCTTCAGCTTCAAATCAACTAAGCATTTGATTATGCTCGCTTATTGTAGTGTGCAGTAAGTTTTGGGTTAGTACTCGCATATCATACACAAAGTGCATACAATAACTGGCCTGTCCATTTATTACAATATGCGCCGGCAACGCCAGGCAACAACAGCAACAGTCGAAAAACTGCGATTTGCTGTCAGCTAATAATAATAATTTCGATATTGAAAATACGTTTTCTTAGTTAGGTACGACACTAAACGATTTCGCCCATTTGGAGTGATGTTGTTGTGGTTGTTGTTGTTATTATTCAAGCATCGACAGTGCTAAAAGTCAGGCAAGCACTGCAGCAACAGCAACATCAACGGCAATGGCAACAGCAACACTTGCAACAGGCAACTTGCAACGGGCAATACCATGAGGCAAACTGGCAATAAGGCAACAGGCAGCGTGCAACGCGCTCAAAAGTTGACCGTTGGTGGGGGCGGTGCTATTTGCTGCTGCTGCTTCTTCTTCAAGCGTTTTGCAGACAGGTGGTGTGTTGGTGTCGATGTTGCTGGGTCGCCGCTCGCTCGCTTGGTGTTCAATATGAGCCACAATTGAGGCATTTAATCGAGCATCTCTTAACACGCCTTGGAATGTTGACTTATTATTGGCCATGCAGTCAATGCAGTTGCCACAGTTGCTGTTGTGGATGCTGTTGCTGTTGCCTGTTGTCTGTTGCCGTTGCCAGTTGCTCGCTCTCTCTCCGGTTACGGTGTGGGCATCGCTTGTGTGTGTCTTCGTCTTCGTCTCCGTCCCCATCTCCGTCTGCCTCTGCGTCGGTGTCAGAAGTCTGTAGTTACCTCACAGTAAAAGCGTTTATCATCATTAGACTCAATCTAAAGACGTTTTGGCTGGGGTTATCATGTTGATTATGTTGTGTGAAAACAAATTACATTTTCTGCTCAGGCTTTAACACCATTTGTATGCGCCTATGTTGTCGTTGCCATTGTTGTTGCTCTCGTCTCTGTTGTGGCTGTTGTTGTCGTCAGTATGTTGCTGCCGCTGCTGCTGCTGTCGATACTTTTGCCATGCTGCTGCTGGCTAATTGTGAATCTGCCCGAAAGATTCAATTGTGCCATTGACAAACCAATTGGTTGCTCAATTTTGTGAAAGCCTTTTACTCGCTCTCTCTTTCTCTCTCTCCGATTCGCTGGGCCGTGAGAAAATTGCAAATCAAAAATATTTCTGCCATTGCCAATAATTGCTCGATAAAATTGTGCTGGCTTGAAGCAAAACTAAGCAACAATATGAGAAAGAACTTGGTAATAATATTGCTTTCGGGCCTTGTCTAAGACACAGCTGTGTTCTATATTGTTGTTGTTGTTGCTGGTATTGTTGCTGCAGCTGCCAACATGCCACTTGCAACAGCAACGGCAACTGCAACAACAATAATAATAAAGTTAAGCTAAGTTTGGCCCTGACCGTCTAATAACACTGTGCAACAGAAAATGCATATTTTCAATTAGAAAATATATTTTTGAATTTAAAACTTTAAATGTTTATGTTAAAGTTTTGCAAACAATTTTAAGACATTTTCGTATTTAATTAGTTAAACTGAAGTAAAGTTTGAAATAATTAATTATAATAATAATTAATTATATTTCTTAATTTCCTCTTTGGTTGCTTAGTGTCTTTTTATAGTCTTGGCTGAGAAATAAAAAGCGAACTTGATTTGCCCAGCCAATAAACATTTTTATGCACTTTTAAATGTAATGCTTGTTATTGTTGCCATTGCTGCTGTTAAGATAACATTTTCTGATTTGTGCCACACACAAATACAAATAGACTTAGAAACACAGGCCAGGCTGTTAACTATTTATCGAGGGTCAATGTCACGCCTTGACGCCTTCGCCAATATATTTAAGCTGACTTTTTGTCACAATTTATTGCATTTGGCTATATCTTGTCTATGTATATGCTGTGTGCTTATGTGTGTGTGTGTGTGTGTATCTCTGTGTGTGGCATGTGCGCAGTTTTCTTGACTTTGGCTTGCCGTTTTATCTTGTCAACGCAATCGTCTATTAGTTTTTCTTTTTTTAATTAATTAACAATGTTCGCATGGGTGTCAATGGCGAAAATGGTGTGGCATGGTTGCTTGGCCCAGGTTTATTTATTTATTTTATATTTCTCTATTTTATTTTATTTTAAATTGTTTTTGGATTTTTTCATACGAGTATAATTGTAAATGCCTGTCGCTTTGCAGTGAGTGGAAAAAATGTACATGACTTTGAAAAGGGGCCAATTAAATGTGGAAATAATAGGATTAAATGAATAGAAAAGAAAGTGAAGTACAGCTAAGCTGGTGGCTGAAAATAACCTAAAAAAAAATAAATATCTGTTTCGTCTTAAATTTTATATTAAATTGAAGAGTAAATATTATTTGTGAATCCACAGAAATTGGTTGGCTGTCATAGCTTTAGTTCACTAGGCAATTATAAAGCTGACATTTCAGTTCTTCATGGGAAACTATGTGTTAAGTAACCTTTTTGAATACCCCTTACAGAAATTGGCTTATTCAACCTGCATAATCAATTTTCAGCTAGGAATTCAAGACTCACATACCAAAAATAGTTGCATGCTCTGAGTAAAATCTGAGTAACTAAAATAAACTTTGTCCAGATGCCGCCATCAGACATAACGTCAATAGTGGACTACGGGAACTAATTGAGCCATTTTGAGGTCTATGATAATCGTTTGTGAGTACCCATTGCGACTGGCATGGGTATTCGAAATGGACAAAGCCACAACCCATGGGCAACGCCTTCGCTGATCCGCTGACTGCTGACTGTGTCAAAGCGAATGTGCAATAAAATTAAAGTTTTGTTTATGAATGAAATTACACGGCGTCCTGCAGACCAACGGCAAAGGCAAGGGCATCGGTATTGGCAACAGCAACAGCAAAGACAACGACAACGATAACGACAACGTCGACATTTAGCAAGAGCAAAACGCAGCTGGAGCTCTGGCTTAAAAGTGAAAGAGAGATAGAGAGAGGAGACCCAGCTCAGATTCACAGACACTTCATCTAAATGTCAGGCCATATCTAGCGACATTCGCACAACCTACCCAGTCCGCCGGTGTTAGCCCTCAATTTCAACACTCGCATTCGCACTCAGTATTCAGTGCTCAGCGCTCAGCTCAGCGTTCCGGCTTTCAGTTTGGACAACGTCGTCGTCGGCGGCTCTTTGGCGGCTGCTTTGGCCAAATCAATTGAGCCGCCTGCAAACGAGCCAAAACAAATGACTTGAGAGTTGGCTAAGGCAAAACTGGCCCCGAGCAGAGCTCAAGATCATTAGTATAATTTAAGTAAATTAAACGCAGCGATTAGGCCAGGATGCAAACGGCAACGTCGTCCACATTCACAGCCACAACCACAACTACAAACACATCTCCTGGTTTAGTCCAAGTCGGCAAAACGCTTGTGTTTATTTAAATTTATTGTAACATTGGATCTGGACGCGGCGTGGATGGCGATTTCAATTTGTAAAACAAGCGAGCAAACAAGCTGTTAAAATATAATGATTGGCACCAAAAAGATGCAACGCGTCTTGTTGCAAGCAGATACGACGAGCAGCACTTTTTACTTTTGCATTTGTGCATTTGTATCTAGGTTAAACTATCCGCATATGCATATCGCTCTCCTAACTGGCCATTTATAAATTTATGTGGCGTTTGCTCATTGTCCAAAATGCTTATGCTCATACCTTATGCTTATGATTGGTAATACTTCGATGCATAAACCATTTGGCATTGAAAACTTCGGACTGTGGATATGCGGATACTACATTGTTCGCCAGAAGTTTTTACAAGCCAAGCGCGCCAGTTTCCCACACAGACAATGGACACTCAAAAAAAGAAAAAAAAAATAAACTGTGGCGGCGACAACCACAGTCAATGCAACAAAAAAAACAACAACAGCAACAACTGGCAACTGGAAACGACTGCCGGCACTGGTCTATAGCTACAGCAGATACTCCAGCACACAGACACAGAACACAGATCACAAAGGCTGTCCCAGACAGACAGAGTTACAAGCGCAATGGAACAATGAATGCAGTCAGCACCATTCGAACAGTGGTGAAAGTGCCAAACTGGCTAAATGAATATTCGATAGTGGAAAGCGAAGAGTCATCAGTAAGTCTCTTCAAATACATGCATCCTAATTGGCCTATTAGAAAACGATAGTAAGACGTATGAGAAAATGGGTACTAAACTATTACAGCAACTGTTGAACGGACCTGATAACCTTTTTTAAACATGATCTTCAGATCTATAGACCTCCTCCTTTTGGGTGGGCAGCTTTATGACATAATCAATACCAACAGGATAGGTTATGTAGTGATAAATATGAATTAGCCTTAAGAAATTTAAAATAACTTTTATTTCTATAAATAAGGCAATAATGCTTAGAATAATATCTAGAACACATACCACACATTAACATTTTTATAAATAATATAAATTTCTAAAATCCTTTAAAATCTTGTTAAATTCGAAAATTCTATAAGTTTGTATTACGAATTTTAGCATAAAAATTCTGCGCATTAAGTTAACTATTTTGCCACACTGTGCTTCGTCCGAGTCTTTGGCAATTGACAAAAGCCAACGTAATGCAGCAACAAAACAAACAAATAAACAGTCAGCACTGAGAACAGACAAAACAGCAATTCATATTTGCTCTGATTTATATGGCGTCTAGAAGTTTTCCATTTTTATTATCATTATTATGATTATGATACTTTTTTCCCAGGCACAAAAGAGAGTCTGTGGAGTGCACAGCACACGGACGCTGTTGTAATCAATCAGTCGGAGTAGTAGACGCTTCAGAAATCTGTTTGGGAGTTTCATCTTTCTGTTTCTGTAAAATTAATGTGCTTTAATTTGCAAGTTTGTGTCCTAAGTCTTTCATTTTGCTGCCAAGTTTGTGTCCTAAGTCTTTCATTTGGCCTGCCACACACAAAGCGCTGGGCGTTCTCTTTTTTTGTTGTTGCTGTTGTTGTTTGTTGTTGTTCCACAGAATTGTCATTAAAGCACCACACACACACACACACACACGCGTATACATATACACACACATATAGAGATAAGAGAAGAGGGTGTGCGAGCTGTATTCTGCGATCTGGGCAATGTCAATTGCGGCAACGCCAAAGATCTGCATTGCTTGATATTCTAATTGCTGAAATTGTTTGTGGCAGACAAGTGTGTGTGATTATAGTATGCGCCATGCCCAATGAATAATCATTGAAATCCGTTCGATGTTGCTGTTGTTTTTGCTGTTGTTGTTGCTGTTGTCGTTGTTGTTTTTCCTGTTGACAAGAGCAAACACCCGCATGAAGCCCGAGTCTGCGACATAGCCTGGTGGTGGTCCTCATTGTGTCGCACTGATCCAAATCGCTGCGCCAAGGCAAAGCATCAAATTTGAGCAACGCTCGTTTTCAGTTGTTGCTGTTGTCGCTGCTCTTGCTTTTCCATCAGATATGAAAGCTGGAGCGTCGTCGTCGTCATTGGCGTCGCTCGTCTGCTCCTCGCCCAACGCAGTTTTCGGCTTGATTTTCTTAATTAAATTTTTGCTACGCCGATGCCAAGGCTTCGAAGCTACATAGCTGTGGAGCTTCTCCTGTCCTGCTTGTTTAACCCGATTGCCTGCTGATGATGCTGCCATCGTCGCCGTCGTCGTCGCCGCAGCTGCTGCTGCTGCTGCTGATGATGATGATGTGTGCTTTATAAGTTTGTTGTAGCGCATCGACGCAGTCGCTGATTTGACGTTACCGATAGGGTTTCTGGTGCTTGTTGCTCTGGTTGTTGTTGTTAACACACTCCCACATTTTCAGACCCTGTTTTTTTATTTTTATTTCTCTTTTAAGGAGAAGCTGCTAAGTACTTGAGCCTACTTCAAATGTTTCATTCCTGGCTAAGTCGAGTAGCTAATTATTATTAAGTATTTATATATTCCTTTTTAATCATCATCATTTATCCTTGTTTCAATTGAATTGTTTCAAATGCATTGTTTTGGGAAAAAATTTGAAATTTTTGAGTTTAATGAGCTGGCAACTTATTTAGCTTCTTGACGTGTTATCTGCCAACATTAACCGCACTTGCCTTACGAGTATAATAGCCACAGCCAGTTCAAACCATAATTTAATAGCCTTCAAAGGAGGCTTCTCTCATTAACCCATCACCCATCTTGTCGCCCAAAAGTTGACCCGCGCTCAACTCGACCCACAGCTCGACCCGAGTCTCTCTCATTTTGTGCAACGAATAAAGAAACAACAACAATAGCAACAAGAGTTGCAACAACAACAATATGAAAATGCGCCTACCAACATCATTTACATCATCATTCACAATAAAATAAAAGTGCACACGCCCACTTAAAGGGCCTCATAAATTGTGTCGAATAATCAGTTTCAACATAATTTATTGTAATTTACGAGTGCCGGCAACGTGGCAGAAGCAGCATCACAGTATCAAGTATAGAGCAGAGAGGGCAGAGTTGAGGGCAACAGATCTATAGTAACTAAGTAACAACATACAGTCCAGTTGCTAGATTTCAGACACAACCTGAATTTGTATCCGAATTCACATTGCGCCCACAAGTTGAGTTGGTTAAGGTTTTTTTTTATTATTACTATTTTTATTTTATTTTTTGTAGAGCGTCTCGCAACTAAATGCTACAAATGAAAATCCTAAACGGCACATTGAAAGCATCTTGATAAGAACATTGGAGGCAGCAATGAGCTCAAGCTGGAGCTAGAGCTTGGCTTCTACGAGTACTTGTAAAGTTGGCGTGCGAACACCTTGGAAACACAATATTTCAATGCCTAATAATATTTTTAGCGCTGCTTTCAATATGGTTTCATAGCCCGCAGTTGAAAAGCCTGGAAAGATTTCTTAACCGAAGTATTTTCCCCTCAGTTAGTTGGGGCTATTGTAATTGAAACTATTGTTTCCTTTTGTGTGCTCACTTGAAGCTCTGCAATTGCTGCCAAACAGCATTTATATCAATCACTCAATAAAAATACAACGATCAATCAATTTCGACAATCATTGCGAGAGAAGATAGAGATAGAGAGACAGAGAGAGAAATCCAAATACAGAGATTGATTTGAGACTTGGCCTGATCTGGTCGGATCTGCAGCGAGTATTGTTGGCCCCGTACGGGACCGGAATCATCCCAATCAGAAGAATTGAAATGTCACTGTAATAAACTTCAAGCGTCAGCGCGATAAAGCCTCGTTCATTTCCACTTGACGTACTGACAGCCCACTGTCCTGGCCTATTATCGCCACTTGCAATCATTCAAAGCATCATCCAATGCCTTATTAAATACTCTCCCTCTCTCTGTCTAGCACTTGACTTGGCTAACCTTGTCTCTGATTTGACCAAAGATATTCCCCGAAGCTCGTTATAATATTTTAGAGCCATACGATAAAAAAGGCGGCACAACAAAGTTTCAAGTGTTTTGATGGGATAGTTTTAGTTTTGGCTCATTTCAATACTTTGATAAGGTTGAACAAAGGTTCACAAATTTAAGGAATAAACTGCACATTTGGAATATAATCATTGCTTAACAAAAATATTTGTGCTTCAATAAAATGTTCAATATGATTTTTGTATGTCCAGGTAGCTTTGACATAAATTTGAAAAATAGGCAGTTTAACAAGATAAAATATTTTAGATTTGACAGAAATGGGTAAAATTATTATTAAATTTACTATCATTATACACACATTTGTTTTCGGATATTCCTTAATTTACTTCAAGCCATGCTCGAAAGACTTTTATTGAGTGTCCTTAATAGTTGGTAATGGTTGCAATTGTAATCTATAAGCCGAGAATATAGCATATTTTTCAAAATAAAGTTGACACTTTGTCTAACAGCATAAATTAGCAACTTCTAGCATTCTAACTTATTACTGCGCTCAATTTGAGGCATTTTGTACATAACTTATACAAATATTTGTTAACAATATGTAATGGAAAATCTGTTGTTTGCGGTTTTGTGACTCGGCAATTACTCAGCATGAAAGGCGTGTGCAGAACTCAAGAGAGCAAGCAAGTTTGTTTGGGTTCAAAGTGCTTAGCCTGAGCACTGATTGCCCGACTGACTCTGAAGACGGTCAGAACTTGAACGACTTGTTGACCAGCCGTTGCGCACTGCGCATCTTCTCAGCGTAATTTAAACTAAATCGGTGCGCTCGCCAAACTGCGTAGAGCAACGTAGCAGCAGTTGCCCCCAACAAGCTCTCTCACACAAACACACACACACACACAGTCAGAGTCAGACACACTACAACTACACACGTAGTATGAACTGGGGGCTTGTTGGATCTTAAGTGCGCCTTGACTCTGTCTTTGGTCGCTGTGTCTACTCGTAATAATCAATTATTTCTGTGTAATTTATGGTAATGTTCAGTCATGATGGATTGACTGCTCTAATGTCGCTCTAAATCTTTGTACCCGGCCTGGGCTATGCTGCTTGTAGCGGCATCGCACATGACCACAGTTCAAAACAGAGCAGGCTCAGACTCCGACTCAGGCTCATGCTCAATCTATGGCTCAGTCGAAGCCTGAGACTGGAACAGCAACTGCGACTGAGGCTGAGGCAGGTGCAATTGCTCAGTACAGAGCTCTCCCACTAAAAGCAATCTGAGTCTTTTAACCAGCCAAACAGCTAGATTTTACAATGGAGCAAATTTAAAAAAATTGAATAAGTTATTAAGTACAAAATATGCATACAAAATTCAATATTTTGCTATAACAATAATAATAATTAATAAAACTTTTTTTCTTAACTTAAATTATCGTATTAACATATGGTTTCGATTCTTAAAAACTTCATTTCTTTTTAATTCTACAATAGAGATTTATATTTGTTGACAAAATTTGAAATCTATTTCTAATATTAAAAGTAAAATAAATACTGTTTATTCATTAATTCATTTATTATATTTAATATCTATTATTTAGATTAAAATTATTAAATTTCTAAAAAATAAGCTTGCCAATTCCACTGTACACCTGCCTCTTTACTTCCGTCACTGTGCGATGCGAATCGTCGCTCGTCCCGCTTGACTCTCCACCTCCGTTGTCATCCTCATCCTGGTCTCGTCTCGGTTCAGTTCAGTTGGGATCGGCTTTAATATGTAGCATATGTTTTCGTAAGTTTTTCTTGTATTTTGTTTAATGGCAGCTTAGATTACAAGAGGGGGGATTGGAACAGATAGAGGCAGAGGACGCGTCTCCTGGGCACATTTTCGCATGTTGCGGTGGCTTCCAATGGGGTTGGCTGCTCTGCTCTGCTCGGGTCTTGGGTCTTGGGTCTGCGCCATGTAACTGATGTTTAAAATTGCTGTGTGATTTTCGTGGCGAAATTAATGTTAAATAAGCTTTTGGTTTATGTCCCGCCACAGCGTTGATCAATTTCTCAGTCACCCGGTCTGGCTGCAACTTCTGCTGGCTCTGTCGCTCTGCATTCTAATCGCAGCACCGTTGCCTTCTCCACATCTTCTCTTCTCGCTCTGCCCCCCTGTCCCCCTGTTGTAGACTCTGAGCAGCATCCGCGTGTGATGATGGTGCAGGTTTGTTTTTGTTTTTCTTTTTTGTGGCGCGTCGTCTTGTTTATGTGTAAATTATGCTTGTACACATTTTATTTACAATTGTGTATAAATTATAGACGAATTATTATGTTTTCTTACCCCCTTCCCCCCTCCTGGGCGGCTTACATATTAATATAGCGCCAATGCACACTCTGACTTGGCACTTTCTGTACGGTCTTTGGTCTATCTGAATTTTAAATGCTTATGATTCGGTATATGGGGAAGTTAGATAGAGGATTATTCTCTGATTTTCCATTAACTTTGGTTCTTTTGCTTGCACTCCAGTAAGAAAACAAATAAATCTATTTTCGCGATCAAAAGCAATTGAAGTTTATCTAACCATAACTGAAGAACATAGTCAATTGTCAATTGGTATAATATTTTCAAAGCATTTAGTTATCTTGAAGCTCGTGAACTATTATTTGTTTAAAATATTTTATTATTTTAAAAATATTTCAAACATTGTCGGGTGATATTACCCATAAGGTTTCTAAAAATAAATAATGTAAAGTCACTAAATTTCTCATACTTTTAAAGACATCAAATAATCAAAGATAATTCTGCAAAGTCTTTCTTTAAATTAGTAGACCTTCCACACGATGCCTAGTCTTATGCAAGATAAAAGACATATGTATTTAAACAGGGTACAATTGAATGTTTGAACTACTCGAATGGGGCTTAAGTTGAGTTAGTTGTAGCATGTGGCTTTGGGTGAGGGCGTAGCGGAATATATTGTTCATAAAGTTGAGTTTATTTTATAGCCTTGGAATATGGGTGCATTAGTTCCGTGGCAAGTCCATAGCTGCCGCTTAGTTCGGGCCCATTGCAAGCTAAGCAATTGCTGTGAACTGCAGAGAAAGGATTTGGCATGCAGTGGCAAAGCCCCAGTCAGAGATTTGCCATGCTTAGACCGCTCATCTGGGAAGCTGAGCAGAGAGAGAGATAGGTAGAGAAAAACAGAGGGGAGGTAATGGGGTTAGGATAGGAAGTGTACTAAACACAGCCTGGGAAACATCCTGTGCTGAATTTTTGGCTTGTTTTCTGCTGTTTGGTTTGCTTCGCTTAGCTGTTATGCAAATGCCATGGAACAGGAACAACACCACAACCACCAGACAGCATCAACACCACCCTGTGTGCAGCACAATGGCTACCGTGCGCGTGCAATGACAACAACAACAATAACAACAGCAACAGCAATAGCATCAACAAGAGGAACACGTACAAAACAGCAGCTGTTTAACATTTATTTGCCTATTTATTAATTTCATGTAACATTTTTTCCTAGGAAATGGCCACAATGCAACGAAATCAAAGCCAAGGAACAAGCGCAACGCATTCTCTTGACGCCAGGCAGTCGCTGTGGCTCTGACTGCGACTTCGACTGCGACTGTGGCAGTTGCAGTGGCATTTGCCATTGCCATCGGTCAGACCCTGGCCAAAATGTCCAGCCGCGCCAACTGTTGCCCAAACAATAAGGCACAGGGGCAACAGCAACAGCAACCTCAAACAGTCGCTGTCGCTGTTGCAGTTGCAGCCTTAGGCCTTGTTGCCTTTTGCCATACTTCTCCCACTATTTGACTGCGCTGACTCTCGACTCTCGGCTGCCAACGTCCGTGGCTGCCACAAAAAGTGTCGTGACCCCGGCCGGGCCGGGCCGAACCGCGCCAGGCATTGCATATGGTTGGCTCTGTGCTCTCTCGAGTTGTGCTTTTAGGGGGCAACGGGCGGAATGTCTGGGTAGTCTGGCAAGGAAAGGAAAGGAAAGGAGACTGCGACTGAAGCAGCTCAAAAATTACATGTTGTTCCTGTTGAAATGTTTTCTGTTTTGTGTGTGCGCAGTATTTCCATTGTCGTTGACTTTTATTTCTTAAATTTTTTTTTTATTTTATTGTTTTGTTAATATTTTTTGTAATACCCTTGCAGCGCTTTAAGAATTATTACCATATATTTCGAAAAGGATCTATGAAAATAAATGTTTCAATGCATTTAAGAGAGGTATTCTCTAGGTAAAAATAATATTTTAAATTATTTGGCTTAATTAACTAAAAACTAATAACCGAATCTATATACAAATTAAGTTACAGAAATCTCGTATTATAAATAAATTAGCTATAACATTTTTATTTGTTAATAATTCATTTTTAAGTCCATTAAATTAATCAATAATTATTTTTTTTTGAATAGGCACTTCATATTTTGTATTTTATTTTATTTTATTTTCTTTAAAAAATGCTAAGCTCTGAAATTTAGCTTCCAAGTACAATTATGTAATTTGCAGGGCATTTCCGCTTCGGCTTAATAAAAGACTATTAAGCTTTTTATTGTTTTTTTTGTGAGCAGCTATCGCTAATAACACACACATTGAGGTCTGAGGAAAATATGTAACAATCCTCGTGCTCCTTGCGGTCAAAGGAGTCGTCGTTGTCGCTTACATAAGGCTTCGACTAGGACAAAGGAAATGCAAAAATGCCAAAAATCGCACTGCTCAAAACCCAATGCGAAGGCAATGTTGGAACGACAAGGAATACAAGTATGAGTATGAGTATGAGTACGAGTACTCGCACACAAAACGATTCTGGCACCCATGAGCAGGAGCATCATCAGCATCAGTCGCTGTTGTTGTTGTTGCTGATGCAGTTGCAGCCTCAGCCTCAGTCGGCCTGGGCGGGTGGTGGCCCATCGCTCGTCGCTGATCGTGGCACATTTGCATACAATGAGGCCAGAACTTAGACCCAATCCAGCCAGCCAGCCAGCCAAAAAATACACACACACACGCTGGCGCAGCATGTTATCTCTGGCTGTGACCTACACCAATATTTCTGAGAATGCTGCTGTGGCCCGTCGTCGCCTGTAAGTGTGTCGTTGTCTTCGTCGTCGTTGTCGTCGTCGTCGTCGTCGTCCAGTCCAAGTCTATAGCCAGTCAGTATCTCAGACGGCCGACGACGAGGAGTCATTCAATCGCGCCAGCTGCGGCGTCTCCGTCGCTTTGGATTTCGGTCTGGTCTGTTGGGGTTTTTGTTTGCTTTTGGCTGCCCATTCTACTTACAATATTTGTGGGATATCACCACAGATCTCAGCAACTGCAACTGCCTCCGAAATCCCAAATAAAAACAAAATAAAGCAGCCTCATCGCATGGACAGTTGAGAGACTGCTGTGTGTGAATTTCGAATCTGTCTGGCGTCCGTTCTGCGTCAGCAGCTCCCAACTCCAAGTGGTATGAAAACGAGTACGAGTAGTCGTACTATTACTCGTACTGAAAATGTCTATGACTCTGTCCCAAACTAGACACTAGTACTTTGTGGCTTGGGGAGTGGTCTATGCTTATGGTTTTCTGAATTTTATTTTTTCCTTCAGTTTTTCGGCGAAAGCGTTTTTAGCAGATTGGCCAACGGTACAAGAGCTGCTGTTTCGGTTGCTGGTTCAGAGTGCAATGCATTAATGGAAACTTAAAATCATGACATTTACCATAAAGTTTTTTTCCTTCTTTTTTCTTCAGACTGATCATAAATTTCAGAGTCGCCTTGAGAGCACATAAACGGAAGACAATAAGAGATATTTGTACATGTGATTTGACAACATGAAGAACTTTTGACTATATCGGTAAGTTGAGATTATCACGAACACTTAAATACATTTACTCATAAATAAATTTGATTTTAGTTGAGATATGTAAAGGCAACTTAAGCATTATGTGGGAAACATGCTAAATATGGAAATAGATTTGGAAAAATTACATTTTCAATGCAATAAAGTTCAATTAACTATAAAAAACAAAAAATTTAATAATTGGAGAGGTCGCTAAAACTACAATTTAAAGTTTTGCAGTTTTTCAACCTTGGAGAATTAATCTCAAATTTTTGTAAGTTGTCTTGTTTCTATTTCATATTTTAATTATTATTAAATCTGTAAAAAAAAAGTTACTCACCCGCTAAATATTTCAAAATAAACATTAATGTTATTGTTATTGCTTTTTTTAATTTGTAACTCAATATACTTTTGTTTATTTATTGTTTGAGCAAAAGCAAAAGGCATAAGGGTAATAAATATTGTGTTTATAAATAAGTTTTCATAAATAAAATAATTAACCTAATTTGTCTAGAAGAATATGGTACTATAAAATTACATACTATATACATATGTATAAACAAATGTGAAAATACTCATAAAAAAGACGCCATAAAAACGACACTAAAATGTCTTACAACTAATAGAGCTCTCTTCTGCTTTTCCAGTTGCTTATCGTAAAACTAATTTCCAAGTAATGTTTATATAGTATAATTAGCATACAGTTATTATACTATTTTAATGTTTAAGCTTTAAACAAAATTGCACTGAAAAATGGTTGTTATATGAACATTACTTAAACAAATTAGTTGGTTGGTTAGTAGATAGCTAGAGCTTTGCCTTTAATGATATCTATACTATTACTATAACTATTATTATTGATGTTATTGTTTTGTGTATTTGTGTGTGTGTGTGTATGTATTTTTCTCTTATTCTGTTTTGTTTAAAGTTAGATACAAATAATTTAAACGCTAAGATGACAAGTGGCAATTAATTTAAGTGTGATTATCACCTGCCCGTTGCACGCCGAGCCGCGCTGGGAATTTCCGAGCTTTGCATAATGCGCAGGTCACTAATTTTTTGGATCTGAAATAATTTGAAAGAAGCAAAGAGAAAGGAAGAATTTGAGATTGGAAACATAAGCGTGTCACACAATTGCCTCCTCGAGACTTGTGTTCATATTTAATCAAGTATTTATTATACCCGTACTTAAAAAAAAGTTCAAGGGCATATTGTATTCGTTGAAATGTATGTAACAGGAAGAAGAAAGCGTCTCCGACTCTACAAAGTATATATATATTTTTGATCAGCATCAACAGCCAAATCGATATTGCCATGTCCGTCTGTACGTCCGTCCGTGTGAGCGTCTAGATCTCAGAAACTTTAAGGGCTAGACCGACCAAATTTGACACACAGACTTCTGTGAGCCCCACGTAGATAAAGTTTGTTTTACATTTTTGCCACCACACGCACAGTTTATAGAATATCACGTATTTTTTGGTAGTTAGCGTTATCTATTATTACAAGCTAATATTCTACTTAAATGCAACAAGGTCGGCCAAACAGAACGGATGTAATAGATTTTTTATTTTTTTTTTTTTTTTTTTTAACAATAACGAAATTTCATTTATTTGGTAAGTGTGGAATCCGTGCATACAAATTAGCAACATAACCAACACAGATTTGGTATAAATAAAATAAGGACAAAACCTCTTGCGTAACGCAAAGGACTTGCTGATGTAATGGCTGATTTAAGTTTTTAAGCAATTTAAGTGCCTAAAAGTATGCAATACAAATATTTTGTGTATATTTCAATAAGTAACGGGTATCCTATAGTCAGAAACTCGACTATTGTCTTTTCCGCTTGTTTTTCTCTTAGATGATTTGTTTTTTTGAAACTTAATTAATTAGCGATGGATCGCGAATTAAACGCAGACTGAAACGTGCCAATCAAAGTGTGTATACTAACCTCTATCATCAACCGAGTCCGTGGCATCAGCTCGGCCTGAGGCCACCATCGAGTCGGCGGCAAGTTCCACACGCGCCACGTGGACACCATGCAGTGTCAGCTGTCCATGTTGTGGATGTTGTTGGGGATGCTGCTGGTGTTGATGTTGGTGCTGCTGCTGCTGAGCAGCTGCTAAATGCTGCGACAGATGCTGGTGATGATCGCCCGTCACGGGCGGCCATTGCTGGTAGGCAACAGGCACCAGCGGATCCGACATCCACTCAAAACTGAACGCAGGTCCAATTGTCTGGGCGCTCAGTCCGCCATGCTGGGGCGTGGCACTTGTGGGCGTGGGCGGCGTTGTGGTGATGCAGGGACTCAGCTCATGCGAGGAGCCAAAGCTGTCGAGCGATGCCTTCTGCGCCGACTCTGACCAGGGCGGACTGGGATTCCATTGTTCAATGAAATCCGCCGGATCCGGCGGCAGCGTCTTGTTCAGCAATCGCGGACGTGTTGGCACAATTGTGGCATAGATAACCGAGGCGGATGCGTCGCTGCTGCTGCCCGTCGCCGCTCCAGCTGTGGCTGTGGCATAGACACTACCCGGATGCAGGGAGTAGCAGTCGGGTTCCGGTGTTATGGCCGCCGCTGGAGATCGTTCGGCGTGCAAATAAAGAGGCTCCAGTTTGTTGCGGGCTCGTTTCTTGGGCGGAGGAGGCGTTGCCGACTGCGTGGACTTTTGACTGCCGGCGCCACCGCCGCCGCCACCACCGCCATTCACTTGACTATAGTCCACAGGCTCCAGGCCGCCGCTGGTGGTTGCCAGCGAGCCTGGCTGAAAGCCATACAGCTGCTGATCCTCCTTGAGCTCGAGAGTGGCCTCGGCATGGTAGACGCCACCATAGGCGGCGCCCATGTGCGGATGATGGTGATGGTAGGATGCAGCTGAAGTCGGGTGGTGGTGGTGATGATGCGCATGGTGGCTGCCAAACACACTGGACATGCCGGCAGCACCACTGGACATGCCCAGACTCACACTAGAGCCACCGCCAAGTGGCTGCTGATGCGCGCCGTAATAGCCGCCCGAGCTGCTGCCCGGTGGCACTCGCATTGCACTGTCCAGCGGCATGCCGAACTGGATCTTGGACTGCACCGTGTAATAATGATAGAGCCAGGAATTGGCCAGCATTATCGATGCCTCACGATCACTAAGAAGTTGATCCCCGTTAGGCAAAGGTTGATCAAATGGATGGCAGAGTGTACTTACTTTAGCACCTGGTTGGTGCACACGATGACAGGCTGCTGTGTTGAGTCGGGACTATCTCGCACTTGGAGCACCACATGCACCCAGGTGAATTCTCCACTTGAACGCTGCATGCGCACGAGAAGAATACAGCTGCGATCCTGCTCCGATTGTGTAACTGCAGCAACGGGAGGGAGAAATAGGAATAAGTTAAGATAAGGTTAGATGACAAATAAATCATTTTAAATTAAGTTGTAATTGTGTTGTGCAAAAAGAGATCAAGAGATGTATCAAAATAATTTAGATAATTCAAAGTATTTATTAAATGTCGACGTAAAGCAGTAGACAGAAAGATACAGAAATTATAAGAAATCTTAAGTAAGAATGAAAAAAGCACAATTAAATTGAATTAAAAGTAATTTACTTATTAACTGAAAGATATCACAAGATTTAATACTTACTTAATCTATGTTTGCTTTGCGCTTCGCGGAGATTCTCACTGTGTATCAGATTGTACCAGGATGTGCCCTGCAGAGCCGTCTTATCATAGCCCAAATGGAACTCGCCACTGCAATGGAAATGGATAGTTTATCAAAATGTGTTACATAAAAAGAATTAAATTGTAAAGTTTTTGAAAATAGTTTTCAGTTTACAAAATTCTATTAAATATGCGCATTAATTTTGTTTTGAAAGTAACATAATAATAGTAAGAAGAATAATAATTCATTGTTGGATGTTTCTTAGTTTCAACAATATCTACTTACTTTTTGTCAATGTGCGCGATTTTCATGTCCATGGAGTGTATGGTGGTAAAGACATTGGTGGCGCCCTGAACCACACACTCACGCGTCTCGGGCATCGCGATGGGTGTGCAGGTGGCTAAAAAGACGGGCTCATTGCGACTGCAAAGCGGCAGGAATGACAAATAGTGACCCTGTACCAGAACGACCTGTAAAATAGACAGACACACAGAGAGAGAGAGAACGATGTAGAATTGGATGTTGGATATTTGGGATCGCATTCAGGCGACGACGACGACGACGATGGCGATGGCGGCTCCCACGAAAATTGGCGCGCACGTTGTCGCCGCTGGTTATGGCCATTTTTGGGCTGGCATGCCCCGGCTCATAGACATTTTACTCTGATTCCATAATTTAAAAAAGGCAATCACTGAAATGTTTTTGCTAGCATACGCAGAATGGAGTCACAGCCTCCACACAAACACACAAACACATATACATGCATATAAAAAAAACCCAAAACAACAAAAAAAGAAACAATCACACACCAGGCAGTCTCAATGGAAGTCTCAGTCTGTGTCTCAGCCATTGTCTCCCAATTAAAACGTGCCTGCATTTAGTTTTCCATTGCAATTGCATTTCGTAGCTTATGGCCCGTTCATCTGCTTAAATGCAAATGCAGCCCCGACTCCAACTCCGACTCCAACTTCGATTCCGATTTCGAACCCGATCCCAACCCATCGATGACGCAGACGCTGTCGTTGTTGTAGTTGTTGTTGTTGGAGTTGAAGTCTTTTTTTTTCTTCTCTTCTGGTAAATGAGACGACCTTAGACTGGGAAGCAGGCGCCACTGCCACAGCGCTGTCGCCATCTCCGTCTCCTGTTCTCGTTGTTGTTGTTGTTGTTGTTGTCTTTGTCGCTGGGGTTTTTTCATTTTTGTCTCTTGTCTATGCTCTATCCTCTGGGTACTAGCTCTGAACTATGCTGACCTCATTCATAATTATTTATTGGTCCATTTTTATTGCATATTAACGAATGCCGGGTGAATGTGCCGCATTTCAGTTTTGCTCTATGGGTTATCGCAGCCAGTTCACCTGGGTCCAAGTCCACTGACAACATTGTCGAGGTTTCTTAAGCCTGGCTGGTAAATGTTAAGCTAACCATTCATTTACCATTTAAATATCTATTTGCGCCCGTATAAATTTATTTTATCATTATGTTCTATGAATCAGCAATGCTACCCGAAGTTAAAGACCCTTTTTTATATCATAAATAATGAATGCATTTTAAAGTATGTTTCCAATGGTTTTACTTTCATTACTGAAAGTTTTGAAATGAGCTTGTAGATTATAGATTTGGTAATTTCCACTTTTTCTGTTGATTGAATGCTGACTAAATTAACCCAAATACTCAAATTGTTTGAGATTGTTGTGTATTCATAATCAAATATTTTCCCATTTTAAGACTTATTTAATTGCACTTAGTTTATCACCTAAATAAATTTGATGTTCTTTTGTGTTTTTCTGTACTTGCTTTAAAAATGCCCAAATATTTTTTCCATTTTTAAGTTGCCCAACCAAAGGTATATAAATGTGAATCAGGTTTAATCAGAAGTATGTTAAGGTCAATCCAAATGCAATTCAATAGGTAAATTTATTTGGTTTGGGTTTTTTGTATTGCTAAGCCCTAAAAATAAACCAAATTTCTTCACAGCTTAAGCTAGTTTCATTGCTGCCATTGCCTGCGACCTCAATTCCTTAGGGCTATCTTTACTCAGATCTAACATTTGAAAAGCTCAAGTATGTGTGTGTGTGTGTGTGTGTGTGTGTGGATACATGTGGTGTCATAATGCTGGGAAAGTGGCAACACTTCCTTCACCTCATTAAAGTGCCAACTTGCAACTTAATTAAAAACGTTTGCAGCAACTGTCAACGCCTCGCTTTATCTCCATAACTCTCAGCGCACATCTGCGCACTTCAAGCACAAAAAAAGAGGCAAAAAACGAGAATGAACAACAGAAATATAAGATATGCTTGCATATAAAAGACCAGCGACCGCCCACAAGATTGTGATAGCACTCCGGCAACACGGTAGCAACCACATGAATGTATGATCTTCAACGCGTCTTCGCGTCTCTTCTCTCTTTGGATCCAACACGTTGACAGATTTGGTCTTGTCTGGTTGAACCTGCCTCGTACTTGGCTGACTGGATGGATGGATGGATGACTCGTTGACTGGTTGACTGACTGACAACTTCATATTGTGTTCGCATTCATTTATATTGCTGATGGGCATACGGCTTTTAGTATTTTTCTCTTTTTGTTTCTGTTTTTCCCTGCCAACATCATTATTATGCGGTTGATGATTATGATGATCAGAGGAGGCGGCCAATCAGAGCATTCAACGGCAATGTGGCACCCACCCGTTTCCACATCAACTGTCATCGTTTGTCAGCTTATAGTAAAGCGTCTCACTGGCTGACTGGCTGAATGTCTGAATGTCTGAGTGTCTGAGTGTCTGGCTAGCTGGTTAGCTGGCAAGATGTATGACCAACCAACCAACCAGTCAGCCAGTCAGTTGGTCGGGCCAGCCGGTTGGCAGACGACGCATGCGCCCGGCTCATGCATAATTCATTGCGTTTGCTCTGACTTGTGACTGTGTTGCAGGCTCGCTGGTTTCCAAGTGTTACACGCAACGCGCTCCCAGGTGATTCATTCATCAATTTCTGTCAGAGACTACACGCGCTTACTCATACACACACAGGCATTTACACACAGATACTAACCTTCTGATCGCCGAAACGCATTTGCCGTCGCGCATTGCGACTAACATTCATGCGACAGAGAAACATGCGATGCTCCCCCTCCAGACTTGAGGCGCCTCCGTTACCATTGCTGGCTGTCGAATCTGCAACGCTGACACCGACGCCGACACCGACATTGCTGCTGCTGTTGCTGCCACCTGGTGGCGGTGGCACGTTCCGATTTAGCTCGGCCTGTATGGTTGCGTGATCCTGTTTGTCAATGATATCGTAAACGGAATCCCCATGTATTAGTAAATCCTCCTGTGAATTAAAGAGAGAAAGAGAGAGAGGGAGAGAAAGTGAGAAAGAGAGCGGAATATGCTTAGGAACATGTCGCATGCCCCAATATACATTTTGTTAAAATCGTATATAATTTAAAGTAAATTATCTTAATTGACAAATTTAATATTTTATGAGTTTTTTATTAAGGGGTTCCATAACTGCCAGACTTAAATGACATTAAAAATGCAACGCGATAAACTAAAAATATAATTGTTTTAAAAATAAACAAGCAAATAAATCTTTTTGAATTATTTGAACATTATAATTATTAATTAAATTGAATTCAAATATTATTTATTGTGCAATTTACATATTGAACTAGTCTCTAAGTGCGTTGTATTTATATTAATCTACCAGGATGTCCACTTTAATTTGTTAATGATATGTCAGGTGATAGTTTCGCACGGTCATCAGCTAATGTCATGTGCTTGTGCTATTTTCAAGATAATTTTTTTTTTATTAATGTTGACAATTATGGACAACATTGACGGACCAATAGCTCGATCCAGGCGATCGCTTGGCCAATTTACAATGCCATGTTGTTGCATTTGTAATTTATTTATGGCCGCTGTCGCTACATGACACATGACAGTGGCAACTTGTTATGGCAATATGCAAAAATCCAATTGGAATTATGATGCACAAACACAACAACAATAATAAGAACAACTATAGCACATGGACAACAACAAAACCACAAGCTTTATTGACATTTTTGGCAGTTTGTTAATTAACTTTACTTGTTGTTGTAGTTGTTGGTGCTGCCGTTTTGGACGTTAACTAACTGAGAGCTCGGACTGCAGCCTGCTGCCTGCCACAAATTAAAAGGTTGGGCAATCCACTTTTGGGCCTGTTCATGTGCACAGTTATTGTACCGTAATTATGCCAACACATGGCATACGGCAAATTTATGAACCCACTTGACCATTTAGTTGCTATTGTTGTGGGTGTCCCCTGATAAGGCCTGGCCCAAAGGCCAAAGGCTGTCAAGTGTCTTAAGCTCTGTGGGGCCAACAGCTCGCCACTGACAGGCACTAAATGTTCAGCCTCCATAGTGTTTTCTGAGCTTATTCGATATGAAAGTTTGACTAGACTTAGTTAACGGACATTGGGTTGGTAACAAGTTGTCGGAAACTTTCTGTAGCTCGAGTTAGAGTCTGGCTTATAAAATGCCTATTTTAAACTATTCATTATACTAATATCATCTGCTTATATTTATGAGTTTTTCATAATTCATAATTATTCTTACTTAATTATTTATATTCACTTTATAATATAGCAATGATATATTAATTTACTTTAATCTTTAATTAAAAAATATAAGTCTGTGAACTAAGCAACATATATTATTTGTAGATAAGAAATGATCTTTAAAATACCTTGGTGCAATATAAGGAGAACTTTTTACGACCTACTTAAGAATTTCCCAAATTCATTCAAAAGCTCAAGAGATTAATACCCAACAGTTTTTTTTGAATACCCCATCATTGAAAATACCCATCAAAGTTAAAATATCAATTGGCATTTCCCTTTATAATATTAAAGTGGGTATAAAAGAGATGTTAAATTTACAGGGAGCATCAGTTCAACAGAAGCATTCGTAGAACAATCTTCAATATGAAATTCTTTGCTATTATTTCTGCCCTTGTGCTCGGATTCCTGGCTGTTGCTAGTGGTAAGAAGTTATATTCAGCAATATTCTTTCTTGAATTCTACAATTTACTGTTTACTCTCCATAGCCGATCCATTTAGGGACACGATTATTAAAGGAGACTTGTACAATGCTTCCATTACAGTTGATTAAAACTGAAGAACTTCTATGTCAATAAATTAATGGAACAATAAAATTGCCTAACATATTTTAAAAAGCATAATTTAAGTAAAAATATTGATATATTTTGATAAACAATAATTTAAAGATTTCTCTATTTCTTGATTGCGAATAAATAATCTGAGCTACGAACAATATATTTGTAGTTCTATTGAATACAAGTAGGACAGCCTAGAGTATGATTTATTGGCAAAATGGTTCGATTTCTCACAGGTTTTTGACAGTTGTGCTACAGTTGCAGATAACTCATACGCCCCCTGTGCCGGTTGGTTGGTCGGTCACAGTAAGCGGCAAAAAGCATCAGGCATCAACAGACTTGCAACAATCTCTCGGCGTATGCGAGTAACAGTACCTTTGTCAATGTCTGACTGTTTGTTTTAGATGAATAAGTAACTGCACTCGCACTCGCACTCGTATTTGTATTCGTATTCGTATACGTTATGTAGAACGGAGATATGTCACATGTGCATTTATATGCAGCTCAGGCATATTTATTTAGCTTTAGTACTTCAAATGCAAAGTGAAAGGCCACGATGTATAACCTTGCTATTTAAGCAGCGTAAACGTGCGATAAACCAAACTTGAAACAGTCGCAACTACAACTGCAACTGAAACAACATCAACATCAGAGCAGCAGCAGCAACAAAGTTGAGCTGTTTGCAACAGTTTTAAGGAACTTTTATGTAGTACAAGCTACAGATTTATGTAAGCCCAATGAATCGAGTCTGTGGCAGTCAGTTGTTGCTGACTTGTCAACGGGAGCAGTATAAGAAAACCAAAAAAACAAAAAAAAAAAATTGCAACAAATATTTGCTGTCGTTGTTGCTGTTGCTGTTGGGTTGATGTCGATGTTGTTGGCTGCTGCTGTTGTTGTTGTCTTCGTTGTTGCCTGTTGTCGCTTGTCAGAGATTTGTATCAACGGCTGTAACAATTTTAGCCAAAAACTTTCGTCGACTTTGCTTTTCTAATTATTCGCGCAAATCGCTTTTACAAACCCCAAGGAAAACCGAACTCACTTGTAAAGGAAAAATGTAATGAGACTTACCATGGAGTGTCCCAGGTACTCGGCAGCATTATCCGATATATAGAGCAATTTGCCATTTTGTGTGAGCATCATCAGAAATCCCGAAAGTGCCTATGAGAGAAAAAAATTGTTGTAATTAGAATTGTTAGCCTTCTTTAATAATTTATAAATCTAATAATAATTTTTTAATATTCTCTAATAATTTATACTGTTCTATACTATACAAAATAAATTTTATTTTTATATTCATATTCATATTTTTGATACTTATGCCACAACTGCGCTCATAAGCAAACTATCAACAT
The DNA here is from genome assembly GCA_037043405.1 of Drosophila subquinaria. NCBI lineage: Eukaryota > Metazoa > Arthropoda > Insecta > Diptera > Drosophilidae > Drosophila > Drosophila subquinaria. The sequence goes on along the minus strand of JBAMBL010003111.1, from coordinate 67,265 downwards.
TATACGAGAAACATATAAATTGCTTTAAGGATCAATTTATTTATCTACTAAGAGCTGATCAGGAAAGCAAATTAAAGCATTTGTTAAGGCAACACCCTCTATTAAGCTGACTTGATTTAGTGTTGGAAATGCAAATTCAATTTCGCGTCTGCGCACTAATAAATTGTTAGCTCAAAGAAGTTGCCAACAGTTGACAGTGAAAATTGACTATCGAGCTATGACTATATAGTATAGTATACATTGTACATATATTTGTCTTTAATTCAGTCACGAGTGCGCACAGGTATGTAGATCAATCTGCCGACCATCGCAGAGTTGCCGCAGTCAGTGGCAGGCAGCTTGACTGACTACTGACTACTGTCTGCTCTTTACTGTTGTTGTTGCTGTTGTTGTTATTTCAGTTGCTGTTGTGGTTGTTATTGTAGTCGCTTAAGAGCAGCATTTATTGTTTTCTTTTTTCGTTTTGTTTTTTTGGCGCAGCAAGTGGCGGTAGCTAAATGATTTCTGGCTTATGATATGCCACAGTTGTGCCATTAATAGAGTTGTTTTCCCTGGAACTTTCGGCTCACTAGTTGACTTGTCAACGCGCCTCACTTAAATTGAGTTGTTTCCCCAGCAGCAACTGCAGTGGTCACAATAAACTGGTAATTGGGTTGCCAACGCATCGATCCTGAGATTAAACTGCCTTTCTCTAGACTAGACTTTTAAAAGTGAATCAATTCAGGAATAAAGAGGATTAGCAAATTTAATAATATAATATATCCGATTTATAAATGTTTTGTTTGTGATTTTTAATCAGATATAAAAGTCTAATGATTGCATAATATATTTTAATTTTTTCAAGAAATGTGTTACCTTTAACAAAAGCGCCCATATTTTTTTATTTCTCAACTATTCCTTATTCTTGCATCCTTGCATTTTAGGAACAACAACGAGTCAAACAAAAATTCAGAGAATCAACATAAATTAAAGCGAACTATTTTTAGTTTTGGAATTATCTACGACCTAACTTAGTTTTTAGTTTTGGAATTATCTAACACCTAACATAAGCAGATTTTCCAATTTTATTGTGACGATTTGTGTTAAAATGCCATCTTTATATTATTACTCTAAGTCCTTCCATTAATTTTGTACCCCATTCACTATTTTTTAAACCGTTTTCAAAACCTCTTAATCATTAGATTTAATTTTTGACCACAAAAATATAAAATATTTACAAGATTTATTTGCTTACCTTCGAGAAGCCAATATTTGGTGTAGCTGTCTGATGATGTTGATGCAGCGCATTGTGACGCTTGAAAACTGCAAGAGAAATGCAATGAGAAATGTAATGAATTTAATTTGACTTGAGCTTTCGACCTTTTGCGTCTATTAACAGCCGCGCCCAGAAAACAACCAGGCTTTAAGCATCCGCTTAAGGAGGAAAATCTGTTAGAGTGTTTCGAGTTTTTCCCATGGCTTTGTTTGTGATTTGTGTGCATAAAATTAAGCGAAGCTAATTAAAAAAGTATCTGTTAATAATACACTTGGTCTCTGACGGCAATTGTTAGATTGAAATTGATTGTGAATTCATTGATTATATTCTACATACAATAAGCGACGATCTTGCCATACAAAAACAAGTGAATCACAAAAAGAAAATGTGTCATTGTCACTGAGACGGCAGCAGCATCAGCAGCCACAGCAGCCACAGCAGCCACAGCCACAGCAACAGCAACAACAATGACGACAACAACAACAACCAGAAAATCAACAGTGATCACTGAGTGCAATTGCAGTTAGCAGTTTGCAGCTGCGCCGCAGTCAGCAGCCAGCATCAAGATCAATTATTTTTAAAACACTGCGAGATACTCCCGCACCTGGCAAAAGGCAACAGAAACAGTCACAGCGACAGCAGCAACCACAACAACAACAGCAGCAGCAGCAGCAACACCGGCAACAGCAACAATCACCGCGGCAGCAACCGCAACTGGTAATTTCATTGAACTTGAACGGAAAGGCCATGAATGCACTCAGATTTTTGCAGTGTTTTAATATTACAACAATACCAAGAAATCCGTTTGCACAAACAATTCGCATCGATTGCCCAGGTTGGCAGTCAAATAAAAAGGGCGTGGCTGCATGCTCAGACAGTTTGGGAAACTGCTTGGAAACTCATTTAAGCTGTTGCTGTTGAAAACTTGCCAAAGGTTGATACCCCAATAAGTTATTTCTATTGCGAATAGATTTTGAATAGTTTAATAAAATAAAGTATAAAATCATTTCTAAGCATTTTTAATGCTTCTCTATCAGCTTTATCTTTTCTCTCTTTGAAATATCATTAATATTATTATTATATATTATATTTATTAATTCGCGTCATTTGATACTATGAGATCAAATTTAAAAAGGTACAGCAAATGTCGGCACTCTATAGAATAGTCAATGATAGTTATAAGCTATATGGATCCTGAGATAAATCAGTTTATTGAATAAAGTTTCAAACTAGCCTTAAAAAACTTCCAGCTATGTATAATAGGACTTTAAAGCAATCTATAGCCTGTTTAACAAGCTTAAACAGCTTCACGCTTATCTAGATACCGATGGTTCCAATGGCCAATATGATAATTTGGCTAACAACTATTTCTGAGATGCAATTCAAGCCGTCGGCTAATCTAATGCATTAATAATTGTTTGTGAAAACTCAATTTGGTTTTATAAATATTTCATTAATCGCATAACTCAACGCGTCGCCGCAGTCAGAGCCACACCCACCACTGAGACCCACCGTGCCCCACCGAGACACACACACCCACAACAAAAATAAAAAATATATAATGCCATGAACTTGAAGATAAGCGAAGTGTTTTCAGAGGCTGCAGACTCGATAGCGTGCCAATATTAACACAATTTGTGATTATAAATGCTTTTAAACGGTGCAATGACAATGAACAATAACAAAACACACACACACAGACACACACACACATACACCCAAACGAGAAGCTAACAAACGCCGACAATTTCTCACACTTAGTGCTCCAAAAAGAAAAGGAGAGAAAAAAATAGGCAGATGTAAGGAAAAAAAAGCAGTACTTAAGTTTAATTTTTTGCAATTTGTAGAACACATAAATCGCACATTTTGATTTATCGCAATATTTATAGCAATGCCAGGCAGACGTTGCTGTTGTTGTTGTTGTTGTTGCGGTTGTTGTTGTTGTTACCATTGCAATTGTGAAATTGCCTTGACTAAGGGGAATCGCAGCTGTAGCTAAGCCAGAGTTGGGCTCGGGTTCACATGGACTGCCTGAAAAAGATGCTAGCCGAGTTAAGAGCTCAGTCCTCAATAGCAAGTACTTATGTATGTGTGTTTTGCTCTCTCTCCCTCGCTCTCTATCAGTATGAGTGTGTGTGTGTTATCTATGGGTCTTATGTACCGCACAACGCTAATTTGAAAAACAATTTTCGTAATTATCCACAAAAAAAAGCAGAGAAAAAATGGGAAAGAAGCTGAGTCGGAGTTGATCTCGTTCAGTTGCGCCTGCGCATTGACCTGTGCGCATGCGCATTAAAGGAGGATGAAACGCAAACCAAGTGGGACAGAGTGAAGGAGAGCGAGAGAGAGAGAGAGAGTTTGTAACTGGCTGCGGAGCAATTTGCAGCATGGGTGCGTGCCTAGACGCTTAGGCAATTACTTGGCCAAAAACAATTTCAGAGATGGAGACGGAAACGGAGACATAGACATATGAATGATGTGATGCTCATAGTACTTGTAATCGTACTCGACTGCTCGAACTATGCGCCTAGCGGTTATTTGGCGTATGCTCTTTATTTATTTTTTTTTTTGTTTATTATTTTTTTCTTCCATTTTTGGCCGCGTGGGGTCCATGCCAAAACGCCATGACTCATGCATATTCAATCAACGTGCAGCCAATTATCAACATGCATATGCATTAAGCAAACTTCCCCCTGCTTCTGCCTCTGCCTCCTGCCACCCAACGAACATACAAACAAACTGCACACTCACCTTGTTGAAAGTAGTTGGCTTTGCGCACATAGACACAGACCAGGGCCATCAGCTGCAGCTGCGACAGTCGCTGGCGCGTTGACTGCGGCAACGGCAGCAAATCCCGCAGATTGGCTATCTCTGCATTTATAAGATCGCGTCGCATTTTCGAGGCGCCCTTTGTCGATTTGTTGGCATCGAATCTGCAAAGATGGTACAAAAAATGCAATACAAAGTAAGAAAAAAATATCAAAAGATTGTTACAAAAACAATTAGAATATATATGAGCACGTTCACAGCTACAGCTTAATAATGAACAGTGCCGGTGCCGGTGCCGACACTGGCCCACAGGCGCATATGTTTTCACAGCCTCCAACTCGTTACTTGTCTGTGCGCTTAACCCACCACGCATCACTGTGCCACAAATTGTACGTAATTCTCGTTCTCACTCAACAGGAAATTATTATGGGCTAGCTGTTAGCCTAAGACGTTTCTTGAGCTGTAGTTAAAATTTTGTGATTATTTGCATCTTCTACAATATACAAATTTTGATTAATTTTTACATAAATGCAAGTTTATAGCCAGATGTTCTTACACTCTCGCTGAGTATGACACACATTCATATTTATTATTGTGTATTTTGTTGTGCGCTTCTGATTATTCCGATTTTGACAAAATTTAAAGTTAAATTCTTTTATATATTTAAAAATTCTTTTTGAAAAAGCCTTAGCACGCATCCTCGCAATAGCATGAATAAATTGTTAAAATTTCAGCCGTCTAGCTCTTACCCTTTGGGCTGAAGATTGATTGCTAGACACCAGTGTCCAGTGAGGATAAAAATTAAGTATATACTCGTATATAATAAATCAAGTATTATTTCTGGATATGAATGAAAATTTACGAAGCTATGAACTAACAAGGAACAAAATACATATTCTTCTCCCAAAGATGAATTCCATTGCAACAATTTCTCCAATTATATTTGTAAACTAAAATAATTGTATTTATTCTTATTTTGCTTTAAGGAATATCCTTTATAAATATAAATATTTCTAATATTTTACATTCTGCTTATTTCACAAAATTTATAATTCATTCAAAATAAGTTTTTTGTATATTTTTGAGCATTGGGTATTCGCATACTTATATCTTAATTGTGAGTTTAAAATGATTGAGTTTATAGTTGTGTTGGGTCATCGGTGGGTTAAGATGCTCGCACATACCAAAAGCGCATGCGAGATGCATAAATAACTCATCGCGCATTTAAAAATCATACAACAAGCAGTTAGTTGTTGTGGTTGTTCTTGATGCTGTTGTTGTTGTTGCTGTTGTTGTTGCTGCTGTTGTTGTTGCTGTCTTTGTTGTTGTTGTTGCAATGCTGGTCGATGTGGGGCACACTTGCCACATGCCTTGTGCGGAAAATTGTGCAAGTAGGTTGGTCAGTTTGGTTGGTAGGTTGTCTGGTTGTTTGGTTGTTAGCTGGGTTGCTCGGTTGTTGTTTGGCCGAGCAGCTGTGCGGCGAGCGAGGAACGGGACGCAGCGAGCGGTACAAGCGTTTAGCGATCTGTCCGTGTGTACTTTTCTGAGCATATTATTTACAAGGTTTGAATTCATAAATCATAAATTTGTCTTTTTATGCAGCGTCGGCGGCGGCGCACGCGGTGTATAAGCGTTGTTGTTGTTGTTGTTTTATTTGTATTTTTGTTGTATTTATGCTGACGTTGCTGCCATTGTTGGCCCGACTGGGGGATTTTGCAAGCGCTTGATAAATATTGGTAATATTGTTGTAATAACAGCAAGTGCCCGCGCCTTTCTGGCTTTCTCGACTCGGCTCTTGTTGGACTGCCATTTTGCCGCTGTTATTGCCTCTAAATGGCCATGTTAACATTTAAAACAATCACACACATTTATCTATCTATCAGATACTCATACGTAGACGTTTGTGTGTGCAGTCAGTCGCTTGTTGCATGCAACAAAATGTTTGCCGCATGCAATGCAAACGAGCGCCACGGCCACGGACCGTCTGTCGTTTTGTTTTTTCCTTTTTTTTTTTTTTGCTTTTCTTGGCCTGCATCCATTTGCCTTTGCGGTCAGGCGGCGGCGGCCATATTCCAACTGCCCATAATAGAACAGAGATTTAAGCCGAATTGAGTGGTCCGCTCAGAGGGGGAACTCACACACACACACACACACACACACACACACACTGTTACTCACACAATGCTCACAGTCACAATTAAGTCAAGGTGATTTGTACAATTAAAACGAATATTGATTTAAATGCTGCGATAGTCGGTCGTAACATATGATTGGATTGCTTTCAACTGCCATTGCCACTGGGACTGGGCACCAAGTGGGCGTGGTCGTGATTGTTATGAGTTGAGTTGGTGAAGGGTCCACACTTGTTGATTGGTTGACTGATTTTTGTCTACGCTTTGCGCTTGAGGTTATTTTATAGTGCTTGCCACAAACCGAAGCTTTATTCTAAGAGACAAATCAAATTTGCGATAAAGCATTTCCATTATGTATATAATGTATTAAGTAAGAGAACTAATTATTTATCAAAAGAAATTAAATAAAATACTATGTATAAATTTAATTTAACATATTTGGAACTTATTTTAAAGATGGATTATATCTAAATCACTTTTGATTGATCGTAAAAAGTGTTACAAATCGAATAGCAAATTTTATTTCTACATTATTAACTTTATAAAAAAAATAGATTATAATTATAACTAAATTTTTTTGATTACAATATATTTTACAAATTACAAAAGTTATTTCCATTTTAAGAAGTGGTATGTTTCTGTTTAATTTAATGTCATTTTTATACGACCGTTTACATTTTTATCATATCGACAACAATTATTTTAATGCTATTTGTTATTTGTGTATTTAAATATTTAGATACAATATAATATGCCTATTTAAATGTATCTATTTATATCTATGAATAAATATGCATGAGCATGAATTGCATTTTATTACAAGTAGATGTACTTAAAATCAATATCAGTTTGGTTACATCTATAGCTGTTGTTGTTGCTGTCGACTCTGTAGGCGAATCACATCCTCCCACACTCGATGGCATGGAATCGCATGCCAAGGTAACCTGAGCATCTGCCAATTAGCTGAGTAAAATGCCAACCAAACAGTTGGTTTAAAGTAGAAGCTGGCCAAGTGCCGAGCTGGCCGCACTGCCTATTTGTGGCATAATTAATAAGTTTTGTTAAATATTTATCATAAACAAGATGCCTGGTCAGGCGATAATATGATAATGCCCATCCTTCTTAAAGTCCCCAAAAACGTGTTAATGGCTATAACAACAGCAACAGCAGCAACAACATTTACTGAGATTTATACAAGTACAAAGTATAGTATAGATGGTATGGCAGAGAAAACTCCCGCGCATCTTTGGCTTGTAATCTACATCAAAATTTATCTGTGGTGGAGTGAGCGAGACATGTCATGTCATTTCTTAATATATCTATCGGTACCTTGAAATCTGCACCAAGTAGCACCAACTTGTTGTTGTTGTTGCAAGCAGATGCTGCTGCTGCTGCTGCTTCTGTTGCAACTACTTACTGTACAAGTTGTTGTTGCTAATTAAAAGCATAAACACGATTCTTAGCGAGGCGTCAGCAGCTAACCTGTGGCAAGTTGCAGGCGGCGTAGGAGGAGTCCAAGTGGAAGTCGGAGCTGAAGTTGGAGTCGCAGTTGCAGTTGCAGCCTCCCTCGGCGCACTGGCACATGTTTAATCTCAGTGTGGCAGTCAAGATCTTAATCAAGCCTACTTGGCCTGCAGTTTGTTTTACGCTTCACTAGAGAGATATCCAACAAAGTTTACGTGCTCCACAGAAATTAGGCTCAAATCTTGTTGTTGTCATCATCATCCTACATCCTACGAAGGGGGAAAACACAGTTCGAACACAGTCCACACAAAGATTTTTGTGAAATGGGGGTTCAACTTAAAATCTGCCCCATGGGCCCACTAATTAGCACATAAAGCTTAAACATAATGCGAAACTATTAACTGAAATGCATTTTAAATGCCACTCTATGGTCATCTTATTTTTATGGCGTCCCTCAGCGCCATCGTAAAATTCTCGGCAGCAAATAAATCACAGGCGCCCCAATGCCTGTATCTTTAGCTGTAGTTGTATCTTTAGCTGTAGTTGTTGCTGTATCTGTATCTGTATCTGCATCTGTAACTCATCTGCTGTACACGTATCAATCTAAGGCAAGATTTTAATATGCATGGGGCGTCAGTCTGGCAAGTCTGAGACTAGTCCATCAATAGCAATTGCGGGCCAACAGAAACACGAAATTTGCGCAAATTTTTATTGCACTTTTCCTGGAGCGACTGCTTTTTCGAATCTCGAATTGTCTAGCCATTCGCATATCTCGCTCTCCTTTTCTCTCTCTGTCTCTTTCCCTTTCTGTGTGTGTGTGTGTGTGTGTGTGTGTGTGTGTATAATTTGGGCGAGTTTATTTGCCATATTCCCACGATATAGTTTGGTCCAGCTCAACGCTGCGGGCAGCTCTAATGATTTTCTCTGAGGAAAATAGTGCAAAACGGCGCATAATGAACGCTGCGTTCAACATTCAAAGTTAACTGACAGACTGCCAGACTGTTTGACTGCCGGACTGCCAGACTGACGAACTAACTGGCCTGGTGGTGGTGGTGGTAACCCTATACTCTGTCAGTCGTCTGACTAAACGAACTACGTTGAACCCACGCCCGACCACCGCCAAGTTGGCGCACAATTAATTGCCAGGCGCCAAAAGCACAATGCTTTGCTGCTTTTTCTGGTACGGCCCCAAAATTTCTTGGAATTCCTGGGAAACACTTGTCGGTTGGGGTCCCTCAATCCTTTGTGATTTCTGTGTGTTTGCCCCCAAAAACGCAAACGCGTCTGCGTAAGCCGGTGGCAGTAATCGATACCTTGCTGTGCCAGTTCAGCCGCTTCAACTCCACACAGATTAACATCGGCGACGTTTAGCATGCAAAAAATACAAAAAAATAGCTAAAAATGCCAAAAAAAACAACAACAACAAAAAAGAAAATAATAAAAAACGATCCTTGCCACGGTTATGTTGGCCATCTAATAACCATGGGGTGCTGTTGTTGTTGTTGTGCTGCTTCGGCCTCGGCCTTTAACCAAATTATATGGCCAGGCTAAAAGAGCAGCAGCAGCAGCTTGGGCTATTACCACCTATATGAGCAAAGGTGGTAGCTCTTTGGACTTCTGTTCGGTATGTTTGGTTCAAGTATGAGTTTTATGGGATTGTGATTTCAGATGAATAGCCTATCTGTCTGTCTCTATCACATATTTAAGCTAAATGACTGCAAATCAAGCTTACATCTGTCATTAATTGATGATAACGATTGCAGCCGACATAAGAATTGCAGTTAAGTTGAGTGGATTTTAAAGTTAGGAAAAGGCATTCTTGGAAAGTATGTACAGAAAAAATAAAGGAAAAAAAACTTTTAAAAGTTATAATAAAATTAAAATATGATATTAAATTACATATTATAAATTATATATCAATCCAAAATTAAACTCAAGTTTTAATTAAAATTAAATTAAAATAAAGATAATTGGATTGTTTTAATATGGACAGGTTCCTTTCAATTTTATGTTTGAAATATTTCAGTTTCTAAAATATTTTTTTATAACAAATCCTTTAAATATTTATACTTTACAATATTTAAATAATTTTTTAAGCTGCTGGTACTAAAGCAATTACAGCTGCATTTCATTTCTAATTTGAATGTCTCATTTATTTTCCTTTACTATGACACCCTGTATTATTTCTAAAGACTATATAAACTTAAGTCTTATATAGCTGCAACTGCTGCTGTTTGCCACAATCAATTAAGAAACTAAATAGCTGCGAGTTCGACTGGGGCACATCCATATAATTTAGTGTGCATAAAAGAACTTCAGCGATTTACTGTTTAATGTGGCAGCTTCTGTTTTTTTTTATATGGTTTTGTGTATATTTTACTAAACAGCAGACAGCACCACAGAATCACAAGAAAGAACCACTAGAATTTGATACAAAAAAAAAGTAAAACAGAAGCATCAAAAGAAAGAGATCAATTCGCTGTTGTTGCTCTCATTGTGCACGTTAGTGGTTTGTATGTCCGATTGGAATCTTAGCCACAATTTAATGATGGAATGATGGACTGCCAAAAGCACACTTCGACATCGTCATCATCAGCATCGACAAAGTCGCCGTTGTTGTTGTTGTTGTTGCCACCAACACCACCGCATAATTTTTCATATTTTTCTGATTTGTTGCTACCGGGTAGTAAACCCGTTTGCAGAGCGTTAACCATGGAGCTGCTACCGTTGCTGCATTTGCTTTCGATTATCTTAATTTGCGTGCGAAACTGACTTTTTTGTGCCGTAGTCGGAGTCGAAGTTGAGACACAGACAGAGACGGAGGCAGAGGTAGAGGCAGAGACTGAGGCAGCTACCGAGCTGCGCGGCTGAGGCGTAAGCCAAACCCCAAATTGTGTGTGTACGGAAATTTTCCCATGACTTGAGTTCTGACTCTCTGCTGTGGCCTGTATATATATTTTGCCCGGCGGTGGCTTGGCCAGAAATTACCCAACTTAGCCAGAGCTCAGTCCCAGACTCTCGCTGGCTGGAACGTACTGATACATTGAATCTCTCGGGATTGATGGTTTTGATGCGGCGGCTGCTGCACTTTACCGGCAGCGACTGTGGCAGAGGCAACAACAGCAACAACAACAACGGCTACGGCAACATAAGGCAATTAGCACAAGGATGCCGCAGCTAAATAATTTGACGCGCCCTGGGGCAAGTTTTTTGATTTTGAGCTACAATTGCCCAGCCTATCTACCGCACTCTCTGTCCGCCAGTCCGCCTTCCTCCCAATCTCAACTCCTCCCCTGCGGTGGGAGCACATGGCGCACTTACATATTTGCTCTGAATTTGTTATTTTTTTTTTTTTGAGGAAAACTGGAGGCGCATCAATTAGCTTGAACGCGCGTCATCAAATATTAGTCCAAGCAATTAGACGTGTTGCTGGCAGCCCAGATACAATTTACAATTTACAATATTTCTGAGATAGTAACTGGTGCAACTGCAGTGGAAATGGTGCTACAATTGATTTGAACTGTTACTGGCGAGGCAGAGAGTATAGTAAATAACTTGCGCCGATACCGAATGCCGATTCGAAATGTGTTAATGAAATTAGCAGCATAAAATGCTGCTTGCAATGTTACATATACAAATGTATCTGCGCATGCTAATTGACAAAATTAACACCCAATGGCCGGTTGCTTGGTTCACCGGTTGGACCCTCTGGTTGCTGGATACACAATACACAATATATCCAACGGTTTTGGTCAGTTTCACTCAGGAAGCAGCACAATTGGTCAGAGGGGCCTTTTTTTATGTGGTCTGCTTTTCCTTGGCTTTGGCTTCCTTTTGGAAGTAGTTCGCTGACTTCGTTTGTTTGTTGTGGCATGTGTTAAAAATTTCTTGGGTTTTAATTAGTGTTATTTATTATTTAGAGCATATTGATATAGTTTTCGTTGTTTAACGGTTGTTTGTTTCGGTTTCACGGTTTGTTGTTTGCCTGCCGATAAGCGCACTCTCTATATGTATGTATATATAGTATACGTTGGTATTTATAGAAATCCATGAGATTTGTGTTTTTTTTTTCTCACATATTTACACATTTTGATTCTTCTTTATATGTATTGCCTCGTGCGAAAGAGTCGCGCGCCAGGTTGTAAATACAATGAACTCTCGGTCCAAGTGAAAATCTTTTCTCGAATTATTGATGGATTTCGATATGGGAATTCGAAAAATTTCACGTGCTAAGTGAATGGCCTGAATGAAAGCTAATCTACGACTATGAATGAAAGGTTGTCACTTTTCAAGCTACCATATCTTCTAAATATCTGATATATTTGTCTAAAGTATGAATCATTTGATTACTACTTTTAGATATTGTAAGTGAGATATTTTAAAATTGGAATGTGTCAATTTTGTGCGATTCCTAGTAAGAATTTGTTAAACTTTAGAATCAACAGAAAATACAATAAATACATAAAAAAAATAAATGAAATAAATAAATGTAATATATTTTCATTGATAATTATATTTTTTAGCATTGTTTATGAATAGATAAAATTCACCGAAAATAGTTTTGTCATAATTTAAAAACTTTGGCATTCAAATTTGCACCCAGTTTTCAATAAAGTCATTCTATTTAAGGACGTTTGAGAATCTTTTGCAGCAACTGCAACCAAATGGTGTTGTTGCTTTTGTCATATAAGACTTGCTCTAATTTTGTGTGATTTTTTCGCTTATCAATTGGCTGCCTATCAAAAAAAACATACACTAACAACAGCAGCAACAATAACAATGAAACACCCACTGGCAACACCCACACAACACACAAAGGAAAGGAAGAGGAATCAAAAACAAAGTAGCAGCATAAAGAGAGGCGGGGAGAGGGAGAATGAGAGGGGATTGGGATAGATGGTAGAACCATCAACAGCATCACACGTGAGTTTTACACATTTCAGAAGCAACCGGCCCAGAAGTGGATGCGCCAACTCGTACCTAGGGGTTATCCTCATCCTTGTGTGTTGTCGTTGATGTCGTCGTCGGTTCGTCGTCGTTGTCTTCGTCGTCTTGGTCTTGGATTTGGTCCGATTGCCAACGTGGTAATGTCAATCGCACTGTGCGGGTTTAACTTATGGCAAAACATTTGAAGCACTAATTAATTGGAGCTAAATAAAATGGCACAGCAGCCGCGAAGGAGGCGAAGTTTTCTCTCCTGCTGCTGCTGTTGTTGTTTCTGAATTTTGTTTTTTTTGTTGTTGTTGCGAGAATTGGCTCAACGGCGTTGGCGCTGTTGTTGGTGCTGTGACTGTTGCTGTTGCTGGGTACGCACGGTACACTGCCATGTGGAGACCCGGCGACTGTTAGCGACTGAGAAGATTACGAGTGCCAGATAAATGTGAACTACAAGTTGCCAATACAAGAGGCCATTAAAACCGGCAGCATTCGCCACAAAAATAACAAAAAAAAAAAAAAATAAAAATAAAAAAAAAATAACCAAAGCAAAAGTTAAAGAAATTGAAAGCAGCGCGAGAAGAAAAGCTACCTTTTTGCAGCTTCTAGAACACTTAATACACACACTCGTACACACACACACAAATACACACTCGTACTTTAAATCGCATTGACAAATATCGAAGCGTGCGAAACAAATTGAAATTAAAAGTTAGCATGTTGCATGTTGCGGATTTTTGATGCGTTGCTGCCGCTGATTTGTTGGCTGCCGAAAGCTAACGAGATGTTGCACGATAAACTGATCCAAATTGGATCTGTTTGGGCTTAGGTTCTGTTGGCTACAATTGGCGCTAACTCTTACCTTGTAAACATGCCGGCTGTCTGTTGTTGTTGCTGCTGCTGCTGTTGTTGCTGTTGCTGCTGGCTGGTCTGTTGCTGCTGCTGCTGTTGCTGCGCAACTTGCTGTTGTTGTTGTTGCTGCAAGTGTTGCTGCTGTGACAATGTGGCTGGCTCATGTTGTTGAAAGTTATGATGGTGCGTGTGCATATGTTGCGCCATGTGATGTTGTTGGTGTTGCAAGTGTTGCTGTTGCTGCTGCTGCTGTTGTTGTTGCTGCTGTTGGTGTTGCAACTGTAGTGCATGATGATGTTGCTGCTGCTGCTGCTGTTGCTGTAGGGCATGCACATGTGTGGGCGTGGCCAAATGCGTGACTGCCACTGCTGCTGCCGCTGCTGCTGCTGCTGCTGCCGCCGCTGCCGCAGACGCCGACAGCGCTGGGCCAGGCTTCTCTAGGCCACGTTTATCCGCATACATTTCGTGGCTGACACGTTTGCAAATATTTGTGCAGATGTTACTAAAATTAAAAAATGACATGGCCAAAGCAATTTTGTTATTAGTTAATCAACTCATTTAAAGTTCAGTCTAAATTCTTAAGCCAACACTGATAATACAATCATAATATCAGTAAATATGTGAATCTTAATAAAAGTCTGCAGACTTTTTGCTCTGGTAATGAAATGAAACAACAATTGTTGATTAGTTGTTGTTTGCTAGACACATACACAACCTGAAATTGGTTCAGTTTTTGTTGGCATTGTTTGAATTGTGGCAGACAAAAAAGCATATTTTGAGGGCGAGCCATCTAAAGAATTGATTTGCATTGTTGTTGCTTGGCCAACAATTGAGCCGTTGAAATCGCTCAGTGGCATTGGGACGATTGAAGATATATGTATCTATGTAAATGTGTGTGTCTAAATAAATGTTTCTGTGTGTGTGTGACTCTGAGCACTCTCCTAACTCTCATATCATTGATGAGTTGGCAGTTTAGCAGCTCTTTGCTGGATTGCATAAGGAACATGATTTATGGCATGTGATTCGACATGGTGTTGGAGAAGTTGACGCCGAGGTTAATAAAAAAGGCATTACAAGAGCCATAGCAGTGTTAATAATGGGGTTATTCCAACTCCTTATTATTTAATTTCGCATTAGTTTAATTTATGTTCACTTTTCTGGCAAATGAGTCAATTTAAATGTCTTAAACACAAAAGAAAAAGTCGCTTTTAGGCCTGTTTTCAGTTCAATATGGCACTCTAGACTTGTTATGCTAAAAGGCCATAAAAAACAAGCTATAAATAAAAAATAGTTTAGATTTGATGACGCATTTTAATTTAAATAAATATATGTCTAAAAAAATAATGGAAAATTTGTCACTTTATAAACGTGTATATGAATCTCAATAGGTTATTTATGGTAAGTTTAGTATAATATCATTTAATGTGCATTATTGTCAGCCCCATGGGGGACTTATTAGCAATGTCCAAATGTAATTAATTTAATGAAAAGATAAGAAATTATGTTATGTCTAATGAAATGAAAGATTTGTTTTAGAGAATTTATAGAAAGAGATTCTATAGAAAACAACCGATTAATTTGAAAAAGAATACAATCTATTAAATATATCAGCAAAATACCTATAGACTTTATAGCCCACAAAAAAAAGTATTAATTTTCTCCCCTCGTCTCGGCTTGAATAAATTTAAATTTTTTTTTTTTTCACTTTTTATATTGTTGCATATTTAAGTTACTTTTATAATTTAAATGCAGAAGTTGAACAAAGTATTTATAAGATTGCGCTATTAAAAATTCAATGAATTATTTTATTTAAATTATTTTTAATATTAAATATATTCATTCTCTTCCTTCTACAGAATATTTAACTTTTCCTTGCCCACATTCAACTATCACTTTCCATGTCAATACGCTATGCAGTTGGGAAATTTTGTATGGCACTTTAGGTGGCGCCAGGAAAAATGTCGATATAGTACTCAAACTTGTATTCATACTCATACACATGCTCACACTCAGACTCGTACGAGTATATAAATTCTTTAAAATGCAACAATTGAAATTAGTTTTGTAAATGAATTTCAATTTTGTACTTGAATATTCACTACCGGCTGTAGGCATCTTCTGTTTGGGGCCCGGCTTTGGATGTCTGTCCCTCTATTTGTTTATCTGACTTTGGCTTCGACTGGTTGGCCTGGCTTAGTTGCAACTCATTGTCAAGTGAACTTATCAGAGTAGAAAAAATTTTGTTCGAGTTGACGTTTGGAGTGCCATAGAGTCGGTGCTTGATTTGTTTGGAGTTGTTTGAATAGGGACCACCAAAAAGTCATTGAATGAAATGAAGAACGCCGTAGATACATTTATGTATCTATCTCAGCATGTGTGTGTGCGAGTGTTGATTTTGTTGTGGCTACATTTGCTCTGTTGGCTGGCTTTTTAAGTATTTTGTTATTTGATTTCTATCAAAGTTAATAATGAAATTGGTAAATCGCGTTTTCGGTTTTTGGGGTTTCATTTGCCTGTGTGTGCGAGTTTGTGTGTGTGTGTTCGGGTGCGGGTGCGAGCTTAAAATGGGGCCTTGAGGTCTTACCTTCTTTATTCGAAAGATTTAATTTGCGATATCCATTGGGTACAGCAGGTACAGCCGAATATAGAGTATTTGGAAATGTATTTGCATAAATAATAATTTATCAATTTTTATTTAGATTTTGTTTTGCACAATGTTTGGCACTTGTATCTTTTTATTCGAACTTGTATTCAAACAATTAATATTTCAATTATTATTGAAATATTTTGCATAAAGATCTCAAATCTCGAATGGTCATGTTTTGCACAATACAATAAATAATTTTATTTATTTATTTATTTAATTTTTCAATCATTTTGAGCATTGCATATTCATGGGAACTCACAAGCACTTTGATTATATCTGTAGCCGGGCAAGATTTATGGGGTTTCTTAACGACGAACCTTACAGATTCATTTGCAAATCTAATGACTCATACATATGTATGTGCCTCACATAATAGTAGACTCTCACTCAATTAACTTTTGCACTTATGTTTTGGGTTAACTGAAGATAACAGAACGAAACGAAACGTAACGATTCACCGATTGCAAGGTCTACGATTCCGATTACCGATACCGATGACGATAGCAGTGTGCACTTCCGACGGCTTTAAGTCGTCGATCGTTATTATTGTGCCTTACTGGCTTATTGGAATCCGTTCAGCTCGCTCAACAATACGCTCTGTGTAGCCAACCGTGTAGAATGCGCGCGTGCACCTTTCTGTGCGGATCACCGAAGCGACACAGAAGCAACAAACTTGATTTCGAAACAGGTAAGGTAGCTTTCGTTCAGTTTCAGCTCAAGAGCTCTCACACAGGCTTAAGTTGAGGTTGTCTGTGTATTAGTGCGGTTCACCCAATGCGGTTGGCGATCGTGCACTAAGAGAAATACTGAATTGTTGAACAAATATTAGCAAAGCTATTAGATTTGAATATTTAGAAGATTTCTGATTTACAACAATCGGAAATAGTTGTTTATAAATTTCCAAAACAAATAAATCTGGATATTTTGGAAGATAAAATAGATTTAAGATTTAAACAATCGAAAATAGTCTTATCTCGGTTTGTTTCAAAATTAAAAGACACTAAGAGAACGTTTGAAAACCCATTGTATGCCTTAGAATTAAATTGGTTTTTAATTTTATAAAAAATATATTATTATGTAGATCTTTCTTTTAATATATAAATACTTAAGTGTAAAAATTACACGGTTTTTATACAAACACAACATTTTATTCTTTATTCAACTTTTGTAGCAGTGTAAGCGCTCGATCGAGCACAGGTACTCAGACACACATACAACCAGCTGACCAATACAAAAAGAGCAGTGAGTCAATTGTTGACGCCCCTCTTTGCACCTATGCACACACACACACACACACAGACAGATACACCACAGGTAGGTAGCGTTGTTGTTGTTCTTGTCGGCTCTCGCAACTCTCATTAGCTGGTAATCTATTCAAATTAGCCATAAATCAATTAAGTTTGCATTCGTTAAGCCGATGACTACCGTAAGCCAAAAATATCCACATCAATAATTTACTCAGCGAATTATCTGATAGAATCGGAAATTAGTTATAGAATGCACAATTCCCGGTACAAAAGTCGTATTACCAATACTTAAATATACATTTTTGCGATGAGTTGGCAACTCTGGCGGACTGTGTGTGGTAGTGAGCGTGTATCGTTGTGTGTAGTTGTGTTGCTTTAATGCGGCTCGCTGATTGGTCAGCATTCGTTAAGCTCCGTTAAGAAACTATTTACAGTTGTTGTTGTTTTCTTGTTTTGCTTGTGCTTTGTTTTCGCCTTCCACAACAAAAGTCATCGAGTTTGTGTGCGAGCCAATGAGACATCGAATTTGCCACATGCGTGTGTTAATGCTTGTTTGTGTATGTGTTGATTTATATTTGTGTTCAGTTGGCTTTTAATTGGGTTCAATTAGTTAATTGAAATGGCGCGAGTGGGTGCAACTGGTTAATAAAATTAATTAAATTTAAAAAAAAATTTTAATGAATTAATAATGTGTTATTGTGGCATTTGTATTTGAATTGTTTTGGCTTATTTTTGTTTCTTTAATTAAATTATTTATTATAAAGCTATAAATAACAAATAAAACCAAAGCCAAAACAATTGAATTTATAAAAAGGTTTATTTATTTTAATTATTATTTATTTATTTATAATATTTAAATGTTAATGTAATTTTTAGACCGGTTGGTTAAAAATTGTGTGAGAACCTATTTCTTTAAGTAAAAGAAAACATTTTGACATATTCTGACATATTCTCACAAATTAAAACTTGATCAACTAATAACTAACTTTAATTTTATGTTATTAAGAGGATATAAATAATTTTTTATATAAATAATGGTTTGTTAGTTACATAATAAATGTATTTACATATTTCAATTTATAATTTCAATTACTAATTACCAAAAATATATACTTAAAATCTTAAAAAGTTGTATAATATTCAAAAATTCCAAGAAATTGGCATAAGTCCATGGGACATAATTTATAGGTCTGACCCATTGGAAGAGGCACGACATTGACTGTTTTGCGTAGTAAGCATTGTAAGAAACAAAAATCCAATGTCAATGACTGGAAAACAGGACTCGTGTCTTTCATTTGATGGCTTAGAATTTCAGCTATCAGTCAGTTTAATGGATAATGTTAAACTTTCATGAAATGCCCGACGGAGAATTAGCATTTTTCGAATGGGAAATTAACAATTCGTGCTTATGTGCGACGCTATATGCAATGCATATTTAATTATCCAAATCAACAGACGGATCGAACGCATAAAGGTGTAAGAAAGCAAGAAGCAATCGATTGAATACAAATTGCACCTTTAATTGACTTCAAATAGGAGCTCAATAATTGATTGAATGTAGAACAACTGAAATAGAGATAGACGACTGAGGACTACATTTCAAGGTCCTTTAATATGCCACAGGGATACTATTTTCATTTTTTTTTGCTTCTCGTCCACAATAGTATATTATAAACAAGTTGGCTGAACTGTTTTCAAAACAAAAGAGTATTTTTCAAATATTATCATTTAAAGAGACTTAGAAAAACATCAAACACAAATGCCAAGAAACTATTAAAATATGTATAAGCCATAAGATGGTTAAGAAGACAAACTTGAGTAGCAAGTTTTGGGCATTTCTAAACACCAATGATGAGTCATTTAACCAAACAAATCACATACAAATCGATCGGTCACCCTTTGAACTGGTCGCGTGGCAAAGCGACACACTGGAGAGACATTGGAACGTGGTGAGTCAAACACGTCTTAGTTGTTTGGCTATCAGTTGATAGTATGCATATTAACTAGGAATACTCGTAAGAGTGCGGAAGGTGGGAATGGAGCTAGGATGAAGCCCACATTGTCGCCGCCTGTCTGTCGCAGCGGAACAGTTTTGGGTCAGTCATGGAGCGGAAGTCTGGCAGCACGCGCTATTCCAATCCCTTGGTCTTGGTTTGATGGCGTTTGATGGCACCGATGAGTGTGCTCAACAACTGAGCTGAACTCAACTGAGTGGGGCATGTTTTGGCTATAATTGTGAGGCCTGCGGGCGAATTGGTGTATCGTAAAACTGGGATAACATCAACGCCCATCTCTCACACGCATTCCAATGCTCCAGTTGGTAACAATTTGGCCAAGAGCAATCCCACGCCTATAAATACAGCCGCACGAGTCAAATGTCGTATTTCATTAGCCCATGCTAACGTTGGCTCAGCGGTGGGTCTTAACTTCTAACACCCAATGCCAATAGAATTGTAAAATTGCCAGTTCAATGTGCCTACAAAGCGTAAGTTAACTCAAACTACAAATCCAAACCTTAAACCTTCTTAAAGCCCAAACTAAAACCAAGCCCGAATTGAATTACATGAAAATGCGCATTGCGTTGCGGAAATCGTACAAACTGGTCATGAAAAATGCATCACTCGACACTCGGACAGCTGCGGCAGACGGCCAGACCATAAAAGTTAAGCCAGACAATGACGACAGACTCTTCATGGGCTTCGACTTGGACTTGGTTTGGGCCAAGGATCTGTGTCTGTTTCTCTTCCTAGCCGAGTGATGAAAACGTACGACTTTTGCTCGCGGCGCTAAGTGAGCACACAAAAATTGTAACTTTTGATGCCTGTGCAGAGGCTATTACAGCTATGCAAATTATTATGTAACACCCTTAAATATATTTCTTTATTTATCATTTTATTTTATTATAAAAACAGTCCACTGAAACAAAAAATTGTTTCGAATATAAAATCAAATTAATTAATACACAATTAAAAATTTCTATTAAGTTCAGTCCAAGTCTATTTATATTTTATGCTTGATGTGTAAAAGAAATATAAAAAGGCGACACTTGTAATGTTGACTTTTCTAATTTATTGAAACTTATATTATTTTTGTTAATTTACTACACACATATTTCACTTACACACTTCAAAACTAAACTTTCCAGAATGCCAACTTACCATAATTTTATGTGAAATACATATATTTATTAATCAGAGCAACTCAATTACCCTTTGAAAAAGAAACGAGTTCATGCATAAGGGAATCCCCATATCGGTGAGCAAGTTAAAACCTTAAGACTTTCGTATTTAGTTACAGTTTTACACACACACACGCATTAAGATTGTGCAAGACAGAGAGAGCGAGAAAGAGACAGAGAGTTGACAGGAAAGAGAGAGGTACAGTGACTTGTTGTTGAGTGGTGACTGTCTGCTCTGTGGTCCAGAGGCCCCCGGGGCCAAGCAAACTTGACCAAGTCAATTCGATCCAAACGGAGGACGACCAACCGTCTAGGTGGTGCTAGCTGGCTGACTGGCCGACTGTCTGGTGGTGCTGATGGTGCTGGTGGTGCTTGGAGTGGGGCTAGGCTGCATTTGCTGAAATCAATCGATTCGACATTATTATTAATTTTTCATAACTTCTGCTGGCGGCCGGCGGCTGGCGGGTCTTCAGTGTGCAATATGGCGCCCTAAAACCCCAACTCCATGCCATGTGAAACTAATCTATTTGTGCGGACAAAAAAGGGCCGCCTTCAACTGCTGATGCAGTCCGTCTGCAGTTGGCCTCTTCATCGATTGCTGGGCTGGTAGTATCGTTTTTAGCGTGTTATCTGCTATCGCTGCGCTTTGATCTTTTACCGCTTCTGCTTTGCATAATAAATTCGCTATCGATGAAAGCTAACTTGCAACTTGGTCGGTCTCAGTCCGGTCTCTGTTTTTTTTTTTTGGATCTCTTTGAGGGAATTGGGATTTCCCGGCAATTTGTTTGGCAGCGCTTTACCAGCGCCTTCGGCCATTGCCTGTTTAATTCGATTGCCTGTGCGATTTCGGCTTCGGCTTAACCATTTTATTACAATAGCATAATTTTTTACTATGCTTAATGAGTTCTGCTTTGATTAGTTTTTCAGATTTTTTTTCGTTTGTGATTTTTTATTTTTTGTATACATATATATTTAGTTGTGCTGCAACTTCAGTTTTTGGCTTTGGGCATTATTTGTTGTTTGTTGGGTGTCGTTGGCAAAGGCTCAATTTGTTGAGGTGAAGTCTGAGGTGGATCTGGAACGGAACGGGGCCGCAAGTAGTTAGCGTTTGCTTATTGAAATGTTGCAAATTGATTTTCTTGTTTCGTTTAGGCAACACAATTAACCTACCGAAATATTCAAATGGATTTACTGCAATTATATTTGATAAATTTGTTGCATATCTCAGAAATTGCATTCGATATTAAATTGAGAGTTTTATTTAGTTGATTCGATCAGAACTGTCTTATGCAATTTGATGCAACCAAATGTGACAAGTGGACTAAAATTTATAATTCAATTATTTTTATCGAATTTCTTTATTTTGTCTTTTTTTTATTTAAATTGCTTAATCAATTGAAATTTTTGATTTAAATATACGTTAAATGGCTTGCACTGCGTGGCTTCTGCTATACTGCTTGAATATGCACTGCTTTAAGTATGCACTGCTTCTTACACTGCTTAGTATAACTATTTTGAGTTCCATAGCAGACAGCTTTACTGCAGTGGACACAGCCACTCAAAAGTTGAATGCTTTAGCCGTTAAAATCAAGCCGTTAAAATCAAATTAAGAAATTATAAAAATAATGTTTAAATAATAAAACAAACAACTTATTTGTAGTAGTTTTCTAATACTTTGTACACTCTGAATTTGGTCGTTATCAGTATAAATTATTTTATATATGTGTATGTACAAACGAGCTTGCATTCCCAATTGCTTTCTGGGAGCTATGATTTATTTGAGCACACAAACACCTAACAATGTACATATATATTTATACGTATATGATACGAGACCAATATTTCGGCGCGTGTTTCTATTTTGATTTCTCCACCTGGGCACTTTATATTTGGGTACTTTAGAGGGGCCTTGACATTGCGCGTGTATTATAAGTGCCTGCAATATCAATAAAAATTACCAAAAATAATAAGAAATACAAAAACCGAACAATTAACTTCACAGTATGCAGGAAAAAACCGGTACCTAAATCTAAGCGTTCGACTTATTGTTGTTGTTATTATTATTTTTATTTATATTGTTATTGTTACATGCACGAGTCGCTGACATGTCTAAAAATATCGGTCGGACTTCTATTGATAACCGAATGTCGCTGACTGACTGACGCGTGATACACAAACATAGCTGGCATTATTTTGGCAAGCGAGAAAATAAAAGCGATTCATATTTACACATGCTCTACACTCACTTGAGCGGGTATATGCGAATTGTATTTAGGTGTGCAATATTTCTGGACAATGTTTTTAAAGGGTATCATGGAGTATTAATAATTTGCATTAATTTTCTATTTCATGTTGAATAAGTGTAACAATAAAGAGTACTAAACTGCCGTTACAGTAGTTAGCTCAATGTTTTCATTCATTTTAGCCCAAAAACCGTTGACCATGTGCTGGAGAGGCAGGAATTATGAGGTGGGTGGCTTAGGGGCTGGCGCGTGTATGATTTGCTTGCAAAAAAAAAGTTGCCGCCGTCTGATTACGCACTTTTTTTTGGTCATCATATCTGTTATGCTTATAACGCGTTTTCCATTGACGCAAGTGCCACGCCCATTTCCGTTTTTACCATCTGGTGCAGAGCAAGTTAATTTTCTATTTCTACAGCAATTTAACGGAGTGGAATGGCTCAAACCCCCCAAGCCCCTCTGCCTAATTTACATATTTTAAGTGCTCCATTTTGCTAATTGCCTCCTTTCTTTTGTTTTGCTCACACGTGTTGGCAATTGAATCTGAAAAGTGTCTGCCACTAAGAAAAAAACAAACACCCACGAGCCCATTAAAATCACTCATAGACATAAGGAGGGGTAGAGAGAGAGAGAGAGCGCGAGGGAGAAAGAGTGGGAAGGCAACAGCTGATGATTGTCGGACGGGCGACTCATGTGTTATGCAAATTTATTTTTTATTGTTTTCGCAATGCTTTTTGCTTTGTGTATGTTATTTTTGCTTGTGCAGTGTTCGGTTAGGCAAAGCATCGCAAAACCGGAAATAAGACTCGCTGCCGTGTTTACCGTTAGTCGGTGAACTGTTTCACCTGCCCGCCGAATGCCCGTGGCATAGAGCATTGAATTACCTTTTCATTAGCACGCGCAACGCACATCAACCGAGGGAATCTAACAAAAATATTCACACCCACAAACACAAGCAGCAAAAGCCACACACAGACACCCATACACACACACACACACATAGTTAACAAAGGCAAAAAGCAATCGGCCGTAACAAAATTTCCGACACGTGCGACAAAATTGGCTAAGAGAACAGAAAGACAGAAAGTGAGTGAGTGAGAGAGAGAGTAGAAAGAGAGATAGATAAGTAAACGGGAGATGGGGTAAAACAAAAAGTTTACACGTTTAGTTGAGTTCGTTAATGTTGCCAGCAACATTAGAGCTTGGCAACAAAAGCTGCTGGCAACATTTGATGTTTGACAGCCGGCAAAAATATGCGTGGGTGTTTTGTGTTTAGCTGAAATTTGTGTCAATAAATGGCCAAGATTAGATTTGATGTTTAAAAATAGTTGCACGTACTGTCATAAATTGTTATTATCCTATTTTGCACTATTTGATACGATTAAAACTCATAAAAGCTGATAAAGTTAAATTTATATAATGAACATCAAAAGTTAATTGATGGATTTCGGGATGGGATAATTAATGAAATAGGCACATACAATTAATTTATTAAAATCTAAAAAAAAAAAAATATTTATCCATTAAATCAAATAAATTATAACTTTTTTTTATAAAATTTTAAAATTTAAAACAAAAATGTTAATAAAAATAATCAGATTAATATGAGCAGATGTAGGTTTTATTATATTGTATTTGTTGTCACGGGTTAGAACAAATAAAAAAAGAGATTATTAATAGTAGAAAAAGAGAAAGCATAATAACTGATTCAGTAATTTTTAAATTCAATATATAATGTTAGTTTATATTTTGTAGTTCAAATATTTTTTTATTTTTAAACTTCAAATCAGTTCATGCATTTATATATTTTCAGCTGTTTGGACAAAAACACTCCTGACATTCGTGTGGGGTGCACGACAACTGCTGCTGTCGACGGCCATTTAAACGGCGAGCAGCTGGTAGCGCGGCTTCATTCGGCTTTGCGCTGTCGTTCCATGCGCCTCGCTATCACACAGAACGGTATTGTTAAGTCTCAAAGCTTTAAAGCTGCAAACATCAAGCATTTACGTACTTCTTTGTTTGTGTTTGTGTGTGTGCAACTGTGTGTGTAAGTGTGCTGGTGTGAGTGCTCGTGTCTAAAGCGTAACGAAAGCGAAAGTTTTGCTGCGCGCGTGTTGATAGCAGCAGCGTCGCTTCGTTGGTGTCGTCGGCGTCGTTTGTCTCCAGTCGTCGCATTCGTCATAGTTGTTGTTTTTATTGTTGTTCTTACCTACACAATTGATTAAAGGCGGGTGAATACGAATACAACAAAAATGCTCATTAGTTTCAATGAGCGCGCAATAAATTAGATAAAACGTGTTTAAGCTGCCATATTCAGAGCGTGTCTGCCTCTGCGTCTGCCTCTCTTCATCCTTATCTCTATCTGCATCTTTATCCGTGCTTTTGCGTGTGTGCGTCTTCTGCCCAGCAACAAAGAAACCAACAGCTGTTGAGCGATAACAACAAAACTAATCGCCATCATTCCAACAACATTTACTGCTAAACGCTTTCAAACAACCAACGGGTAAGTCTCACATACGTAATAAATTGGGGCATAAATCTTCTAGCATTAGGCCCCACCCCACCAAATTGCCCCCACACAGCCGAAAAAAGACCACACGTGTCGCCCGTTAAATTGCATGTCACAAGTGACGTTCAATATTGTCGAGAGCTTTTAGCGTGTGCGGTCTTCTATCTCTCTCTTCCTCTCACACACACACACACACTCCTGTAGATTATCCGTACTGTGTGTGTGAGTGAGCGTGCATTAAAGAATTTTTCGCCTTTGACGTGTATTCACTGCTCTCTCCCTCTCTCCCTCTCTTCGCCCTCTGCCGTCTGTCAGTCCTGCAGCATAGCTCAAATCGACTTTCCCCCACTTTGCCTTCCCAAGGACGAGGGATCCTTGGCTGCTGACGCATCGTCTTTGCCCTTTGGCCTTTTGTTCGCTGCTCACACAGCGGTGACTGCACTTTCCCCAACTGGCGCACATGGCGTATGCGCAATATTGATTTCTCAAGGCACACAACATAAAAAAAGCTGGCTAAATTTGCAAAGTAAACAAACAATGTGCTAAAAACAGAAATTCAATCGAAATATGATGAAATTAAAGTCATTTGCAGTTTGTTTTGCAATTGGAGATTTATTACTCGTTAGCTTTTATTTATTTTTGTTCCTTTTTTTTTTTTTTGAGTTACAAAAACAAATTTGTGTATGTTTGTTTATATTTAGAAATGGCACAGCTTTATTTATTTGTGTGATTCCTAGAACTACTCGTATGTCCCCCTCAAAGGGCGGATGTTTCCATTAGCAGAGATACTTAAAAGAGTTCTCAATGGAAATTGCCGGTCGTAAAGCGGAGCGTGTGAAACGGCACTAATAACGTAGAGAAACCTTCGGCATTACCCCAAAAAAAGCAAAGAAAAACAAAAGATAAAAAGTAAACTCGAATTGTTGCTGCTGGTAAGCAAAGTTTGGTTTTAGTGCCAATTCAGCAGAAAACGGCATCAAGCTTTGACTTTGACAACAACATATTGAATTCGTCTAGTGACAGCTGTTTGTTTACTTATGTGAATCAATTCCTTTGTTTTCGCCTCGACTTTTGAGTCAATTGCTTCAACAATCGAAGCTACCTAATGCAAAGTAAATAAATAACTTATCGACTTTGAGATACCATGTATAAAGGCCGGAAATATAATGCTGACAGCTTCTCTCCTCTCATTTCTTTTGTTAGGATAAGATTAAGTTTACTAACCTATTCTATTATAAAAGACAATAACGGACAAATATCAGATATTGTAGCTTAATAAGATTTCTAATTACAATAACTTGGGTCGTTGCTCCAGTTGCGTATACGTAATATTCTTAGTTGAAATTCCGAGAATTTATCAAACAGGAAGCTCCATAAAAAAAAAACCCATGCTACCCTCTTCAAAGTGCAAATTATCGCTTGCTTCTTTGAAATATTAATTTGGCATATTAATAGCGATCGAACGTCGACCTATACATTTCACCCATAACACATATTATGGCGTCCATAATAATAGATTTTTAATTTGGGCTTCAACGCATTGCGCATTAAAACTTCAAGATTAACCAAAATTATCAAAAACCCCCATTAATATAAACAAACAGTGGCAAAAATTAAAAGAAAAAAACAACAACATCAACATAAACAGCAATAACAATGGACGGACGCTCTGCTCCGAAATTGTGCGACCAGAGGGGAGAGGTGCGCTGTCAGTTCGGTTACCCCAGCAGCAACACGTGCGTCGTTAATTCAATAAAAACAACAAGAGTAAATCACACACTCACACACACACACCCTCTCTTTCTCTCTCAAACACACACAGGCCGCTAGACAACAGCATAAAAATTCATTAACACATGTGAGCGCATTTCTGTACCAGGGTCTGTGTGAATGACTTTGAATTTGTTTGAATACCCAGCAGTTATTTCACGATTCACCTAGAAAAATTCGCATTATTTACTATGATCTTTTGTGAGGTAGTTTTTCAGAGACTTTTATGCGAATTTCCATTTTAAATGCAATAAAAAGTTAAGCGAATTGTTGTTTTAAACCATCGAAGATTTAGGTGCAAGCCTCCATTAAATAAAATTGAACATTTTTTACAAATTGTATGTGCAGCAAACGTACATTTTTCATAGAAATAAAAGTGATAGACAAAACCTCATAATTCACTGAAAGTCCAATGATTAGACATGTACTTGCACTTATACGGTAATACTAAAATTAGAAATCATCGCAATCTCTTGCATTTCTAATCTACCAGCTGATTGGGATTCAACTGGGTAACTTAATTGTGACTTGCTCGCTTGTCGCTGCTGCTCAATGGATATTCCCTCGCCGCTCCTACAGACCTACAGACACACACACACACACACACACACACACACACACACACACTAGCTCAGAGTAGGTCTGTCTGTGCGAAGCTCGTGGCAACGAAATTATCGCCATTTCGTTGTAGTCGTCGCAGTCGCAGTTGACATCGACGGCGACGCCGACGTCGTTGTCGACGGCGTATGCGTTCGCGTCACTGACTGCGATTGAATGACAAAGTATTTTTAATTTATGCAGGCAACTACAAATTAATTCGCTTTTTTCGTTGTAGCTTTTGGTTTTATTTTTTCACCGGCCCGTCTCCCACACGTGTCTGTCATAGCTTTATCTGTGTGTGTGTGCGTGTGAGTCCATATTAAAATGTAACAAACAGCTGCTGTGAAAGC
This sequence comes from Drosophila subquinaria, assembly GCA_037043405.1. Classification (NCBI taxonomy): domain Eukaryota; kingdom Metazoa; phylum Arthropoda; class Insecta; order Diptera; family Drosophilidae; genus Drosophila; species Drosophila subquinaria. The sequence goes on along the minus strand of JBAMBL010003111.1, from coordinate 39,317 downwards.
CCCATAAAAGTTAAATACGATACACGCGTTTGTAGTCTCAGATAAACAGTAGCCATAACAATAAAAAATTGACTAATTTTCAATGACACATTTTCAATGGCGGACGAGCTTGGATGCTTTCAAGTTCGTAGGTTTGATTTATTTGTTTGAAAATATAAATCTGTCTGTTCTATTTTAGAAATGGATTGTATGATTGCAAATATTTGCAAGGTATCGCCATGTTGATCACTTTTCACTTTTGTAAGCAATTGCATGTTATTTTTTCCTTGTGCCAATACTTTTATCAAAGATCTTAAAATTAATTCTAAAAATAAGCACGGCATGCGTAAAAACCCAAACTGGTCGTAAAACCCAACAACTTCCTCTGTACCAAATGACTTTTGAGCGCGTATGAGTAATAATTTGCTACGCTTAAATGAAAAAACTATTTTTAAACCCGCAATGTGAGTGAAACTATAAATTCAAGGTTCACACGATGCGATTTGCACAGTATACACATACATATGTGTATGTAAATCGGTCGTTAGTGTAAGCAATAAAGGCAATAAAAGCAACAACAGCAAAAAAAAAAGAAAGCAGCGACAATTGCAACGATAAGCACTACAGCTAATTGCTAACCCAATAATGCGAGTCACACGCGGTACTCTACTCTATGTAACTGTAAATTGTCGCACGCGCGTGGTCTTTGCCATTATATGTATGTATATAAATATGCGTTTGTGTGTGTGTGAGTGACGCCTCGCTGGGGCAGCAAATTCAAAGCGGCATCTAACCTGACTCTGTTAACTTGTTCTGCCTCTTACCGGTTGCATTTATCATTTACAATCATAACATCAGTACATACATACATATAAGTATGTATGAAACATATGTGTGTACACTGTACATAGTCTGCGCATTCCGATGACCGTCGACCATAAATGTCACACGTGCCGCACTTTTGTCATGGTTATATATGTATGTAGGTTGAGGCACAGCCCAGACATTAAATGCTCTTTGAGTTTGGCGATACCCTTCAATTGCTCATTTGGGTATTTTAGTTTTGAAATAAAAATTAAGTATGCCGTTGAATAGAATATTTATGGGATATAGGATTATATAGAATTCAGATAAGCTAAGAAATCTTAAGTGTTTCAGTTTCATATTAGACAACGTATTCTTCTTAAAACTAAAAATCTTTCTGTTAATTTAGTATGTGTAAAAATTTGGGTAATTCGAAGTCGAGAACTTTAGAAACACTTTGCTTTATCTTTCCCGATACAATGTATTCTACTAATGTAGCTTATCTATTAAAGTAAACACAATACATTATCTAGTTAAATAAATGTTTATTATAGACATTTATCTGCATTTATTCAAAATTGAAGATAGAGCATTTAGTAATCGAGTCAACTTGCTTTCTGCATTCTACATTGTTCTTTTTTTTTTTGTTAATTTTATGGTTACATTAGTGAATTATTTTTGCTGTTATTCGCATCCGAATTAAGGCAAACATAAATTAAACAGACATAGTCTCCAGTTCCACAACGATGACGATGGTGCCGCGGATGATGATTATTATGATAATGATAATGATGAGCAAACAATAATAAAAGTAAACACACGCGCCGTTCGTGGTCGGCTTTTGTTTTAATATCAAAAAGTAGATGTTTGTGGTTGTGTCCGTGCTCCTCTTTTGCTGTGGCTGCCACAGCTGCAGCTCTTTTTGGCCAAATGACTGTAACTTGAACCACATAGAGCCAAGCGGCGACCTTGCTCAAACAGTCGTCGACTCTGAGTGAGTGTGAGTGTGAGCATGAGTGTACGAGTGAGTGTGTGAGTGTGACGAATGAATGCCTGGCTGACTTATCAAGCCACGCGCAAGTTTAAATAATACTAATATGTTTGAGATTATTGCAAATGATACTAGCATTTAGAAATAGTTTCATGTCCCGCATTTTCATTGAGTTATCTTTTAAGATTTTATAAACTTTTCTTTCAGGGAAAACCCTGTTGTGTTCTGCTGTTTAATCTGTTGAATATTTTCGAAAGCCAGATATGAGTTCTGTGTATTCTATCTAATCTGTAATTTATGATATGAATTTTATGTATTCTATTTAATCTTTGTAATTTTCTAATATATCATTTTGTAATACATACAAATACGTAATTATAAATTGGAAGTACAAAATGTGAATATCAGCGACAAATTGCTCTTTTGATCTTTTAGTTATAGATAAAAAACTAGATATTTACATAAAATGAAAATAATACGCATAAATGAATGCTTTTTTTTATTGTGTTCAATGACTTGACATTTTTTGTTGATTATAATAAATAATTATTTACTTACCAAACACAGGCTTTGAAATGTGCAAATTTAAACAAGTGCTTCAAGGTAAATTCGTTGATGTTTTTTTTTTGTTGTGTTCTCGAAAGCAAATATTATTGCTTTTCGTTTATTTATAGCATTTTAATATTATAGAATATGTATATAAAAAAGTTGACTTTATTCGAGAGGAACTACTCTTAACTCTTTTCAATTTAGAAAATTTGAAAATACTTCTTAGATAACTTAGGGAACTTTAAAAGTTACATAATGATAGTTCGTTTACTAAACTAAAAATTTCATTAATGTCTGTAACTGAAGTGAGGGAACTCGATGAATTTTGTACGACAGTGTAAGAAACTTGTGGGTGCGCCAAGGCGGAAGTATTGCGACATCGAGTATACGCCCAAATGCACAACAGTCGCTACACGTGCCAGCCAAGAAACGTACAAATGTGTTTGTTTGTAAATGTATACAGAAACCTAGTATAACATATGCTAAACTAATTAATAACGTTAAATGTTTCGCATTTTATGATGTGCCAATTAAACGAGCGAAATAAAATGCTCGTGTCAACACAGTAACTAAACAAACGCCATTCAAATTCACTATCACATTTCAATTCACATTCATACTGATTAACGTAATACAAGGCCCATTAAATGCGTTTATTCATTCATTAAGATGGAAAAATAATTAATGAAGCATCCAATTAGCTATCAAAATATAACAACGCTAAGTTAGAAACAAAGCAAACAAAATAGGTATAAATAAGTCATTTCGAATGCCTCAAAGCTGAAAGTGAATACTCCATGAAAAACACGATGAATCGCACCGTTTACCACCCATTGGCTTTATTCCATATACAACATCCATCAACAACAATCGAATCGATTTTAAAAAATTCGAATCAAATTTTGTGTCATGTTTCACATTTGCATTTTATGGGTTTTCAGAACTTGTTTGGTATAAGTCCCATTTTATTACACTTTAAAAGACAGAAATGTTTAGCTAATTTGATTGTTTATGGCTTACTGTATTTACTGGCATGTGGCATCCACAAATGGCGGAATATAATTGTTTCATTGTCTGATACCGTTGACTCTGAAACAAACAGAATCTTTGTTTTAACGTTTATCCATTCAATTATTTTAACTATTTTCACTACAAAATCTCAGCAATTTTTCAGCTTGTCAGATAAATAAAGCCGCCTAATCTACACAAAATCTTCGACAATCCGAAAGGCGGCGGCAAAAATTTGACTCGTATACATATTTAAGTATATAGATTTCATATAAAACCTATCTATGTGACCCTTAAAATGCCATGTTTCCAAGTTGATCACGCTTCGTTAGCCTGATTTTAGATCATATGTAATTCCGATTTTAATTCTGATAAATACGTGATAAACAGACTATGTGTGGCTTAATCATATACATACAAACCAACAAGTTCATACCTTGCCATGCTTGACGTGCTCATTGGGTTCGGTAAGTAAATAAGACAAAAGTCTAATTAATAGCGTGGCTTTTGTTGTCATTTATTTTTTGGAAGCCCAAGTTCCGTTCCCTAACGAGGTGCTGTCTATGGAACCTATCGTGGCGGTGTTGTTGCTTTGGGGTCTGAAGGTTTCGGGGCTGGGTAGAAATTGCGCGTGGCTGGTTTTTGTTTGCTATTGGCAAAGCAATGGCAATTGGGTCATCGTTTGGCACACGTGTGGCTCGTTTAATGTTTCGATTTTCGCTTTTCGTTTTTATTTGTTTCGCTTGTCACCATCATAAATTTTTATCGCCTAGCTGGCACTTCAATTGCCAATACTGCACACTTCCCACTTTCCAAAACTCACAACGCTCTCCTTTCCCTCCTAAGGTAAAGCACATACATATTCACATTCCGGTCCCTGGCAGTGATCTAATTCCATTATGACGGTTAGACAATTTTTAGCAAGTTTTCCGCTGCACAAAGTTTTGGCACGTTTTGTCTAGCTCCGGACGTATCTAAATATTATTACGACGGATGTTTATTGTCTTAGCTGGTATATGTGAATATTTCGTTTGGTATTTTTTATAGTCGTATAGTCATTTGGCATTGTTCCGCCCATTCTAGAGTTGGTTGTTTTCTTTATTTAATTCATTTCTTTTCATAACTTCCACGCGCATGTATTGAGATAACAAGAAAATTAGCACTCTATTTGTTGTTCTTGTTGTAGTTGGTATTTTTTGTTGCTGATAAATAGATATTTTTGTTGACCATGAAAAATGTGGTAAATTGAGGTGTATATGGTAAAATCAGTTCGAATACAAATTTGATTGCAAGTAAATAATTAATTATTTTTACAATTAAAATAATTCAACTAAAACCAATTATAAGAAAATATTAAATTAAAATATAATTATTTTAATATATAATATAATTATTAATATAGTATAAATTCTTATTTTTTATTGAATGGAAATGTAAAAATCATTTCAAAAAATCATATTCAATATTTTTAAGAAATTTTCGATAATATTCTCAAGTCGTTAATATTGATTAACGAATATAATTATTAAAATTTCCATCGTTGCCCACTAAAATTCCGACTGTGGCATCGCACGAAACTTGATAATAGACCCAAACAAACAGTATCAGAGTAAACAATGTAGACCTGCAATGGAATTTTTTTAAATTAGCTTCTTTTACCTGAATTGTTCCAAACTTTGGTTGGTAACGGCGTCTACGTTGATGTCATTGCTCATGATACTCGGCACGTGTAAGGGTGTTAGATAAAACTAAGAGGACAGAGCGGGGCATAAATGTGCATATCACGTATACGCAGTGTTGAGCAAACAGCACACGAGGCAAAACCTGTGAAATAGTTGCAATTGCTAAGTAGTGTTCAATGTGAAGTATAGTACACAACTAATTAATAAGTGCTAAAATGTTATACAAATGATATCATTTTTCTCAGGAATAGTACATTGCGTATGCGTAATAGGAAAGACTTTAAACGAGACTTAAGCGTCAGCCTATGAGGTGACAATTTAGGTTATATTATTGGAACCAATTAACGTCCCCAAGGTTGTCTGACATATGTGTGAGCTTATAATAAATCCCATATGTGCACAAATTTTCAGTTAAGCTTCTTCTCACGTGCAAAACTGATGTTTCAGCTAATGAATGACGACTTAACATATACAAATAAAAATAATACGACTGCGAGGATGAATGCATATGAATTTATAAATATTTAAAGGCTAATGTGAGTCGAGAATTACCGGCGACATTTAAGCAAATGATGCCCAAGTGCAATATAAAACGATTTCATGACTTACGTGCTCTCAAAACATAAACAGGAAAGGCAGACGAGTAGGCTTAATAAGTACATACAATATATATTGTATGTGTGCGTCTGTATGTAGTGCAGACGTCACAAATAACATATAATATGCATGACAATAGCCTTTTGTTGTTGTTGTCGTGGTTGATGTGTCTTTTGCTTTATTATACGATATATGTACTTAGCCCCCGCAGCGTAACATGTACGCCAAATAAACTTCAAAATGACAACGCCTTCAACGGCAACTGAAAACCCGAGAGTTTTTTGAACTTACACTTTTTTTACTTGTTGCCGAGTTGACAATAACAAATTTATTTTTGGTCGGCTGAGGCTTCTTTGCCTTTGCCTTTGTTTGCAACTCTCTGAAAGTAATTGCTCTGAAAATGCCGAAACAACTAAATCCACGCCATTCTGCGCACAAATTTCCATTGTTGTCTTAGAAGTCAACGAGCTGTTCTCTTGGTTCATTGTTTCCTTGTTGAGTCGAACTTTAACATCAATTCGACAGCTGGCGTGTCGTGTTGTGTTTTGTCGTGTCCGACAATTATTTGGCTAATTTATGCACACGCAGTGGCAGCTCTCATTATAGCCATTGATTGACATGACCTCCAGCACCGGCAGCAGGTAGCAGCAAGCAGATAAAAGGCAGCTACAGGTGATGGCTTAAGCGTGTTTCAAATTGTTGTTTTCACTACACTCGATTCATGTAGCACAGCGGTCACAAACACAGACTCACACAACTATTCTTATTCGTATATTTAGTGCTGTCTACTACATGTGTATCTCTCAGATATTACGAGTGAGTCAAGTTACTTTTATTTTCATATTTTTTTTTTCTTTTGCCGGAAGCGACACGTGTTGCTCGTTTTCTGTCCAGTCTGAGGCAACTTGGAATCATCAGACCACGTTTAGAGTAAAATACGCAATGGGTTTTAATATCATAAGAATATATTGATTTATATAATATGCTGGATAAAGACTGTCGACTGAGGCAAGTCATTAAAACGACAAAAAATGGAGAAGACTTTTAAAATATTAGAAACCAGGAAAACTTACCAAATGAACCAGCTCAATTTAAGCTGTCTATTTAATATTTATAAATTTAAAGTTATATTAGTACGATAAATGCTTTGGTAGAGTATTCAAGTCTTGACTACTATCATTTGCTTGTGACTCATAGCTCAAAATTTGTTGCCAACTGCCCCACCGACCCACTCGCCCTTCGCCTTGTCCCACCTTCTCATGCCCAGAGCTAAGGGGATACAAAAAAACAGCGCGTGTTCGTGAAATATGCCACTGGGGCCATTCGTGAGACTTGGCATACGTTACACTTCTTGGTTTTTGTTACATTTTAATGCCAATGGGATGTGGCCAAGATGATGATGGCTTAGCCACGATTCTAGAGGCTAGAGAGAATATTGCTGAATTTTGAATGAAAGCAGAAGGCATAAATAATCAAATGTAATTTCAAGCTATGCATATTGGCACATCGACAACAATTTTATTGGCATTGTGAAATCCGCTTAGCTGACACGCCCACACAATCATACTGTCGCCCCCCAACAACAAGTACTTAAAATGAAAATGCCTCTTTAAGGCCGCGATGCCGCACACTTTCCAAATGTAATTACACTCAAGAGATACACGTGCCGTCAACAACAGCGTCGTTGTTGCTGTTGCTGCTTTTGGGCTTTTTTCAATTTGAATTTGACTGGCTCTGCCTCTGGCTCTGGCAGCGACTCATCTGACTGACAACACCAAAATATTAAGAGTACAACTGAGACTGAGTCGGAGCACTTGAGCAATTTGCATGCGCGCTAAAATGTTGACTATCGATATACATACTGGAATATATATGTATATCTATGTGTATAAATATATTCTTGGGGGATCTGCAACGTAATACATACTTGCCACAACGATTGCTGTCTTAAGTTTGTTTACCTCTAGCGGCATTGCCCCTTGAGCAACTTGCGCTAAAAATATAAACATAAACACAGTCTTGCCATGGCCACAAGCTAAGCCTAGATTTGGGGCATGGTTAATGAGCTTCAGCTGCGTTGGGACTGTGAAAAATAATCTTGTTGTTTTGGCTGCTCGCTGGCTTCAAATGACAGCTGAGTTGGTTGCGTCAACGGTTTTGGGAATTTGGGGCACCGCTACTCAAGGGCAACACCTTGTTTATCTTACGGAATGACTAATGCACTGCGAATTCCAAGAGATTAAATGAAATGATAATAAAATATACATGCTTAATAATAAAGATGTTTTGCACAGCTTAGTAACTAATACTCAAGCGTGTCATTTATTTATAAGACCGAACCTTTTGAAAGCCGATTAATTTGCTGGCAAAAATATATGTATGTTTAATTACTGACAAAATGACATTTAGATTCCTATATTTCGCTTTGTAAAATTGCTAAAGAATTAGCTTAAATTCATGACTAAAATACAAAGTTGTAGACGAGATTGTTTATCAAAGGGCAATTAAAAACATTATATTATATTCCAAGTGAGATCATGAGATTTGTTTTGTTTTGTAAGCTAGTGTAATTTATGGCACGTGCAAATTTAGTTTTCTTATTTATTGCTCCCCTTTGATGTTGATGATGATGATGATGATGATGATGATGACTTCATTATCGTTGAGCGAGCAAAGCGTAAATAATTGCTTAAAGAAGTTGATTGAACTCGTTACGATATGTTATTATTAAATTATATTCGATGTTTGCAAGCGGGCTCGACATTTTGACATTTCGACATGTGGCCAATCAATCAATTATTCAATTTGATGAACAATTAATTTTGAATTTATATTCATTTTTGTTTTTGCTTGCAGTTCCAATGGCGCCCGTCGTCTGCCCAGAGAAGAAAGTCCACATGGCAGGCGTAAAGGAGTCGCGACGACGTGACAGTCACGTGGGCGTGGCTATGTCCAACACCAACACCGCCACACACAGCAGCACTGTGCTGAGCTATGGTGAGTAACTATAGTTCTTGACTGTCCCACATGCCGTATACGTAACATGAGTCACATGTGCGATGTCGCTGTCATTACTGCAGTTGTTGTTGTTGTTTTATGACATTTACTACAGCAGCTCACGTTACTTGGACAGTTTTAATTAATTTATGTAAACTTAATCAAGCAACGCTGTTGGCCAGATTCGTTCCATTGCAACGTGGCCCCCATCAGTACAGTGCACTGTTCACGTGTTATCTGCTTTACATTTGCACATGTTTCTGCTGTTGCTTATGTTGCTGATGTTGCTGCTGTTGCTATTGCTGTTTCTGGCACGCGACTCTGTTTTCGTAACAATTTGCGTCAGCAATTCAAAGTCTCAACATAAAAAAGTGACGTCTGTTCCTGCTCCGTCTGGCAGCAGACATCTTCCCTGGAAATTTATAGCATGACACATTTATATAAGCTTCCCCCTAGTTGCAGCAGACTTTGTTGAACATTCTATCAGCTATCAGTTTGCATTCACATTGAGTGAGTTAAATTTGGATGATTGGTTTCTTAAAATAATCGCATGTTAATATAAATAAAATATAACTCTTTAATAGGAGTACATTTAAAATAGTTACACTATAAAAAGAATATGTCTATATTTATTTTGAATGACTTGTCAATATCATTGTCTTCTTGTTCAATTCAATCATTCCAAGTTCACAATAATATTTTGTAGTTTTGTGGAATAAAAAAAATATATTTAATAGCAACAAATAAATAATAAGCTAAATGGGAATCGCTTCTTGAATGACCACAAGAAAACATCGCATAGCTATTGAACTAGCATTTATATTCTCAAAATAATATTTTGCACACACAACACGAGTGTCGTAACCTTTATTTTGCTGCCATTAAGTGTGGCACGTTTTTTTGCCCTTCTTGCTGTTGTTGTTGTTTATTATTGTGCTACTTTCGTTGGCATATTTGCAATTGTCCCACATTTGCTCGGTAGTATTTGGCTTTTGCCGACTTTGCTTTTTGTTGCCATTTTGAATGTTATTGTTGCTCGTGTTGCTTTTGTTTTTATTGCTGCGACTTTTATTGGTGCCATATAAAAGGCAATTCATTAAAAATGCTTTTCTATTTTCTTATTTATTTATTTTTCTGCTAATTTCCAGCAACACGTTAAAATATTGAATGCCAAATGGGTGTGACGAAGCCACGTGCAGGCGCCCAAGAATAATTTAGTTCCCTGTTGCCCCCTTAGGCAATCACAACGTAACAAACTGGCAATTGCACAGTGGGCAAAAGTAGATTAGAATTGGATTATTTTAGAAAACATTTTGTTTTCCTATATGATATGTAGGGAATTTTAGAGTTGAGTCTCCACTAGCTATCTATCTAGCTTATTATAAATAGGACAGAGTATTAATTTATCGCCAATATTTAAATGTATTTAAATTATTTATTCGTGTCAATGTGCATAATGAAGATTCAGTACTTAGCTTGCTGGCTTCTGTATTTATAGACGCTTGTTGCGGCAATAAATGCCATACATTTCGAAAGCAATTGCAGGTGACTTTGGTGGGCAATGCTAATGCCAAGGCTCCATCGTTATTTGCTTTAATTAAGCATAAATAGTGACTAATTTGAGTGGACGGCACGTGTGTGGACATCGTTGTGATGCTAACGAGGCTAAAGACGCCCCCAAGATTCCACACACTGCAGACCTTCAGACGTGAGCCAAGGAAAATGAACAAGTTCATATGTATGTATAAATGTAAGTACATATATGAGAACAACAACAATTGCAAAAAATAGATAAATGTTCATTGACGTTGCTTAGTCGAGTGCAAGTGCCTCGTGGGGACCTCGACACTTGCATAAGTCGTTAACGAACATTGGCGAATTGCAGGAAGTAAAATACATACACACACACACTGGCATGTGGCGTGTGGTGTGTGATCTGAGATTTAAGTTGAGGTGGTGAAAACTGTGAAAATTTGAATGTGACAAAAGCAACAACAATGTCAGACAGCTGAACATTTCCGCATAGAACGTTTTCTTACATCGCATCGATTCGCACATGTTGGAAACACGCACCGGGAATTGCTTACGTACTTAAAGGGAAGCATCTGATGCAACAGGGTGGCAGCCAACGGAGCAATTGAATAGGTATGAGTTGACCTAAATACACACATACATACTACTTAGTATTTCCCTGTTCTCAGCGGGAGAACTGTCTGTTATGTGATTATTCATTTGAAAACAATGACGACTGATGGATTTGCTTTGCCAGGGATACGATTTGTACCTTAAATTAAGATATATTTATTTACAATAAATTATTATCATTTGGAACTTTACTAATGCAATATCTAATGGTCAACCAATGTATAGCTGTCGGCTAAAAATATTAACTTTATAATTATTCATGACTTTATGATTCATTTATTTATTAATTTGAATTGATAAATGTGATAATATTTCATTTTACGTGTTAATTAATAATTATCATTTTCATTGATTAAAATTCTAAAAAGAGGCATTGTTTTAGAATATATACCCTCATTTGTAAAGTAAAAATCTAGGGAAATAAAAACAAAATTCTAAAAAGCGAGCCAAAAAAGAAAAGAGTAGATTATTCGATTGATAGCCTAAAAATACTGTATAAATCAATGCTATTTTTCAAGTTGCTTTATTTACTGAGCTAATTACAGGTGCGATTGCAGTATTTAGCCCCTATTACAATAGAGACCCCCATGTGTCACCTTCCCGTCCCTTGGGCCAATGGCCGTGCTCACGTTTCATTACACTGGTGCAGCGTATCGAAAAACTGCATTATTTGCGCAACGCAAACAGAACGCTGAATGCCTTGTATTCCGGTACCGACACTGGCACTGGCACTGAAACCGACGGTTCCCGGCCATGTGCTCCAAGCTGCAGCGCTGCCAACCGAACCTGACCATAGACACAGTGTCGGAAGCTCTAATTGCAAAATGCTCATTCTGTGAAGGGTGCTATCGTCCACTTATGCTGTTCTGATGTTTACTATTTGTGGTTGCTGTTCACTTGTCTGTGTGACTTTGCGAGTGTGCATTACCCATGAATTGAGCAAGTAAAGCCTATTGCAATGTGCATGTGCTCAGCGACGAGCATTGCAAATTGATGCGAAAAGCGTTGAAATCGTCGATGTTGTTGCTGTCAACTGTTGGCCCTGAGTTATGGTCACGTTTTCCGACACACAAGTAAAGATGTTTACAGAGCCACATGGCCATAGATAGGTGACAATGATATGTGATTGTCAAAGAGTGCACCATGTGCATACACTGAACAAAGGCAAAGTTATTATTTTAATTGTTTCCTTATTTTTTTGTTATGAATAAACAAATTAAAATGTAAACAATTAATCTAATTTTAATATGAGCTATTATATTATCATATTTATTCGAAGTCTAATATATTTTAGAGAACCTTGAAGTCTGATTAAGAATATTTACATACATTGCAAGGAATACAATATGCCCTTGTACTATCAGAGTATCATGTATAAAAATTAGAACCACTTCCGGTTTATTTTATAAAGTCTAATCATTGCACTATGGGGCGAAATCCGAAAAATCGAATATTTAGTCATTTTATCAAAGTATTAATAATGCTATATTTTTTATGTTAACATGTAAAGAAAACTTTAAACTGTAAAGTTCGGTACCAACAATGTTATATAACAGACCAATGTTAAACCTAGAAGCTGTTAAAGTCCGATGTTGCTGTCAAAAAGCACGTGCTTTGAGATTGCAATATTTTTGCAGCCTATTTATTAATTGGATTTCTTAAAGACTAATCATTTATTTTACAAAATTTAAAATGGAAACCAATAATACGGGTTTGTACTATGTGTTGATTGTACTAGTTTTCTGTATTTGTGCGTGTTCTATTAATATTTTGTAAAATTAGATAATGCTTTGAAAGGAAATTTCTTGGAAAGAAATTTCAACTTTGAGGAAGCTTTTAACAAAGTTGCTTAACGAGGCTTAATGTACGTCCAACTGTATGTCGTAGATCCATTCATTGTTATTTAAAGGCAATATGTCTCATTTTCCACAATTTCCCACAATCTGCGCAAATGAATATTTTAGGACGTAACCTCACCATTTTTCAGTGTTGATTTGCTGGCTTGTCGTATGAGATATTTGACCAGTTTTTGAGGTTTTTATTATTAACTCGAAAACTACTTCGGATATTTTGATGCGGTTTTTTTTCCAGTGCTATGTGTACCCATAGAAATTTTTTGAAAAAGTGGGCATGTCAAAATCTCCGCCCCAATTTTTTTTTTTTTAATTTTATGCTCACAACCATTTATAAGAGCACACAACTTCCTTTGTCAAAAAATTACTTTTTCTCTTTATTGCTAATAATAAACAAGGTCAAAGCTTGTTATTTGAAATAAAAATTATGAGCTTAGTAGCTTTTATACATACAAAAAAAAAAAAAAAAATTAAGGGCGGGGGTGGCGACACGCCCACTTTTCCAAAAATATTTCTGAGGGTGTACATAATATTAATAAAAAAGTCGCATTCAAAAACCTAGCTTATTTTAAAAGTTATTAATAAATATTCGATTTTTCGGATTTCGCCCCATAGTGCATTGTCATAAAACCCTATACAGAGAAGAAGTTGAAGAAGTTTTGTTTCAGCTTATCAGAAACTCTGATTCAATGCATACAATTTTCCGTAGCATTCTTTTAGGCTTGCCTTAAAAAGGCTTTACTTAATGATGAAATTGCACCAATGTGCCTGTAGCGTATGAATTTCTATTTGTGTGCATTGTTATGCTTTGTCTGTATTTGTCGATATTTATAGCTTCCATTCTTTTATTTTCATTGCAGTTGCGAAAGGTTCAATGAACTCAGCGGGTCGTCGACAACGGCGTCGCATTACCCGACAGCCCTCCAGAATGGGCCACATCTCGAAGAGCATGGTATCGGCATCGTCAGAGTTGAGTCACAGGGATGTCATGGATATCGATGAGGACCATGATGGAGATAACACTGAGTCACGCATACATTCCAGCAGCGGCAGCAGCAACAACAACATTAAAACAGTATTACAACCCACAACAGCCAACAGCAATAGCAACAACACAACAAACCACAGCTGCAACGTTGGTAACGGCAACAACAACAAGACATTAACAACAACAGCCAAATTCTGTGATCAAATGCCAAGTGCAGATGATGTGTATGATGATGATGATGATGACGGTGAGGAGGATCAGGAGAGTGACAGTGGCTATGAGTTTGAACTAGAGCCAGTTAAACAGTCGCAGAGTCTTCAACAATATCACACAAATACCGAAGGACTTCTCACAATTGCCCTCAAGACTATCAAGCTTGTGCAGCGCAACAAGCTGCTGCAGAAGCGTCTTGCCCAGCTGCAGCTGGAAACGTCCGAGTTCATTGCCTCGGTGCTGGCCAATCCCGAGAATCGTCATTTTCGTGACAAGGCCGACGTTAAAGCGGGAGCGCTCAACAAAGTCAGCAACGTTTTGCTGCGTCACTAATTAACTAACAATGGAAAAAGTGCTGCATACTTTTGGGCGGCAGCCAGAAAATGGCCCATTCCGCCGTGTCACAGAGTTTCAACCCGCAAAGAAATATTTTTGGTCTCGCAGACAGAAAACTATTAGTAGTAAAATTGAACTTGTGAACAACTATATATTTAATTAATCATAAAAATGTTTAATCAGAATGCATGTCCCTTTAAATAGTTCAAAATTTAATATAAAAAGTTCCCTTAATGTATTGCGACTCAAATTAGAATTGAGATGAAATGGAATTCTGTGACACATGGAATTGAGTTCTGAACAATTCGTACTGATTATATTTATAATTATAAAAAAAAGCAAGCAAAATGTCAGTTTAGTATTTTGTTTACACAAAATCAATACATATACATATACGTGAAAATCTATTTATAAAATCAAAATGGTCAAGACATAAATACATTTATGTAAGTAGATACTAAGTATGATTATGTTCAATATTTTGTACATCCAACAATTAATTTATTAATGTCTAGTAGTAATACCTAGTATTTTAGGTATTTACGCTAAAAAACTGGCATAATCATTTTAGTACTACGACGCTTTGGGCTTTATTCCGCAAATATTTGAATTAAGTTACCCTTAATTCAAATGCAAAGCAATTTGTTCATTAAACTAAGCCTAGCAAAACAACTATACGTAATTAACTGATCGTCAGAACCATACCCAATAATCTACACATAAAAATCGGATAAAATGATAGCTATACTAAAACATTTAATCATAGCATAACCAAAAGAAATAAATAGTAAATTATTAAAATTCTAAATAGTAATCGCATACACATGTATTTTTAATTGTATAATATTTAATTTACATTTTCTACTTACCTAAATGTTAAAACTATAATATTTTAGTAAATAGACAACAATCTTGAATAATCTTCTTACATGTTTCAAATAAATTTCCATTTATTGAAGTAAAAAATTAAGCATATGATTACTTATTTCATTTGATAATGACCTTTCAGCACTATACCCAAAGAAGTACTTAATAAAAGCCATGGTAAGACCAACACTTATTGGTCTTCTCAATAACACCAATCAAAGCGTTTAACAACCGTCTCAAAACATGATGTTGAGCCGATTAACTTAATCATCAAAATGATGAGTGTTGGAGTGTTCTGCAAAATGTTAGCCACTGAGTATTTAAGAGTGTTCTTAGAAACATGGAGTTGAAATAATGCGAAATAGATCTATGTAAAGTCAACATTAAAATATAACTTTCTTGTGATTATTCTTTTCATAATTTTGCCTTTAGCTGTTTTTTGGAACACCATCAACATCATATTGTCAGTCAATATGAAATTACACTTGAATTGATTCAAGTTCATTTAATTGAACCGCTCCCCTCCGAGCTGTCTGTTCATGACCAAAAGCATTTCAAGTACCATTCAGCGGCTTTCGGCTTTTGCATTGTAAGTCTTCTGTACGACGCTCAAATCTATCGTCTCTTATTTTTTTTTTCGCAGCTTACTAAAAGCTCTGCTTCTGGCTTTCAGTCATCTGTCAACATTGTAATCATAAATACCTATGCCTGGCATTTATTATTTTAACAAGGTGTTTGAGATTTGCCTTTGTTTTTTATACCCTGCAGCTATAAAATGTATGAACAACAATGTTAAGATTAAAGAAAAATCTTCTAAGTCTATAAAGTACATAGATTATAGATACATAATGTTGATCAGTTGAAGTTTTCTCGCGGAGCTATAAACCGTCCAATTAAATTACTTGAAGTTAAAATATTTTATTATTTTTTTTTTTCGATTTTTATGTTGTGAGTATTGTTGCAACGGTTTGTGTTATTAGTTTTACATGCATTTTTTTTTATATTTTTATTGCCGTTGGCTGAGGTTTTTGCTGCCTTTTGTGTGCGCTGCTCACGTCTTCATTTTTTAACGGCGTTTCGTGTTTGACACGTGATTTACGAACATCAGACAAATTATAGTGACCAGACGAGACAAAGTCGGAGTCAGACTCCGACTCCAATACCACTTGACACTGAGTGGGCGTTTATGTCGAACAACTCGGAGAGTTGTTGCCACCTTTTGAAATTGAAGTTGAATCTGAACTTGAAGGTGCTTTGTGTTCATGCTCATACACTTTGAGATGGATAATGTATTTTTAGGTATTTTAGTGCGCTTGTGTTTGTAATTTTAATGGAATCAGCTTGCAGCGTGCGAATGTTGTTTACCTACCCAAATACCGCGGTGACCAGTGTTAAATTGTTAACATCAAGATGTTAGACGATCTCTTTGGCCGACCTTGGCAAGGTCGTTGGCAAGCTATTTATTTGAATGTCCGATTAGAGTATTGTTATTTATTTTCACTTTTATATTTGTGATACACTTCTTATGACTAATAGTCTATATGTATAAAACATATTCAGCTACATTCGCATACAATGCAATTTCAATTTCAGACATATGTACATATGTTTATGCGCATTGAAGTGCCGACAGATCATATTTCATTTATTTAATATCTCCGTGCCCGTAACATACTTTAGTTAACCAATTAATATGTGCAAAATGCATCCAAATAATTAATACTGATTGTAAAATATAATTAAAAGAGCCCTGGATTCCAGGGTTCGTCGCAAATTTAGAACACGATTGCTTTACGTCAATACCTCAAGCTTTGCAAACTTCATGATGTCATCAACTTTAAAGTCTTTTAAAACATTAGACTTGTAATCAGGGTAGTCAACTTAACCTTGTAAATAGAGAAGCGGAATTCAGTTTTTTACTCAACCATTGCACAGTCAATATTAATTTGAATTCAGTTCTATAAATTAACTACACATGATATCAATAAAGAATGTTCGTAAAGTATTGCTTAAATAGAAACTATCTTCCTGGTTCATCTCTAAATTTAATTGTTTTATTCGTTTGATTCACATAAATATCTTAGTTAATTAATTAATCAACGAATCAGTTTTAATAAAGAGAAGCATAAATTTGACGCATTTATCATTCATTTTAATTTATTTCTTGTGAAACCCAGCCCCTTTTAGATATTTTTAAATTTATATTGAGCTGCTATTTTTGTCTCTGCTATAGGTCTCATATTGAAAATGCTTAATCATTGGCTGTTATGAGTTCATTATCGAGTAGACTATCACTTTTTTCTGACACTATCTAATATCAATGATCAAAAACATTCGTTATTAATTGTTTAGCGCTTTCAAATTAAATTAGCAGCGTTTTGTTTCAGCTTTTGATCTTTTTAAGTCAATTAGGACTATGAACTGTGATCACTAGAGTGTAAGTATAGAGTATGAGTGCGTATGTGAGTGTGAGCACTCGATTCAAATCAAACACTAACCAATTTGACAGTTGCCAAGTCATGCAAAATGAATATGCATAAAATCTGTGCAAATATAAGCTATGGTAGTTTAAACAAAGGCAACACAAAATGCAATTTGTTTGGATTTTTAGCAACAAATTCCATAGGAAAAATATAAAAGAAGAAGCTGTAAAAATTATATATGTTGCTGCCCCGGTACTGAAGGTCGAATGCGCCAAAAGGTGATTATGAAAGTAGCAACAAAAGCAGCTAAAAATTTAAATTCAAACCAAGAGTATATTTGTTGCTGTTTCTCCTTATGTGGCCATTAATTCGGACTATAATGTTGCTCGTATGCAAATCATAAAGTCAAAGCTTTTAATTTGTAATCTTTGTAACATGAAGTCATCAGCATTTAAGCGCATAGATACAAGATACACATTGACATCCATCAGATACAGTTACACGCAAAACGCAGCGTTGCATGACATTGAACTTGAACAGTCAATAAGATGGTTAAATATTCGTACAATGCAAAGCGGAAGCACTATAGATCATGATATTATTTGTTCACATCTATTTGTTAATCGAACACCACTAAATTTTGGATTAACACATGCTTGACACGGACTAAACCGAGTGCTAATGAAATTTTCGGCCAAAATATGCAAAAATCTTCGAATGTGACTAACAAAAATGCCCAACACAATATATGCCGCCTGGCGAAACGGTGCAAAGTCAAAATGCCGAAAATAGTTTTAATAAAAAGTAAAATGAAAAAAAATTTGTAAATAAACTCGCATGAAATTCGCAAGCTCAGACGATGAACTTGAAAAAAAGCTACGCGCCAAAAGCCTGCCCAACTGTTTATCTGTATCTTGGTGGCTGTGGACACTACGGGTTGCGTGTTGTCCCAAACGTAGCTACGCCATCTCGATCTGACCGACTTAGCCAACTTAGGCAGCTACCTGTCTTGACTCTCGTCCGGCGGAGGCCTCAACGTTGCACGCGTCGCCAGCCGCGATTCATTCAGCGAGTGAACGTCAACGCGCGCGCATGCGCAGAAGCAATTGAGTTCAAACTGCCCCATAAAATCGGTAGAAAACAACTAACGCCTTAACATATACGGTATCTAACAGTTTTGGTGTTTCTAAAGAAAGAGAGCAACACGTTCATTACGTAAGTGCATTCTAATGGCAAGCGAAAGACAAACGTGTTTAGAATTTCACAATTCATATAAGTTGTCCAACGTATATTTGGAGACTTCGAGCCGGATCAGTGGAATGCTGTGTGTGATTTGTTTTTGGCGCGTGTTGACGCAAATTGTTATTACCATAGACGTGCTAGATATGAGTGATTTATATAACAAATTAAATGCAAAAGAATTGTGTTCAGCGAAATGTGTTCAAAGAATTATTATCTCATCTTAATTAAAACAATTTTATTTAAAAGTAAGAGATAATAAAATACTTGTCAAGTGTTTTATAAATCATCTTAAGAGTTCTTTATGTTTCAAAATATAATAGTTTGCGTAATAAAAATAAATTTCAAATTCAATTCAGTTTTTTATACGAGAGATTATAAAACGGAAAAATACTAAATAAAGTACTAAAAAAATTATTGCAGTAGATTTTAATTTTGAAGACAATTTAAAAATTTCAAAGTAATTTGATAATAATTCTGATAACAGTTCTGCAACTAATTTGAAATTTAATTCAATCTTAGATAAAATAAAACCCTTTAAGCATTCGTCTCGCTAGCTATAAAAACTTTGCTAATTGGACACAGTTAAGAAACTTAAATGTACGAAGGGGCACAATCTTAATTAGGGCAAGTGGCGCTGCTATCGCTGATTGAAAACAGCGCTTGTTATAAATAGTAATAAATTGGTTTTCAAATTATTGGTTACCTGTTTTTTCCATGTTGGTCTGTTTTCGACACTTGCCTTAAATTGCAGTCTGTTTTCGAGACCAGACGAGTCGAGAAGAAGAATAACGAGCGCATTGCCCTTCGTTCGTTAGCAACCCATGAAACCCTTGAGGTAGGTCAGTTCTTGGCGGGAGACTGTTGACCGGTTATTGATTGGCGTCTTAAACGTCTTAAAGCCAGCACAATAAGTTGTTGTGACAAAAGAAGTTAACATTATTATGTGTAGGTACCGGGTTTGACTATGTGTGTGTCGAAAGCATATTGAAGGCTGAGCACGTAGAAGAACTTAAGCTGAGACAAAGGCAGATGTTTTTGTATCTCGACATTGTTTCGTGTATCTGTATCTGTAATTGGAAACCAGTTGCCTTTTTGCCCGCCAATTTGTGGCCGAATTTTTGGCACCGTATTGGGGTTAATTGAATACCTTCTTTTTTTCTTCTATTTATTGTTCGTGCAATTTTTACTCTAATGGACTTAAATGCTGAAAAATCCCCATGCCAAAAATATACCATTAAATTTACATATAAATCCATTTTTTTTGTAAATGCAACACACCTACTACTTTGAGTAATTTAATTTAGTTTATGATGCCTCAAAAGGGGTATAACAATTTCAGCATGAAACATGTTGCAGATAATACTTAGTTGATAACCAATAATCAATATAACAATTAATCAATAAAACACTTAAAGCTTACTCAAATTGTTAAATTGTAAAAATTCGACTAGCTAAACGATTTCATTTAAATTATGATGATTAAAATCAATATATACAATAAAAATTTAATTGCAGCTGGAAGAGTATTAATTAGTCGCCTCGTGCCTTTTTATCGGCTTTTATACATTTTGTTTATATTTGTTATTGATTTTGATTGTGTTTGTGAGTCTTTTATTGAACATCCGCGTGCGCTTTATGGGTCAACGTCAACGGGTAAATATTTTTGCTTGGATTGCGCTCGAATTATTTGCAAAGTTTGCTTTGGTTACTTCTTCAGTTTTTCTGTTTTGATCGCCAACCGGTTAGCGAACTTTTGTCTACGCATATGTTTGTTATTGTTATTGTTTCTCATTCCTTTTTTTTGATTCTCTTTTGCAAATACATTATTATTTTTATTGCCTGTATGGATGTAAGCTGAAACTTGTTGAACTTGAGCTAAAAATGAAAACCAATAGTCTGCCAAGAGTGAAAAAGAGAGAGAGGGAAAGAGTGAGGGAGAGTGGGAGGATCTTCATAGTCGGCGGGTCGTAATATGCGTTTTGTCTAGAGCCAACTGCAAAAAATGTTAAATCGAAGGTCGACACAATTTGCAGCTTATTGTTAATCTGCATATAGAACGTTTTACTGATTAGCTTTTATTCTTTATTTGGTTTCTGACAGATACAGATGTATGTATATACAAACAGTTAAAGAAGCAATTAGCTTTCCTGCGCAAATTGTTATTACTGCAATCGAGAATAAATACATGCATATGAGTGCAAAATATAACAAAGTCATTGCTGAAGAATTTTATTTTGGGAAAAGAATTGATATTCCATCTCAGAGGCAGCTTGTTGTTTATATGCATATAGAATATGTTACTTATAAGCTTTTATTCTTATTTGTGTGTTTTGTAGCTGATAAAGATGAGATTAGCTTTCATAAGCAAATTGGTATAAATGAAGCCGTAATAAATATGAAGGATTTACAATCGGATAGACGCTAAACTATTAAAGATGATGCAGTTCTTTTCAGCAGTCTTTTTATATTAGAACTGATATTTCACTTTTATTATATTTCTGTGAATAAAGAAAAGTCAATGCTGAAGAATTGTATTTTGGGAACTTTGATCAAAAAATAATGTTTTACTTATTAGCTTTAGCATTCTTTACAGATACAGATACAATTAGTAGATAAAGATGCGTTTAGGGTATCTGCTTGTATTTTGGACCTGCTTCGAGTGCAGCCATTGCCAGCTGCTGGTGGATTTGTTTCGAAACTTGGAGACTTCGTTGCTAAACACTCGCATTCCAGACACCACAGAGTTTCTGCCAGAGTACGATTTCATCATTGTGGGCGCAGGATCAGCGGGATGTGTGCTGGCCAATAGATTAAGTGAGATCAGCTCGGCTCGAGTGCTGCTGCTGGAAGCTGGTGACCAGGAGACATTCATCAGCGACGTGCCCCTGACGGCGGCTCTCACGCAAACCACCCGCTACAACTGGGGCTACAAGGCGGATGCCACGCCCAATGCGTGCCAGGGACTGCGGAATGGCGTCTGCAATTGGCCCAAAGGACGCGGCATTGGCGGCACCAGTCTGATCAACTTTATGCTGTACACCCGTGGCCATCGTCGGGACTATGATGGCTGGGCAGCGGCCAACAACTCGGGCTGGTCGTATGCGGAGGTGTTGCCGTACTTCAAAAAATCCGAGCGCATTGGCATCCCCGAGCTGTACAAGTCGCCGTATCACGGCCGCAACGGGCCGTTGGATGTGCAGTACACGGACTACAAGTCTCGCCAGCTGAAGGCGTTCCTCAAGTCTAGTCGGGAGCTGGGCTACGAGATAACCGACACCAGTGGGGAGCAGCTGATGGGGTTCGCCCGGGCCCAGGCCACCATCCGCCAGGGCAGACGCTGCAGCAGCAGCAAGGCCTTCATCCAGCCCGTGCTGCAGCGTCGCAATCTGCACATCTCCATGAAGAGCTGGGTCACCAAGCTGCTCATCGATCCCAGCACCAAGACGGCCATCGGCGTGGAGTTCACAAAGCAGCGTCAACGGTTTGTGGTGCGGGCCAGCAAGGAGGTCATTCTCTCTGCTGGCGCCATTGCCAGTCCCCAGTTGCTGATGCTGTCCGGCGTGGGGCCCAGGGCTCATCTCCAGGAGCACAAAATACCAGTGATCCAGGATCTGTCAGTTGGCTTCAATCTGCAGGATCACATCACCCTCAATGGCCTGACTTTTATGGTCAACGATTCCACGGTGAACGATGCACGTCTTCTCAATCCCCAGGACATATTTCGCTATCTATTTGCCGGCCAAGGACCTTATACCATTCCTGGAGGAGCTGAGGCATTCGCCTTTGTCCGCACGCCCAGTTCCAGTTTTGGTGAGTCTTTTGACATGACAAATCTATTGGCTATAACTTATCCTATCCCCACAGCTAAAGATTATGCGGATATGGAGCTAGTTCTGGGCGCAGGTTCCCTGAGCGGTGATCGCTTTGGCACCCTACGTGACCTGCTGGGCATCCCGGATCAGTTCTACGAGAAAATGTATTCAGATATACAGGATAAGGATACGTTTGGCCTGGTCCCGGTCCTGCTGAGACCCAAGAGCACTGGACGCATCTCTCTGCGCAGTCGCAATCCCTTCCACTGGCCACGCATGGAGTCGAACTTTATGCAGCATCCGGACGATGTGCGCGCCATGATCGAGGGCATTGAAATGGTAGGAGCTTACCTTAGATATATTCAGAAATTGTAAATAGTCATTTCCTGATTTCCATTTCCAGATCCTGCAGCTGTCGCGCACAAAGTCAATGCGTAAGATTGGCACTCGCTTTCACGACCGTTCCTTTCCGGGCTGTGAGCATCTGATCTTCGCCAGCCACGACTATTGGCGCTGTTGCCTGCGGCTCTACGGCTCCAGTCTGCAGCATCAGTCGGGCACCTGCAAGATGGGCCCCTCCACGGATGGCACTGCTGTCGTGGACCCTGAGCTTAGGGTCCATGGAATACAGCATCTGCGTGTGGCAGACGCCTCAATTATGCCCCATGTCCCCGCTGGTCACACGAATGCAATTGTCATCATGATTGCGGAGAAGGCTGCGGACATGATCAAGAATGCGTGGCGCATGAAAGTAGCTCCATTAGAGAAGTAGGCCTGACCAACTATTCCTTAATAATTTATATTTATTGCTCATTAGTCATTAGTTATAATGGTTTATATCTGAATATTGTGATAGTCTCTTGTTATAAAATTCCTCGGGAATTCATTAGTCAGCCAATTTTCGTGGCAAAATTATTGGCATGTTGTTTAATGCATATTTGTAAGCTAATCCAAAAAAGTAAATTTTCACCCAAAATTATTTGAATTTTTTATTTCACTCAAACGGTTTTTTTTTTTTTTTGAATTTCTGTCTAACTAATTTTAAAAATACATAACTTTATTATTTAAGAAAATTTATAATTTTCTTGATTTTTTTAATTGTTGTTGAAATATTATTATTGAATTATTTCAATTTTTAAAATTTGTACTAAAAATTAAAAAAAAAAAACACAGAAAGTTGCAACTTAGTGGCAGCTTTGGCCCAACTTTGTCAAAACAAGGTGGCAGCTCCTGGGCAGAGCTCCAAATTGAAAAATCTTAATATTGTTTTTTATTGTCGATGTTTTCTTCGACGCTTTATTTTTAAGCATCGAAAACAACGATAGAGGGAAACATCGATGATTCGCCACCTTTATTTATTTTACACATTTATTTTTAAATTAATATTAATGCAATTTAAATTTGTACGTGCCCGCCAATACGTAATGGCAGCCCTGCCATTTAATGACATATAGTTGTCTCTCTCTCGCTGCTCTTTGTTGTTCGCATAGGAACTGGTTCGGGTTTTCATAGCAGTCAGCTTTGAGCTGTATACGCCTGATAGTTCGCATTGCATCCAAGAGATGGCGCAGTTTACAAGCGAAGCAGTGAATTTTAGGTTAACGCTTAGCACAAAAAAAGAAACGCAAACATAAATAGTTTCTAATATGGATACTTAACTAATTTCAAAACTAAAATGCATTACATAAGATTATCATATGAATTATCTAAATTTCTAAAATGATTACTAGCCAAGTGTTAAGATTGTTTTGATTATACGGCGCGTTCTTTGCGCAGTCGTCGCAACTGTCAATTTCAGCTGGCGTCGCTGTCGCTGCCGTTGTCTCCGTCGCTGCCGCTGTCTCTGCCAGCGCAGAGGCCGCATGTGGAAAACGTACCGTTAATTGAGTTCAGTACCTTGGCGGCTTTTAAATGTGGCGCAGAGTTACGCTGGAAATTAAATAAAAACGGATAAACTCACGTAAATTTTGTGCAATTTAATAATACAAAAGAATATCAAGAGAAATTAAAGTACGTGAATAATAGCTGAAATAAAGGAAAATAGAAGAAAATGTGGGTTAAAGTGGAGTTGAATACGAATGAATAATAAATAATATAATAGCATAAGTACATGCACATCTACATACATACATTATGCCAATACGTGGCACCTGCGTGCATGTGTGTTGGTATGTGAGAGACTTTGTGAGTTGTGTGCGTGCTGTCAAGAAATAGAACAACACAAAAAACTTTATTACATTTGACCCCACAGTGCAGTGGGCGTTTGAGCCAAGTAAAAGTAAAAGCAATTTTGTTTCAGTCTGCACCGTTATTGTTTTTGTTTTAGTGAAATTAACTATTTTTATGAAGCCATACACACACATACACTCACATCACGGCTTTGCGTGCTTTGTTGAGGATTTTTTTTATGCCATTTGCTTGGTTGTAATTGCCGCTCAGGAAATGGGCAGCCGAAGGCCTTGTCTGGCAACAGTCGCGCTTTTACAGGGTTTTTAACCCAGAATATCGTGTGGGCCAGTGTAACCTACTTTGCCGGTCGGCCACGTGGCGTATGAGCAATATTTTAATTAAATGTTAAAGGACCAGACACACGTTCATATGTAGAAACAGTTGCAGTCTGCCACAAATTTATAATTATGCTCAACTATACGTATTTGCTTTTACATGAAAATTCTCGAGCGTTTTCCCACCGTCAGCAGAAATATATGGAAGGTCGTATCTGAGCCGTTAAGTGCTCTTCGTATGCACAAGAAAGCGACGTCAAGTGGCTAAGATTAAAACGTGGCACATCAATTATAAGATTTAATCGCCATTAGCAAACAGACAAGTGAGTATTCGCATCTTTTGTGTACTTGACAATCACTTATCCCACTATAAATCAACAGGGGCCCCTGAATAATGCGGTTATTAATTTACTGTGAATTGTCTTGGATAAGGAAAATTCGTTTGAGTGATATCAAGCTGAGATTAACTTAAGAAGCTTATTATAAACGGAATTTAATGATTAATGAAACAATTTCTAAAGACAGATTTGTTGCATAAGAAATTGATTTGTTATTGATTGAAATCATTGGCATTAAGTTTATTACTATTCATATTACATTGTTTTAAAGTCTTGCACAATACTCAAATTCATTTTAAATGTATTTCTGGCTTACCAGAATGAGTTTGCTAATTTTGGGATTACACAGTGTGACAACTTTCCATTGAATTCAACTCATTTGCAAGTAATTGGCGCTAAAATCTAAATGCTAATTTCGCATTCGCATATTTAAGCTTAATTTTGAGCTGTCTGTTGAGCTGTCATTCTGTCAACCTGAGTTCCTCCTTCTCTCTAACTTTTATGCTGTCCTTCAAGCAGCCACAGAGCCGCATTCATTTGGCATATTTAATTATCGGGCAATTCATCAGCGAGTCTTGTGTGTGTGCGTGTGTTTTGTCTTTAATTTGCAGTTCCCAGAGCTAAAATAATGGCGCCCGCATAAAAGCAGGCAAAACAAACAGAAACGCACAGTTGCGATAATAATAAAGGAGTAATAAACAATAAAAAAGAAAAAGGAGAAACGCAACAACAGACTGAATGGCACGAAGCATTACCAAGTGAGGCAGTCGCATAAATGGAATGACAATGAAGCAGCCACATTTGTTGCCTTTTCTCACACACATGTGAGCAAGGTGAGAACACACACACGAACGCACACACCCAAAGCAGCCTGTGGCGACCCGAAAAAAAAGGCCAAGGCAACCGAGAGGCGGTCACAAAAATGTTGGCACAAATGTCATGCGGTCGCATTGCAACTAAGCTAAGTAGTGGCTGAGTTTTGAAGCACGTCACATTACGTATACGCCCCATATTATGCTTAATCCCGGGCCACACTCACACATTGCGTATACGCAATGTTGCCACAAGAATATTACCGACAGCCACGTAGCAAAGCAAATTCAGCCTCGTTGTTTTAGTGTGTGTGCGTGACTTGCCGTGTGTTCTCTCCCCTCTCTCTCTCTCGCCCCCTCTCTCTCCCAATTTCTCTCAGTGCAAGTCCCTTATCAGCCATCATAATAATTGTTGGGGCAATTCTCTGCCACTAAACTCACGCTATCCGCATGTAGCATAAAAGTACGCACACACATACATACGTATACATATAGGCATGTGTGTTTGTTTGTGCTCCAGTAAACACGCAACCATTTGGTCAGCCAGTCACATTTATTGTGGCCAGTTGGAATGTTGCCCACGGCGCTCGGTCCGAGGCATAATTACACACGCATTTGGTGGTCATAAAAAGAACATTTGTGCAGATGTATAATGCATAACTGTGAACTGTGCAAAAAATAAAACAAAAGCAAGGAAATGGGACTGGAAATGTAAATGCGAATGGGAAAGGCATGCGGGCTAATGAATGCTCAACTTTTGTATAACCATACAAGGAATTTAACGTTTACTCTGTATCTTTAAATTAAAACACAAATATTTCTGGCCCTTCTCTGCTTGGCTGTCGCTTCATTCTGTTGCATTTATAATTTATATATTAACTTATTTATAAATGAATTTTTAATTCACCAACATTTAAAATTCTTCCATTTAACCTCTGATAAATTGAAAAATTTAAATAAAATTCAGCTTTAAGCTTACCCTACAGCTTTACTTAAATTTAATATATCCTATGTTATATAAGATTATTGGTTATCGTACTCTGCGAAATTATGACAAATGATTGTTACTTATGGGCCAAGGCTTAAGCTGTAGCTTACATAACATTAACGAGACTCTTGTGAGAATTGGAGCTCGTTCTTCGTTATTTGGTAATCAATAATGATTTATGCTTAAAAACATTTTCGTTAGTCATTTCGAGTTAACGCATAGCTTTGCATTAAAATGAAATTATTTGCATGCCTTTGTCTAGGCGCAAATGCTACAGTTGAAAAGATTCCATCAACCAAAGAAAGCCCGAACTGTCTTTTGGTAAATGTCGCAATTGCGTTATTTGCTTTCCTTTTTATGCACGCAACGGAACTGTAACGTTTTATGCCACAACCAAGTGAAGGCAACATCCTTTGACAGTCTGTTGTCCGTTGTCCGTTGTCTGCTGTCTGCCCGTCGCTCTTTGCTTATTTAAACAGGCAACATGCCCAACGGCATCCAAACAATATCAGACTGACAGCAGAGCCAACAGAAAATTGCAGTTTAAATGTGGCCGGGCCTGGAGACTTGGAGACTGGTTAAAAGTGTAGTAAAAAAGCCAAGCGAATGTCTTAAATTACAGCAGAGCAGAGCGGATATAAACTGGAAAAGAAGAACAACTTTAAAAGGAACTGCGAAATTATTATGTTCAAGCATGAACACAAGGGCATTTAAAAACAATGTGTCCCGAAAACACCGATCGAGTGACGGGACACTGAAATTTGACCTAAGCTAAAACACACACAAAAATGTAACACAAAATGCACTTGTAGTGCATTATCATAAAACTATATTTAGACGCATGAGAACGGCTGGAAAGGAAAGATAGGCATGTGTGTACACCACACGCGAACCCAGCTATCTGGGGGTCCTTCCAATGACTGGAAGGAGTTAGACATTAAGATTTTCATGTTAGTTACGTAAGGCTAAGATTTTAAGAAATAAACTCAGTTCGTAATTTGTACTCAAACAGCTCAGTTGTCCATTCAATTATTACTTTTGATCCAGGCAATAAATAATTCCATTTAACGAGAATGCCTGTGAGTCTTCCCATCGAATTGCAACGCCTCTTATGATATATGATAAGTAAACAAGATCCATGTCACTGTGATATTATACAGAGAAGGCTATAGATAGCAAGAGGCGCCACACGCAATACTGAGCAACGAAAACAAATGAAAAAGCATGAGGAACAACGTTTGCAAAGGCCAAAATCAAATATGTATAAAGCAAACACGCTGCAGGCCCAGTGCAGGCCATGTGGGAGGTAGAATTCCATCCATACATTATAGATAAAGTCAACGGTCACCCATTCAATTTACTCATAAATATGCTGGCTGGAAATCCAACGATTGCCATAACTTTCATACATCAAATCATTTCAATTTTACAGTCAATAATATTAAACGAGTATGATTTTGATTCCTTTTTTTTATTTTTATCTGTCTACAACTGAAGCCATCTATGTATAATATAACTATATTTATATTCATTATTCAATTGCATGCAGAATGCAATTTCAAACATAATTGTGGCATATGGATCGTATGCTTGATATTTTGGCACATTGGCCACAATTGCTTGCATTAATTATACGCCTTATGATTTTAGGCAATTGATTGGCTGTGTGATTATCTGTTGTCACACTCTTCAATGAACTCAATGTGTCTATTAACCATTTGGCATTTTGCGTGTAGTAATATAATTGAGATAAAAGCTTTTCTAAAGCAATTTCATGACGTTCTCATTACGCAGATCGAATGCTGTCTTAATTTTATCCTCTATGCATAGAAGCAGGCAATAAACTGTAATTAAATTGCAAAAGCTGTTCTTCTCCTCCTCTGACTATCTCCCTCTCAATTCTATTTGCAAATTAGCCACAAAGCAGACTAACGGGCTGACTGACGGTCGTTCTAGCCGGAAACAGCATTCAGTGCCAGTGTCGACGGAAACGGAAGTCACCATTCCACACCTTTCACTCTCTTGTCCTCCTTCTTGATTCTTCTATTCTCTGACCAAATGAAGTTTACCTTTTGTGCATTGTATTGCTGTATTCTGAATTCTTGTCTGTGGCTCATAAATATATATATACCGTTGTGGCTGTCCTCGCATCCTGGTAACAGTCAACTCGGCTGACATCCTTATTTAACGACTGTCAATGTGTTTGTTAGTTGCAGCCTCGGTGGATCCTTCTCTTTGTATGTGGCAAGACTTATTTAGTTTCGTGGCTACCTTTATGACCAAACAACAGCTGTAGAGTCTAGCAAGCGCTTATGACTAAGCAAAATGAGAGTTTGCCCCATTTCCTGGGCAATCTCACAGTCACGCAGACAAAGACCACTCAATTAGATGCCTTCTTAGATTTTACTTTGGTCCACTCGACATCTGAGATGTTAAATGCCTTCAGATTTCGCCATTTTCTTTTTTTTGGGTGTTGCTAATCTGGTTTTTGTGGGAGGCTTCTTGGACTGCCCCGTGGCGCACATTAAAAATGAAAAATGACAAAGCGCTCGAAACCAAAAGTCAGACAAACAAACCTCTTCCCTTTCACCCCCTCGAATTGTTCTAACAAAGAAGCCTCCTCAATGGTAGGCCATTAATTTCTTAATCTGCTTGTTAATGGCGTAGGGATTAGGAGCAAAGGGAGGAAGTGGAGTTTCTAGATTTAATGCCAGGCACGAGCGCATATATTTCAAGTAGATTCTAATTGCGGGTGCTCATTAGGTTCAGGGTCAGAGTAGGTAAATATCTTCTGTAGGGAAAATGTGGTGTCTTATTAGGTTGCGAAATGAAACAAATAAATGGATAAAAGATCTGTATGTTATAAAATATTTGGATTTTTGAATTTAAAGTACATGCTCTTAGAAACACTGGTATAAATATAGGAAATCTCTTTTGTCTGTTGTTGAAACCAAATGATTTATTATGATTTCAGCTTTGACAATGATAATCTGCTTGGGCTTGAATTTGTTCTGCATGTCCTCTGCAGTAGGCGAAGACTGCCCTCTGTTCGAGTCCCATGATTAAGCACACTGCAAATTCGATATTATCGGCCAAGTCATCACTCCCTTGTCTCTCCCTCCCTCTCTCCCTTCCACGATGAGTTGACAAGGGTTCAAAGTGTCAAAGGCGACAAAAAAGCCAATCCAAGGGCAGACAAGCAAATTTAGGCCCAAAGTTTAGACAAAGGTCTCCTCTCCTTTCCTCTATCCGTTTCCTGATCTCCCTCTTTCTTTATTTCAACAACCGCGTGTGTCATTGTGCCTTAATGGCCTGGAAGTAAATGCCATACTGAGTCCATTTTGCTGCTAAGCTTTGAATTTCAATCAAAGTTAACAAAGTTTCTGGTCCTTAACTTTTTGTTTACACTTTTCTAAAATTTCATTGGCCATTTCACCGACTGAATTTCAATTTCTGTCAAATTAACTTTAAATAAGTTAAAGGCAAAATGCCAAAATGAGCAGCTATTCATCGTTTAATTAAAATGTTTCCTGATATGGCAAAATATTAACATAGCTTTTCATTTGTTTGTAAAAGTTTCAGCGAGTCTCCACGGCAACTTTCACTTATTAGTGTCAGGCATCAGCCTGAAATGCCAAATTACTCTGTTACCTCATTTCCATTATATTTGTCCTACCAAAATTCATAGCATACTTTTAAGCGTAAACTTTATATTTACTGTGCAGGTTTCACTTTGCGAACGGAGCGAATTTGAATTTTGTGTGTGGACACATGGGTGGAAACTGAATTTACATAACTGCAACGTTAGTGGCAGCTTTGATGTCGTTGCAAAATGCTAAAATTTGATTCGCAATTTGCAGTTCCACTTAAAGTGTGTGTGTGTGTGTTTGGGAGTGTGTGTGTAATTGTTGTGATCCTATCACGTATAGTTCAGTATGCAAAGAACAATAAAAGTGACATTGATGCGTTAAAAGCTGCTTACTATAGTTAGTTACATAGTTGTCGTTTTCCATTATTTAATTAAAAATAGTTCAGTGCTTCTTTAATTACGTTTTGTTTCTATTAAAAATTCATTTAATCACAAAGTAAACTAATAAAAAAGCAAATAAAAATCAATTGCAGAGTAATCATATTAATTTAATAAAATTGAATTTAATTTATTTAAATTAAACTACATATATATCAAATGATGTAGTAGATTTCACAATACATCGAATGTGTTCCATATTCAAGCACAAGTTCAATGATCCTAAATTCCCAATCCCTCTCATAACGAGTCTCTTTGTGTGTTCACTCCGAAAGCCAATTAACTGTGTCCTGTTTACTACTTAGTCGTCCTGTCCCCACTATTTATGGCCCATGTTATGTGGGCTTTCAACGGAAACAGAAACGAAACGTTTAATGGACGCACACTCAAAAAATGTTGGAAACTCACGCAAGCGACCTCTTTCTGGGAATCGCTCACCCAGAAGGGCAGGAGACTTATGTCAGTTTGGGTGGGAGGATGTTTGTGGATCGGCTTATTGCCATGCTTACCATTAGTTAAGCACTTAAGCCAATTCTTTCAATCATTGCGGCCTTCTGAATGGGCTCTCAAAATACCAGATGCCAATTTGAATGTCCCCGTATGCGGATCAAGCTCCTCTTAAAAAGAACATAATCCCCATTCATTGAAATATTTGTGCGGGTGTTAAAACGAATGCAGCCTGCAGGTGACCACCCAACACCACCGTGAAACCACCGAAACCACCGAATCCACTGCAACATACACAGGTTGCATTTGTGGTTGCCCTGAGGCACGTCCACTGCAATGGGCGTTTACTGTAGTCATAAATCAACAAAACGACATGTGGATTGTTCGCAATTTCACGCTGCATCCTCAAAACATTCCAATTACGGGATGACCACACACGTTCCCACTGCGATAATCAAATTTCGCTGCAAACTGCGCTAATTGCAGTTGCAAGTGATGGACAATTCGATTATAGACATGTTATAAAGCAATTTTAATGTGGTGAAGTACAAGTCCTTCTTATTCAGATATTGTCATTTGCCAGAGATTGAATTAAAGTTTAAGTTGATACTCAATCTTCAGTAGATTCAAACTTGTCTTTAAAACAAACTTTATTTAATTCCATTTAATGGTTTCCTTCAACTTAAGCTGCGTCACAGATGGATTGGATTGAAAATGCATGGAAAGAAAGACTTAAGCCTGCCAATGGCCATTTGCACTTAAGAAAGACTTTAGACTCCTGCGTTGATCCTGATCCAGTGCCACTCAGATGGAAGTGGAGAAGATAGGAAAGGCCAAGACTGCACTCAATAGTTTCTGGGTCGAGAAGCAGCTTAAGACATTTTCTACAGCTCCTTCAACTGCATGCAAAGCAGCTCGACAACTCCCTCATCCACCTCCTCTTCTGCCTCCCCCTCTTTGCAAAATGCACTCGAAAAATGGCAGCTGCTTTCTAAGCTAATTAAGAACTTAATGATGTGGCAAACTGGCACCAAAGGGATGCAAGTCGGGGCACCTAATCCTCATCTATTGACACCAATAGCTTTGGTGTTGTTGTATGTGGGTGTGTGAGTGTGTGTGTCAATTGTCAGCTGTGCTGAGTCCTCGATGACACTCGACCGCAATTGGCCAGCCACAAAAGCGACCCTCTGCCTGATATCCGAGTGCTGCATGTGTTTGCCACTCAATAAGTGCCACTCGCCGGCGGAGGATGCCTCGACTAGAATCCTCCTTCTCTTCCTCCTCCTCTCCCCTCGTCTTCCTCTTTTGGTCACACGGTTCAGTGGCCAAACGAGGTTGTTCACTTTCTGTTGCCTGAACTACAAAGAGGTTTCATAGAACATTCATTCTCACGATGTCAATTCCCCGACAGCTGAGACTGAGGCAATGGAAAACAGAGGTGATTCAGAAAGAAGCATGCAACCAAGCAGAAGGTAAACTTGAGTATTGTTTGGGTGTCCTTTCTGGCTTACTATTCATCTGATTGTGTGGTTATCCTGTTGCTCCAGTTCGTTGACCAGCTAAATTAATGAATTGGCTTCACTTTACAGTTTTATCGCGAAATTGGAGGAAGGGAATGAAGGTGGAAGACGGTGGAGAAAGGGGCTAGGAGAAAGATGGAGGAGCACGTAAAGATGTCCTTAATGAATTGCTTTACTTTAGGTTTCATTTACAAAGTCCCAGCTGCGGTTCTCAACTAATTGACATAATACATACACAAGTTGTAGGTGGGGAGGGGATTGGGGTTAGGGCTTCCTTCTAATTAATTAAATTATGCTTGTAAATGCTTTGTTGTTCTTCCGATGTCCTCATTTTTACGTGGAATTTTAAGAGGCTTTTTTCATTAACTTGAAGTGTGAGCACGCTGCAGCAGAAGGGGACGATGTCCTTGGGTACATACTACTAAATGTCTTAAGAAATTGACTTGGAATTTATATTTAATGCGAATGAAAATAGAAATGAAATAAGAAGAAAACTGATTTATGAAGGAGAGAGAGTTGAATACTGCCATGATTATATTTCAGCTGCTATGAATTTTTATAATTAACTGTCAATATTTAAATGAACAGTGATTGACTGTCCCGTCTGCTCCATAATCTGATTTCAGTGTCAAGGTGCGTGCTACTTTACATGATAAAACAACAGACACAATGACAGTAAATGTCATTTGCAAGTTTCGTAGTAATCTAAATTTTTAAACAATTCCATGAATAACAAAGCAGCAATCAGCCCATCCACACAGAGTGCCTCTCCCAGATGCAAAGTTATCTATTACGTTCTTCAAAAGTCTTCTCTTAGGTGGGGAGATATCTCGAGAGGAAACTCAATTTAAAGTTGAGTTCCTGAGGCTCCTGCCACATGACTCAATGACAGATTCCAGCCATATGAAGTTCGAGTTGTTTATGTATTGTAAATATGTATATATGTGTGTGTGTGTAAGGATGCAAGGGTCACAAAGGTGAGAAACCAAGTCGCCTCACATTTCCTAAGGGCAGCAAAAGCTTTAACTCAAATGAAACTGAAAACTTTTGCGAGGCAAAAGAGAAAAGTGAATACCAAGAGAACTTAATACATGTTTATACAAGATTCGCACACATTTACTCACACAAATGCAGAGGCCAACCGACGGGGCAATTAATTCGGTGTAGTCACCTCATCAGGGACCCCACAAGGACTCGCAGGGAATACAAAATGGCGACATGAAAACTTAAGCTAATTAAAGCGCTTATCAGAAATGTTGCTGTCTGTACAAGTAAATAAGAGTGTGTGCAAGTTTGTGTGTGTAAGTAAGAAAATTTAAATTATGTTGAAGCACTTAAGTGCGTGTTAAGGGCTCAACAAAAGGATCTGTGGCTGCGGTTCTGGATGAGAATGCGGATGTCCTTGTTGATGATTATCGTTCTGTTTCCTGTCACTTGATGCCTGTCCCCCCTTTACTTATTAAGCAAATATTTAAGCATAATGAGAATCTCTTTTTTACCTTTTCCCTGTTGCATCTGTCTGTTTATCTGTCAAGTTGTAAGGCAGCTTTGTCTTTAGTGTGTCGAGTTTTGAACATGTACATCTAATTAAGTTAATCGTCTCACGTTCGCTTGACTGCATGCGTGTTGTACTTTAAAATTACTACGAGACATTAGAAGTGGAAGTGTGATAATATGGCATTTAATAGCTAAAACAAAGGGAGAGTGAGAGAGATAAATTAACTACTTAATTAATAGTTTAATCAAAGTTTATCTTTTGACTGACCCAAATGAATGACTGGGAAATGGAAACAAGGCTGAGACGTGAGGGGTTCTTGCATCAATATCTTTGTGGAAAGTGCAGAATAGAGCAACTGCATGAATTTTAATAGGAGAACACAGCGTTGCATTATTTTGCAAGGGACTTGGGCTTATGGTTTGCATTCCACCATCTCCCATAAGGATAGGAAACATTTTCAATTTATGCTTCAGCCGTAAATTTAAGCAGCATTTTACTACATGCTGTAGTCACAATGTTGCACAAAGCCGATGAAGCGTTAAGCGGCAGCAAAGACCAAGATTTGGTTGCCAGGTCCAGAATATTTCTTGGTACTGTGGATAATAAATAAGGTAGCAATATTTTAACTGCCTCCTATTTCAAGCTGTTTGCAATTTAAGCAATCGGAGAACTATGCAAATGCATTGCCATATATTTCAAATGTTTAGAATAAACCCAATTTATGGGGTTAAAGTGCAGTAAATTGTCGCCATGAAGAGTCAATTAATTGCAAGTTTAATTCAATTTAACAACCTGATTCAAGTGCATACGTGACGTATACGTAACGTAATCTCTCTACAACCGTTTCTGTCCTTCTGACGGTTCAACGACAGACGACTGGCAGACAGACATCAGTCGTTCGTCTCGCGCCGCATTGCGCCAATAATTTCTCATTATTTTTTCAGGAAGCTGATTTACAGCATTCGGAAAGCAGCATCAAAATGAAAGGAAAGAAAATCTGCCTGTCAGTTGGCATTATCCCTGCCTGTGGCCTTCTTTAAAGTCCGGGCTGTCTGCTCTTGTTTATATGTATCTGTTTGCACGTCCCTCATTGGCGTTTTCCAGCCCTGGCCCGAGCTAGCGAAGCGACTGTCGCTGCTGCTCATCAAACAAAGTGCATTTTGTCGTTTGGCAGCAAACAAGCTGCACTCAACAACAAGAAACATAACCGACAACAGCAACAACAAGCGGAGAGACGGAAAGCAAACTACAAAAGTTCATTTTTCTTGTCGCTACTTTTTTTTGCTCATAGTTTATTTTGTTTGATGCGCTTTTCTATTTACAACTTTTGCCACTGAATATTTATTTTAATTTCAACCAGCTAAGAGGCCCACAACAATTTCTTTTCATTCTCTTGAAAGAATCTACAAAATGTGCAAAATGCCGCAAAGTATGCAATGCACAGAGTAACTGTTAAGAGTTGTGAACTTTATAACTGGGAAGGAGAGAAATTTAGCTATAGACCAGAGAGCAGCTAAGTGAAAGGCAATACTCGCAGTGGAAACTTCAGTCTTTATTTCACTTATTTGGCACACACAAACTGCAGTACGACAAGTTCCCGCGTTTGCCCAACTTAGTTCAACTGCAGAGAGAAACACGAAACTGAAAACACGAGAAAGGAGAAAGTTCTGTGCCTTTGTGCAAATATTTTGCACGGAAATTGCATTTGCGGTGCCGCTTGCAACAATTACAACAACAATGATGAGGTTGATGACGATGGCGTGATAATTAAAATTGTGCGAAAGTCAGGAGGGGGGAAGTGACGGATAAAAAGTTGTGTAATAGAGTCTCGGATGCAATGTGGCGTGTTAAATGTGGCAAGCACCACGGGGAACTGTGCCAAATTGCAATGAATAAGTAATGGATACGAAGAAGGGAAGAAAAGTGTGGGAAGCAGGGGGATGAATGCACTCAATAGTCATGATGGCTATTTGTACAATATTCAACCTGATGGTTTGGTTAATGTTGAAACATTTGAAAGCATTTGGGTTTACATCCACTCCCACTGCAGTGCTCAGTTTTCTAAATTACAAAATACAAAATAATTTCAAAATTACTGACAAAAGCAATTGATGTTGGAGGGAATCCAGCGCAACAATTGCAACTCTGTACAGAGCTCCTAATATCCTGTCATTTGCATAAAACCCAACAATGTGAAAGCAAATTGCAAGCAGTTAAGATCCCCAGTTAAGACATTTAGAATAACAAGTTCATCAACTTCAGTAAAAGAACAATTCAACTTGTCTTAGTGGCAAATGCAGAAATAATTAAAGCGCTCTTGGTTTGAATAATGAACTCGATAAAGTTTTACAAGCTGAATAAAATATGAAAGAAACGCCATGATTATAAAATGCTGCAAGGAGGAAAAGTTGTTGCCGTTTAACTGAAAGTTTTTCTCCAAATTTGAAGCAAGAAGGAATCCAAGTCAAAGTTTTTCAATAAGCGGCAATGCCAAAACAAGGCTCAACATGTGTTCCGCACGGAGGGAAAAGAAAAACTACAGAGCTGTGAAAATGTTTTGAGGCAAGTGAAATTCGGAAAATGGAATTCGAGGAAAGGCAGGAAAAATATGGAACCCAAGGCCAGAGGGCATTATAATTTATGATAAGCCAATAAAAATAATTGAAATACATTAAGGGCAGGCAGTGCTCAATGCCAGCCACGCATCAGTCCATCAATGTGTTCATATATGGGTACAATGAACTCAGGGAAGGAACTCGCAATTTCTCCCCATTCGTAGCTCCTTCATCGATTGATGTCGAGGCAGAGGAAGAGAATCAAAATGGAGGCACGAGAATATTAAAGTAATGGCACGCAATAAAAGGCGAGGCATAAAAAACGACACGGGAATGTCAAAGTTGAGACGGAGGACTCAAGTCATTGTGATTGCGGCTGCTGCCGTGTGAAAGGTTTGAAATAAATAAATAAAACATTGCGGGAAGTAAAGAAACTCGTTGATTTCGAATTTCGATGGTTAATATGTGTTTCTGAAGAAGGACAATCATCTAAGTGATTGCTGGTTGATGTTTGTTACAGCACTAAGATGACAAAAGATTTTGATTTGCAAGCTTCAATGGAGATTTCTCATATGATTTACCTTTCTGCGGATTACGCTGCGTATACGTAATGTGCACAGACAGCAGTAAAGTGAGAAATTGCACACGTAATCCACATTACGTTCAGTTGTTTGTGACATGCTCGAATTACGAATATAATTGAGTGTTTTTATGGGTCGTTTTGACATTGATGTACCTCAAGAGGATATTCTTCAAGGACAACGCTTTTCTTAAGGCACTTAATTCTAATGTAACCCTTATCTAAGCTAAAAGCTAAAAGAGTTGCCTTGTTGAGGAAACTTAGTTTTGTGTTTGAGTTTCTTCATTAACTTTTCTTCAGATACTTGTCGGATATTTATATTCTGCGTACTTGGAACAAGGAACAACTCAACCACTTGATCATCATTCTCTTGGCCACAAAAAGTTTAACGCGTTAAATTTCACAGCTTTGGCATTGGCTTGTTAAGTTTCCTTTTGGTTTATTTGGATTATTATGGCGAGTTACCCTTGATGTTTAAAGCTTGACAAAGCAGATTTATTTTATTTGGTATTCAACATAAAATAAAATTACATTCTCAAAAATATTTTGCTCTGCTTTTTAACTCCATAAATAAATGTAAATACACATTCTGGTCTTTAATTTTTTGGTGTTACGAGTAAATTTACTATTGAATTTAGTACAAAGGAAGCACACAATCAACCGCATTACCATCAATTTGAAGCTGACAACAAAATATTTTTGCCACATCATCAAAAATGCATCAGATTAATAAATTTCATTAAATTTCAATTTGATGCTCTTTTGTGGCTTTCAACGGATGCCAACGACAACAACAACAGCAAAAAACAAGACAAACAAAAACCTGTCGGGCTATTTTCATTTTAATTTTTATTATGTGCCTGTTTTACATAACACAAAAAAACAGTATAAATTCCAGACACAACAAAAGAAACAATATGATAATATTTTCTTTTCATTATGTTTGGTGGTAAGAGGATAATATGAAAAGCGGGAAAATGGGGCAACAATAACAATAACCATAATGACACGAACAATGTCGAGCCATCGTTAGCAGGTACGTGAAAGGGAACCACGGGGCGTATGATTGACACTATTACGTGCGAGTACGATGGTCAGTTCCTGTCGCAATAAGGAGTATATACGCGTGTACATACATATGTGTTCTAGTTTGCATTCTTGACCGAAAGCACTATCTTTGATGGTTCACCCCTTCTGTTGTGTCATCACAGGAGTTCAGTCGACAAACGTCTGTCGCAAAACTGCAGATGGCTCACCTCATTCCAATTCACTCTTTGCAGGGAGCAGAGAGTTACTAGTTAACCTGGACAGGAGCTGCAATAAGAGCCTCACATTTTTAGCTGACTGTGCGCTGTAGAGCGTGTGTCCAGAAAGAGACAACAACGACAGCAGGATGCGGTTTTATTTGCCAGCCAAGCAATGGGAAATGAGAGCTGAGAGGAAAATGATTGTCAAATTGCAAACGTGTGTTGTGTGTCTGAAAAAGTTTGTGCCCAAAACCAGAACACAGTGCGGTGCCTGGAGCTGGACAAAGTTTGATTAAAAGGCTTTGGCAACATTCT